>OY728125.1:1831324822-1832574822 GCA_963277665.1 Viscum album | reverse complement strand
TTAAGGGAAGTATCGTTGCAACAAATTTTTGTGAATCAGTCCCTATTAGATCACATAAATTTTCTTTATCCACTGATCTCATCATTATACCTATGATTGAGTTTGATATAATCCTCAGTATGGATTGGATTTTAGACCATGATGTGAAGATTTATTTTAAGAAGAAGGAGGTTGAGATTTTTGATGATGATGATAAGGAACACCTTATCTTTAGAGAAGAATCATCACCACCTAATTCTTATCTAGATCCACCCCCAGTAGCTCAACTAAATTAAATTATTGGGGAGGAAGAGAATGAAATGACTGTGGGTGAGGAAAGGAATGTTCAAATAGAGGATGTACCTGTTGTGAAAGAATATGTATATGTGTTTCCGGAAGATTTACCTGGAAATCCTCCAGAATGAGAAGTTGAGTTTTCCATTGATTTAATTCCTGGATCAAGGCCTATATCGAAGACCCCTTATAGAATGGCCACTGTGGAATTATTTGAACTAAAGAAAAAACTAGAGGAATTTAGTAATAAGGGATTTATTTTCCCTAGTGTTTCTCCATGGGGAGCCCCTATTCTTTTTGTTAAAAATAAAGATAGATCTATGAGGTTATGTATCGACTACAGGGAGATCAATGATATAACAATAAAGAACAATTATCCCCTACCTCGCATTGATGATTTATTTGACCAACTGCATGGAGCTCAATACTTTTCAAATATTGAACTTCGATCTGGATACCATCAGTTGTGTGTAAAGAAGGAATACATTCTGAAGACAGCATTTCGAACCAGGTACGGGCATTACGAGTTTAAAGTAATGCCTTTTGGATTGACTAATGCACCCTCTGTATTCATGGATCTGATGAATAGAGTTTTCAAGGAATATCTCGATGGATTTGTGGTGGTATTTATTGATGATATCTTGGTATACTCCAAAAGCTACGAAGATCATGAAAATCACTTGCGCATTATCCTGAAGACTCTGAAAAGACATGAATTATATGGAAAGTTTATCAAGTGTGAATTCTGACTTCAAGAGATTTCTTTTCTTGGTCGTATTATCTCTAAAGATGGAATCTCTATTGATCCTTATAAGAACAAGGCAATCCAAGAATGGCCAGAACCTATGAGTATAACTGAGGTATGTAGTTTTATTGGTTTAGCAGGTTATTATCGACGTTTCGTGCATAATTTTTCCCAATTGGATAACCCATTAACAAATCTCACATGTAAGGGGGTTAAATTTATTTGGAAAAAAGAGTGTGAAGAATTTTTTGAATAAATGAAGAGAATATTATTCAATTATCATATATTAACTCTACCATCAGGGAATGATGGGTTCATTATTTATAGTGATGCATTGAAGAAAGGACTTGGTTGTGTCCTTATGCAGAATGATAGGGTTATTGCCTATGCATCACGACAGTTGAAAATTCATGATCAAAACTATCCTACTCATGATCTCGAGTTAGCAGCTATGATCTTTTCTTTGAAGATATAGAGGCACTACCTCTATGGTGAAAAATGTGTGATTTATACTGATCACAAGATTTTGAAGTATATTTTCTCACAAAAAGAACTCAACATGAGGCAAAGGCGATGGCTTGAACTACTCAAGGATTATGATTGCATGATACACTACCACCCGGGGAAGGCAAATAAGGTGGAAGATGCTTTGAGAAGAAAAGATCATGGAGTTTTGAATATGATGAGAATTGAAAGGGATCCTATTTTTATGGATCTAGTAAAGTTAGATATGGGAATCACCATGGAAGGTGAAACATCAATGCTTTTTCAAATGGTTGCCAAACCATCTTTACTAGAAAGGATAAAGAGTTCTCAGACTGATGATGAAGAATTTCAAAAGAAGATTAAAGCTGTGAATGATGGGAGATTGAGAGACTTTGTGTATAAAGAAGGAATTTTAAAATTTGGGAAGAGACTTTGTGTTCCCAATATACCTGATCTAAAAAGGTAATTGTTGGATGATGCTCATAGTTCCAATTTCTCTATACACCCTGGGAGCACCAAAATGTATAGAGATTTGAAGGAACATTTTTTGTGGGACAACATGAAGAGGGAGATTGCTGATTTTGTGTCAAGATGTATGGTTTGTCAACAATTGAAAGCTGGAAGGCAATAGCTTGGAGGAGTCATACAACCTCTTCCCATACCGAAGTGGAAATGGGACAATATTACGACGGACTTTTTCATAGGGCTACCAAAGACTCCTAGAAGGAATGATGCAATATGGGTTATTTTTGATCGTCTTACCAAGTCAGCACATTTTCTTTCTATAAGAGAAGATCTACCACTGGAACGTTTAGAAAGACTATATATTGATGAAGTTGTGAGACTTCATGGAGTACCCATGTCGATTGTTTCTGATCGTGATACCCGTTTTACTTCAATATTCTGAAAAAGTATTCAAAAGGCCTTGGATACTGCACTTCAATTAAGCACTGCCTACCACCCTCAAATAGATGGACAATCAGAACGGACTATTCAAACCTTAGAAGACATGTGGATATCCTACTCGCTTGACTTTCAGGGTATGTGGGATCAATATTTACCTCTGGTAGAATTTTCCTATAACAATATCTTCCATTCAAGTATTCGGATGGCACCATATGAAGCGTTGTATGGAAAGAGATGCCGTACACCAAACTTTTGGGATGACGTTGGTGAAAGAAAACTTGTAGGCCCAGAACTGGTGGAGGAAACGATGGAAAAGGTGAAGGTAATCCAAAACCACATCAAAGTAGCTCAAAGTAGGCAGAAGAGCTATACCGATAACCGAAGGAAGGATTTGGAATTTCAGGTTGGAGAACATGTTTTCTTGAAGGTATATCCATTATAAGTTTCAGTAAAAAGTGTAAATTGAGTCCCAGGTACATCGGACCTTTCAAAATTCTAGAAATAATTGGGATTGTAGCTTACCGTTTGGCAATGCTGCTAAATCTCTCCAAAGTTCACGATGTGTTCCATATATCACTGTTGAGGAAATACATGCCTGACCCAACACATGTACTCACTTATGAGGAATTAGAACTGAAACCCGATATTTCTTATTGTGAAGAACCCATCAGGATTCTTGATACAAGAGAACAAGTGTTGAGAAACCGGACGACTCTTCTGGTAAAAGTTCTATGGAGAAACCATAAGATGGAAGAGCCAAGATGAGAACCTGAGGAACTTGTGATGAAGAACCACCCGAGTCTTTTTATGCAATAATATTCTAGAAATTTTGAGGAAAAAATTATTTGAAGGAGGGGAGAATGTAACACCCCAAGCTTCCACGGTACGCTTCTCTTTGATTAATACAGTAGCGTGTGTCTATGCAACTTCGAGTTCTAACACACCTCGACCAATCAAAGTAGCCGTTATGAATAGTAATACCCACTTTTTGAAATTTTATAAATTTTATCTATCAAAATGGACTTCATTTTTGGATTCAGAGT
The DNA here is from genome assembly GCA_963277665.1 of Viscum album. Taxonomy (NCBI): domain Eukaryota; kingdom Viridiplantae; phylum Streptophyta; class Magnoliopsida; order Santalales; family Viscaceae; genus Viscum; species Viscum album. The sequence goes on along the minus strand of OY728125.1, from coordinate 1,832,571,369 downwards.
ATTGAATTTAGCCTAAGGTAAAATTTTGGAACTTTTCGGATAACGTTTATATTTTGATGAATTGTGAAAATTACTAAATTTTAATTAAAAACAACTTTTTTAATCGAAATAATCAATAGTGATAAATTATTAATTTGAGTGGTTTTAAAGTATATTTAGAATATATTTTTACCATTTAATACAATGTTGTTCATTGGACATAATTTCACAATTAAACCGGACATAAACACGTGTTAATCTTTTGATAGTTATTATCTCTTAAAAACGCGCTTTTTGTTTTAACAACGGGAATTAATTTTAAATTAATTTCTTCCACTTCCATGTTTTGAATTTGGAAAAATGGATTCCATATTTGGAATCAGGATTTCCAAATTGTGTAAATAGTTAACTTTTATTTTTAGACATTTTGAATAATTACTTCGGTAAATATTTTTTTTACCATGGTTAAAGGGTAAATCTGGTAAATAAGGGTTAAAAAAATAATATTATAATAATACTAAATTACCCTAAAACGTGTCCTAACCTTATTGGTGGATACATTTCCGACCATGGTAATCTTTGGGTCGATTTTGGGACCACATGGAGCCACTTGTAGGTGATAGGGACACTTTATTTTAATTAAGTTAAAATAAATACAAAAATGACATAAGCATATATCTTTTAGAAAAACAATTTTTACATAGGGTTATATATTTTGGATTTTAGACTATAAATATTCATTATAAATATAAAAATATTTCCTACATAAGGGTATTTTATTTATAATTTTTAGACATTAAATAATTTAATTTATTTATGACACAATGGTGATGCAGTAATTACCTAATTAATGAAAAATTAAAATAATTGATATTATAAATACCCAAGTAAATGTAATTTGAGACTTTATATAAATACAAAAAAATTTCTAGGTTAATATTAAATGTTAGGATTGATTTAATTAACTTTTTCCGAAGTAATCATTCTGTTATGAGTTTTACAAAAATCAATTATTGAATAGTGTCAAAATTGACATAAAAGAGTTTTTAAAACAAATATTATATTATTAATTGATATTAAATTCCTAAAAATCTAAGGCTCATCCAAGAGACTTATATCATGATAGGTGTATCATTAATGGACTACTTGGGGGTTGCTTGGATGAAAGAGACATTGTAAAAGTGAAACTAATTAACTAAGAGTTAATACTTAAAGAGAAGTTTAATATAGTAACCCAAACCTGTCTAAATCCTATTGGTTGAGTGGTTTTTGACCTATCCCCACCTTAACCTTTAAATAATCCACTTTCTAGCCATTAGAAACAAAATATGAATTTATTTTAAAATAATATTTCTAGCTTTTCCAAAGGTGCCCCTCACCCCTCTTATAAAAGGGCACTCCCCCTTCTCATTAATTCACACATTCAAAGCCATTTGGCTCGGACAAACCCTTCCCAAATAATCTCTCAACTTCCCTCACTTCATCCTAGAGGAATTCCTTTAGTCATAAAGCCAACCTAAGGATCCCTTTTTATCAAATCAAAAGGAAGAACCCGAAGAAGAGGTAGTGTTTTCACCACCCTCTTTCAAGTTCCTTTCTTATTAAACTTCTTCTTTATTTGTTATTTCCATTATAAAATAATAACTCCAGTATATTCTACATACTGTGATGTTATTATAAATATGGTACAATCATATTTAGTATTCTATCCATCCTTTGAATGACATGTCACCATACGTGCGGACTACCGTCTCCACGAACGCGATGAGATTCATTCTCCATCGTATCCATTCAAGTATAATTATCATTTGATGATTAAAAATAGTGTTTAAGGACTTGATATCATTCTGAATATGAATAAGATACAACCTATCCATAACAAACACGGCTTATATAACAAAACATATAAAAGAAAATGAGTAAGTTAACACCCAAAACAATGATAATACTAATATATTATTAACAAATAAATGTTAAAAGATCATATATGATATCATATTAATTTAAATGATTCTTGTATAATTTAATAACAATTATTTCACCATTATACAAGAGTTTAACCTACCCCCAACCAAGGAAAAGTACAAGGTAAGGGTTTATTTCTCAATCTCTTCATTATCTGAGGTTGTTTATACGTAATAATCTACTGGGACTTCTTTATCATCCACATCCATGTTTCTTAAAAATGTATTTCAAAACATTTTTAATATTTACTAGAATATGGGTTACAGTCATTTATACCCTTTTTTGACTTTTTATAAGAGGTTTATAAAAGAATCTTTCTGTCATTTTCCAAACAAGGTCATTTTTAACCTTTTTGCCAGAATTAAGGTGAGAATGTCTTTTTTAACTTATATGGCGGGTGTGGCTATTTTCCACCATTATAAAATCTTAGAAGCTTCCCTTACAATCTTATAAGAAAATTTTCAAATTAAATGTTTTATTTTATAATTATGTGACTTTTAAATGATTTCAAAAAAAGATATATTTCTCTCAAATATTTTTGATTTCATCTATGTCAACATCCTTTGATGGATTTTAATCTTATTTGAAGTTGATTTATTGTGATACCAAACTTCCATATTGTATTGAAGGTTTTGCGATATGTTTTATTGTGGATGTGTTATTTTTATACCATTCATGGTTTATGGAGAAAGTATTGACATTTTGTATGATAGTTTTAATACGAATATTTATGTTATGTTTAAACATGTTCATATGAGGAATGCATTGGACTTAATATGTGATGGGTGGAGCCCGATATAGATCCTCGATGCATCGGTAGGTCTCATGAGACAAACTAGTGTCTTGGCAGAAGGCCTTGACAAAATCTTATTTGTAGTCTTGGCACGAGGCCTTGACTATGTGGTTATGATAGTCTGGCATTATGAATTCCATCATTATGAAAGTGGTTATTGATATTGCATGTGATTATTCGATTAGTAGAATATCCATGTGAATGAGTAAATGGAATTATTTCATTTTAGTTATGCCATATTATGTTGAAGTTAAAGTTTAAAAGGCTTTTGTTTTAGTTATACATTGCCTTAAATGTTTATTCTTATTTATGAAAGTTTCCGCTATATTGATGTCCTTACTGGGAACACATCACATCCTCATCCCGAAGACTCTAGGGAAACATTTGTCATAACCTACCTGAAGGATCTTGGTCTATAGAACCTGGAAGAGGGAGTATAGGGAAGAACAGTAACCAGCCATCCTTTGAATGTTTGAGAATCTCATCCCCCGTCTCACGGGTGTTCGGCACGTAGTGCTCAACATGGGTGGGGTGCGTAAAGAAACATAAAACGTACAGATTTATAAAATTATAGCAACCACTCAGCCTATCCTAATGCTTTTACACAAAATATCTGAGCACGTGCCTTGACATTGCTACCATGAAAGTATTCACACAACAAATAGTCCCAAACCCCATTAAGCTTTTCATGTTTCAACAGTTTTAGTTTATTAGTTCCTTAACTACTAAGAAACTAACAACAACCAAACCAGATCAATCATTCGTAAAACATATCCCTACCAACCACAAATAAAGTTAGCGAAAACACAAGCAACACAATACCATTTTCTTTTATCATCCAATAAATTCCATTTATTTTCCATATTTAATCAACTACCATGCCCTACAATTCATTAGTTAACTCTTCCACTTTTATTCATATGCACAACCCATCCCTGCAGTCCTACTGCCAATCACAATCATATCATACACACCAACCCACAACCAAGCCAACCGCAGCCCCGCTGCTCACCCGTTCAACAACAACCCATGAAACACCCTCTTCGCATAATTAAAACCCAACCATAACCCACAAAAAAAGTTCATTATTTCATTTAGTTTAACCAGGGTTATCATACAAGGGTTCTAGGTATTCATTTGATCAGCCAACTTTACATGATTAACCAATTTCCACATTCTATGAAATTCCATCCACAAAATAATCCAGAAAAAGAGAGAAACATTTAATTGTGCAAGCAAAGTCTCCCATCGACCGTGATTTTCAGTACGCATAATCCTATTCAATTCACAACATAATAAAAGGATAAGAATTGATGGAAATAAAACAACAATATGAAAAAAAATCCCCAAACCCGTTCTTTAACGAGTCGTTATCTTTATTTACTATTTCAACCATACCTCATGAAAACAAGAGGATACCCACCCCACATGATTCACAAAAGAGAGAGAGAGATGAAGGTAAAATCCCTACCTCAAAGATTTTTGACGAAAACCCCAACAAACGAAGAATGCACAAGAAAGTTGGGCTGAACCTCCAAGAATCCGCCTTAGATATCTTCTCCTAACACAACCAAGACCAAATCTCATCATATTTGGCATTCACACACTTAGATCTACCCATAACAGGTGTTGATCTAAGAAACCGAGAGAAGAGGAGGAGTATATCTAAGTAGATCTAACAACCAAACAAGAACGATCACATACCTCAAGAAACTGGCTTCAATTCGCTAAGGAAAGCCTTTGGGTCACCTCCAAAATGCTTGGTATAGGTCATCCTATCTTCAAGGGAGGGTAATCCTGAGTTATGGCTGCTTAGGAGCTTAAACAAGAAAGTTAGAGGCAAAACGGTCAATATCCAAAATTTTAGGATCTAGTTTAAGTGGCTCCACGGTTAGTTCACACGGTTTAACAAACTATATGCTAACCATGCGTTAGCTACTGCCTTGGCCACCCTTCTCACATGGTTTGGCCACATGGTTTAGACAAACCATGTGTCGTCCGTGCGGGAGCTACTACCTCTAATCCAACTACACACGGTTTAGTCGCATGGTTTAGACAAACTGTGTGCTACCCTTACGAAAGCTACTGCCTTTTAGTTCTCCTTAAAAGTTCACCCAAGTGCACCCCCAAGCCACTACTCCAAAACAGAGGTAGTTAGAAACATCAAAAGTACCTGATTACATAACGTGATGTTTAGGTTCTCAGCTGTCTACCATTGAAACGGTTCATCAAGAAGGAAGATTTTGGAAAAACGTTGGGGATAAGTTACCTTGACCTCCGGAACACCTCTTACACCACATTTTTACAAAGTAATGGACCGGAGAGGTCCGAACCATTACATCAGATACCTCTCAAACAATTCTCACCCTCGATAATTAAAACTAGACCTGAAGAAAGGAGAGGGGTCCGAAAAACTCCCCCCCCCCTGAAAGATACCTCTCAAGAGAAAACCTCTTTGTTACCAAGGAGCACCCCCTTCCTCACCTATCTCTTGAACAATAACAATCATACTGCTCCGCTCCCCCGTTCAAACATGAAAAGAAAAAGATTAAACTGTCGGGTCATGTAGGTGAGGGGTTTTTCTTACTCCATATTAAGATATTATCCGCTTTGGGCGGCACGAACTCGCCCGCATGGGTTTAGGCACATCCACTTTAATGCGTCTTAACTAGGGATCAAGTCCTCCCCTCCCCACATTTCAGGACACTTCTTACGCACTTGAAACACATTTCATAGTTAAACAGGTCAAGAATTACATCGTAAACAGGTACGAAACAAAATAGGATAAAACTCAATATGGGTACTGGGCACGCATCTGTGCTTCATGTTCCCAGGTACTCTCCTCAAGCCCACCATGCCTCCATAGCACATGAACCAAAGGAATGGTTCGTCCACAAAGAACCTTTTCTTCATGACCTTCGATCATCACAGGTTGCTCCACGAACATTGCATCATCCTTGATATCCAACTCTCCCTAGTCGAGGACATGTGAATCATCGTGCAGGTACCGATGGAGCTGAGAAACATGGAAGACGTTGTGAACCCTTTACAGCGGTGGCGGCAACGCCAGTTGATAAGCTACCTCACCAACCCACCACAACACCTCGAAGGGCCTGATGAACCTGGGAGAAAGATTTCTCCCCTTTCCGAATCTTTGTTGCCCACACCGAGGAGAGACCTTCAAGAACACGTGGTCCCCGACCTCAAACTACAAGGGTCTCCTCCTATTATCGGCGTATGACTTATGCCAGTCCTAATATGCCTTCATCCTATCTCGTATAAGTTGAACCTTCTCTGTCGTGCTCTGCACCACCTCCGATCCAAGAACACCTACTTCTCTGACCTCTGTTCAGTATATGGGTGAGTAGCACGACCTCCTGTACAAAGCTTCTATAGGATCCATGCCAATGGTAGAGTGATAGCTTTTGTTGTAAGAGAACTATATCAAAGGCAAGTGTTGTACCCATGATCCTCCAAGTCCCAAAACACATGTTCGTAGCATATCTTCCAAAGTCTGGATGGTGTGCTCTGTCTGCCCATCTGTCTCGGGGTGGAAAGCAGTGATGAGGCATAGCTGGGTGCCAAAATCATGTTGCAATCCTCTCCAGACCCATGAGGTAAACTGGGTATCCCGGTCAGAGATTATAGATCTCAAAACTCCGTGCAACTGCACCACCTCATTCACGTACCTCTGAGATAGGGCCTCAACCATACTTGACTTCTTGATTGCTAGGAAGTGGGCTGATTTCGTCAGTCAGTCTGCCACTACGCAGACGGCGTCGCAACCCCATTGAAATTCGGGCAGACCCGGGATGAAATCCATTGATATGTCATCCCACTTCCACTCGGGGTCATCTAAAGGTTGTAAAAGACCTCTTGGGACGTGGTTTTCACCCTTAACCTATTGAAACACGAGGCACTTTGCTACAAACTCTGTTACTGTCCGTTTCACCCCGGGCCACCAGAACTGCCCTTTCAAGCCCTGTTACATCTTGGAAGTTCCCGGGTGTACTACTAGGGGTGAGTTGTGGAAATCACCAAGAAATCTCTCACGCATTTCCTCTGGAACAAACAACTCTCCCCGAAAAAGCATCTGATTCAGACCATCCTTCGACCATCCTTATGGAGCATTGCCCTGGCTAGCCAGATCGCAAATCACTTCACTCTCTATGTCTCCCCACTAAGACTTCTCTACCTTCCGTAGTAGGGAGGACTGCACTGTCATCTGAAACAGACAACCTCTACCACCATCTTCCCATACATCGAGGTGTAGTGCAGCCAATTCTTTCATCACCTTCCATACATCTTCCGACCTTCGAACCGTGTCCTTCCTCCTACTCAAAGCATCATCCACCACATTTCCCTTACCTTTGGTGTAGGAGATTTCAAAGTCGTAGTCCAAGAGGAACTCTATCCACCTTCACTACCACAAATTCAAGTCCCGCTGGGAGAAGATATAATTCAAACTCTTGTGATCCGGGAAGACCACGAAGCGCTCCCCGATGATGTAATACCGCCACAACTTCAGTGCAAACACAACCACCTCAAGCTCTAGATCGTGGGTGGAATGGTTACATTCATGAGGACGTAATTTCCTAGACCCATAAGAGATCACCCCTTGTTGTTGCATCAGCATGGACCTCAATCCTTGGCCTGAGGCATCACAGAATACCTCAAACGTTACTCCCTCCTTTGGTAATCTCAGCACTGGGGCACTAACCAACTTTCCCTTTAGATAACTGAAGGCTACCTCACACTGTTCATCCCACAAAAAAGCTCGATCCTTCTTCGTCAAGGCTATCAAAGGTGTTGAAACTCGGGAGAAGTTAGGCATGAATCTCCGGTAGTAGCCTGCTAGTCCAAGGAAACTACGAACTTCTGCCACATTCTTGGGCGCTGCCCAAGAAACAACCACCTAGACCTTTGATGGGTCCACTGCTATTCCCTTCTCGGACACCACGTGTCCAAGGAATCATACTTCTCGAGTCCAAAACTTACATTTGGACAAGTTTCCATAAAGTTCGTGTTGTCGGAGGACCACTAAAACCATTCTCAGGCGCCCAACATGATCCTCCTATGATCTTGAGTGGATCAGGATGTCATCGATGAAGACGACTACGAACTGGTCTAGGTATTCCCGAAATACGGAGCTCATGAGTCCCATGAACACGGCTGGTGCATTTGTAATGCCGAATGGCATGACCACAAACTCAAAGTTCCCATATCTACACCTGAAGGCACTCTTCGAGATGTAACCCTCCTTCATCCTCAACTGGTGATATCTAGACCACAGATAGATCTTAGAGAACCAACCTTCTCCCCTCATATGGTCAAATAGATCACCTATCCTAGGGAGGGGGTAACGGTTCTTGATGGTTACCTGGTTCAGTCTCAGGTAGTCTATGCACAGCCTGAGACCACCATCTTCCTTCTTTGTGAATAAGACTGGAGCACCCCATGGTGATGCACTCGGTTGAACAAAACACTTCTTCATCAGATCGTCAATCTGAATCCACAAATCCTGTAGCTCCTAAGGTCCCATCTGATAGGGTGCCATAAAAATCAGATGGGAACTAGGTTGTAAGTATATTCCGAACTCGATGTCTCATTGAGGGGGTAGAGTCACCACCTCCTCGGGGAAGAATTCCATGAACTCGCTAACGATATTAGAGACTTCTACAATTTTTGTATCTGCCGACTCAATTGATAGCCTGACTAACGAGGAAAGAAAGGGCTCCCCTTGCTGGATTCCCTCATGAAAACCCCACTCACCGATGAAAGTCACACGTCGGCCGCCCACGCCTGAAAACACAACCCTTCTTCGGAAACAATCGATGACGGAACACACCGAGAACAGCCAGTTGATGCCTAGAATGACATCGTATGGCTGTATTTGTAGTAAAAGGAGATCTCCACTGGATTGGTGTGTCTCCAACATCAACCTATATCCCTGACAAACATGAGACAAGCTAGTCTGACCTTTGACTGGAGTACTCAAAACCAGAGGTACGGAAAGTGTCTCTATGTCTAGGCCCAAGGCACAGGCTAGACTGTGCGCAACAAAGGAGTGAGAAGCACCTAAATCAAACAAGGCATAGGCAAGGGTACTAAACAAGCTGATTGTACCTCGAATGACTTTTGGCTTTGCTGGAACCGCTGCCTCTGAGGCGTGAAACTGCCCACGCCCAACTCCTATGCCTCTCAGCTATTGGACACCTCCCCAACCACGCCCTAGTCAAGGTCCCTAAGGAGAGCCCTGAGGTCGGCCTCCTCCTACAATGTCTGCCCTCAGAGGAGTGGGAGCTCGTTACCCCTGATGCCGCTGCTGGAAGGGCCTAGCTGGAAACTATTATGGCTGAGGCGAGTGTTGTACTGTTCCACCTCCATTGTACTGTACTCGGTCCGGGTACCGGTTCCTAAGGTTCCCACGGCTTCCACAGATGAAACACCTTGGTCCCGAGCCTGAAGGAAAAGGGCGAGGACCGGGAGATCGGAACTAAAACTGTTGAGGCATGCTCCCTACTGGTCGGAACCTAGAGGGCCCTAATGCTAGAGGCCTACTGCTGACGGCTTTCCCCTTCGATGAGCCCAACTAGATTCCCTCTTACAACACACCTCCCAGTATGTGCATTCTCTCCACCACTTAAAACTTCTTCTGGACCTCCAAGTACGTTGGTAGGGTGAAGGGATTAACAGAATAGTGGAGAGGAGGTCAAAGTGCTTCCTCCAAATGTCTCGCCCGAGACTCCTCATCTGGAAAGAGGTCCGGAGAAAAATGGAGGAGATCCTTGAACTTGATCCCCAACTATCTCACCGATATTCTCCCCTACTGGAGGGAGAGTATCTCCTGCCTCTTCTCAGCCTTCATTATGGAAGAGAGTAATTCCTCCTGGAACTCCCTCTCAAAATCAGCCCACGTAACCTCAGTCTGCCTCTTCTCCCCGAGATAGAGTGTCCACCACTGACACGTCACTCCCCACATCTAGCTCACAGCCAGAGGAACTCAGTACTCCGTCGGAGCCCGGATCAGGCTGAAAGCTATCACCAGCTCCTCTAGCCAGCTCTTTGTCTCCATGTCATAGATGCTGCCCTCATACTTCCCGAGGTTCTGTCACTGAAAGGAATGAAGCGTCTTCTGCCATTGATCATCCTCCTCCTCTCGGTCAGCCCTCTTTCGGTCAGCCAAATCAACCCCCTGGGCCTCGATCACCCTCACTACTCGTGGTCATCTCCCAGGTGCCATAGCTGTAAGGTAAATAAGGAATGCCTAATCCTGAGTAGTGTAGAATATTGTTCTTAAATTTTTCTAAGACTCATTGTTCATTTTAAATCCAAAAAATGCCCCAGAAACACAAAAACACAAGTCATTATGATGCATGTACCTTTCCTAGGGTCTCTACCCTGCAATCAGTGTAGCCTCACTTGGTTGTTCAGTAGGTCCAGATTCCTTGCATCGGATCAAGGGGGGACCTAAAATCCTGTGTCCTAGCCAGTCTTCCCTATCCTATTTCACTCTCCAAGATCACTCGACGTTGTTTCCCTACCATCCCATTCAATCCTCACTGTGCCTAACTCCAGACTCCATCCTATCTCTCAACCTCTAGCCACTGATATCATTCTGTCACGACCCCCTCCCACCAAAGATGCCCCTCCTGAGCTGGCAATGGTGAAAGGGAGATAATGACCCCCTGAGTCTCGCCTCCAGTAGGCCCCGGAGTGGTGACTAGCACAAAGGGTATGAGATTTCACAAATATGGGAGGCATTACCCTTTTTATTAATTAATATTGGGAAATAGGATGAGTCAAATATCAAAATAAAAAGGAACAAGTAAATGAAAATAAACCCAAACCAACCCATATGTATGTTTTATACCAAACTGAAACAAAATTACAAGTACAAGAAAAGCTCCAAAGTACGATACCAAAAAGAAAGAAAAAACTGCAACCAAAAAAACTCCAACCACCAACTAGCAAGGTCTCACACGGTCCCTGAAGCCCTCCTGAAGACCTAAAAGTAAAAATAGGGTGAGCATACAAGTACACTTAGTATGAAAACCTAAATCTCTCATGCACAGGTGGGGAGACATCCTAATGCCCCGTGAGAAAACAGAAGGAACCAAATACTAGCAAGAAATATATCCACCCAACCTTAAAAGCCACACTCACCAAATATCGCAATTAAATAGAGTATTATAGAAATATTATAAAAGTATGGGTACCACACACCACCTTCCCACTGAATACTGCTCAAGCACTCATGCCTAATGCTCTGATGCTTCCCCCTCTTCCTGATCTAGTGTCACAAACTGGCTATACGAAGGTTGAGCTAGTACCAAAACCTGGCCAAACGAAGCTCAAATATCCCGCTGGCACTCAATCCTCAGCCATAACCACATCTCATCCTATATCCCTCCGGCACTCAATACTCGTCCATAATCACATCTCATCCCGAAGACACCGGGGAACCACATCACATCCTCATCCCAAAGACTCTTGGGAACACATCAAATCTTCATCCCGAAGACTCTAGGGAAACATCTGTCATAACCTACCCGAAGGATCTTGGTATATAGAACCTAGAAGAGGGAGTATAGGGAAGAACAGTAACCAGCCATCCTTTGAATGTTTGAGAATCTCAGCCCTCGTCCAACGGGTGTTCGGCACGTAGTGCTCAACATGGGTGGGGTGCGTAAAGAAACATAAAACATACAGATTTATATAATTATATCAACCACTCAGCCCATCCTAAGGCTTCTACACAAAATAACTGAGCATATGCCTCGACACTGCTACCACGAAAGTATGCACAAAACAAACAGCCCCAAACCCCATTAAGATTTTCATGTTTTAATAGTTTTAGTTTATCAGTTCCTTAACTACCGAGTAACTAACAACAACCAAACCAGATCAATCATTCGTAAAACATATCCCTACCAACCACAAATAAATTTAGGGAAAACACAAGCAAAACAATACCATTTTCTTTTACCATCCAATCAATTACATTGATTTTCTGTATTTAATCAACTACCATGCCCCATAATTCATTAGTTGACTCTTCAACTTTTATTCATATGCACAACCCATCCCTACAGCCCTGCTGCCAATCACAACCATATCATACACGCCAACCCAAAAACAATACAATCATAGCCCCACTTCTCACCCATTCCACAACAACCCATGAAACACCCTCTTCACATAATTAAACCCCAACCATCACCCACAAAAAAAGTTCATTCTTTAATTTAGTTTAACTGGGGTGATCATACAAGGGTTCCAGGTATTCATTTGATCATCCAACTTTACATGATTAACCAATTTCTACATTCTATGAAATTCCATCCACAAAATAATCTAGAAAAATAGGGAAACATTTAATTGCGCAAGCAAAGGCCCCCAACGACTATGATTTTCAGCAGTTATAAGCCTATTCAATTCACAACATAATCAAAGGATAAGCATTTATGGAAATAAATAAACAATATCAACAAAATTTCCCCAAACCTGTTCTTTAACCAGTTGTTATCTTTATTTACTATTTCAACCATACATCATGAAAACAAGAGGATACCCACCCCGCATGATTCACAAAAGAGAGAGGGAGATGAAGGTAAGATCACTACCTCAAAGGTTTTTGACGAAAACCCCAACAAACGAAGAACGCACAAGAAAGTCAGGCTGATCCTCTAAGAATCCTCCTTAGATCTCTTCTAATAACACAACAGAGACCAAATATCATCATATTGACATCCACACACTTAGATCTACCCATAACGGGTGTAGATCTAAGAAACTGAGAGAAGAGGATGAGTAGATCTAAGTAGGTCTAACAACCAAACAAGAACGATCACATATCTCAAGAAACCAGCTTCGATTCTCTAAGGGAAGCCTTTAGATCACCTCTAAAATGCTTGGGAGAGGTCCTCATATCTTCAAGGGAGGGTAATCTTGAGTTATGGACACTTAGGAGCTTAAACAAGCAAGTTATAGGTGAAATGGTCAAGATCCACAATTTTAGGATATAGTTTAAGTGGTCGCACGGTTAGTTCGCACAGTTTAACAAACCGTGTGCTAACTGTGCGTTAGATACTGCCTTGGACACCCTTCTCACATGGTTTGGCCACATGGTTTAGAAAAACCGTGCACCATCCATGCAGGAGCTACTGCCTCCAAGCCAATTATGCACAGTTTAGCCGCATGGTTTAGACAAACCATGTGCCGCTTGTGCGAAAGCTACTGCCTTTTAGTTCTACTTAAAAGTTCAACCAAGTGCACCCCCAAGCCACTACTCCAAAATAGAGGTAGTTAGAAACCTAAAAAGTACCTGAATACGTAACGTGATGTTAAAGTTCTCAATTGTCTACTGTTGAAATGGTTCATCAAGAAGGAAGATTTTGGGAAAACATTGGGGATAAGTTACCTTGACCTCTGGAACGCCTCTAACACCAAATTTTTACAAAGTAATGGACCAGAGAGGTCTGGGCCATTACAACCAAAGAAAATAATAATATCTCAGTATAATAAGTAACAAAGTGTCATAACCAAAGGAACCAAAAGACTAAAAAACCCAAATATACCAAATAATGACTCCCAAAATACTCTAAGCTCCAAATCCACATGTCCAGCCCAAGGTATTGAGAAGAATCACTAAAGAACCAGGATACCTTTCCTTTACCTATATCTTCATAAATGAAATCTAAAAATGTGCAATAGTACCCAAGAAGGGGGTAATTAAAAACATAGTAAGATTTACCCAATGACTTACCAACTCACACAACTGAGAAAAAACTTATTAGCATATTTATATAAAATAGGTTAAAACCATTTACAATAGTTTATATCAAAACCAGAATAGTTTTCCATGGAATGTAATAAAAAATACTTAAAAACAAGTCCTAATTCCATTTGGCATACCCATTCCATAATTTCACACATCCACACATCTACACATGCATGCCCAGGTGACAGTTCCATACTCATGATCAGTCTCTCATCAATCTACCAAGTCATCAAAAGGTAAACCAATCCCATGTTCCATTACACCTTTTTCACCGACCACCAAGTCATATTTCAACCAAGCCTCATAAAATGCAACATGAATACACACCCCCAAGTGTGCACAAAAACCATTTAAAATCCATTTCACATAAACCTTTCCTTTATTCAAAATATTTCAACAAACATTTTTCATGCATCAAAACCAAATTATAATTTTAAAATCATCATTTTAGAATCATGAACCAAAAAAACTTTCCACCAAACCATCTAATTTCCTCGATGTTCCAAGAAAACATCACTAAAGAGGTTTCCATCAAATAACACAAGGTATTTAAAACAATTTCAAGCAATTAAAAAAATTTGAAACCAAGACTTAATGTTCTAATTAGGTGATAATGATAAATAATTTACTTACCACTTAAACTTTGACAAAAATAAAGAACAGAACAACAACTCCAACAACTCATCCTAGATATTCTAGATCTGAACTCATATCTTGTTCCCTTTAACTAATTCTAGAAGATATCATCAAGAAAACCAACAAAGTAACTAGATCTATCCCCATCAGATTATATCTAAGGTTCCAAGAGAGAGAGACAGATAATATATCTAAGGGAAATGATGAATATTGAGCACTTACTAGTGAATATATATCTCTAATGGACTTTGGATTATCTACAACTTTCTCTTTGATCAAACGGAATTTCATTTAAAGCCTTGGGAGGAAAATAAATTCATGTTAAGGATGGATCAAGGGGAAATGTGTTCTTAAGGGGATAAACTGAGTTAGATCCACATTTTTTTGATCTAAGACTCCATGGTTCATGGTTAGGGTGCACAATTAGGAAAACTATATGCTAACAATGAATGATCTACTATCTCAATCCACACCTTGCATGGTTATCTCTTATAGTTCGACAAACCATGTTCCAACCAAGTGTTTCACCAATAACTCAAAGTCTATGGTTTATCTTAGGTATCCATATGGTTTGGAAAAATCATGCACCAACTGTTCACCTACCCAATGAACATTTTCTTTTATTTTATAGTTTCCTAGAGGTGTTTCATAGTTTCTACTAACTATTCTCAAAATATGAACCTCCAAAAAAGCCTCAATATCATGAAAAGCCTCCTCCAAATATCTTTAAACATAACCCAAATATTTCATACACTTAAAATACATAAATAAATGCTCAGGTACCTAAAATAGGAGGTGTTGTACACATTATCCCTTGGATCTATGTTGGAGAAATAAAATCTCCTCACTGGTATTAACTTCTGGGGAATGGTTTAGATGCCTTTGGGTTGTGTTGTTCCATTAATGGAAATCTTATGTTCTAAAATCCTTACTTTCTTATCTGCCTGTAGAGGAAAGTGATGAAGGGTTCCTTTTCTATGAAAAAAATTTGAGCGATGAAGATGATGTTCAATGTTTTATGCTTTCATATATGTCTAGTGAACTTATGAAGTCACATGAAAATATGGATGTGTATAGAATGCTTGATAACCTATGAGTTTTATACGAGGAGAAAGATAGAAAAGAACGGTTTGAGATTTACAAATCACTCTTTTAGAGTAATCTTGTGGAGGGTGTTCCATTTGGGACTCACGTATTCAAACTCATTTTTTATATTGAGAACCTATATTTTATTGGGTTTAAACTCACCATTGAATTGGACACTAATATCATTCTAGATTCACTCCCTTAGTGATTCTCTAGTTTTGTTGTTCATTTTAATATGAACAACATTGATAAGTCTCTATCAGATCTTCTCACTCTTATTAATCAAGTTGATAAAAAAATGGAGTTTGAAAATACTTTCATCCTTATGGTGAATAAATGGAATGGGAAAGAGAATATATTTAATCCCAAAGATTCTCTATGCTCTTCCAAGAAGAGAAAGATCAAGGGGAAAACAATGGGAATAAAATGTTGTTTGTTTCACATGTAGAAAGAAGGTCCATTGGAAGAAAAAATTAACTTATCCAAAGAAGTAAGGGGAATATTCAAAATCATTTGTTATCAAGTGTAATTTATCTGTTTCTATAAATTATTTATTAGATATAGATTTTTATTCTCACATATGTATTCAAATATTTGAACCAAGTATATTTATAAGAATTTACTGAGAGGAGATAGATATATAAGTTGCCAACATAGGTAAAATTAAATTTGTATCTATCAGGGACTATCACCTCATGTGTCCCACAAGAATGATCTTGGTTTTGAATGATTTTTTTTCATATGTAACCAAAAAAATATTTATTTATCCAGAGTTTATAAGGGTGGTTTTATTTTCATGTTCAGAAATAAATGAAACTACTATTATAAAGATATAAATTGTATGGTAATACACATTTAAATATCGGTCTTTATGTGTTTTATTACACAAACCAAGTAATGGAAATAGATAATAAAACTACTTCACATGACTCATAACACACCCAACTTTTGGATCACTGACTAGATCATGTAAATGAAAATCACTTGAATAAATTATACCAAGATGGATATTTAGATTATTTTGAACTAAAACAACTTGGTATATTTTATACATATTTATAAGGAAAAATTACCAAATTCCCATTTAGTAGAAAAGGTAAAAGGACCAAATATCTTCTTGAATTATTTTACACTAGTACAAAAAATCTTTTTTACGTCGGTTTTTTTTTTTGCTTTTTAACGTCGGTTTTGTGGCAACGTTGTGGTGACGTTATTGCGACTTATGTAAAAAATATGTTTTCTAACGTCGGTTATTTAATAAATGACTTTAAAAATGTTTTTTAAATTATTTTCTATGCCGTTTTTTAAAACACCGACATGAAATACCATATTTTTACAAAAAAAATCGCATTGAAATGCTATTTTTAACGTCGGTTATTTAAAAACCGACATTAAAAGTCATTTTTTACTTCGGTTTTAAAAAAACCGACGTTTAAAGTCAGTTTTAACGTTGTTTTTTAAATAACCAACGTTAAAAATTTTTCTCGTTTTGTAGATAATTTCCCAATCTTCGATTTGATAGGTCATAGAGCTCAAACAGAGCTACGGATCAAAAGTAATGACCATTAGAAGTTTGATGTATTTTTTTCTGAGGAAAGATCGAATGAGCCAACCAAAGCATCATCTGCGAAGGAAATTTAGAATATGAATGAGGATTTGTTGTTTTACCATGATACAAATAAGAAATAGTGAATCTGAATCATTGAATGTTATATAAATTAAGAAAACTAATCATAACAAAACATAAATCATGGAAACATAATTACGAATGCCTTGACGTTATCGCGGAAAGAAGAAATAGTGGATTCACGTTGAAGATCAAACGGGTTGAGTCGGTGGAATGATAATGGTTGAATGAAAGGATCATTAGATTATTATTTGTGTATAATAAAACCATATAAATGATATGGAAAAAGAAAACGCGGTATTAAAAATTTAGGCGGCAACTGAAAATTTTGAGGCCACGCTGTGAAAAAATTAAAATCCCACGTTGGAGGGATATTAAAATTATTTTTCACATCGGTTTTTATGATAACCTACGTGAAAAATATTAAAATTTCCACTGATTTTTCACATCGTTTATATAAAAACCGATGTGAAAAATCAATTTTCGCTGATTTTTCACGTCGGTTATATAAAAACCGATGTGAAAAATCAATTCTCACCGATTTTTTACATCACCGACGTAAAAAATAAATTTTAATAACTTTTTATAACAGTTATTAAATAAGTAATGTTAAATAAATTTTACGAACATGTATTTCATTTCTCTATCTTCGATTTGATAGGTCGCGGAGCTCAAACAGAGATACGGATCAAAAGTTATGCTCCTCTGAAGTTGGCCTTCTCTAAGACTTCATTTAGAGATAATCATCTTCCAATGGCCATAAATTTTGAGCTGTAACTCCATTTGAGCTTTGTGAAATCTCAAATCAAAGCTTACGAAATGAACTACTTTTTTAAGCATTTTTAACATCAGTTATTTAAAAAACGACGTAAAAAAGTCATGAAAACCAATTTTTTACGTCGGTTATTATAAGAACCGAGGTAAAAAATTGGGTTTCATGACTTTTTTAGGTCTGTTTTTAAATAAACGACATTAATAATGCATAAAAAAATGTATTTCATTTCGTAAGATTCGATTTGACAGGTCACGGAGCTCAAATGGAGTTACGGATCAAAAGTTATGATCCTCTGAAGTTGGCCATCTCTAAGACTTCATTTAGGGATGATCAACTTCTGATGGCCATAACTTTTGATCCATAAATCCATTTGAGCTCCACAACCTATCAAATATAAGACCTGGAAATAAACTACATGATTGTAAACATTGTTTATGTATATTATTAAATAACCAACGTAAAAAAGTCATTATAATTTATTTTTGACGTTGGTTCTTATAAGAACTGACGTGAAAAATCATGGAAAATTGATTTTTCACGTCAATTATTAAATAACCGACCTAAAAAGTCAATATAAATTATTTTTCACATTTTTTATTTAATAACAGATGTGAAAAATCAGCAAAAAAATTATTTCCACATTGGTTATATAATAACCGACGTGAAAAATCAAATTTTGGAGATTTTCACGTCGGTTCTAAAAAAACCGACGTGAAACGGGTGACGTTAAAAATAATTTATGTACTAGTTTTATATGGATGTATGTGTACCATTTCTTATTGAAGCAAGTAGTGGGTAATCATACTTTATAACTTTTAATGATGACTTTAGTATATATAGATATATATACTTGATGGGGAATAATTTGGATTATTTTGATAAATTCAAAGAATACAAGAATGAATTTGAGAACTATTTTGTTAAGAAGATTAAGACTCCGCTTAGATCATGGTGGATAATATATTAATTAATACTTCATTGATTACTTACAAGAGTTTGGGATCCTATCCCAACTCACTCCTCCATATACACCCCAATGGAATGGTGCAACTGAAACTAGAAACTACACATTTTTATACATGGTGAGATCAATGATGAGTCATGCGAGTCTTTCATTATCCTTTTGGGGATACGAATTACAGAAAGTAGCACAAATACTAAACCAAGATCCAATTAAACTAGAAAACAGTATACCATACCAATTATGTAATGTAAATAAATCTATGTTATCATACCTACATGTGTGGGGGTGAGAATAATTTTTTAAGGCCTATTTAGGTAACAAAATTACACCTTGAGGCACAAAGTTTTCTTTTAAAGGATAACATAAGTAAATAAGGGGATATTACCTATACAACCCCTCAGAAAAAAGGTAATAGTGGAAAGATGAGACAACTTTCTTGAGAGAGATAAAATCTCTAAAAGAGATAGTGGGATAGAGATAAACTTCAATTAATTCGATGGTCATGGTTCACATGAGTTGGAATATGAAAAGATTCTACAAAGCCCCATGGAAGAACACTACTGGAAAAACTAACTATACCCACAGTTCAAAACCATGGGTATAGCCACCAAAACCGTGGGTATAGGCTATACCCACGGTTTTGGGAACCGTGGGATGGAACGGCGTCGGTATAGGGGTCTCAACCTATACCCATGGTTTTGGAGAACCATGGGTATAGGGGAGTCAAAGTGTGCACCACAGCTATTCCAGTGTGGCACACAACAGACCCCACGGTTTTCAAACCGTGGGGTATTAAAATTCAAAATATTCGCAGCAGCCGGGATTCAAACCCACACTGCCGCTGCGCATCACGGAGGCTCATCACCAAGGAACCAACTGACCTATGAATTGTTTTTGTTATATAATCATACAACAGCGTATAAATACTCATTTTATCCACATGGGGTATTAAAAAATCCGAAAACACGGTCAAGGGGTTTCGAACCCGCATCTCACACTTGGACTCATGGACGCACACCGCCAACAGACCAACTGAGCTATGATTTTTAATTGTTATTTACATATACATATACGTATATATATTAATATAATCCACATCGGTTATTTAAATTCAAAAACTGCAGACCGCGGAATTCGAACCCCAGTCTCACGGTCGCGCCTCAACTAGTAACCAACCAAGCTACCAAAATTTTGAGTACATATATTTATATTTATGTAAATATATTAAACTAAAGCATGAAAAAATATCTTCCCACCAAATTTTTTTCATGTCCTACGTAATTTTCATTCCCCGCCATAAGCTATACCCACAGTTTTGGAGAACCGTGGGTATAGGTCTTCAAAAAAACCCAATACCCACAATTATCCAAAACCATGGGTATAGGTCTCTGGAAAATACCCTATACCCACAGTTCTCCAAAACTATGGGTATAGGTTCACGTACTATCCCTATACCCACGAGTTTGGAAAACCGTGGGTATAGGGGTACCCTATACCCACGGTTTTTTGCAAAATCGTGGGTATAGACCTATTTTCCAGTAGTGGAAGTTGTTCCAGATATACAAGTATTTTGTAGGATTATAAAATAGGTTATAGAAATAAAATTGTATAGATTTCTAGTCACCAAGGATGGTGACTCATTATTAGTTGATAATAATGATCCTTTAACCTACAAGGATGCAATAAGTGGAGCAGATGTTTCCAAATGGTAAAAATCCCTGAATTCTAAAATGGATTCTATGTATTAAAACCAAGTCAAGATTTTGGTAGATCCTCTAGTGGATATAAGGCCCATTGGTTTTAAATTATTATTCAAGAAAAAACTGGACATAGAAGTACATGTAAGTACCTATAAGACATTAATGATCATAAAAGAGTTTAAACAGTGTCAAGGGATTGACTAAAATGAAACCTTTTCACCATTTTCTATGATAGAATCCATTAGAATTTTTCTTTTCATTACAACCTTCCATGATTATGAGATTTTTAAAATGGATGTAAAAACAACATTCCTAAATGGGAACCTTCAGGAATATTTTTATTTGACAGGACCCAAAGGTTTTTTGACTCCAAATAATGCCAACAAGGTTTTCAAATTGCAAAAATACCTTTATAGATTAAAGAAAGCATTCGAGTCATGAAACATTCAGTTTGATGAGGCCATAATGAATTTTTTTTCATCAATAATTAATGAGAACCTTGTGTCTAAAAATGGTTTAGTGGAAGTGTGTTGAGTTTCTTAATAGTATATGTTGATGACATAGTACTTATTGGAAATGAGATACCAATCTTATAATATGTTAAGGCCTGATTGAATAAATGATTCTTGATGAATAACTTAGGAAAGGAAATATATATTCTTGGGATCAATATCCCTCATGATAGATCCAAGAGGCTACTCATCCTAAGTCAAAGTACATATATTAACAATATATTGAAGAGATTCAGTATGGAACAATCCAAGATTGGTTCTTTCTAATGTCACATAGAATTCATCTTTCCATGAATTTTTTTCCTCAAACACATGGTGAAAGAAATATAATGGAAAGGATTCTATATAAAATAGTGATTGGGTTAGTCATGTATGTTAATATATATACTAGGATATATTGAGGATACACATTAAGTGCAATAGAAAGATATCAAGTTGGTCTAGGTGACCTCCATTGGATGGAAGTCAAGATAATCCTTAAGTATCTGAGGCTTACTAATTATATATTCCTAGTTTATGGAGGAGATGAGGAATTAGTCATCATAGGATATGGATATTATAGTTTCCAAATAGATCAAGATGACATAAAGTCTCTAATGGGATACATCTTTACTTTGAAAGGAGGTGTTCTAAGATGGAAGAGCTCAAAGAAGGTTGTGGTCATAGATTCTACAATAGATTTCATGTATATTATGACTTCTAAGGTAGATAAATAAGAATCATAGATTCACAACTTCATCCAATATCTTAACACGGTGCCTTGCATTAAATATCCTATCACACTCTATTGCGATAATACTGCAGTGATGGATCTCACAAAATATCCAAGATCACATAAAAGGATGTAGCACATACTTTGAAATTATCATAACTTGAGGGATTTTTGTCAGATAGGTGTAATTGTGGTGAATAGTAATTCCATTTAAGAGAATGTGGTGGACCCATTTCCTAAATCCTTGACTCATCAAAAACTTGATTATCATGTGATCTCTAGAATATTGAAAGTCATAGGTAGTGGGATCTGGTCTAAGTGGGAGTCTATTGGATTTGGTGTCCTAGGACTAACTGTTTTACTTTGATTACATGTATATTTGGTCATTTTAATACTAATAAAATATATTATTACATATTTTACATTGTTCTAAATGAATTTAATGTAATAATGTCCTAGGTTATTTGTCTCATTTATAAAGTCATATAAATTTTCCACTATGATGAGAACTTCAATGTTATATGAATATATTTTTAAATATAGTTATGCAGTTAGATAACATACTATGAAAGGACACATAGTATATAGGTTGTCAGGTGAAATTACTAATAAGTAAATGTTAATTATTCTCATGATTTTTTCACTTAGTAATCTCTAATCTGGGGGATTATGAGAATAGAATTACCAATAGGAATCATTCATGTTTTGGTGTCATTAGGTATTCCTATATGTGAGCATGTGTAATGGTCCTTAGATTTTAAAATTATTATTGATGCATTTCATGAATTATTGTAATATTATTTGCCTTAATGGTCTATTACTTTTCCAGTTTTGGTGGTTGGACATGTTGGGAGGAGGTCCTGAGAGTTTTTAGTGGATTCTAAAGTTTTTTTAGGA
This sequence comes from Viscum album, assembly GCA_963277665.1. Taxonomy (NCBI): domain Eukaryota; kingdom Viridiplantae; phylum Streptophyta; class Magnoliopsida; order Santalales; family Viscaceae; genus Viscum; species Viscum album. The sequence goes on along the minus strand of OY728125.1, from coordinate 1,832,548,940 downwards.
AACACACATCATGTATTCTCTACACGACATGTAATGAAGGTTCAAAGCATGTGAAGGATGGTTCACAAACCATTAGATAACATGTAATAAATTCAATAATTAAAGGTCGGGGCAATTATTTTTTTGGAGAAAGGTATAAATTTTGTAAAACCTAAGGATTACAAGCCATATAAAATTTACATGATGTGAAACCTATGGGATTATAGGTTTTATGTTCTTATTCTTGATTTATTCCCTTCATTCATTCATACCTACCTTATCTCTCATTTTGGATAAACCCTAGGCACCCCAAGAAGACCTTACATCCCTCCTTCCTCCAACTTTGATTTGTTGGTTTTAGTGAACTCTCATTGGTGATCAGTGGTAAGTACTTTCCTCCTTGGTTAGTTTCCTCTTATTCTTCACTTGGGGATTTGTTGCAGTAATGTTGATTTCGTTTATGAGGATTTGTGGGATATGTTTTGATAACCCTTTGGTATATTTTAGGTTGATCTAAGAGTTTCTTATGAGGTGTTGGTTTCTGGATAGTTCACCACTCTGTGGTGCACAACGTGTTGGGAAGCTACTTTGGGGTAGGGGGTCCTCATTATCACTCTTGTATGTGCTATGTGTAGGATCTTTATGATTTTTCTTAACTTTGGGTGGATATTAAGGGTGGTAAAATCATATAATAAATTGGAATGTCTAAAACAGATGGTTATGGGGATTTATCACATGATTTAATGCTCTGTTGTATGCTTTTGAGATTTTTATGCATGCCTATTTCCAATTCTAAAAATAACAACTATTGGGAGCCTTTTTGTGTTGTATTAATTGTGTTATGATGACCCTTGTTATGTTTTGTGATCACACCCTAAATAAAAGGTTAAAGAATTTATATTTGGATAATGATTGGTTTCCCCTAGATATATGGTTTATGTGATAATACCCATGATAAAGAAATAAGATATATAATAATCCGCCTGAATAAATATGGAATCGAGCATGTTTTTTCTGATCTATTCTTGTGCTTATTGTTCTTCCTTGTGTAGTTTGAACTGTTTTATGATGATAGGTGTGACCGGTTGGTCTGTGCAGTGTGCGGGGAAGAGACACAGTGGTTATTTGGCATGGATGTGATGTGGGTAGTTGTGCAATGTGATGAATAGGTTGTGCCATAGTGGTTATGGCAGAGAGTTTGTAGTGAAAAGGTTATGGCACAATGGTTATGGTATAGTGGTTTTGGTATAGTGGTTGTTGTTCAATGGTTTTGGTATGTGAAGGTTGAGGTTGTGTGATGGATGAGATGTGTGTTTGTTGTGTTATGAGGTGAATTGGGCAATGTGATGCATTGATTATGGTGAATGGTGTGTGTCTTGTGTGGTGATGGTTATGGGGTGTGGTAGTATTAGTTTCCTGAGTAGTTGTGGAATAAATTATGATACTAAAAAAAATTAATAAATTAATGGGTTGGTAATTTAATATAATGGTATGGAAATGAATATGTGTGGTGAATGGATTAATGAATAAATGTGGTGAAACTTTTATGTGGAAAGTGTAATATTGTGTGGCTTGTGTGGCGGTTGTGTGGTGTGTTGCATATAGTGGTGAAAGAAGTTGTTAGGGTTGATGTGCGGTATGGTGGTGGTTATGTGGTGTGTGATAGTGTTGATAATGTAAATCCGTATGTTGGGTATTTTGTGTTATCTCTATATCACGTGTGTTTATATTATTTTATACACACCCCACCATAGTTGGATAACATTACCGATGTTCATAGGTGTTGAGTTTTAGGTTTTTTCCCCAACATCAAGAATATTAGTGATACGGATGATTGTCTACACCCTCTCCACTTCTCTTCCTTCAGTAGTGATGTGTTGGCCCAGGTATCTTCATGAGGGGTATAATGTTTTGGCCCTGGTTTCTTCAGGAGGGATATGATGTGTTAGCCCTGGTTTCTTCAGGAGGGATATGATGTGTTAGCCTAGGATTCTTTACGAAGGATGTGATATGTTGGCCTAGGTGTCTACAGGTGATATTTTATGTAGTGTGACGCAATATATGGTGGTGGTAATGTGTGGTAGGATTAGGTAATGAGGTTTATGTCCTTCACATTCATGATAACCTACTTCCCCGGTTCTAGCTGTGATATGTGACCCATTTTTCTGTGGGTGGGATGTGATGTGATATGATTTGATATGTGTCCTAGGTGTCTATGAGGGGGATTTGATGTGATATGTGTGGAAGGGATTGGATCATAGGACATTCGACATTGGGGTTTGAGAGCGGAAAATTAGTGTGGAAGGGAAAATGGGTCACCTTTCTTTGTTATGATCTCGATGCTATATTATTATATTAGATGCATGATTTGGTGAGTAATCCATCGTGATGTTGGGTTTAGTTAGATGAACCCTATAGGTTATTTTTTCACTAGTGAATTAGTATGCTCTTTTCACATATGCACTTGAGGCCTTAGTTATGTCCCTACTGTGTATACATGTTATGCTCACCCTATGTAAATAAACTATTTTTAGGTTTCGAGCGGGACTTTTATGACCGATATAGACATTACTAGTTCAGTTGGAGTTGTTGTTGAGTTGCTTTCATAGACTTGTATTTTTGGTATTTACTTTGGATACTTTTATATTTATCAGTTTTATTTATTCATGCATTGTGGAATAGTTTTGGTTTACCTTTATATAGTTTGTTGAAGTTTTTTTTGTGATTTTTATCCTATATTTTAATATTTTTTCTTTTATAGAGGGTAATGCCTTCAATACTATGAGATTTTTATACCCTCGATTCTAGTCTCCGATTCAGAGCCTACTATAACCAGGACTAGGGGTTATTATCTCTCTCTCTTCATTTCGGTATATTTGGTGGGAGGGGCTTATGACATAGTGTTATTAAAGATGTTGTTTGAGAAATATGATGGATTTTAGAGTTGGGAATAGTGAGGATTTCATAGGTTGGTATGGAATCATTGATAGCTGACCTTGGTGTGTGACATAGACTAGGGATACTGGTTAGGATAAGGGATTTTAGGGCCCTTGTGATCAAGTGAACATGATTTGAGATTATCGAATGATCAAGTAAGGTAGACCTATTTCCAGGGTAGAGACTTAAGAGAGTTTTATGCATCATGATGACTTTTTTTCAAGTATGAATTATGTGTTTTGATAAAGTAAAATGAATAAATTAAATATTCTTTGATAAAATTCCATTTTATCAATCTTATGATGTTATCCTTGTTTTTTGAAATGGATCTTATTTTTCATTTGTGAGTTTCTCAGGTAGTTGAGGTTCAAAAGGATGATCTGGTTAATCATCATAGGGTTGACTCAGTGGAGGAAGATGAGGCATGGTAGCAGGCCTTTCATGCCTTCCAATGGTAGATCTTGGGTAAGTATGAGTAGAGTGTCTCAGATCTAGAGATATAACACTAGATAGAGGGGATAAAAATCGATTTTGGTATGATCCAGGCATGAGTTGATTTTTTGGTGCTTCTAGAAGTTAGTCAGATATAGGGAGCATCATGTTAGTGGTGGATGATGTTTCTTGGTGACTGCAAGGAGGAAGGTGTGTTGTTTCCTGAATTTTAGAGGGAGTTTTGGGAAGAGTTTCTATCATAAATGGTGAGGGAATCCAATAAGAAGGGTTTACTCTCCCTTATATAAGGGAGTATAATCATGTGGTATCTTTGGATTTGGTTCAAGGACCTCCTGTACATTTCTCCATATGTTTCCCTAAATGATGAGTCGAAAGCATGACATCTAGAATAGGATTTTCATCTAGTGATTAGGTATTCCATCACTCTGTTTTTGATCCTAACATATATAGAGGTGAAGAAAAAAGGATGAGGTTATTGATAATATGCTTTCCTGGGAAGTTGATCCTCAATAGGTTGTCTAGTAAGGTGTTTCAAGAAATAGGGCTTCAGGTAGTGGTTCTTGGGTATTTAGGTAGTCAAGGTTCTATTCAGTGGAGAACCGGTCATAGCGGTTTCTTTCTCGACCTTTAGGTGCATATTGTTTCTAATTTCCTTTCATGGGTTTTTTTCATTCCATATCTATGGGAGATATATGCACTGTCAAGATCCATGTTCGGTTTATCAGGGAGGCCATTTCAATATGGGTTTCAATCCCCTTTTCAGTAGTAGTAGTTGACTCAATGAAATTTCCAACAGAAGGGGCCAAAGGTTGTTGTTAAATGGTTGAGAGAAAGTGGAGTTGGAATAGGGTATCCTGGTGATGTTCCCCATCCACAAGGACCTAGTCTAGATCATGGTCATAGAGGCTAGTGGCAGGGAGTTAGAGGAGATGGGTGTGGTCATATTCATGTGTTATAGGTAGTAGTGCTACCATATCTAAGAGTTTTTTTAGGTATGATCAGTTTATCATCTACCCTTGTGTGTTATTTGTTTGATTCAAGATCCCCGCACTATTTTTTCTCTTACTTTGGTCCATATGTTGGGATTGTATATGGAGAGGCTTCTAGTGCCCCTAGTGTTATCTACATTGGTTGGAGGTCAGGATTCCTTGTTAGATGTGTTTTGGGGATGTAGATTGGTAATGGGGAAACACAATTTAGTGGGGGACTTGCTGTTTCAAATATAGTCATATGATGTTACCCTTGGTATGGATTTGTTGTAATCTATGAGTGTAGTCATCAATTTATTTTAGATAAGAGTCTTTTTTTCTGATGGGGAGGGCCAAAGAGTGGAATTTATTAGGGAGCGAGGTTTTCAGTTTGGTGGTAGCAAAGTAGAGACTCCTTTTTGCATTTGGAAGATATTTCAATAGAAGATAAGGTTAGGGATTCTCTTAGGGTTATAGAGGATCTCTGAGATGTTTTTCTAGAGGAGGTTATGACACTACCTCCTCGACACAATGTTTAGTTCTGGATAGAGTTGCAACCAGGTGAGTCTCTGATTTTTATGGCCCCCTATCAGATAGTTCCCACAGAGTTGTGTGGGTTGAGGCTGTAGGTGGATGGTCTAATGTAGATGGGTTTCATCTAACCCAGTGTGTCATCATGGGGTGCTTCAATGTTGTTCTCTAATAAGGAGGATGATAGTATGAGGTTGTATATAGACTAATAGATGTTTAATTAGGTGAATATCAAGATTCATTACCCTCTTCTAAGGATCTAGGATCTATTTTACCATTTTATAGAAGATAGTTTGTTCTCAAAGGTCGATTTTTGGTATGGGTATCACTAGTTGAGGTTAAAATATGAATATATTCATAAGGCTACCTTCAGATACATGTATGAAAACTTCAATTTTGTGGTAATGTCTTTTGATATTATGGAAGCACCAACAATTTTGATGGGGATTAATGACTCTTTATTCCATGAGTTCCTAATCCATTTTATATTTCTATTCATCGATGATATCTTGGTCTGCTCGATGTTAGAGGATGATCATGTCAAGCATCTCATAGTTGTTTTCTAGGACCTTAGACACCAACATCTTTATGATAATTTTTTCAAGTGTGATTTATGTACACAATAGGTGTGTTTCCTTATACATGTGGTGTCTTAGCAGTGTATGGCAGTGGACTTTTCGAAAGTCAAAATAGTTATTTCTTGGGTAGCACCCAAGAATGTGAAAGAGGTTCGCAATTTTCATGGTCTTAGAGGCTATTGTAAAAGGTTTTTATATGATTTATCTTTAGTTTCATCCCTACTAATATCATTGACCAGGAAGTAATGAGCTTTTTGTTTGGATAGATCAGTGATAGAAAGTGTTCGATTACCTAAAGGATAAGTTGGTTAGTTCTCCAGTGCTTTGGTTTCCATAGGAGGGTGTATTGTTTGAGGTTTTATGTGATGCATCATGTCTATCCTTGGGATTCATATTGATGCAGCAGATATCGTTTATCTATTATGGTTCTAGGAAATTACATCCAAAAAAATGTAACTATGTCATCCATGATCTGGAGTTATCTAAAATTATGTTAATGCTAAAGTTGTGGCATAATTACCTCATCGGGGAGCATTTTGTGGTTTTCACATACCATAAGAGTTTGAGATATGTTTTCTCTCAACATTATATGAATCTAATCCAGTGTAAGTGGATGGAGTTTCTTTAGGAATACAATTTTTATATCCCATACATCCCAAGTAAGGGTAATTTATTTTTTGATGCATCGAATCGGAAGTCCCAAGAGGACATGGCTCGGGATTCTACAGATGTTTTGAAAGGAATGGAGGAGCTTGCAGCGATGCATCTTGACATTGGAGAGAGAAGTAGTTGAGGTTGTATTTTTCATAAGATCATGGATTCATCTTTGACATAGAAAGTGGAGGAGTCTTAGTGGGGATACATATAGGTAGAGGTGATGCGTGATAATGTTATCCATAGTGATGCTCCTGAGGGATGGTCAGTGGATTGTCAGAACCAGGTGTTGTTCTAGGAGTGGATGTTTATCCTAGAGGCATTGTGTGAGGAAGTTCCCTATGATTTTCTGTAAGGACCCGACCCTAGTTTCCCGGATTTGGTACCTTATTTTATTATGTTGGCATACATACAAGGAATAAGGATCCCTAAGGACCACGTAGTTTAGTATTATTGGAAACACGATACATAAATAAGTTCAACTTTACATAACGAAAGGAAAAAACAACACTAATTTATTTCACTAGATTCATCACATCTCCTAGATTATGCTTGCAAGTCATTCATAAAATACTTCTTCATGTCCTGATAAAATGAACATAAGAAAGGGGTGATCTCAAATGCTCAGTAAGAGTAAGCAATACAGTGGAAGATAATATAAACATTATACATGGTGAATAATTGAAAACACATGCCTTTAATAATAAACTTGAACACATTATGGCAGGAATATGAGCTGAGTAAATAATGTCATAATAAAACATAATCATGGGTATTATAATAGTCGAATAAACACATGAAAAATCAATATCTGAACTCATAATGATGGAATGCATAATATCGGAAATTTTGAAACATTTTTTCAATGCCTCGGCCAAGACTTCTAATGATTAAGGCCTCAGCCAAAATCCATATCACATTGGGAAAGGCCTCGACCAATTCCTCATCTAGTTGTCTCATGAGACCAACCGATGCATCGAGGGGATATAGCGTGCCCCACCCATCACATAATAAGTCCAATGTATTCCTCATATGAGTGGGGATAAACACAAACAACATATACATTCATACTGAAACTATCATATGAAATGTAACAAACTTTCCCCAATTATTGAACATAAACACTAACCATTTGGAATAATATGGTGAATGGTTTTAGGACAGATCATCCACAATAGAGTTATTCATAAACCATTAAATAAAATATGGTAGATGAATTCATAAATTATTAAACCCAATAATACCATGGAATCAACAAGAGTGTTGAATTAGGCGAAAACACTCTTATCAAATCATTAAGCAATTCTTGAGATAAATACTCTTATATTTTAAAAAGAAGAGTTATTTTGGAAAAATATTTGTATAAAACCATAAGTGAGGTAAGATAGTATTTTAATAATAAAATGAGTGATTTTATAAAGATAAAGGTTTCCAAAAACAGATCATAGAGTGCCCTTGAAAATAGGAAAGAATTTGAGAAATTCCCTTGGATCGAGCTTGTATTTTGGAAACAACTGTGAAAGTTCCATTAAAAATGTGTAAATATCCATAAAATAAGGAAGGGTTCTAGTTTGTAAACATGTATATGATACTTACACAGAATATACGATGAGTATATAACAATACATAATAATTTCATTGAGGTAATTAGACAATGAAAGTATCCCGAATGAAAATGGAAGTTCGGGTGGAAAAACCCTTACCTTAACTCCAAACATGTTCTACTCTTGTACTTAAGCTCATGAAATATGAAATTATACTTTTTAATAACTTATTTTAGAACCTATTAGATATTTATTTAGTTTACCATAATTCTGGTTATTTTATTTATGTCTTTATTGACAAGTTATTTTATTGAATTTCGTCGTTCGGGAGTGTTCGTTTCCTTTATTTTCATATTTGGTTCACTTGCTTTTAAGTAATGAAGTGGAATGGATGTAAATCTCCAGAATTGAAATTAAATATTATTTATGAACATACAGAATTTTTAATTTCCATTTCTATCATTTGGTTACATGGAATGGGGATGAATCATTAGATGACCATCACATTGATTATTTGGCGGTATTTGGAATATTATGAACTAGTTTTGTCATATAACTTAATTATATGTACATATTATGGTTCCTGAATATTAATTAGGTTATAAAAAATATATTATAGTCTGGTTAAACCATGAATGTGGTTTCATGACCAGTAATGAAGAATAAATTGAAGAACGAAACTTCATCATCCATGAAGGTTATAAATCGGAAGCTCATGGATGTCGATTTCATTTATAAAATAAAAGGGAGGGAGTAAGAATATTTATGACGTTTCTTCAATTCACATGATATAAATCCAGTATATAGATGTTACTGGAGTTATCATGATCATTTGGACAGAATAGGTGAGGAGAGGATAACAAAAGAAGATAAATTGAAATGAAAACAAATGAAAAAGAAGGGTACTTTACCTCTTGAAATAACCTCCTTGAGAAACTCTTTAAGGGAAGGGGTTTTGGTCTTTTGGCAAGACCAAAAGCTTCTTGGATGTGGGGAGAGACTAGGGAAGGGTAATTGGGAAGAACTTTTAGGATATTTAAGGCTTGGAAGAGTGAAGAGAAGAGGGAGTGGTGAGGGGTTTTTATAGTGGAGGAGAGGAGTAAATTTTGAATATTTAATTCATTATTTTATTATTTCCCTCAAGACAACCAATAGTATTGTTTCATGTGACCCCTAATAGTAATAATGGCATGTGAGTTCTAAAAAAATAGAATTACATCACATATGATGTCATAATTAGTGTATTTAACTGATAATTTGTATATACAGTATTTTATCATATTTCACTATTCATCAAAAATTCTAAAATTTCAGAAAAATCCAAAAAATTCACCCCTACCATTTTTTCGATGTGTAGAATTAAAAAGTGAAATCCATTTTTCAAAAATAATTTTCTAAATATTATTAATTTAATTTTTAAATAAGGTCATAGTTAATTCAGAAAATAAAAATCTTGAAGTGCAATTAGTTTTATGTGACATTGGAAAATTAATTAAGATCCCAGTATCATATTTCCTTAAGAAAATAAAATAATATTATTATTTAATATTTAAGGGGAATATTACTATTCATATTACTATTCATATTACTATTCATAATGGTATGTTACTCTTCACCAAAAATCAAGTTTGTTCTATCAAACTCCAAATGACTTACTGAACACAACTCTAGATGACCATTTTTTGAAATTCAAAACATAGAAGAGGAAAATTTGTGTTTATAAAATTGAATTCTATATTTATTTTCAAAACCTTGGGGTGTTACATTCTCCCCTACTTACAAAAATTTCGTCCTCAAAATTCACAGAATATTACCTAAAAAGATTCGGGTATATCTTTGACATAATCTCCTCAGTCTCCCATGTTGCTTCATCCATATTATGGTTCCTCCATAGAACCTTTACCAGTCGAGTCATCTGATTTCTCAATACTTGTTCTCTAGTATCAAGAATCTTGATAGGCTCTTCACAGAAAGATAGATCAGGCTCAAGTTCCACTTCTTCATAAGTGAGTACATGTGTTGGGTATGGCATGTACTTTCTTAACATTGACATGTGGAACACATTGTAAACCTTAGAGAGACTTGGAAGCATTTCCAAACGGTAAGCTACGGCTCCAATTCGGTCCAGAATTTCAAAAGGTCCGATGTTCCTGGGACTTAATTTTCCCTTCTTACCAAATCGTATAATACCCTTCCTTGGAGATACCTTTAAGAAAACGTGATCACCTTCTTGAAACTCCAAATCCTTCCTTCGGTTATCTGCATAGATCTTTTTCCTACTTTGAGCTATTTTTATATGGTTCTAGATAATCTTCACCTTTTCCATTGTTTCTTCAACAAGTTATGGGCCCACGAGCTTTCTTTCACCAACATCATCCCAGCAAGTTGGTGTATGACATCGCCTCCCATATAATGCTTTATAGGGTGTCATACGTATACTTGAATGGATGTTATTGTTGTAGGAAAATTCTATGAGAGGTAAATACTGATCCCGCAATCCTTGAAAATCAATTGAACAAGATCTCAACATGTCTTCCAATGTTTGAATTGTCTGTTCTGATTTTCCATCAGTTTGTGGGTGGTAGGCAGTGCTCAAATGAAGATCAGTATCTAGGGCCTTCTAAAGACTTTTCCATAATATTGATGTAAAACATGGATCACAATTAGAAACAATCGATAGGGGTACTCCAAGAAGTCTCACAACTTCATTAACATATAGTCTTTCTAGATGGTCAAGTAGTGGATCTTCTCTTATAGAAAGAAAATGTGTTGACTTGGTAAGACGATCAACAATGACCCATATTGCATCATTCCTTTTAGGAGTCTTTGGTAGTCCCATGACAAAGTCTATCCTGATATTATCCCATTTTCACTCAGGTATGGGAAGAGGTTTCAATGCTCCTCCAGGATGTTGCCTTCCAGCTTTCACTTGTTGACAAACCATACATCTTGACACAAAATTAGCAATCTCCCTCTTTATGTTGTCCCACCAAAAATGTTCCTTCAAATCTCTATACAAGTTAGTGCTTCCAGGGTGTATAGAGAAATTGGAACTATGAGCATCATCCAAAAATTCCCTTTTTAGATCAGGTATATCGGGAACACAAAGTCTCTTCCCAAATTTCAAAATTTCATCTTCATATACAAAGTCACTCAATCTCCCATCATTCATAGCTTTAATCTTATTTTGAAACTCCCCATCATCATCTTGATAATTTTTTATCCTTTCTAGTAAAGATGGTTTGGAAACCATTTGAAAAATCATTGATGTTTCACCTTCCATGGTTATTCCCATATCCATATTTACTAGATCCATGAAAATGGGATCCCTTTCAACTATCATCTTTCTCAAAACTCCATGATCATTTCTACTCAAGGCATATGCCACCTTATTTACCTTCCTCGGGTGGTAGTGTATCGTGCATTCATAATCCTTGAATAGTTCAAGCCATCTCCTTTTCCTCATGTTGAGTTCTTTCTGTGAGAAAATATACTTCAAACTCTTGTGATCAGTATAAATCTCACATTTTTTACCATATAGATAATTTCTTCATATATTTAAAGCAAATATTACAAAAAATAACTCAAGATCATGAGTAGGATAGTTTTTCTCATGAATTTTTAGTTTTCATGATGCATAAGCAATAACCCTATCATTTTTCATAAGGACAAAACCAAGTCCTTTCTTTGAAGCATCACTATAAATAACAGACCCATCATTCCCCGATGGTAGAGTCAATATAGGATCATTGACTAATCTTCTCTTTAGTTCTTAGAAACATTCTTCATAATCTTTTGTCAAAACAAATTTAACCCCTTTACGTATGATCTTTGTTAGCGGGTTAGCCAGTCGGGAAAAATTCTGCATGAAATGCCGATAATAACCTACTAAGCCAATAAAACTGCGTACCTCAGTTATGTTTTTTGGTGTGGGCCAATCTTGGATTGCCTTTATCTTTACAAGATCAAATAGGATTCCATACTTAGAGACAATATGTCCAAGAAAAGAAATCTCCTAAATCCAGAATTCACACTTGCTAAAATTCCCATATAATTCATGTCTTTTAAGAGTTTTCATAATAATGCGCAAGTGATTTTCATGATCTTAGTTGATTTTGGAGTATACCAAGATATAATCAATAAATACCACTACAAAATCATTGAGATATTCCTTGAAAACTATGTTCATTAGATCTATGAAGATAGAGGGTGCATTAGTCAATCTAAAAGGCATTATTGTAAACTCGTAATGCCCATACCTGATCCGAAATGTTGTCATTGGAATATCATCCTTCCTCACATGCAACTAATGATATCTGGATTGAAGATAAATCTTCAAAAAGTATTTAGATCCATGGATTTGGTCAAATAAATCATCAATGCGAGGCATAGGATACTTGTTCTTTATTGTTATAGCATTGATCTCTCTATAGTCGATACATAACCTCATAGATCCATCTTTCTTCTTAACAAAAAGGACAGGGGCTCCCCATGGAGAAACACTAGGGCGAATAAATCCAGTATTACTCAATTCCTCTAGTTGTTTCTTTAGTTCCACTAATTCTACAGTGCCCATTCTATAAGGGGTCTTTGATATGGGCTTTGAACCAGAAATTAAATCAATGGAAAACTCAATTTCTCATTTTGGAGGATTTATAGGTAAATATTTGGGAAACACATCAACATATTCTCTCACAATAGGTAAATCCTCTATTTGAACATTCCTTTTATCACCCATAGTTATTTCATTCAATTCCTCCCCAATAATTGAATTTAGTTGAGCTACTGGGGGTGGATCTAGATAAGAATCAGGTGGTGACGATTCTTCTCTAAAGATAAGGTGTTCTTTATCATTGTCATCAAAAATTGTAACCTCCTTCTTATTACAATAAATTTTTTGAATCATGGTCCGAAATACAATCCATACCAAGGATTGTATCAAATTAAATCATGGGTATGATGATAAGATCATCAGATAAAGAACATTTATATGCCTTAATGGAAACTGATTCAAAGAACTTCGTAGCAATGATACTTACCTTAGGAGTTTTGAATGACAACTCCATTGTTAAATCAAATTGGAAATATCTAATTTTCTAAGAAAACTGGGAAGATATGAAAAAATGCGATGATCCAGAATAAAATAAAGCATTGGCTAAATTTGAGGAAATAATTAAAGTACCTGCCACCACATCATTAGGAACTTCAACCTCTGCAGTTGTGATTGCATAAGCTTGACCATGATCCCTTAGCCTTATCTATTGTATATTTCCTTGACGTTTTGGACAATCATTATCATAGTGTCCCATCTCCCGATAACTATAGCATCAAACATCATTGGCTTCCTTCTTCCCCTTGCAATCACCAGCAAGATGGCCCCTCTGAACTCATTTGTAGCATACTCCTTTTCCTTTTAAGCACTCACCAGGGTGTTTCCTTCCACAATTGTCACATGGTGGAAATTTAACTCTTCCCTTCTTCCCTGTTTCCTTATTTCCTTTCCTAGGGTTTTCAGCAGCCTTCTTATTTTCTTGTTTTCCCTTAAAGTCATAAGACTTAGAGAATTTTTGTTATGTCTTGATGGCATATGAAACTATATCTTCATATGATGAAAAACTTTGGGAGGCCAATTCCCACCAGAGGAATGGATTTAGGCTATCAAAGAATTGATTAATTTTTCTCCTTGGATTTCGTATCTAGTCTACAACATGTCTTGCTAATCTTGTGAAGTTAGCTTCGTACCTTGCAACATTCTCATCTTACTTCTACCTCATATTCAAGAACTGTCTCTCCATATATGCTCTCTACTCAAGAGGGAAATATTTTTCTAAGAATATTTCCTTAAAATCCCTCCATTCCATCTCTTCTATCTCTTCCTACTCCTTTGTGTTTCGGATTAATGACCACCATTGATCCGCATCTCTTGATAGACGATATACTACCATGATAACCTTCTCTCTTTCATTACATCCCAAGGCGAGAAATATATTTTCAAGGGAACATATCCACTGCTCTCCTACAAATGGGTTTGTAGTCCCATTTAATGATGGAGGTTGTTGTCGCATAAAGAGATCTAGCATGGATCCTCCACGTGGTGGATCCGGATTCTTCATATGGGTAAGGTTATTATTCATAACCTGAGTAAGTTTTCCTTGTATATTTATGAGTTTCTTAGCACCAGTCACAACAGCAGAACCAACATCATTATCATGCGTCGGAGGAAAATCCCTACAGGGGACACATGCATTCATACTATTTCCATTCCTTCCACTAGGCACCATATCTAGATAATGGAATATACTAGATTAGGTGATGAATCATAATTTATAATCTTAACTTTAAAATATTCAGAAAAATTGAGATCCTACGCATAGATAATCCCATATTCACAAATATGGTTTCTTTGGGGAATATTTTACATTTCAATCCTTCATAATGGGTTGTAAAGAAAATTTGAATTACCCTAAGCATATCCCCCAGTAGTGTCGTAACCAAGAGTGCAGCAAGTCTCATTTTCGTGCACCAATTCCCATTCAAGTCTAGTTCAAAACGGTGTTTTCGGGTTTTACCCCTAGATAAATCTATGCCAGATCCGCCTCTACCTACTCATATCAATACAGGGATGTATTAGTTAAAAGATCCACATAATATATTCCTTACCAAAATACCAGGATGTTATTATATGTATATCCTCAAAACTAACTTAGGTAATCTTCCCTAATTCTACGTTTTCTAAATATAGTTTCCAAATATTCTAATAAACTTCCTCTGATACCAACTGTAAGGACCCGACCCCAGTTTCCCAGAGTTGGTGCCTTATTTTATTATGTTGGCATACATACAAGGAATACGAATCCCAAAGGACCAAGTAGTTTAGTATTATTGGAAACAAGATACATACATAAGTTCAACTTTACATAAGTAAAGGAAAAACAACTCTAATTTATTCCACTAGAGTCATCGCATCTCCTATATTATGCTTGCAAGTCATTCATAAAATACTTCTTCATGTCCTGAGAAAGTGAAACATAAGAAAGGGGTGAGCTCAAATGCTCAGTAAGAGTAATCAATACAGCGGAAGACAATATAAACATTATACATGGTGAATAATTTAAAACACATGCCTTTAATAATAAACTTGAACACATTATGGCAGGAATATGAGCTGAGTAAATAATTCCATAATAAAACATAATCATGGGTATTCTACTAGTGGAATAACCACATGAAAAATCAATAGCTGAACTCATAATGATGGAATGCATAACACCGGACATTCTGAAACATTTTTTCAATGCCTCGGCCAAGACGTCTAATGATTAAGGCCTTTCCCAAAACCATATCACATTGGGAAAGGCCTCGGATAATTCCTCATCTAGTTGTCTCATGAGACCTACTGATGCATCGAGGGGCTATAACAGGCCCCACCCATCACATAATAAGTCCAATTCATTACTCATATGATTGGGGATAAACATAAACAACATATACATTCATGTTGAAACTATCATATGAAATGTAACAAACTTTCCCCAATTATTGAATATAAACACTAACCATTCGGAATAATATGGTGAATGGTTTTAGGACAGATCATCCAAAATAGAGTTAGTCATAAACCGTTAAATAAAATATGGTAGATGACTTCATAAATTATTAAACCTAATAATACCATGGAATCAACAAGAGTGTTGAATTAGGCGAAAACACTCTTATCAAATCATTAAGCAATTCTTGAGATAAATACTCTTTTATTTTGAAAAGAAGAGTTCTTTTGGAAAAATATATGTATAAAACCAGAAGTCAGGTAAGATAGTATTTTCATAATAAAATTATTGATTTCATAAAGATAAATGTTTCCAAAAACAGATCATAGAGTGCCCTTGAAAATAGGAGAGAATTTGAGAAATTCCCTTGGATCGGGCTTGTAATTTGGAAACAACTTTGAAAGTTCCTTTAAAAATGTGTAACTATCCATAAAATAAGGAAGGTTTCTTGTTTGTACACATGTATATGATACTTAAACAGAATATATGATGAGTACATAACAATACATAATAATTTCATTGACGTATTTAGACAATGAAAGTATCCCGAATGAAAATGGATGTTCGGGTGGAAAAACCCTTACCTTAACTCCAAACGTGTTTACCTCTTGTACTTAAGCTCCTGTAATATGAAATTATACTTTTTAATAACTTATTTAATAACCTATTATACATTTATTTAGTTTACCATAATTCTTTTTAGTTCATTTATTTCTTTATTGACAAGTTATTGTATTGAATTTCGTCGTTCTGGAGTGTTCGTTTCCTTTATTTTCATATTCGGTTCACTTTATTTTAAGTAATGAAGTGGAATGGATTTAAATCTCCAGAATTGAAATTAAATATTATTTATTAACATCCAGAATTGTTAATGTCCATTTCTATCATTTAGTTACATGTAATGAGGATGAATCATTAGATGACCACCACTTCGATTATTCGGCGGTATTTGGATTATTTTGAACTAGTTTTGTCATATAACTTAATTATATGTAAATATTATGGTTAATGAATATTAATTAGGTTATAAAACATATATTATAGTCTGGTTAAACCATGAATATTGTTTCATGACCAGTAATGAATAAGAAATTGAAGAACGAAACTTCGTTGTCCACGAAGGTTATAAATCGGAACCTCATGGATGTCGATTTCGTTTATAAAATAAAATGGAGGGAGTAAGAATATTTATAATGGATATTCCATTAAAATGATATAAATCCAGTATATAGATGTTAATGGAGTTATCATGATCATTTGGACAGAAGAGGTGAGGAGAGGATAACAAAATAAGATAAATTGAAATGAAAACAAATGAAAAAGAAGGGTACTTTACCTCTTCAAATAACCTCCTTGGGAAACTCCTTAAGGGAAGGGGTTTTGGTATTTTGAAAAGACCAAAAGCTTCTTGGATTTTGGGAGATACTAGGGAAGGGTAATTGGGAATAACTTTTAGGAGCTTCAAGTCTTATAGGAGTGAATAGAAGAGGGAGTGGTGAGGGGTTTTTATAGTGGAGGAGAGGAGTAAATTCTGAATGTTTAATTAATTATTTTATTATTTCCCTCAAGACAACCAATAGTATTGTTTCATGTGACCCCTAATAATAATAATGGCATGTGATTTCGAACCAAGTTGCCTTACATCACATATGATGTCATAATTAGTGTATTTAACTGATAATTTGTATATACGGTATTTTATCATATTTCACTATTCATCAAGAATTCTAGAATTTCATAAAATTCCAAAAAATTCACCCCTACCATTTTTCAAAGTGTAGAATTAAAAAGTAAAATCCATTTTTCAAAAATAATTTTCTAAATATTATTAATTTAATTTTTAAATAAGGTCATAGTTAATTCGAAAAATAACAATCTTGAAGTGCAATTAGTTGTATGTGATATTGAAAAATTAATTAAGATCCCATTATCATATTTCCTTAAGAAAATAAAATAATAATATTATTTACTATTCAAGGGGAATATTACTATTAATATTACTATTCATAAGGGTATGTTACTATTCACCAAAAATCAAGTTTTTTCAATCAGACTCCAAATGACTTACTGAACACAACTCCAGATGACCATTTTTCGAAATTCAAAACATAGAAGAGGCAAAGTTGTGTTTATAAAATTGCATTCTATATTTATTTTCAAAACCTTGGGGTGTTACAGTTTCAAAAATTTCCTTTAGTGTTACATCCTATAGTTACAAATATGTTTCATGGATTGAGGTGATAACATTGTCGGCTGGGGAGAAATGGTCAGTAGTGGATTTTTTGGAAATATGTTTGGTTTTTCAACGGGTGAAAGTGGAGAACCATGTTCTGGGAGGTTTTTTACATTACTTGGATGTTATTGAGTGGAAATTGTAGGACATATTGATGTATTTATTTATAGTTTTACCTTGATATTAGGGAGGTTTTGATGTGGTTTGGTTGATAGTAGAATGATTGAAAAAATCGTCTCACTTTCTAATGATATGTGAGTCGAGTTTTTTGACGTTTTGGAGAGGTAGTAAATGGATGATGTGGTTAGGATTCGTGGGGTTTTGAAGAACATCATACATAACTAGGAGAATCATTTTACCTCATGATTCTAGGGGGTATTTTAGCATAATTTTGGTTTCCAAATGGACTTTAGTGCTACTTTCCACCCTTATATGGATGGGTAGATGAAGTGGACCATCTATACATTGGAGGATATTTTGTGGGAATCTGTCTTGGAATTTGGTGGATCTTGGGTATGAAACCTTATTTTGGTTGAGTTTTCATACAATAATAGCTAAAGTACTAGAAAATCAACCATTAGTGACTACCAAAAGCAGTCTCTAATGGTCTTTAGCAACCGCCCCTAGCTGCCTTTGGTGGTCGCAATTGGCCCATTAGTATTGGGCATCAGTGACAGCTAAAGGCAATTGCTATAGATTTTTATATAACAACCATGGTAGCAGTCATTGGTAAGGACATTAGTGACCACTCACGTGATTTCTAAAGTGTCATAATTATAAGAGATACAACGACCGCTATGGGCAGTTTCTAACGGTCATGAAACATGGACCCTATAGAGACCGCCATAAGAGGTCTCTATAATGGATAATTTTTAAAAAAACTACATTCCTATAGCTATAATGAAATATTACATCAAAAAGGTGTGAACCAGAATGCAGTATTACAAAAAAAAATAACCAGAACAAAAAAATAGCCAACAAACAAAAACAAAAAACAGATACCTTGAAATTGTAGATCCTGGATTGGCGGTATCTGAGCTTCGATATTGAGGAATAGTGATACCAAAATTGAAATAAGAATATTTATTGATCTAGTTCCCAAAGATTGTGGTTTAAAACTTGATAAATCATTCAACCTTAAGCAGATGAAAAGAAATTTTGAAGTCATTATTGGAAGTTTTTTGTATTTGAAAGTAATAAACCGATCAAGGTGTTGAAGACTGTGTTTGTTGGATCTTTTACTATTTGATATTGCATATTTTGGAATTTAATGATGCCCAATGGTGTACCCACAGTTCAAAATACTATTGCACAAGAGGTGATGGATAGATGGTGTTAATGAAGCTCTAAAGTAAGGTGATTCCCATGATTGAAGTGACAATATCAGTTAAAGTTGTTGTCAATCAAAATAAAAAAGTTGATCTAGATGGAAGATGAGCATGTCCTTGACATGAATAATACTATTGAGGTTACGACTATATTCATTTTATGTAGAATTATTCAATGATAATGAATCATTCATGCCATCCAGGTGAATTTGAGTTTAATCAATGAAGATATAGGAATTGATCATGATTTAACTAAATTTCCTCAGAGTTGTTGTTGGTTGAGGATCTTAAGGGGATGCCAATATTGGAAATTTTGTTGGGATAGAGTAAAGAATAAATAATTTATCATAAGGTGAGGTAGTATGGAATTGTATAGATCTATATAAAGGTGTCTTTGGAACAACATGTTTCCTATATGCTAAAACCAATCCAAGAATTAATCAAAAGATGCATAGATTTCTAAGAGAAAATAAGTATTTCAGGAAAAGGAAATTAAATTCCATTTAATACTTGAATCTATATAAAATCGTCACAAACACTACATTTAGTTACAATAGGACACCCAAAACTGGTCTGGCCATTCATTCTATCAACAGAATCAAAAACACCACCACCATCACTTTTCAAGTAAAAGTAAATTGCATAAGGTTAAATCCAATAAGGTTAAATATTCATACAAATAATCTTTAACTTTTACTTAAATGAAAAGATGAATCCTGTATACATAGGAATACACCAAACAAGAAATATAAGGTTCCAAGAAAATAACTTTAATCACCAATGGTACAAAAGAATGGATATGTGTATAACATCACATTAAAAGAGTAATAAATGTCTTCATTTAGACCTAAGTGATTTATTGAAAGAATTCATATCATTTCCCAACAAAAAGAGTTTAAATTCATAATGGGTCAAATTAAGATGTCATTTCATACACACCATAACTCAATTGTCACTATAATACAAACAACATATTTTTTCAAATAAATTCTACACAATAAACTCTATAAATCATAAATTTGATGATTACAATTTCCAGAAAAAAATAGGTATCATAAACATTGATCCATATCAGATTACAGATGCAGCAATCAAACTACAAGAAGTCATCAATTGTCTATACATCTAGATTCAGGTGTGAAACTCTCCATTTCAAGTTTGAAACTATATATAAAGCACATATTCATTAGAAATGTATTTAATAAATTGTATATGTATTTGATATGTGTAACCCATCAAATAACAGAATAATAAATAGAATCACGGGTTAGAGGAAGTGGGAAGTACCATAGATTCATAGTTATGGTCAAGAAGAATATAAATACCCCTAATATAAAAATGAATATTCTGAGGATAACCTACAAGTTAAAATATATGTTTTAATAAATATGTTATTGGAATTTAACTTATTGAGAGGTCATCTTACATATGGAAAAAAGAGTAAAATACGATTGTTTTTTTATTCTATAAAATCCCCGTATTCCCCTTTCATTGAAATATATTCAAGACTAGTCTCACCTAAAAATATTAAATTAAGAAATATAAGTATAAATTATATCAATTATAGAAAAATTAAATAATACAATAAAAAATGGTTAAAAAAACAAACTTTCATTCTATTATGTGAAATTAAATGGACCAAAAACCTTGAATATGCAATAATAAGATGTAATATTTTTTCATTCATAACCATAAAGATGTAAAAACCTCTTGAAAATAATATTTACACAAATAAAAAACACATTTTAGAATTAAAGGACCAACCAAATAGACCTATAAATAATCAAATATTCCTTATTCAACAAAAAAATCATATATATAAATCAGAGATGCTATAATTACAGAAAACAGGTTTCACAAATTAAAAATATATAATAAAATTTGATAAATCAATTTATAACCTTATAAAAACGATAAAAGAATGTAGATTTAATAAATTTGGTATTCAAATTTTATATATAATGGTGGAATATTTACCAAAGTTTTTGAAACATGTTATAATGTGGGTTCTAAACATTATTGGTTAAACTATGAATCTTGTTCCAGGTAGTGAAGTTGAAAACTACCTAGAGATTTAACATCAAGTTGGTCATATGTGTATCCTAATGCAATAATCAATGAATAGATATTTTTTAATTTGTATCAAAGTGATAGGGATTTGCACAAAAAATAATATAGCTTTGGTATGGGTTGAGTGGTTTTACTAGAATGTTGAGGAGGATACTTATGAGTGAGAGGTTGATTTGTTACAATAGTTGAAAAATATTTTTACCAACAAGGAATGGTAAAAATTAGTGAAATTTGAGGAAGTGTTCCATGTGGTGGCGAGTTTTTAACAAAATTAATATTTTTTTGTATTAATTTGACCTATTTTTTCACCAAAACACATTTATTTTACTGTTTTTGTAACGTTGTAGGTGTTAGTGGAGGCCCGATTGCAATTTTGGGATGTCGACCATGGGTTCATGTTGATTCCATAGTATAAGTAGGAAGCCACAAAAAAATAAAAGTGTTTCACTATGTTGATGCAGTGTGGTAAATGGGGTTACACTGTAACAATATTGTTTTCTAGAAGGGGTGGAACATGCTGTAATGGTGTGGCTATAATTTTTGGGTGATGGTATAGTTGAGGGTGTTGCACGATGATGGGGGTCAATGCACCTTGAATACCATGTGGATTGGGTTCTACAAAGGATTATGGGAAAATGTTTTGACTAGATAAGGGTAATTCCGCTAAGAGGGGAGTATTGAATTTATAATTTTTACCTTGTGGTCAGTTTTTGCATTCTAGATATGGAGACTGCGCACCAATATAAACCTAAAAGGTTCATTGTTCCATGACTATTATGACCACACCATAAATATTATTCTATGAAAACTTTTTTAGTTTAAATTTAATAAATTATATAAATAAAATGTAATAAATAAATAATTCCCCACATTCCATCATTACTACAATTTCCTCTACCCTTTATCCATAATGCATTACTCTCTAAATTTCCACCTCCTTCATTCTCGGTGTAAATCTAGTTTCATACATCATAGAGTATCTATATGTGTGTGGATTTTAATACTATCCACTATAATATTTCCGACACTCACTAGTTCACTATGAATCTTTTATGAATCCCTAATTTAGTGATTTTGTTATGTTAGATGATTTTTATTTATTCAATTTGAGTTGGTCGGTGCTATTCAATGTGAAGGGATATATAAATATAAGTTATATGATCTATTTCAATCTTATTAGTATTTACTAATGTGTAATGCATCATATGGAATGTGGCATATTCTATAACCAAAGGAGGGGGAATATTAGACTTGTGCTTATATGTAGAGCCTACTATTATGAACGAACTGGGAGCATGTTGTTGCTTTATTAATTTAGGATTATATTTTAATAAAACATCATCAATAACATTAAGGGATAAGAATATTTATTGTTATGTGATGTAAAAGGAGTGGGATTGAGTTAGTGTAAATTATTTTCTACTTTATCCCAATTTCAAGTTGGGTATTTCATGGTCATCTCTTATCTCATTCGCCTTATTTTTCCATGAACATTGAACATGAATAATTAGATTTGAAATTCACAAATAGTCACTCTAATCCATGATAGAATATTATATGAATAATAATGACAATTATTAATCTTGTTATTTAATAACTTAACTAATTAATAATAATAAGTAGTTGGCCATATAAAAATAGAAAATAATAATTGAGAGAGGGCACCAAGACTATGGGTTTTCTTATAATCAAATTTGATGGAAATATGGATTAAAAAATTACTAAATTATCTCTATTAACCTATAAAATAGAAATTACAATTCTTAGAATATCATCCCACTTTGTGTTTCATTATCAATTTAACTTCTAATATACTTTCTCATGTACAAGAACTGTATTCCATACATAGAAAAATGGTGGATGAGCATGTATTCAACCTCTTATTGATTCATTTAGTTCCTTATATACATGTTGTGTGATACTAAGGTGAATACCATGTGATTTTTAAAAACCTTTGAAACCTAAGAACCACCATGAAAACCATACATGTCGCATATTTCTTGAAATAAATGTCATGTTATTTCTAAACCTCTAGATCCTACACATTATTCAATCTCTTTACTTACAATGTAATTTATAATGCCAATTACACCGGTTGTGCCACTCACCACTCTCCAGGGGAACCAGGGTCCTTAGTTCTCTAATCTTTGGCACCCTCACTTGGGAACCAATTTTCCCTAACCAAATTACTATTTATAGCCCAAGGTTGGGCACTCATGCTACACACCTCCACCACAGCATACCCATTCACACAACCCCTTATCATGGGACCTTGCAGTACTCATTTTCCATTACTATGAATAATCTGAAATTCCCTTGGTTTCATTGTTTCCTTTTCATTATCTGTTTTTATCCCCATTGGATTATTAACCATAACCATGGCTGAAGATGATAATTTATCATGATAAATCAAATAATTGAGAGAAAGGGAAAATAATTTATGCCTAGTGAATCCTAGAGAAATGAGAGACTCATATGGAAAGTGATTGGAAGAAAAATTACCTCACTAGGCCTATAAATCTTTAGAGATTTTTTTATAAAATTGAATCATGAAATATAGAATCTATAGAAGTTTTGATTGAAAAAAATATGGGATTTAAAATGTAGATAGAATATAGGGAATATGAGGATTCATGGATAGGTAATGGTATATAATTTAGAGAGATTACCCACATAGATTAGTATTTCTTGACTGTGAAGTAAAATATTGAATGAGATAAATCATACCAGTGATACTGAGGATGACTCAGTGTTGTATGGAAAAGCTGAAACATTATAAGGAGTTATATAAATTAGAGTAATTTGAGTCGAACCATTTTATAAGATCCAATATGGAGTGTAAGTTTTAAGAAACTTAACTTCTAGGTAGATGTCTATGGATTTTCTAAAGAAAAGTAAATGAAAAAAGAAAATTTAATTAAATTAGAATTGTAAAATTTAAAACTAAAAAAATAGTGACATAATAAATTAATTCATCCCAAAGCTATATAGATGGGTTTTTTTCATATTTAACTTTCTTTATAGTTTCATTTCATTACATAACACCTTTGAATTTGTAGATATTTATGAAATATTTTTCATAGAATGATAATAATTATGTAAATATATTTTGTTCATAGTAATATGGTTTTTTATTATAAATGAAATTAAATTATATTAAATAGAGGACATTGGGGTGAAATTAAAATAATTAATGCAAAGGACATTAAAACAAACTACATTTACTAATTCAATCCTTTCTAGCAATCATAATGTATAGGAAAACCTAATATGTTAAAGTAAATTAAAACACTATATCATTACCTTGTAAGCACACAACATCCATCTTTAATTCTAATTCTCAACAAAATCACACCCACGTGATGCACCTTCCACTGCAAACATCATAATAATATGGGTTTGAAAATTTAAAAAGTATAAAATGCATAAAATGTATAGGAAATTATAGTGGAATTTACAAAAGAAAAAAAATTAATACCCAAGTGATGAATCTGTCACTAAAAATAGAGAAAACATTAGTTTAAAAATACAGAAATTATTATATGATTAATAGGTGAAACAGATGACTGAATAATGGTAAAAGAAGAAAAATAATACTTGTGTCTCGATAATCACATGTTATTCATTATACCATATTTTCTCACAACTTATAATCAAAACAAACAGATGTTTTACAAACTTTAATTTTGTTGTAAAAGAAAGGAAATGAGAAATTTGTTTTGACAATTTTTAAATAACATGACATTTTGAAGTAAATTTAGTCATTATTTACCAAGAAAACAATAGGTTAGAAATTTGAGTAAGAAGAAAAACTTATAGGTGTGCTCTGTATGGTTGAACATGAGCATGACCCTGAGTGTAGGCTAGCAGAGGCAGTGCCCTCTCCACTGCAAGCCATGTCAAAACATCCACAACACCACCAACATTGTCATTAATACCTCTCAACCATGATTCTAAAAAATATTTTTCATTTACATAATCCAATATAGAATTATGAATTTTTTATGAAATAGGCAGAGATTAGACTCATGAATAAATGCACCCAGCATAAAAGTTTGAATCTTTGATCCATCCACGAATATAAATAGAATAATAGAAATTATTGATCAAAACATACATGGAACTGAATGATAGAATGCATCAACCACATGATTTTGGTGTTTCATAAGGTAGGTAGCTTGTCCAAAATATGATAAAAGTAGGAAAGGTAACATAATTATAGTGAAGAAAATATGTATGGATGAGACTGTAAAATGAGCAAGGTTGGAAAATGATGATTGTGTTCTTGAAAATGTTTATAAAACTTGTTAAGGTCCCAAACAAAACCACAATTTCACCAGCTCATTATCATCAATCAAGATCTTTGAAAAAATGTAAACTTTGACCAAATTCAAAAAGGTTATGCAATTCAAATCATTAACCATGATGAACAAATTACTTGTGATGCTCAGCATGATCTCATCTAGTGACATCCAACCTTTTTTTCCACATCTCTTGAAATATCAGTATATATTCACGGGTGAGAATTCTTTCAAAACACTATAATAATATTTTAAAATGTGGAATATGTCAACCCCTATAATTAAAATGAACTGATGTAAAACCATTGTAGAAAACAACCAAATGAGTCTGTCTGTGCCCAAGTGTTTCATGGTAAATAGAATGATTAAAATTATGACATCCAAAAGGACAAAAACATCTATGGAATAGAAAAAATAATTCAAGATTTAGGATAAAACCAAAGGCTATGGTTCAAAAAACATAAGTGAATTTAACCAGTGTCATACCATTTCTTATCCCTTGATGGTCTTCCTTGATCCCACTAGAAGTTGAAAGAACTGTAAAACATGTGTAAATTAAGTTCCATGAGTGAAACAATAGATCTTTATAATGACAATAAAGACATTCAGGAATATGTATGCCTTTATGAGGAAAAATTTTTAGGTATTTTAGATGAAATATTATAGTGGATCATATAATACATGCATAGGTCTTGAAAATATAGACAAAAGGAAAATAGGGTTTCAAATCGGGTGTTCTGATATCATAGAAAACAAAATGAACCAAAATTAGGGTTTACCTAATAGTAATTTGGATCCAAGTGATAGATCATGTGGAAGAGGCTCTAGAATTAGATGAGGAGAGTATGGGGGGTGACGAGTATGGGGGAATGGGTATGTGAGGGGGAGGGAAGGGGTGGCAGTTCTGAAGTGGGTGTGATGACGGTGAGGTGGTGAGGGGAGGGAGAAGGGCGGCGTCTCTGAAGCGGTTGTAGAGAGGGTGAGGCAGGGGGTGTACGTAGCGATAAAGAGGATGGGGGGATCCATAGGGAAGAAAGGGAGAGGAAGGGGGGATCTGCGAGGCTGGGTTGGGGTGTTGGGGGATGTGATAGTGGGGTAATTTTCTTTTAGATGCAGTGATCGCTATCGGCGGTCGCTGATAGTGGTCAATGGCGATCGCCTTATGTGGTATCATTCTTTACCATTCAAAAAATCTCAATTTTTATTAGTTTTATCACTCATCCATTAGTACAGCTTCATTGGAGGTTTTGTATGGGTAGCCATTTCATTCTAGGTTGTATTAGATGGAGGTTGTAGAGTTGGTAGTTCTTGGTCCTCATATGGTGCAGAGCATTACTAAGAATATCTAGTTGGTTTGTGAGTTTATGAGGACAACACAATAGAATCATATGGCCTATGATGATAATAGGTGGAGTCCCCTAGAGTTAAGGTTGGAGACCATGTGTTCTTGAGAGTCTCCCCTTGTATTTTTCAGTCGAGGTTTGGCAGGGGTAAGTTTTATCTGAGTTTTTTTGGGATATTTGAGTTGTTGGTACATGTTGAAAAGGTTGTGTATTGGTTAGAATTTCCACCATGATTGGAGAGGATCCAAGAAATATTCCATGTGTCTCGGATTCACTGATATCTTCGCCATGAATCTCATGTTATTGATTGGGGAGAGTTATATATCAAGGAGGAAGTGACGTTTTTGGAGCAGCCAGTAGAGATCCAAGATCGTTGAGAGAAGGTCATGCATGGAGAGACCATCCCATTGGTTTATGTGTTGTGGAGGCATGGTTTCTTGGAGAATAGTTCTTGGGAGTGAGAGATGCAGATGTGAACCTATTACCCAAAGCTATTTTGAGTTTTTCTTTGTTCTATTTTTCTTATGATGTGATGTTTAGATCTTTCTATGTTATTATATGTGATGTTTCTCTTTATGTGTGATGTGTAATAAAAGTTCTTGATGTATGAAAAGGTTAGGACTTGGTTCTTAATTTATACACATTAATTGTGATGTGATTAAACCTGTATAGGTGAGTTAGGGACACCCAGAGTGGATAGTATCTTGACATGGAGAATGAAATTCTCTGAATCGTGTGTTTGGGATGATGCATTTTTTTAGTTCTAGTGGTTGTTGGTTTGGTCACGTGGAGGTTGAGATGGTTTTACAGTGGCTGTGAGGTTGGATGGTTGTCATGATGTGGTTGTGTGGTGATGAGGTTCAGTGATTGTCTGTGTTTTTTGGTTTGGAATGTTTGGATAGTGGTAGCATTTGAGATATGATGAGATCCATGAGAGTTATCTAGTAGGGTGATTGTTTGGACTCCCTACTTCTAGGCTTGGTTTTGGATTCTCAATGGATAGCATCATTTGAGATGTATCTAATGTAATAGTTTGTGTATTCCCAATCTATTACATTTCTATTTTTGGTGGTTAAATTTTTTCAGATGAGGTATCATGAGTTTTTTGTGGAGGATGGAGGTGCAATAAAGATGCTATAGGAAATACAAACTGTATATTGTCTACACAATGGTTTCCTCATTCATTTTCTGAAATGCTCTCCTAATTACCTAAAGAATCACCTTCCTTTTTTCTATGATTCATGAGACTGATTGTGGTTGTACCTGATTTTTTCTCCACCTTTCTTAAATATTGTCTTGTTTCACATCTACTTTAATAGTAAGCATCCCTTTATTGTTTTCACCATTTGGTGCATGAGATGGTTGTGGGAAGCTATCGGTTAGACTGGAAATTGGGAAGGCATGGCTATAGTTGTTTTCTCTCCAGGGAAAGTTCTATTAACCAGTGGGTACCTCATACTCGAGAGGACAAACACATGTATTTTCCTCAGGGCCAATGCTCAGTTCTTTTCAATCTTCAATCTAATTCATGATAATCTTGAGCTCGACCATCCAAGGATCATTTGGATGCCTATAAACATGTTATTTAGATCTTCAGCATGGATGGAGTGGGTGACCGATGATGACCCATTCAAGGAGGCGTTGCTTGGACCAAGAGAAGCCATGGTGTGGATCAGATGTCAGATGAAAGAGATTAGTGAGGCTGTGGGCATCCCTATCGAGTCTGACTCGTAGACTTGACTTTTGGATTCCACCATGGATATGAAGGGTGTGTTGTTGGTCGGGGTTCCCAATGAATTTTTTTAGTAGTTTTTTAAAAAAAATTATAAACAGAATAGGGTTTTTAGTATTTTTAAAAAGGGGTTCTAAGAATCATGAATCTCATTCAGTCTTCTCCAATCTAAGAAAGAAACGTGAACATGATTCATGCTCTTTCTACTACCAGAGAAGTGTGAACTCTGTTCATGCTTCCTAATCATAGTAGAGGAAGTGTGAACCCTGTTTACGCATCCTTCCTAAGGGTCGTGAAGGTGGTGTGAACGGGGTTCACACCTCCACCTAGACAAAATCTATAAAAGGATCCCCCCTAAAATCGCATTTCACTCTTGTAGTTTTTTGTTGCGAATCCCTATAAAAAACTTTCCCAACATATATTTTCTGCTTTTTAGAAGGTGAAATTTCTATTTAAAATTTTAATTATTTAATTATGTTTATTTATTTTGTTTGTATGGTTTGTTTATTTAATATATGATGCATGACTGTATGGATGTAGAAATTAGTGTTTGTGTGTATTGTTTATTTATTTAATATGTATTGATGCATTTAAAAATATATAAATTAGTGCACATGAACCTCAACCCTGTTGGTGAGGTATCCTTAAGTGTATCCATGAGACCCAGGTTTAAAACTAGGTTAAGGAATATTTTTGGGGGTACTGTAGTAGTACTGTAGTAGACATTGTAGCAGGCACTGTAGTAGGTATTGTTCTATACTATAGTAGCCAGAACTATTCACCTTGGGCCATCGGTTTGGTCTTGGAGTCCTTAAGGCCTTCGGACCACCCAGGCCTTTAGGTTAGTATGGATTTCAGGCCACCTTTAAGGCATTCGGGCCTCCTCAAGGCCTTCATAACACATAGTTTCCCTAGACAGACTCTAAAAAAAGAAGCAGCCCCAGAAAAGGATTCAGAGTAGGTGCACTCACTAGAGTAGAACCAATGGATTTTGAAGAATGAGAGAGTGTGGTTATGCCATCGGGAACAACCTGTTCTTTTCACAATAAGCTTAGCCATACGGCCATGCGAAGGTGGAGAGCTACCATCACGTTGCAGATGTTGGGGAGGGGCAGTTCCTTGTAGTTATAGTCTGGCTGAATTCCCTAAGTCCTTCAAGTCATATAATGTCTCTTAAGCCTATAGGGCATGTAATCACTAAGACTATGGGCCTTTTAAGGGTTCCCCCTTATCCCTTGAAAGGGGGGTTATCAAAAATCAATAAAATGAAGGTCTTCAGGCCATTCAGGTCAGGTTAAATGTATAAATTAGTGTATTTTGTGTTATTTAATTTCTAAATGAGTTATTGTTTATTGTATGATATAATTCAAATTGAATGTTTAGGAAATTTAAATATGGTGTGTCTAAAATGTAATTTCTATTTAGGGAAATAAATTTTCTTTTAAAAATGTATATATTTTTAATTTAAATGTAACATTGAATAGATTTATATGAATATAAAATATGTTATTTTTAAATAATATAAATTAAAATTACAATATTTGATACACTAGCTGTATAATTTATTAATAATATATTAATTATATTAAGTATCATATTTAAATTTATTTAAAAATATATATAATTTTTTTTCTAATGGTATAAAAAAATTCTATAAATAATATTTTTAAATAATATTAAGTGTAAATAATTATTATTTGAAGTAATAAAGTATGAAATATAATTAATTAAATACTGGAAAGTATAAAAATAACAAAAAAAATTATATATATCTAATTTTATTAAATTCAAAATAACATAAGTTTATATTATTTTAATGGTTTTTATGTAAGTGTAACTTATATTACTTTTATTTACTACTAATAATAATTTTAATCAATAAATTTAAATTATATTAAGTGTAAATAATTATTATTTCAAGTAATAAAGTATAAAATATAATTACTTATATTTTGAATGTATTATAATAAATAAAAAATATTATATAAAAATATGAAATTTGATAAAATTGAAAATAAAAAAAGAGCTTCGTATTGTAATGGTTGTTATGTATGTGTAAATTATATTACTTTTAATTAAATTTATTAAATGTTATTATTAAATATATATATACATACACATTGAAAAGTTATATTTTTAGAAAATAGGTGTAGATATTTAATATATATTTCATATAGTAACAGGTAAATTTATATAATATGTAGAGCATAATAAGTATACTAAAAAACATTTTAAGAGTATTGTGTGATGAGTGATCTTGAGATGACCAAACAAAAGAATAATTGAAATTTCATGTCTTTTATTGTGTATGTGGTTACATAATTTGTAATGATTTCATTTTCTTTTTCACATTGATGACCTGTGAGTCATCCCTCACTAAATATGTAAGGACCTGCATGTCCGCTTAAAAAATGTTATGTATTTCATACCCCTATACCCCCCTCACATATATGTGAGTAAATTTGTAATAAAAAGGTCATCAACAAGAGGTGTTCCCAAAGAGGCATTTGAGAATAGGAATTCCACAAGAGGCATTCTAAAAGTGGAATTGTTGTATGAATGGGGACTAATGGTTTCTAAAATATTTGATAATAGAGACTTTAAGAGTTCACTGATATGTTTTGGTTAGTTTATCAGATAATGATAAATAATCCATAGTAAGTATCAATATCCAGTTATGGTTATTTATTCATAAGTAATTAAAATTTATGAAGCATTTGATGATATCGTATAAAAATATATAACATTTTATTAAATTTTATTTTGTAATAATATCACCATTACTATACCTCAATAGTGATAAATCACCATAGAAAAAGTCTCAAGATCAATTCAATTATTCAGTCATAACCAATTTAAATAATTTAAAATTTTCATATAGTATATAATATTTTATTAAATATTTTTTATAGGTAATCATGTCTGCGCAAATATATTGTAACATTGAGGTAATTTATAGAAATTAGGGTTTTAGATATAGTTTTCCACCTGTAAGAGTGGAAAACCTTCATGGTTGTTTGACATTGGATTAATTTCTCAATAAGATTCCTAGTCAGTTAAAATTGAGGTTTGATCAATCAATTACTTCAATAACATATCAGCATCTTTAATATCCTAAACATTTATGGAACATCAAGTACCCTATAGTCAATGATGAGGATTAGATGGATGCATCTTTGTTATTCAGGAAACAGAGTATTAATGGTCTGATGGAATTGAATGTGGTGATTTGTGATATTGATGTGGTGAAATATACTACTATAGAACCATGTTTTATGAGCTATATAGAAGTTGGTTCTTCATAACACTCTTATTAATTGCCTCATCATATGACTCTTGTGATAGAACCAAATTATAAAGAATATGATCAGAATTTAGAAGAAAGTGTAGGGGGCATCCCATTGTGTATTGTTGAAATAGTGAATTAAAATTTATCTGAGGATGAAGTATCTACAGAGGCATCAGGAGATTATGTGGGTGAGGGTGATATGGGGAATGAACCTTCTGAGTTTTTTATAAGATACATGCATCCATGATAGAGTGATGTGGGGAATGAACCTTCTGAGGTTCCTATGAGAGAAAAACATACATGGAATCTACCAGTTAGTGGTAATGATCCTTTAGTATTGAGTTCCTTAGTTAAATGAATGTCAAGTGAACAACATTTTTATTGGGATTTTATTACACCATCTTATAAATTCTCTGACATTATAGGTAATAGATCTATATCAAATGATAATTCCATCTATATCAAGTAGGATTTTGAAAATAAACTTGCAATGAAAAATGTGACAAAACAATACCACATAGAGCGTCATTTCATATTCTTGGTTCATGAGTCAAAGAATACAAAATATCTCATTCGATGTTAAAAATATGTTCTAGAATGTAAATTCCAATTAAGGGTAATATATTATACATTTTTTACATCTTGGAAGATGACCAAATTAGAATGCCTATACACTTGTGTTCATCCAAGCTTGTTATAGGATCACTCTTCACTTGATGTTGATTTTTTATCAACTGTTATTGTAGAGATGATATGAACATGTCAATTCATTCCCATTTCCCTTGTTCATGAATTAATTCAATAGTTGTTTAACTATAAGATATCCTACAACAAATCTTGGAATGAAAAAAATAAGGAAATTGTAAAAAGTGTATGGTGATTGGGATGAATCTTATGTAATGTTTCAAAAACTTATGGAATTGTTGTATCTCAATAATAAGATTATTTATCATTTGGATTTTATTGAGTATGTGTCCCCCAATCCTTGAGTTGATCAATAAAAGGTGAAGTTCAATAGGATTTTTTGGGCATTCAGGCCATGCATCGTTGCTTTTCCCTATTATAAATAATTCATTCAGGTTGATGGAACTTTCCTTTATGGAAATTAAACATGTGTTCTACTCATTACTACCACACGGGATGGTAATCTTGCTCCTCTACCACTTGAATTAATTACTATTGAAAAGAAGAATTTTAAATCTTAGAGCTAGTTATTGGCATGTGTACGCATTCATGTCACAAAAAAACAAGGAGTGTATCTGATATCTGGTCATCATAGAGTGATTATATAGGTTGTAAACAGTTATGGGGTTTCATGGATAGAGTATAATGATTGTATTTTATATTTAATTATACATACTGCAGGTGATGTACATAAGAATTTCATATATGAGGCAATAAATAAGGCAATCCTCAAGTTGGGTATGTTTTTCTAAACTTACTATTTTTTTGAAAGAAAATTTAATATCCTTTTTAATATGTTATTCTATTATGGTGTCAGTATATTATCCCAGTAAGAAAGTTTTGATTGACTTCTTGAAAATATTCTAAGGGATAATGAAGATGTGTATGAATATATGATGCCGATTACAAAGAAAAAATGGTCATTAGCAATGATGGTGGAAGGATATATGGCCATATGGCCACTAATATAGTGGAGTGCATAAATGGGGTCCTCAAGGGTGTGTGAAAACTATTGATCATAGGGTTAGTGTAAGATACATTTTATAGATGTGTGCACTAATTTTTTGAATAGTCCCAAAAGTCATATCAGATGATGGATAATAGAATGCATTTTACTCATCATTTCCAAAGTGGCTTTGATCAGATACTACATAAGGATTTAAGATGGAGTGTTCTAACCTGTGATTTGGAAAAAAGGAGCTTTCAGGTAAGAGAGTGTTATTACCGGGTTACATTCACCAGTGTTCAAGTGCTTGTGGTCATGTTGGATAACAGGTACTGTGATTGCATTAACTTTCAGGCATTTAGATATCCATGTGCACATGTTGTTGCAGATTTTATTTCAGTAACTATATCATGGGAGCCCTATTTTGAACCATTGTATCACATGAAAACTTTGGTTAAGTGTTATAGTACCTCTTGGATGCCCATTGGTGACTTTAATTCTATCTCATTGCCTACTGATTAGCTGACTATCATCCCTGATATTTCTAGGTTTCATAAGTTAGTTTTGTTTTCATTTATGTTTTTTTTCAATTTCTATTTTTTTAATTATTGGATTCATACTACTAGGTTTCACCCCTGAGGAAAAACATGGTCTACTCGAATTAGAAATGAGATGGACTAGCCTGTGCAATGAGGAGGGGGACTACGATGAAACATTTTTCACACAAAAGTACATACGAGTAAGTGATATCCCCAAGTGGTAGGAAATAGCTCCAATTACCATCATCAATGATCGAGTTTGTGTATTTTATCATGAATGTGTATATTTTGTTTTGTATGGAGACATTTTAGTAATGAATCCTTTTATTTCTAACCTGCTCCATTTCTGAACTGTTTCAATTTTGTTTTGTTTCATTTCTAGATTCTATCAGAAATAATTTTGTGATGCTATAACTATTAAAAAAATAAACATACAATGAAAAATTAATATATCATGCATCCACATGTTCAATTAGGGTTTCTCATCACTACTAATTTATATAAACAAATAGAATAAATTATATTTCATTCTAGATCAATAAAACAAGAAATTCGTAAACTAAACAAACAACACTACCCACATATATTTTATACCTTATTTTTCTTTTTGTAGTTTTTTTTTGAAAAAAATTACAATTTTTATTGAATTGTAATGATGATATCATTTTTATAGATGGAAGTTCCTACATTTCTCACATCCCATGGTACTCATGTTTCATGGATAGTTTTAGAGGGACGTCTTGTGCCTCTTTTGAGTGTATGAGGATCTCATAATTTCCATCATGTCGCACCACTTCCTGTTATCTTCCCCCATCTTCATTGTACTAGGTTTAATGGCATAGAAATGTGTGACTTAATCTTTGTCAACCATCAACTCATTGTTCCCCTCATAGAAAGATAGAGGCTAGATTCACATAAATTACATTTTGCAGAGGGAGAGATGACTATTACACTGCAGGATGTGTCCATTATGTTGGGCCTCCCCATTGATGGTGCGGTTGTGACAGGCCGAGTTAGAGCAGATTGGTTTTATCTTGTTCATATATTATTGGGCATATAATTCCATGATTATGGAAGGTATGTTTTTGGTATTATATTACGCATTCCCTGGTTAGACCATCACTTCAAACATATAGTAGAGGATGCCGATGAGATCATTGTGCTACAGTTTTCACGTGCTGATATTTTAAGGCTGATCAGTGGCATGATTTTCATTGATCACTCCAATACATTTGTACATATGATATATTTACCTTTACTAGAGGATTTAGACCAGGTAGGTCGGTATAAATGGGTGTCTTCTTGTCTTAAATTTACATACAGAATGCTATGTAGCACATATCACATCAATAAGATGCAGATCACAGGATGTGGTATTCTTATACATATGTGGGTATGGGATCATATCCCTCGCTTTTCTCTACATGCTTGGGCACCATTTCTTGTAGATATTATAGTAGAGTCTCCACATGGATGATGGTATATTATTCCTTACTTCTAATGTCTAACTTTATTGTATAACTTATATATTACAAAATGTAACTATAACAATGCTATATATAGGTGGAGTTAAGCACATAAACATTCAGATACAACCAAACATGAAATCCACACCTACAAACTTATACTAGACAGCCTTCGACAAGACGATGAATTTTATTATTATTTATATTATTAAACTTTATTCTTTACTATACATATCTTCATTTATTAATTGATTATTCATTTTTCTTTTAGATTACATGGATGCTATATAATGATTATATCATCCAGATTCTTCCACGTCATTTTATGAAAATGCTTGCTACTAGATCCTGCATGGTTCTATTAATTCATTTTCAAATTTTCAAGTGGTATAAGACTGATAGAGTTATGAGGTATTTCATATTCCTTTATCCCATTACTGGCATGCCTAGTTAGTTACCTTCACTACATTCCCTAGATATTTCAAGGAAGAGAGACTTTGATTAGAGGAGATATCATGCCACATATATTGATCTATGGTATAGACGACAGGAGTCTCGGTTATGAGTGGTGGGGAAAGTATGTTTGCATTAATTCGATTAGCTGGATTATGTGTCCTGGTACTACAGGTCCCCATTTAGATTTCTAATATGACACGTATGTGGATTTCATCAGTTGTTAATCATTCTTCCTTCTAATTTTGAATAGATTTTTTATTAACATTACTTAACAATAGAATTTTTTTTCGTAAGATGACTGTATCACTCATGTACTTCACATATCTAATCCAGAAGAGGGAGGTCCATTTGACCAAACATATTTTCACAGTGTTGTGGTAGAGTTAATTCCTTCAATGTATGAGATTTATCATGTCATTTTATTTGATCCACCACATGATTCTAAGGCTAATAAGGATGATATATATGTACTAGGGGTGATGACCCTATTATGGATGTTGATGTTGAACAGGAGAAGGGTGTTCATCATGATCATCCAGATGCTCCTCTAGCTTTTCAGTCATAGCCATAGGCAGATATAGATATTAACTGGTCTGCGTTGGATGCTTTATTATGCCCTGCTTTGTAGACATCCGCAGTACAACAACCATCTACTTCATATGATGGAAAGAGTTCCAACCAGTATCCACCTTTTTCATATGCTGGTGAGAGTTCCAACCAGCATCCACTATCCTTAGAGGTAGGACAGTGTATAGGAGGTGAGACTGTACATCCACCGTCTGTCACAAAAAAGGACATGGAGGTGGCTACCAATGATGATATACAAGAGTAAAGTACGCCAAAGCATATACATAGAAAGAAACAGTATGGACGCATCCTATATAAACTTGGTTATAGGAAAAAGGATAATTTAGGCCACATATGTAGATTATATTGATATTATATTGATGGTATATTTTTTATGTGCCTTATTGTTATCATTTATAGAGTTATGTTCTTTTTTTCAATAAGTGCCTTACTGTTATCATATTATCTACCAAAATCAATAATTATTATTTTCTATTCATATTAATACTTAGTATTATTATCCATATATGTCTAATAAATAAAATTATTAAATTCATTAATAAATATTAATTATATTAATTATTTTGAATATAAAAAAACTCTTTATGAAAAGATTTGTGAATTTGAAGAAATCTTGAAAAATATTATTAATCACAATGATTAGAAATTAGATGTAAAATCCTAAAAGATCAAGGAACATGAATATTTGTTAAAAAAATTATAATGAATAATTTGAATGAATAATAGATATTTTTGAAGATTGTGTTATTATTATTGAAGATCAAAAAACTAATATATGAGATGCATGGAATTAGAAGTTCATCTGGCCAATTTTGAGAAGATACATATTCAGACTTTATAAAATAAGGAGACCGTTTCTACTAGTACACAATCTTCACTAGATGATTTTAAGGTTAAAATAAGGATATAGTTTCTACTTTTACATCTAAATTAACTTATAATACGGATGGAACTCAAAAGAAACCATGTGGAAAATCCAAACTTACTACCAATGTTCCTAATGATATTTTTGTAATCTGGCTAGAATATTTGGAGAGAATTTTGAAAATGGATGATTTATAAGACAAGGCAAGTGAAAAATAAAATATTCAAAATAATTAATAAAAATTAATTGAGATTTTTTTTATAAAATACAACTCTTGTGCTAAATAAGTTCTATATGAGATATGTGAAAATTATGGAAATTATGAAAAATATTGATTTCATATTCTTTTAGAATAAGAAAAAATACTTAATAGGGTTAATATTACATCATCCATGAATACAAATAAGGAAAAATATCTCCAAAAAAACAGAAAGTAATGTGAAGAGATCCGTTCTACACAAATATAAATCACAACAGATGTTCAGATGTACAATCATGAATACTAGATAAATCTGACCAAATTTATTGAGAAAAAAACTCAACCTTCCTATTCACATTAATAAGTAAGGAAGATCCACCATATTTCATTAATCATTGTTTATTTTATCTATTATTATGATGTAAGGAATTGATGGAAAACTAAGTTCTTAGGGAGATAACATGATAAGTAGTGAGTGCTATCAATTCTTTCTCACAAATATAAAGAAGTTATCATCCTTGAATGATTCCTCAATTGGATTTCAAATAAAAATAAGAAAGAGTGTCATCATTGATGAATTTTAAGAATGTGTTAGAATATCCAAGAAAATAAGTATAAATAATATATCATCAGTGTTTGATCATATTTTTTGTATCCTAAGGAATAATTATTGAAGAATGTCATTCTTGGTGAAGTTATATAAGTTTTCAAAATATGAAATTTCATAAGTCGAAGATGAATTATAATTTATTCTCCATATTGGAACATCTTAAAAACCATTATCGAATAGATCCACCATTATAAAGATGCTTATGAGTGTTTCCTTTGAGGTTAAGGTAAATTAAGAAATAGGAAGTTACTGCCAGAATTAGTATATCAATTACAATAAAATCTAATTATTATAGAATGGTCATAAAAATTGTGTTTTTAAAATATGTATATTTTTATAAATCTATATTTTATTGTTAGAAAAAAAAATCAATGGAAAGGGATTATAATTGAATTATTCAATTACATAAGAAAATTTGAAGTATGGATGTTCTCAAAGGCTATTTATCCTTCTTATTGTACTTGAATATTTTTGATCTATTTGTTAAAGTGAGTGAATGAGTTTTTGGTTGATTGTTCTAATAAAAGATTCATATCTCATTTAATATCTTCATCATGGAATAAAATTGTATTACCCTTGATGATAAGTACATGATATAGAGACCCTACCCTTTTACACATAACATTACATGATTTTAATTCGGGCAGGGATGAATTTCTGGGTACTGTAGCAGCACTGTAGCAGCACTGTAGCAGTACTATAGCAGTGGCAGACTGTAGCAGTGGTAGCACTGTAGCGGTAGAGGCACTATAGTAGGAACTGTAGCGGTGGTGGTACTGTAGCAGGCACTGTAGCAGCCCGGGTACTGTAGCAGTACTATTCACCGAAGGGCCCTTTGGGCCAAAAAATGGGCTTTCGGGCCTTGTATTCAGACCACTTGGTCTTGATCCTCGGGGATATGTAATGGATCTCCCTCTACCCATTTTGAAAGAGTTATTTTCTTTAAATAATAAATAAGGCTTTGGCCCCAACCTTTTAAAAAAATACATCAGAATACAAGCCAAGGATCGTGAAGTCTAGTGTCTTTGAAGACTAGGTACATAAAACTGAAAACATGGGACTAAAAAACACTTATTTTTTTAATATTTATAAAGAGTTTATAACTTTTTTTGAGCCCTTGAATCTTTAGAGGGTACCCTAGGGATCACATGAATAAAGGGATGAGCTAAAATTCCAGTAAGAAAAAAACATCGTAATAAAACTTTAACACATGGGTTAGAAGGAATGACATAATGAAAATAAAAGGCATGTAACACATAGAATCATAACAAATAAAAATAGTATCATATAAATATGAATTCATATAAATGTGATAGAAACATAAATTGTGAATTTATCATGAGTTAAGGATCATTTCACATAGAGGACCACAATTCAAGGTTAACCACCAAGATCGTTGCACGTGGTAGCACAATTCAAGGCTAACCTCCAAGACCGTTGCACATAAAATATCATGAGACTAAACTTTACCCAATTAATTGGAGTGCTATCTGAGTTCACCCACTACGGGAAAAATGAGCAATTGCGACGGGTTATTTGCGACGGGATTTATTCCCGTCGCAAATAGTCATGTTAAAAACTTATTTGCGACGGGGGTATTTCCCCGTCGCAAATAAGGAGGCTTTTGCGACGGGATTGCTTTCCCCGTCGCAAATAGTTTTCCCGCGATGCGCGCCAAATCGCGGGAAACTTATTTGCGACGGGGAAATATTCCCGTCGCAAATAACCGGCGGCGGTAAAAGGTATTTGCGACGGGAATATGCCCCCGTCGCAAATACTATGTCGGCAGGGATTATTTGCGACGGGACCCGTCGCAAATAACTATTTACCGGTTGACCGTAATAAATGTTGGCTAAGGTATTTGCGACGGGTCCCGTCGCAAATAATACTATTTGCGACGGGAATCCCGTCGCAAATGGGCCCGTCGCAACTAATCTAACCTATAAATACCCCCATCCGTTTTTTTCATTTCATTCTCATTCCTTATCTTCTCTCTCTCTCAGAATTATATTTCTAGAGTTGAGTTTTTCTCCAGTTTAAGTTTTTTCTCCGGAGCTGATATTAAAGTTTTGAAGAACGATCAGAACAGATCAATTTTCAAGGTATTTATCTTCATTTTAATTTTTTATTTATTTTTAATTTCTTATTAGTTTCTATTATTATTAATTAGTTGTAATTTAATTATGTTCACATTGTTTTATTATTTAATAAATTTAAATTATAAGTATTGTTTATATGGTAATTAGGAATAATTAGTAATAATTTTTAGTAATTAAGAATAAATATTAATAACTAGTAATAAATACCAATAATTAAGAATAAGAACATTATTACATTATTAGTTTATTTTATTATTAATATTAAAATAATATAATTTTTTATATATATACAGTTCTTTTTTCATCTGTGTGTTTGCTGTCTTCACATGTATTATTTGTATGTGGAGATAGAAAACGCACAGATGAAAAAAGAACTGTATATAAATTAGAAAATTATATTATTTTAATATTAATAATAAAATATATTAATAATGTTATTATTTGTAATAATTGGTAATTATTTCTAATTATTGATAATTATTCATTTAATTACTAATAATTATCAATAATTAAGAATAATTAGTAATAATTACCAATAATTAACAATAATTAGTATTAATTACCTATAATTAGTATTAATTACCAATAATTAGTATTAATTACCAATAATTCGTAATAATTAGGAATAATTAACAATAATTAGTAATAATTAGGAATAATTAACAATAATTAGGAATAATTAACAATAATTAGTAATAATTAGGAATAATTAGGAATAATTAGTAATAATTAGGAATAATTAGGAATAATTAGTATTAATTAGGAATAATTAGTAATAATTACCAATAATTAGGAATAATTAGGAATAATTAGTATTAATTACAAATAATTAGTATTAATTAGGAATAATTAGTATTAATTACAAATAATTAGTATTAATTA
This sequence comes from Viscum album, assembly GCA_963277665.1. Classification (NCBI taxonomy): domain Eukaryota; kingdom Viridiplantae; phylum Streptophyta; class Magnoliopsida; order Santalales; family Viscaceae; genus Viscum; species Viscum album. The sequence continues at coordinate 1,832,508,119 of OY728125.1, read as the reverse complement.
CCAATAATTAGTCTTAATTACCAATAATTAGTATTAATTACCAATAATTAGTATTAATTACCAATAATTAGTATTAATTACCAATAATTCGTAATAATTAGGAATAATTAACAATAATTAGTAATAATTAGGAATAATTAACAATAATTAGGAATAATTAACAATAATTAGTAATAATTAGGAATAATTAGGAATAATTAGTAATAATTAGGAATAATTGGGAATAATTAGTATTAATTAGGAATAATTAGTAATAATTACCAATAATTAGTATTAATTAGGAATAATTAGTATTAATTACAAATAATTAGTATTAATTAGGAATAATTAGTATTAATTACAAATAATTAGTATTAATTACCAATAATTAGTCTTAATTACCAATAATTAGTATTAATTACCAATAATTAGTATTAATTACCAATAATTAGTATTAATTACCAATAATTCGTAATAATTAGGAATAATTAACAATAATTAGTAATAATTAGGAATAATTAACAATAATTAGGAATAATTAACAATAATTAGTAATAATTAGGAATAATTAGGAATAATTAGTAATAATTAGGAATAATTGGGAATAATTAGTATTAATTAGGAATCATTAGTAATAATTACCAATAATTAGTATTAATTAGGAATAATTAGTATTAATTACAAATAATTAGTATTAATTAGGAATAATTAGTATTAATTACAAATAATTAGTATTAATTACCAATAATTAGTCTTAATTACCAATAATTAGTATTAATTACCAATAATTAGTATTAATTACCAATAATTAGTATTAATTACCAATAATTAGTATTAATTACCAATAATTAACAATAATTAGTAATAATTAGGAATAATTAACAATAATTAGTAATAATTAGGAATAATTAGTATTAATTAGGAATAATTAGTAATAATTACCAATAATTAGTATTAATTAGGAATAATTAGTATTAATTAGGAATAATTAGTATTAATTACCAATAATTAGTATTAATTACCAATAATTAGTATTAATTACCAATAATTAGTAATAATTAGGAATAATTAACAATAATTAGTAATAATTAGGAATAATTAACAATAATTAGTAATAATTAGGAATAATTAACAATAAGTAGGAATAATTACGAATAATTAGTATTAATTAGGAATAATTAGTAATAATTACCAATAATTAGTATTAATTAGGAATAATTAGTATTAATTACCAATAATTAGTATTAATTACCAATAATTAGTATTAATTACCAATAATTAGTATTAATTACCAATAATTAGTATTAATTACCAATAATTAGTATTAATTAGGAATAATTAACGATAATTAGTAATAATTAGGAATAATTAACAATAATTAGTAATAATTAGGAATAATTAGTATTAATTAGGAATAATTAGTATTAATTAGGAATAATTAGTATTAATTAGGAATAATTAGTATTAATTAGGAATAATTAGTATTAATTACCAATAATTAGTATTAATTACCAATAATTAGTATTAATTAGGAATAATTAACAATAATTAGTAATAATTAGGAATAATTAACAATAATTAGTAATAATTAGGAATAATTAACAATAATTAGTAATAATTAGTATTAATTAGGAATAATTAGTAATAATTACCAATAATTAGTATTAATTAGGAATAATTAGTAATAATTACCAATAATTAGTATTAATTACCAATAATTAGTATTAATTACCAATAATTAGTATTAATTACCAATAATTCGTAATAATTAGGAATAATTAACAATAATTAGTAATAATTAGGAATAATTAACAATAATTAGTAATAATTAGGAATAATTAACAATAATTAGTAATAATTAGGAATAATTAACAATAATTAGGAATAATTAGTATTAATTAAGAATAATTAGTATTAATTACGAATAATTAGTAATAATTACCAATAATTAGTAATAATTACCAATAATTAGTAATAATTACCAATAATTAGTATTAATTACCAATAATTAGTATTAATTACCAATAATTAGCAATAATTACCAATAATTAGGAATAATTAGCAATAATTAGCAATAATTAGTAATAATTAGTAATAATTAGTAATAATTAGGAATAATTAGGAATAAGTAGGATTAATTAGGATTAATTAGGATTAATTAGGAATAATTAGGATTAATTAGGAATAATTAGTAATAATTGCCAATAATGACCAATAATTGCCAATAATTACCAATAATTGCAAATAATTAGGAATAATTAGGAATAATCAGGAATACTCAGGAATACTCACGAATACTCACGAATACTCACGAATACTCACGAATAATCACGAATACTCACGAATAATCACGAATACTCACGAATACTCACAAATAATCAGGAATACTCAGGAATACTCAGGAATACTCAAGAACACTTAGCAAAAAAAATTATATTATCAATATTTATGAAAAAAATATTAATATTATTAAAATAATAAAAATTTATAAAATATTAAAATTATCAATATTTACAACAGATTTTGCTCTATTCTTAACATGTTCAAATCTTAAAGGGTCGCTAATTGTCAGGTCATGCGCAATAAAAAGTTTCTGTCAGCCATGTCCAATGTAAACTCTATAATTGTCCTTGCATGGTCGATCACTTCAAAAGTAATGTTGCAATCAGACAAACCAAGTCATTCCCTTCTTATCTATAAGAATCATCTCACATGAACCTTTACATAGACCATTCTTCCTTGAAAATTTAAGGGAAAAATAATGATATCCCCTCAAATTTTTAAGGAAGAATGATCTATGTAAAGGTTCATGTGAGATAATTCTTATAGTTAAGAAGGGAATGACTTGGTTTGTCTGATTGCAACATTACTTGCGAAGTGATCAACCATGCAAGGACAATTATAGAGTTTACATTAGACATGGCTGACACAAACTTTTTATTGCGCATGACCTGACAATTGACGACCCTTTAAGATTTGAACATGTTAATAATAGAACAAAGTTTGTTCTGAATATTGATAATTTTAATATTTTTTAATTTTTTTATTATTTTAATAATATTAATATTGTTTTTTCGTAAATATTGATAATATTTTTTTTATTACTAATAATTAGTAAACGAAATCTGCTTGGATAATGAAGGGAAAATTTATAACCATCTCCACAACGATGATTATCAAATTTCCTTTCATTATTCAAGCAGTTTTCCTTTTGCTAAGTATTGCTAAGTATTGCTAAATTAGTAATAAATAGTAATAATTAGCAATAAATTGTAATAATTAGTAATCCTTGCTTGAGTGTTTTTTCTAACAAATTATTCAAAACCAGTAATGCTTTTATATTTTATAGAAAAATATGGAACAGCGAGGTCGTCAACAGTCATTATTAGATGACCGCATATGGATAAATCAACGTAGAAATCCAAATGGTTCTGGTTTAAATCCAGTATATATAGAGGGTGTGGAGATTTTTTTATCATTTGCGGCATCAAATTCAGAATTTGTTTCAGAAGGAAAGATAAAATGCCCTTGTAGAAAATGTGCATTGAGAACGTTTGACACGTTTGACAAAGTGGGGGAACATCTCTTGCGTTTTGGTTTTCAAGCAGATTATGTTTTTTGGTATCAACACGGTGAACGCAGTTCCAGAGCAGATGATACCAACTTGATTCCGGATCCATCCCAGTTTCAAGATTTGGTACATGATGTTGCAGGTTCATCTGTTCAACATACAGAAACTCCGGCTGATATAGCTTCAAATCCTGAGTTGGGACCGTCTGAATTTTATGAGTTGTTGAAGTCTGCTGAGGATGCATTATATCCTGGCTGCAAGATGAGCAAATTAGAAGCAGTTGCAAAATTTATGGCTATCAAATCAGATAACGGAATGTCAAACACATGTTTTGACCAGATATTTTCTTTGCTGAAAACACTGTTACCCGAAGGAAATGTTTTACCTGCAAATTACTATGAAAGTAAGAGGTTGGTTCGAAATTTGGGACTTACTTGTCAGAAGATTCATGCATGTTCAAATGACTGCATTTTATATTCAGGGGAAAATGAGTCGTTGGATAGTTGTCCCACATGTGGGCAACAGAGATATAAAGAAGGACAACACGGGAAGTCTGGTTTGATTCCTGTAAAACAGTTGAGATATTTTCCGCTTACATCCAGACTTCAGCGTTTATTCATGTCTAAGAATACAGCGACAATGATGTCATGGCATAAAGAGAATATTTCAACCGATAAAAGCTTGAATCATCCAGCCGATGGTGATTCATGGAAACATTTTGATAGAGTGCATCCATCATTTGCTTTAGAAGCTAGAAATGTTCGACTGGGCCTTTCCACTGATGGTTTCTGTCCGTTTGGATCTTATGGTAGTCAATATTCATGTTGGCCTGTTTTTTTAACTCCGTATAATTTACCTCCATGGATGTTGATGAAGGAGCCATATATCTTTTTGACTTTACTAATTCCAGGACATCCGAAGAAAAATATTGATGTTTATTTGAAGCCATTGATTGATGAATTAAATTTATTGTGGAGTACTGGTGTCAGTACATATGATGTTGCAACGAAACAGAATTTCATACTGAGAGCAGCATTGATGTGGACAATAAGTGACTTCCCGGCTTATGGGATGTTATCTGGCTGGAGTACACATGGTCAGAAATCATGTCCTTACTGTATGAGAGAGAACAAAGCATTTATGCTCATTCATGGAAAGAAACCTTGTTATTTTGACTGTCATCGCAGATTTCTTCCAGCTGATCATCCTTTTCGCAGAAACAGATCTCATTTCAGAAAAGGAACAGTTGAAAGGGATGGACCTCCAAAAATGCTATCAGGTTCGGAGTTAAAATCGGTTGTATTTTCATTACCTCCCATCACTTTTGGTCCCACAATAAACCAACAGAAAATTTCTGGTTTTGGGAAAGAACACAATTGGATTAAACGTAGCATATTTTGGGATTTGCCATATTGGTCTGATTTGTTGGTCCGACACATGTTAGATGTCATGCATATTGAGAAGAACTGTTTTGATAATTTGTTTCATACAGTTTTGGATACGCCAGGAAAGAGCAAAGACAATGTAAATGCACGTTTAGATCTTGCCCAAATTTGCAGGCGTCCAGAATTGGAACTATTTGAGAATGTCAGAACAGAAAGGTTACTGAAACCAAAAGCAGCTTATACACTGTCTAAAGAAAACCGTTTATTATTTTGTCAGTGGATTGCAGATTTGAGACTTCCAGATGGCTGTGCTTCCAATTTGGGTAGATGTGTAAAGAATGGTCATATTACTGGATTGAAAAGTCATGATTGTCATGTTATAATGGAGAGACTTCTACCCATTGGATTAAGAGGTCTGTTGAATTCTGTGATTTGGGATTCCATAACAGACATGTCTCATTTTTTTCGGGAAATTTGTGCGGCTACGGCAGATTATGATGCTCTAGGCAAACTTGAAAAAGATGTTGTTGTAATTATATGTAAACTGGAAAAAATATTCCCGCCGTCTTTCTTCGACTCAATGGAACATTTGATGTTACATTTGCCATATGAAGCCAAATGTGGAGGTCCGGTACAGTTTCGATGGATGTACCCATTTGAAAGATGCATGCAAAAATTGAAAAGAAAAGTACGCAACAAAGCATCTGTTGAAGGATCTATTGCAGAAGCTTATTTGCAAGAGGAAATATCTTTTTTCTGCTCCCATTATTTTGAATCTGAGTATCCTTCAAAACACAACCGAATGGGACGGAATGAGAGGAATATTGATGAAATCGACAATCAATTATCTGTTTTCAACCAGTCAGAGCTTGGTTTTGGTGGAGTTTCTGAACGCTGGCTTTCAGATGATGAACATCATAGAGCTCATACGTATGTTCTGCTCAACTGTGAAGAGATGACATCAGTTGTACTGTAAGTGTTTATATCACTTATTCTATCATTTATGTTACAGTAAATAACTTTGGTTTTTATAGGTTGTATGATAATCATATCAAGAAACAAATTCCACAAATTACAGCAGCTGCTCTCGAAGAACGGCGACTGAAAAATTTCTCTCAGTGGTTTCAAAAACTGGTAACATAAATTCTTTATCATTTAGCAACTCATTCAATGTATAGTTTACTATATTGATAATTATTTCACAAATCTTCAGGTGTCTCGACATGCTGATAAAATTGACAAACGGCTCTGTGTATTGAGTAACCCACCTTCCAAACTTGTTAAAACTTATAATGCATATGTGGTGAATGGATTTCGATTCCACACGCATGCATATGGGGAATCGAAAAAAACAATGAACAGTGGAGTTAGCTTGAGAGGATCTCATCATCGAGAAAATGAAGTTGACTTTTATGGCATGCTTGATGAAATCATTGAACTCTGTTATCTTGGACAACATTACATAACCATGTTCAAATGTCGGTGGTTGGATACAGAGAGAGGCGTGCGTGTTCATCCGACTCATGGAATCATCGATATTAAATGTAAAAGTGTTCTCGCAGTAAATGAACCATTCTTATTGGCTCAACAGGCATATCAAGTTTATTATGCAAAGTACTGTGCAACATCAAGAGACTTGACTAATTGGTGGAGTGTAATAAAAATCAAAATTCGAGACAATCAGTTTAGTCAAAGTGAATGTGCTTTCACTGATGTGCAAAGAATTGAAGTTTTTCAAGAGAGTACTCAAAATCAATCTTTTTTACAAAGAGATATGAGTATCGATGACGACACCCCACATTTAAGAGTCGGTGATGACGATGATGTTAATGATGTCACACATGAATTTGAAATGGTAAGAGATGAAGCAACTGCAACTCGAATGGATATCGATGATGTTGAGGAGGAATATGAAGATGACATTGACATATATGAAGATGATGATGAAGATGAACACTTATAGAATTCCATGGTATTTATATACAATCATAATATGTATATATATGTATATATAATAGTAATTATCAATTATTTGCTAATATTAACATTTTCTGTTTCAGATGGACGAGGCCACATTTCGTGAGTTGGCGGAGGCTGACCTGCCTTTCGATGCGGATGAGTTGCTGGCAGATGACCCTCAGCCTGCAGGCGCTCCAGGGAGTACGCGGAGGGGGCGCGGTCTTGCACGATTGATGATTCCTGACCCCGTCCCCGAGCGACGTCCACGTCTTGGGTTTGATCCGCGCACCCGGAGGTGTGATAACCTGTGTAATAACCTGTGAATTTGACTAAGATTTCATTAATCTATTCACATAATAAATGTTTATTATTTTTTCAGTTTTTCGCATATAGCAGTCGGACAGGGCAGCGCTATTTTGCGCAACTATTTCTCTCAGCCGTGGACCACATGGGAGCAGATTCCCATTGATGTGCAGCAGGCCATGTTCGGCCATTGGTTGGTACGTACGTAAATAAATAATTTTTATTTTGAAAATTATTTCATTTCTAACTTGATATTTTGATTTATTTGTAGGGTTTATGGTATCCGATCGAGGATACCATGCGTGACGCCATCCACGAGGCATGGGAGGTGGCCATGCGTGATCGCCTTCGTCAGTTTTTGCACAATTTAAGAAAAGCTGCGATGAAGAAAGCAGGAGTGTCAGATTTTGAGGAGTCATGTAGAGCACACCGACCAGAGTACATTTCATCCCATGTATGGGATGGATTATGTGCGCACTGGTTGAGTGGTGCCTTTCAGAGGAGATCATCGGTGGGGAGGCAGAATCGGGGGAGGCAGGAGGTGACTCATCGAGCTGGGAGTCGTTCTTTCAGTACTCATAGACAGCATCTGGTACGTACATTATTTATAAATATTTTATATAACTATAAATATTAACAGTTTATTTTTTATTCTTATAGGCTGTCGAGCACCCCGATATTACAGAGTACGACGTATATCGGAGGATGTATAGTGATCCTGCTACTGGGGAGCTCAGAGGTGATCGTCAGCATCACATCGTGGTCAGTATTATTTGTTTTCAAGTTTAAAAATTAACTGCATATAATATATTCACAATTTTAATTTTAAATTGCAACTATAGGAGTCATATGAGGCCGCAGCGGCACAGGCCCGGCCTGAGAGTCAGGCCGAGTCATCAGATCAGACCACTGCCCGTCAGTTTGATGAGGCGGCATGGATGCAGGCCACCCAGTATGCCTTCGAGAAGGGCCGGGTAGTTGGTATCGGCTCTCGACTGACTCCCGGAGATTATTATGGCAGTGCTGCGATGTCGGCGTCCAGCTCGAGGGGAGCTCGTGCATCTTCTTCTACACAGTATGAGGAGCAGTTGCGATCTCAGACTGCACAGATAGAGAGTCTCCGACAGGAGCAGGAGCAGATACGTCAGCAGCATGAGGAGGAGCGTCGACGCCAGCAGCAGCTGTACGAGGAGCAGACGAGTCGGTGGCAGCAGCAGCATCAGGAGCAGATGGAGTACATGCGCCGACTCACTCATGCTTTAGGGATGGAGTTTCCTCCACCACCATCTGCAGATCCCCCACCTCCCCCCCTCCTACAGATTAGAGTTTGTATTTCTGTTATAAAATTTGTGAAATCAAATTTTTTTTTTTCTATTCGTAGTTTCTGTCTCATTATAAAATATTAATAATATTATATTTTTAAATAACAATATTAATATGAATAATAATAATATTTATATTTTATAATATTAAATTTTATATATATATTAAAATTTTATATATATATTAAAATTTTATATATATATTAAAATTTTATAATATTATAATTTAATTATTTTTTTGTAATACTTGAATTATTTTAATATTTGAATGTAAAATAATTCTATTATTTTTATATTAATTAAAATAACTTATTAATATTTTTTTTATTTATGAATTATAATTATAATATTATTATATTAATTAAGTTATTTATTAATATTCTATTATTTTTATTTTTGAATTATAATTCTACTATTATTATAGTAATTAAAATAATTTATTATTTTCATTTGTAAATTATAATTCTATTATTATATTAATTAAAATAATTTATTAATAATTTATTTTTTTTATTTTTTTTATAGTATTTGCGACGGGATACTATGCCCGTCGCAAATACTAGTATTATTAATATTTTTTTATTTTTTTTGAAAAAGAGTAATTGCGACGGGTCCCGTCGCAATTACTATGAATAGTATTTGCGACGGGTCCCGGTTCCCGTCGCAAATACTAGTATTATTAATTTTTTTATTTTTTTAAAAAAAACGTTATTGCGACGGGCCCGTCGCAAAAACTATTTGCGACGGGTCCCGTCGCAAAAGGTATTTGCGACGGGCCCGTCGCAATAACTGTTTAAAAAGTTTTTTACAAAAATACGGAATACTATTTGCGACGGGGAGAATGCCCGTCGCAAAAAAGGGCTTTAGCGACGGTCCCGTCGCAAATAAGTTTAGTTGCGACGGCGTTTTCCGCAACGGGCTATTTGCGACGGGATCCCGTCGCAAATAGCCCGTCGCAAATACCTGTTTTTCCAGTAGTGACCCATCCTAAAATGTTCATGAATATGCTTTCCACATGTAGAATCATACATAAACAATCATAAACATAAGGGCACCCATGGAAAGAAATGGGTATCATAATCCTGTCATAAAGCATAATGAATGAGAGTATCATGAAAGTGTCCATGAAAGAAATGAATTAGAACATACATAGACATTCATAAGTTAAATAGTCATATATCATGGTAAGTGATTTCAAATAGAAGTGAAACATATGGAAAGAGTATTTAAAAATTTTTATCATTAAAACATTTTAGTGTGGTTTTAAAGAAAACACTAACAAGAATTTAAAATAGAAAAGGGAATAATTTTTTTTTTTAAAGATTTGATCCAAGAAGGTTTTAATAATAAAAACACTAGATTTATAAAAACCTATGGTAGAGTGCACTTGTGATTGGGTATGGATTTGGAAAGTTCCCTTAAAATGGGTTTTCTTATCAGGAAGTATTGAGGAGGGAATCATTTAAAAACATGTATATCCCCAAAAGGGAATGATGAATGGATCTTGATATATGATTTTGTATAGTATACATAGAATTTATAATATTTACATAAACATAATATATAACTTCATTTATGTAGAAATAAAGATAGATAAACCTGAAGAAATAAAGGAGGTTCAGGTAGAATCCCTTATGGAATATCGACATGGTATTGGATGTACTTATGAGGCATTAATGAGAGATAAAAGGGATTTTACTCTTTTATAAATCATGAGAGAATTACTGGAGAGGTGAAAAATTATACCTCAACATTAGAAACTACCCATAAAAGGACATAACATAGAGGATATTCTTGAATAAATGTATGAAATAGAGGATCCATTACTTTAAGCCTGATGGTGTTCTTCAATTGATCTTAATGACTTGAATAATCAAATTAGGTTCATTAATTGATAATTTAAGAACCACCAATATAGGTTATTGATCTAGTATAATCTTACTAATTTCATTCATGTCCTTTTTGATGAGTTAATAGGTTCAATTTCATTGTTTGGGAGCATTTGATTCCTTGGTTTTAATGATCAGTTCACTTATATTCAGGTTCGGATAAACATATATGATGAAAATGGATGTATAGAATTGAATTTAAATGACATTTGTAAACATACATAAGATTACATGGTTATAAAATTCATTTGGTTATTTTTAATGAAGGTAAATCACTATATAAAACATTAATGATAAACTCTTGGATTAATTTTGCAATTTTTCTCACAATTATCCTGTTTTGTATTATTATTTTACATCATGTGTGAAAAAATATTCTATAACATCACATAAAATAAAATACATATTTAATAGTCTGTTTCAACCATAAAAATTATTTCATTATTAGAGTTTAATATGGTAATAGAAATTGATAACTCGTCGTCCTTGAATGTGATGAATTAACACATCTCGGATGATGTTTTCCTTTCTTTTGTATAGAAGGAGGGGAAAGGAGATATGATAGTTAATTATACCATTAGAATAAAAAAAATTATAGTACATATATGGTACTTAATTTTTTAAACCATTTGGATGAGGATAGGTTAGGAAAGAAAATAGAACAAAGGAACTTGAAAAGAAAATGAAAGAAAAGAAAAGTGGAATTTACCTCTTGATTTAATCTTCCTTAAGAGCCTCTTAATCGGAGAAGATTTGGTCTTTTGAGGAGACAAGGGATATTGGACATGGGGGAAGAGGTTGGGGATAGATTTTGGAATAATTTATGAAAGGAACAAGGCTTCAGAATAGTGAAGATAAGAGGGGAGTGTGGGTGGTTTTTATAGTAGAGGGGAGGAGGGTTTTCTTAATATTTTAATCATTAGTTTATTATTTTTTTCATAAGACAATCAATAGTTATTATGTGACCAAAAATTTTAATATTTTCATGTGAGTTCGAACCCAAGGTTCTTACATCATCCATGACTCAATAAATAGTGTATTTAACATATAATGTATATATACGATAAATTACCATATTTTACTATTCATAAAAAATCAAGTATTTTAGAAAAATCCAAAAAATCTACCTTAACCATTTTTTAATGTGTATAATCCCAAAATTAAATCCATTTTTCAAAAATAATTTTATAAATATGATTAATTTAATTTTTAATTAAAATCATAATTTACTTGAAAAATAAGGATTTTAAAACTATAACTGCTATTATAATGCTTTCAAAATTTACATAAGGTCTTATAAAATTATCTTAAAACCAGAAGACATAAAATTTATAATTTATAAACACCTTTTCGGAAAATACATTTTTTAAAATAAATTAATTAATTTTAATTAATTATTTGTGACTTACAAAAATACCAATACTTTTACTATGGTTATATTATCACTTATAAGATGCCTAAATTTTATTTATACATTCAATGGTGAGGTTACTATTATTTTGAATGATTTACTACTCATAAGGGTCGTATTACTATTCATAAGGGTATGTTACTATTCATAAGGGTAGGTTACTATTCACCAAAAAAATATGTTTGTCTTATCAGAATCCATACTGATCGCAACTGTGTATATCATATTTTTGAAATTTAAATCACATAAATGACAATATTGTATTCAAATGCCATAGAGTACTTAGTAGTTCATTGTGTTGTGATTTCATGTGGTTATATGACATAATTATAAGAAGGTAATTTCCATTGATAAAACATTGGGTCGTTACATTATCCCCCCTTATGAAATTTCACCCTTGAAATTTCATTTTACATTATAAGCCATAAATAGGTGCAGGTACTTTTCCTTCATTGCCTCCTCCAGTTCCCTTATTGCCTCTTCGTACTTATGATCTCACCACAATGCTTTGACCAGGTGAGTAGTATTTTTATGTAGAACTTTATCTATGTGATCTAAGATCTTCACTGGCTGCTCCTCATAAGAAAGTTCATTCTCCAATTGTACCACCTTTTAAGAGAGTACATGTGAATGGACTAGTATGTACTTCCTTAAGTGGGATACATGAAAGACATCGTATACATTAGAAATGGTAGGTGGAAGTGTTATTTGATAGGCCACAGCCCCGACATGATCAAGAAACTTGAAGGGGCCGATGTACCTGGGACTTAGCTTTCCTTTCTTCCCAAACGTCATGACCTTCTTTCATGGAGATATGCATAGAAATATCATGTATCCAACTTTGAACTCAAGGTCTCGTTTATAATTGTCTATATAACTCTTTTGTCAACTTTGGGCAACCTTGATGTGTTGTTGAATAGTTTTCACCTTCTCCGCCATTTCTTCAACCACTTCAGGTCCTAAAAGCTTACGCTCACTTACTTCATCCCAACACACTAGTGTTTTGCACCTTTTCCCATAAAGGGCTTTATATGGTGTCATTCAGATGCTTGATTGGAAAATATTGTTTTAGGAGAATTCTACTAGTGGAAGATATTGGTCCTATCCTCCTTTAAAGTCTATAGAACACGCTCTCATCATATTTTCTGGTGTCTGAATAGTTCTCTTAGATTGGACATCAATTTGAGGATGATAGGCTATACTGAAGTTTAGTTCAGTGCTTAGAGCATGTTGGAGACTTTTCCAGAACATCAAGTTGAATCTCATATCTATATCGAATACAATAGACAGTGGTACTCCATGTAGATTTACCACCTCTTTGATATATATATGTGAAAGTTGATCTAATGATAAGTCCTCTTGAATTGCGATAAAGTGAGATGTCTTTATAAGATGATCCATAATGACCCATGTAGCATTGTTTCCTTTGGATGTCCTTGTAAGTCCACTGAAAAAGTCCATGGGGATGTTCTACCACTTCCATGTTGGTATGTGTAGTGGTTGCATCATCCCATTAGACTTCTATCTATCAGCCTTCACTTTTTCACATACCAGGAACTTTGATGTATACTTAGAAATATCCTTCTTCATATTGTCCCACCAAAAGTTCTCTCAAAGATCTCGATATATCTTTGTGCTCCCTGGGTGAAAATAGAAGGTTGAGATATGTGTTTCATTCAAAATCTCCTTCTTAATCTTTGGATCGGATGGTACACATGATCGTGACCCAAGTCTTACAAATCCTTCCTCGTCAATCATGAACTCATAGGATTTCCCATTTTAATGGCTTCCACCATTTTTTTAACTTCCACATATTTTATTTGAGAATCCTTTATTTTCTCCATGAGGTATGGTTGATAAATAATTTTAGAAATGATTGATGATGTTCCTATGTTAATTATTCCCATTTCCATCCTCTACAAATCTAAGAATATCAGGTCCTTTTCAATTCTCGTCATTGATAAAGATACAAGATCATTTTTACTTAGAGCATCTGCCACCTTGTTTGTCTTACTGTGATGGTAGTGAATTGAGCAATCATAATCCTTAATGAGATCTATCCATCTTCATTAGCACATTTTAAGCTCTTTTTGTGTGAATATATATTTGAGACTCTTGTGATCAGTATATATCTCACACTTCTCCCCATAAGGATAATTCCACCATATTTTAAACATAAATATCATAGAAACCAACTCTAGATCATGTGTAGGATATTTTTTCTCATTTATTTTTAGATTCCTTGAGTCGTAGTCTATCACTTTATCATTTTGAATTAGCACATATCCAAAACCCTTCTTTTAAGCATCACTTTACACCACAAATAGTTCTCTACTCGTTGGGAGTGTGAGTATCGACACTGTGATAAGACACTTTTTCAACTCCTTAAAGCAGTCTTCACATTCTTGATTCCAGATGAAATTCACTCCCTTACATGTCATCTTGGTAATTGGGTTTGAAAAACATGAAAAAATGCTTCAAAAATCGTTGATAATACCCAGCTAGACCTAGAAAGTTACAGGTTTCCATTACAAATGTTGGCTTGGGCCACTCTTCAATTGCCTTTATCTTGGAAGGGTCCACAGATATCCCTTTACTGGTGATAACATGCCCCAAGAATGATACTTCCTTAATCTAGAACTCACATTTATTGTACTTTTCATAAATATTCTCCATTTGCAAAGTATTTATCATAGTATTTAAATGCTCCTTATGTTCCTCCTTGCTCTTGGAGTATATTATAATATCATCAATAAAGACTACCACAAATTTTTCAACATCATATCTAAAAACTTTATTCATTAAATCCATGAAAATTATTGGATCATTAGTGAGTCCAAAGGGCATCACTATGAAATCATAGTGTCCATACCTCATTCGAAAAGAAGTCTTAGGAATGTCTTCCTTCCTCACCTTTAATTGGTGATATCCCAACCGAAGGTCCGCCTTAAAGAAATAACTAGCCCCATAAAGATGATCAAACAAGTCATGCATCTGAGTTAGGGGATACTTTTTCTTTATCGTGGTTTTATTTATTTTAAGATAATCAATGCATAGGCGCATTGATCCATCCTTCTTCTTGATGAATAGTACTAGCGCACCCCATGGTGAAGAACTCGGGCATATAAAACCATTCTCCAGATTCTCATGTAACTTCTTCTTCATCTCCTCTATCTCTACAGTGTCCATTATATAAATTGTCTTTGATATAGGTAGATATCCAAGAATAAGTTCAATTAAGAACTCAACATATCGATTAGGAGGAAGACCAAGAAACTCTTCAGGGAATACATCAGTGTAATCCCTCTTGATAGTCATGTCTTAAAGCATTATTCTATCCTTTGTCTCAATAATTTTATATAGACATTCTTGCTCATAAGGATTTAATATCCACACTTTAGAAAATGATTCTAAATGAGATTCATCTTCCTCATTACACTAGTAAAGAATTGGAGAATGCTTCGGGATGTGAAGAGTGATCTCCCTTTCCCAACAGTTGATGTTGGATTTGTATAAAGATATCCAATACATGACCAAGATAACATTTAACTCCACTAAAGGAAGTATGAAAAGATTTTTTGGGAGGTTCAGTCTACAAAAATTTTTCGAGGAGGAGTTATAAACCTTGGATGTAATAGTTTCCCCATTCACTATTCTCACAGATAACATATCCTCTAAATTTTGAGGCAGAGTTTGAATATTTCTACTAAACTTGAAAGATATGAAAGAATGCATAAAACTAGAATCAAATAGTATATTCTCTATTCTTGAATGAATAACTAGCATACCTGTCACCACGTCATTTTTCAGCTCCACCTCAGTAGTAGTGATAGAATAAGCCCTTAATTGTTACCTTGGCGGTTTTTTTATTACCTCTGACAACCCTAAACTTATGGAAATTGTTCTCATAATCCCCATACTCCTTGTATTTGTAACACTACACTACAGGATGAGTTTTGATCTAAACCTTCCTTTCTTCTTCCACATTAGTGGGATTTTTCATATCTATTTGGTAATTTTTAGCCATATGTCCCTACTTTCCACATTTGAATCAATTCCTAGTTCCCTTTAGACTGTTCCCAAGATTCTTCTTCCCACAATTTTTACATGTGGGATAATCAATCTTCTTTCCATCATGGAATTTTTTTGCAAAACCTCACACATTAGATTCAATTTTCCTCTTTTTTCTGTTGGGCCCACAATACTACTGAGAGTCTCCAATCTCAATTTCAACCATAAGGGAACAATGGAAAATATTATAATAGATGTTTAAGACTTGAATCTCTAATGCTTTTCGTAGAATTGGCTCCAGTCTGCTAAAGAAGCAATCCACCTTTCTTTTGTTGTTCATCACAAAGCAAGAGGCATACCTTACAAGCCTTGTAAATTTTTCTTCATACGCCCCGATTAACTCATCTTCCTTCTGCTTGAGTCTAAGGAACTCTCTTTCCAAATTGAGATGGATGGTTTGGGGAAAATATTTATTGAAAAATTTTCTATTGAATTCCTCTCAACCCATGGAATAAATTTCTTCCTAGGGATTTTTATTATTGATCAGTGTCCACCACTGATCAGCTTCCCTATCAAAATGATAGACCTACAGTATGAATTTTTCTTCATCTGATCACTAGAGGATAGAAAATATTTTTTCAATGGAGTTAATCCACTATTCCTCTAGGTGGGGATCAGAAGATCCACTAAACATGGTAGGCCTTTTCTACATGAAGGATTCAATGGTAACTTTGTTTTTCCTTAGAGGAGGAAGGTGTTCCACATGATTCAAGTTATTATTCATATCTTGATCCAACATAGAAACTACTATCATGAAGTTTTGAGCACCCATTCCCATTATATCAGGCATGTCATTTGGGAAATATTAACATTCTATATCACATTGATTATTGGTATGTGTTATTTTATTTACTTCCATTAACTAAGAAAAAGAATGTACAATTAGAGGGATTGAATACTTAGCTATTGAGCATAAAAAGAAAACTTTGAACATAATATGAAAAACTTGTAAAGGATAAGTATATCCTAACTTGTGATTCCCTATGTTTCAATCTAGGTTATCTTTTATATATTTCTTAACTTATATTCTTATGTGATTTTTTTTATTCCCTTAATATTGGTTTATACTAACCTTGTGAATTTACCGAAGCACATCCCCCAAGAGTTTCAAACCAAGAGTGCAGAAAGCCCCATTGTCATGCACCAGTTCCCATTCAATTCTATCTTAAAGTGGTGTTTTTAGGTTTTACCCCTAGATACATTTGTTCTAGATCTACCTCTACCTATTTTTATCCAGACAGGGATGTATTTTCTTGATAAACCATTTACTCTATACATACCAAAATTTAGGGATGTTTTCTTATACTTAGTCTCATCCTTAAAGTTATTTCTAAATTTATCTATTTCAAATCTTCAAAAATAACTTGACCATCCTATGATACCAACCATAGTGACCCTAGCCTTTTACACATAACATTGCATGATTTTAATTATAATTATACATCAGAATACATGCCAAGGATCGTGAAGTCTAGTGTCTTTTAAGACTAGGTATATAAAATTGAAAACATGGTACTAAAAAAACTTATTTATTTAATCTTTATAAATATCTTGTAACTTAATTTGAGACCATACATCTGCAGAGGTTACCATAGGGATCACATGAATGAAGGGATGAGCTAAAATCCCAGTAAAGGAAAAAACACAGTAATAAAACTTTAACACATGGGTTAGAAGGCATGGCATAATGAAAATAAAAGGCATGAAACACATGGAATCATAACACATAAACATTGGATCATATAAACATGAATTCATAGGAATTTTTTAGCAATATAAATCATTACTTTATCATGATTCAAGGATCGTTGCGCATTGAGGAGCACGATTAAAGGATAACCGCCAAGACGATTGTACATAACATCTCATGAGACTAAACTTTACCCAATTAATTGGAGTGCTATTTGATTTCACCCATATTAACATGTTAATGAATATTCGTTCCATATATATAATCATACATAAACAATCATAAACATAAGGGTACCCATGGAAAGAAATGGGTATCATAATCATGTCATAAAGCATAATGAATGGGTGTATCATAAAAGTTTCCATAGAAGAAAGGAATTAGAAAATTCATGGAAATTATTAAGGTAAAATAGGCATATATCATGGTAATTTATGTCAAGAATAAGTGACAACATGTGTAAAGAGTATTTAATAATTTGTAGCATTAAAACATTTTAGTGCGGTTTTAAGTAAAACACTAACAAGAATTTAAAATAGAAAAGGGAATAATATTTTGTAAAAACCCATAAGTGGTCTAATAAGGTTTTAATAATAAAAACCCTAGTTTTATAAAAACAATGGTGGATTAAAACATATGGTATAGTTCACTTGAAATTGGGTATGGATTCGGGAAGTTCCCTTAAAACGGGTTTTCTTATCGGGAAGTATTGAGGAAGGAATCATTTAAAAACATGTATATCCCTAAAAGATAATGATGAATGGATATTGATACATGATTTTAGAGATTATAAAAGAATTATAATATTTAAATAAATAGAATATATATATTCATTTGGGTATAAATAAAGATAGAGCATCCCGAAGGAATAAAGGAAATTCGGGTAGAATCACTTATGGAATATTGACATGGTATAGGGTGTACTTAAGAGGTCTTAATGAGAAAGAAAAGAGGTTTATACTCTTTTATAAATCATGATGTAAGTATGGGAGAGGTGAAAAATTATACCCCAACATTAGTAACTACCCATAAAATGACATAACATAGAGGAGATTCTTTAATAAATGTGAGAAAGAGAGGATCTTTTACCTTAAGCTCGATGGTATTCTTCTCTTGATCTTAATGACCTGAATAATAAAATTAGGTTAATTAATTAATAATTATAGAACCTCTACAAAAAAAATTTGATTTATTATAACCATATTAAGTTCATTCATGTTTTTTTTTGATGAGTTAATAGGTTCAATTTCATTGTTTGGGAGCATTTTCTTCCTTGGTTTCAATGATCGGTTCACTTATATTCATGTTCGAATTAACATGTATGATGAAAATGGATATCTAGAATTTAAGTTACATGAAATTAGTGAAAATAAAGAATATTACATGGTTATAAAATTAATTTTTTTTATTTTTATTGAAATTGAATCTTTATATAAAACATTCATGATATACTCTTGGATTAATTTGACGATTTTTCTCACAATTATCTTGTTTTGTATTATTATTTTACATCATGTGTGAAAAAGGATTCCAGAACATCACATAAGATAAAATAAATATTTAATATTCTGGTTCAACCATAAAAATGGTTTCATGACCAGAATTTAATATGGTAATAGAAATTGATAACTCAGCATCCTTGAATGTGATAAATTAACACATCTCGAATGGTGTTTTCATTTATTTCATATAAAAGGAGGGGAAATGAGATATGATAATGAATTATCCTATTAGCATAAAAAAATTAAATTAAATTTTTTTTTTGGGATTTTTCATACCATTTGGATGAGGATTGGTTAGGAAATAAAATAGAACAAAGGAACATGAAAAGAAAATGAAAGAAAAGAAAAGAGGAATTTACCTCTTGATTTAATCTTCCTTGAGAGCCTATTAAGGGGAGAGGAATTGATATTTTGAATAGAAAAATGGTTTATGGACATGGGGGGATCTAGGGGGGATATTTTTTCAGAATTTAGGGAAGTCACAACTCTTGAGATGAGTTAAGAGAAGAGGGGAGTGTGGCTGGTGTTTATAGTGGAGGGGAGGAGGGTTTTCTTAATATTGTAATCATTAGTTTATTATTTTTCCATAATGCAAGCAATAGTAATGATTATTGTGACCAAAAAAAGTAATATGTTAATTTGAGTTCAAACCCACGGTTCTTACATCATTCATGACTCAATAAATAGTGTATTTAACATATAATGTATATATACAGTAAATTACTGTATTTCACAATTCCTAAAAAATTCAAGTATTTTAGAAAAATCCCAAAAATTCACCCTAACCATTTTTTGATGTGTAGAATCCAAAAATTAAATTCATTTTTTAAAAATAATTTTCTTAATATGATTAATTTAATTTTTAATTAAAATCATAATTTACTTGAAAAATACAGATTGTAAAACTATAAATGATTTTATAATGCTTTAAAAAAATACAAAGGTCTTACAAAATTATCTTCAAACCAGAAGAAATAACATTTTTAATTTATTAACACATTTTAGGAAAATAAATTTTCTTTAAAATTAATTAATTAATTATAATTATTTATTTAAGACTTACAAAAATACAAATACTTTTACTATGGTCATATTATCACTTATAAGATGCCTAAATTTCATTTATACATTCAAGGGTGAGGTTACTATTCTTTTGGATGATTTAATATTAATTAGGGTAATATTACTATTCATAAGGGTAGGTTACTATTCATAAGGTTAGGTTACTATTCACTAAAAAATTCCGTTTGTCTTATCAGACTCCAGAAATCTTACTGATCGCAACCATGTATGTCAGATTTTCGAAATTCAATTCACAGAAGTGACAATATTATGTTTAAAGGTCACATAGTACTTAGTTGTTCATTGTATTTTGATTTCATGTGGTTATATGACATAATTATAAGAAGGGAATTTTCATTGATAAAAAATTGGGTCGTTACACATGAGTTCTCATTTCATGTGGTATCATGATCAGTTGGTAAAGGACAACATTGTTTCCTAAATCAAATCCTATTATTTTCTACACCAAGTATAGATCACATAAACTTATAGTGAAATAATGGATCGCATGTTTCTTAAGTATGAACTGATACCCTTTTCCCTTGAACTTTTTACATCTTATTAATATATGATAGAGGAAGTTGAGTGAATGTTTGATAACGTAAAGTAGAGATATTAACATATTGACATATTCAGTTGGAAAGAAATTTGGATGTATGTTTCTACTGTAAAAATTGATGAACAAACACTATTGGTGATCGAGAAGTGCACCAAGAATCAGAATAGTTGATCAAAATTGTCATGAATACTATTATTAATATTTTTGATTATTTAATTAATATGTATTAATATTTATTTATATTTTTTGATATTTTATACATATTGATGGTTTTTTAATTAATATGTATTTATATTTAATAAATATTTATAAATATTGATGGTTTTTTAATTAAAAATCCTGGAGGAAGTGTAAACAGGGTTCATGCTTCCTTTATAAAGTTCACATGGGAAGCATGAACTCCGTTCATGCTTCTTAGTGAGGGAAGATGCGTGAATGTGGTTCAAGTTTCTTAGAACCCTTTTTTAAAAATAACAGGAATCCTATCCTATTTATAAAAAAATTAAAAACCCATTAAAAAATATATTCTTAGTGCTGGTAGGTTTGATGTTGTATTTATGGTTTAATTGAGGAATTATAGTGGTCAGGTGGTGGGTGGGTAGAGGTCACACAACATGCTTTTATTCTTAGTGAAGGAGTATCCTTGTGGGTTGTGTTTGGAACAGGGTGATCTGAGAGTGGGAGGGATCATTCTGGTCATTGGTTCAGTTTGGATAGAGTGAGCAGGTTGATGTTTCATCCCTAGAGCTTCTATTTCTCTTGTCTATGAACCATATTCTCATGTTGTAGAATAAATTTTCTATGTTCTGCTTTTAAATTTCCTGAAAAATAACCACATGTAAAAGTGGTTATTGGACTTGTAATGAAGGGTCATGGATTGTAAAGGATGGTTCATGGGGTGTTACACTAAGTATAATAAATTTAGGATTTAAAGGCCAAAGTGATGCATTTTTAGTGAAAGGTGGAAATTTTGGAAAACCTGAGGATTACACATCATGTAAAATTTACACAATGTGAAACATTTGGGATTCTAGGTCTTAAGTTGTTTTTCTTACATAATTCATTTTATTCGGTTGCACCTCCCTTCTCTCTCGATTTGGTTGAACCCTAGGTTCCCCGAGAAGACATTCCATCCATCCTTCCTCCCAATTCAATCTATTGGTTCTAGTGAACTCCAATTAGTGATCAATGGTAATACTTTTCCTCCTTCTTGGTTATTTTCCTATTATTATTCTCTTGGGGATTCGATATAGTGATGTTTCTTTAGTTTGGGAAGTTTTTTAGGTTTTGTTTTGAAAACTCCTTGGTGTGATTTAGTTTGATCCATGAGTTCCTTATGTGGTAGTGGTTTCTGAGTAGTTCTTCTCCCTATGGTGTGTGGTGAGTTAGAAAGCTTATTTAATGTAGGGGATCCTCGTTTTCACTCTTCTATGTGCTATGTGTGGGATCTAAATTATTTTTCTTACCTTTGGGTGTATAGTAAGCATTGTAATAATCATATAATAAATCATCATGTCTAAAATTGATGGGTATGGGGAGTTATCGCATTATTTACTACTTTTTTATATGTTTTTGAGATTGGTATGCATGCTTGTTTCCAATTCTGAAAATAACAGCTCTTGGGAGCCTTGTTTGCACTGAAGTAATTTTATTGTGATGAACCTTTTTGTGTTGTTGTGTGATTTCACCATTAATAATAGGTTAAATAACATATATTTTTATAATAATTGGTTTCCCCTGGATATCAAGTTTTTGTGATAATACCCATGCAAAATAAAGAAGATATGTGATAATGAACCTAAATAAATATAGAAGTCAGAATGTGTGTTGTGATATATTTTTGTTCTTCTTGTGTTTCCCTCCATGGTTTGGGTTGTTGTGCAGTGTGTGGGGCAGTGACATAGTGATTTTATGGCATGAATGTGATGTGGGTAGTTGTGTGATGAGGTATAGAGGTTATTGTGCAGTGCTTGTCGCGTAGAGGTTGTGGTGCAATGGTTGTGGCACAATGGTTTTGTACATGGTGGTCGTGGTTTTTTGAGGGATGAGATGTGTGGTTACTATGTTTTGAGATGGATTGGGTGATGTGATACGACATCGATGGTGAATTTTGTGTGAATTGTGTGGAGATAGTTGTGTGGTGTGGTTTTTTTATTTTCCCAGGTAGTAGTGTAATAAATTATTATGCTTAATGAAATGAATAAATGAATGGGTTAGTAATTGAATATAACAGGATGAAAATATATGTGTGTGGTAAATTTATTAATTAATAAATACAGTCAAAATTATTAGTGAAAATTGGAATGTTGTGTGGCTTGTGTGGTGATTATGTGGTGTGTTTCATATAGTTTTGGTATCAATTGCGAAAATTGATGTTTGATATGGTGGTGGTGATGTGGTTTGTGCTAGTGTTTTCGAGGTGAATCCTTAGGTTGGGTATTGTGTGTTTTCACTATATCATGTGTGTTTATGTTATTTTATATGCACCCCACATGAGTTATATAACCTTACCAATTCTTATAGGTGATGAGTTTTGGGTGTTTTCCCCAACATCCAGGATGGTAGTGATAGAAATGGCCAACTACCCCCTCTCCCCCGCTCTTTATTTAGCAGTGATGTGTTAGACCAGGTGTCTTTAGGCTAGATGTGATGTGTTTTCCTATGTGTCTTTATGCGGGATGTGATGTGTTGGACTAGGTGTCTATGAGTGAGACGTGATGTGATGTGATGTGATATATGGTGGGGGTCATGCATTGTAGGAGGAGGGCATGAGGTTAATGTCTTTCACATTCATGATACCCTACTATTCTATTTCTAGTTTTGATATGTAGCTTAGGTGTTTTCAAGTGGGATATGATGTGATGTCGTGTGATGTTATGTGATGCATGTGGAAGGGATAGGATCATAGAATATTTGATGTCGGGGGTGAGAGTAGAAAATCGGTGGGGAAGAGGTGGTGTGGTGCCTTGATTTGTTATGATCTTGATGTTCTATTATTTTATTGAATGCATGATTTAGTGAGTGAGCCATGGTGAGGCTAGGTTTGGTTATATGACTTGTATATGTGCTTGTTGGTTCTATTTTTTGTTCACTGGCACATTAGCATGCTCTATTCACATGTGTACTTGAGGCCTTGGTTATGTCCCTACTGAGTATGCATGTTATTCTCACCCTACATATATAAACTATTTTTAGGTTTCCGAGAGGAATTTGGAGACCGAGATGTACATTACTAGTTGGGTTGGATTTTCTATTGAGTTGATGTCATAGAATTGTCTTTTTGTTATTTAATTTGGAGAATTTTATATGTATCGGTTTTATATATTCATGCATTGGGAGATAGTTTTTGTTTTACCTTTATATAATTTATTGGAGTTGTTTGTTTATTGTTTATCCTATCTCCCAGTCTTGTTTCATTTATAGAGGATAATTTCTATCATACTATGAGATTTTTATACCCTCAGTCTAGTATCCAACCCATGACCTACTAGAGGCGGGACTTATGGGTCATTATCTCTCTCCCTTCATTGTGGTATCTTTAGTGGGAGGGGATCATGACACTTGAACACTTAGATTTGATGACCAAAACTGTCATGAAATATGTTGGAAGGAAGTAGGGTATGTTGGGTGCATCACAAATGACATGTTATTAATGGATAATTCAAGGAAGGATTTTTCCTTTCCATATTAATTGAAATTGATATCTCATCCCTTTAATTGGAATAGAACCATCAAATTAAATTTCATGGTCATGGTGTAATGACATGTTTATTTTAGAAAATCAAAGAAAGAAGTATCAAACATATAGGTTGGTGAAACATTTATGCAACCTTATTGATGAGATAAGGTGAAAAATGGATTATATTACATAATGATAATTCGTATGTGGTTTTCAACATTATGACATTAAGTTCTTTCTCTTAGGTACCTTAACCTTTTACTAAACAGTAATATTTTACTTTAGAAAATATTTCCTAATACCAACAAGAAATAATCCTAGAGGGTCACATGCTAATTGTATTAGTTGATCTCAAATAATTTCTATTTGAATTTAATTAATAGAATAAATATTATTCTCAAAACCAAGGAATAATTTTATTCAAGTTTTATTGATTATATAAATTAAATAAATATTTATTCACCATATAATGGATATAATATATTTATTTTATATAATATTTAATAAATATTTTTTTGTTGGTATATTGAAAAAAATTTATTTATGTATAAAATATGTATTCAGGTATTCAAAAAAATTTGAGGAGTTCAAACAAACCAAGACCGTGTATCTAATGACCCAAACTTTTGTTAATAAAAATCCCTCTTGATATAATTAAATGTCTTAATATGTGAAATGGTTATACAACATATGCACATAATTTTTTATATGTTTTTGGATTTTAAAATACTATTAATAATTATGACCGTTTCTAATATAGCCGTTGAATATTGATCACATGATTAGTATAAATATAGGGATTTAACAAATTCTTTTTACTCAGACAAAGGAAGCAATGGCCTCATCCAGTAGACTTGCCCCGTATGAAGCCCATTTATCAGAGCTCGGAAAGAAGGTTGTGTCTTTGGGATTTTCTCTTGACCAAACCAAAGCTGAGCTTGAATACGTTAGGCTTGAGCGGAACCACCTACGGGAGAAGTGTAAGTTGATAGAGATTACCACCAGAGCGATGTTATCTGAGCCACCCCAGGAGTCTGTCACCATCGCACACCTTACTCTAAGGTCTTATGTGGATGTTTTAAGGGGTTATGTAACAAGACCCCAGTACTATGATTATTTACATTATTTTTGTATATAATAATGAATGTACTTTCATTTTATTATTATTACTTTGTAAATAGTTTTTAAAGCACAAATAGTATTTTTAGTTAAATATTCAACTAAGAAATATACTTTGATGAATTAATGGATTTTTAATTAAATATTATTTTAATAAAATATTATTATTATTATTAAATTAATTTTTATAAAATATAAGTGATCGTATAGTTTTATGAATGCAATTGTAATTTTTATTAAGGTTTGAAAGCCATTTTTTTCAAAACCCATGAATTTTCGATAAATGTCAGTTTTTATTTTAAAAGTGAAAATTAACATATTTGTAAAATTATTTAGATAAAATTAATATTATTTCTGTAATCGGGATGTCAAAATTATCCAACGTTGAATTTTTCATAATTTTCTGAGACAGTCAAATTTTTGGGTAAAAATATTAAATACCTTATAAATATATAATGTGTTTTATGACATCATAATGACCCAATAGTGATGTAATAAAATACTATAAACTGTATGTTCGGACAATATATGTCTTACCATTAAAATAATGTGATTTTGGGTTTTTTTTATTTATTTTAAAATGCTTTAGTGGACCCTCCAAGACTTAAATAACATTTTGTCTTTTTAAATTGTTTTCCTTAAGAGTGTGACTCACCTCCAAATGATCAACCCTATTATTTTAAGAATTTCTTCCATTGACCTTATAAAATATTGTTTTACACTCCCCTTTGGTAGAAACCATGGGCAAAACCCATGGTCTGGTTTGTGGTTTTGTTTAGTTTAATGTGAGGTGTCCCAAACCTAAATAATAAACAATTCCCTTTCCTTTCCTATATAAACCCACCCAAGCTACAAATTCCTCTTCACTCAAAGCCCTTGAAGTTTTTCCAAACTCTTCCCTCCTCTCTCTATAATCCTCCCAAGGTTCCCAAAATCCTCCCAAGGTCCCAACCTTCAAGCTTTCAAAGTTACTCTTCAAAGTAAGGGATCCTTTCACCCTCCTCTTTTAAGTCACGAATTCCTTTATGTCATCTCTTATAGTTCCATTTTATTATGTGTGGGATTGTTCTTATATATATTTACTACTTTACATTTCATGTATAAATGGTTATATACCCTTTCTTCTCTCATCAATTGTTTTTCTGAAATTTTAAGTGATGCCGTTAGGCTACCGAATTTTCATAAAAGAAATCACATCTTCTCTTTCCTTTCACGTTTCTTTTTCTTGTGGTATGTCATCCAAATTTACACACCATGATCTTATTTATATTTTAATATGTCCCTATACTATAAAATGATTCATTTATGGATGGTATACCCTTTTCCTTTCTCTTTTTATTGTTTTTAAAAACCATCTTATATAGCCGTTATGCTGCAGAAATTTCGTCAAAAAAATTCTCTCTCTTCTCTCAAGAAATTATCTTGTTTTATTTATATTAATACCTAGAACTATTTCGTTTCTATGGGTGTTCATAAATTCAAAAAAGATATATTTTATTCTAGAATTTACATACATATAACCCTCACTCCCATTCCATGGGTTATAAATGATATAATGATCTTATTTTTAAGTACTTTTTAAAATGCCATGATTTTAAAATGAAACATATTTATTTTATTATATATAGGTTATTTATGAAATGTTTGATTATGATCTATGTGGATCACATGAAATTAAATAAATATTATGGGTTCACCCTGATATCACTCCAATTCATTGGGTAAAGAATTTATCTCTAGAGATGACAAGTTTCACGATACCTTGGTGAATAACCTTGGTAATTTTTATGACGCCTCGGGGTTGTACCTTGGTGATATGTTCATGAATGTCTAAATGAAATTTTGTGGACACATATGAAAGTTATTATTCAAGTTATTTTTGTTATGATATTCTTATACTTCCATTGCTCATGTCTTTATGTTTTTATCAAGTTCTTATTGATATCACAAGTAAACTGATTCCCTTGCTTTCCTTACTGGGCCTTCTACTCACCCTTTCCTTTGATGTATGTATCCAGGTTATAAGATGCTGTAATTGTACTTAATATGAATCTATGATGAAGACTTACAAGTGGATTAGAATAATTTTTTATGTTATATTCATATATTATGTTCCTGATTTCCAAGACACTAGACTTTAAAGATCCTCCATTTGTAATATGTAATTAAAAGTTATGTAAAAAAGGAGGGATTCCATAGTTAGTATCAGAGGATAGTTTAGTTATTTATGGAAATTAGGCTATAAAAACATTAGGAATAACCCTATACAAAATTTTAAATATAAGAAAACTTCCTAGTATTTTGGTGAGTAATGATTAATTGGTTTATCAAACAAATACATCCCTGTCTGGATACGAGTAGGTAGAGGTGGCTCTGGCACATATGTACATAGGGGTAAAACCTGAAAACACCTCTTTGATCTAGACTCTAATGGGAACTGGTGCACGACAATGGGCTTTACTGCACTCTTAGTTACGAAACTCCTGGGGGATATGTTTTGTTAATTGCAAGCTTTTTATGAATCATTATAAAGGAATTATAGAGAAATGTAATTGTTTAAGCATGATGTTTTAAGACATAAAATCCTTGATAGTTAAAAGATTTTTTTAAATGAAATAAGTTTCTCACTAAAGTGTTATTCTTTTATAAAATGGTGGTAAATAGGAGGAACCATGAAAATGGTGACCACAATGAACCATGCGCCGATGGCCCTCTGATGGAAGCCGAAATGGAAACATTCATGCGAATGATGAACCAACTGACTCAAGTTATAGGAAATAACTTGAATCAAGATGAGAGAAAAATATCATCGCTAAGGGAAAAACTTTATGTTGAATCCTTTATGTTTCAATGACCACCAAACTTCAGTGGATTGACCAACCCATTTATTGTCGAACAGTGGGTCAGCTCTATCGAGAAGATCTTTTCTGTGCTTCGTTGTTCTGAACAAGAGAAGGTTACCCCGGTTGTCTATCGCTTAGAAGGAGAAGTTGATTAGTGGTGGGAACTCATTAAAAACACAAGGACAATAGTGGAATTTGAAGCTATGGAGTGGGAAGAGTTCATAAGGATATTCTTCAACAAGTATTTCCCTTGATCAATGAGAACAAGAATGGATAAGGAGTTTCTCGAGCTGAAGCAGAAAGAGAATGAATATGTGGGAACCTATGAGATGAACTTCACAAGGCTTTCACGTTACACCTATAGCTTTGTCATGGATCCAAATGGAAAGGTTGATAGATTCTTCAGAAGACTAAGACCTCATCTATGGAAGAATCTAGCCAACCAAGACTATAATAGCTATGCAGAGATCGTGCGGAGTGCGATGAAAGTCGAGATGGAGTTTGGTGATATGCAGTGGTCTCATAAATAAAATGAGAATAAGAGATCAATGAACCCAGCATAGGTAGTAACTTTAATCAAGGAAGAGGAGGAAAGCAAGTGAAACTTCCCACGTGTAATAAATGTGGGAAGAATCATTTGGGGAACTGCCTTCTTGGGAGCGAGAAATGCTACAAGTGTGGAAGAGATGGCCATATTGTAAGGAATTGTCGTAGTGAGGTGAAACTTCAACTTCTAAACATTAACGACAAGGGGAATATGGTTCAGGCCCTACCTGATGTCCAGTTCTTTAAGTGTGGACAACTTGGGAACTTTTCCAATCACTGTCCAAATATGAGGGAAGTAGAGGGGAACCACCATCAGCCTCAGAAAAGGCCAAGGGAGAAAGGTCATACTTTTGTTATCACGACAGCTGAAGTTGAAGCTACGAATGATGTGGTAGCAGGTACTCTTGTTGTTCTCACAAATCTAGCAAGTGCTTCGTTTGATTTTGGTTCTACTTATTCCTTTATTTCCTCCAAGTTTGCAAAGAATTTATAATCAACCCCCGATTTTCTAAAAGTAGAGTTATCAGTCAAGACTATTGGTTGGATTATCCAAGCATATTCAAAATTTAGAAACTATAGTATTTACTTTGGTGAGAACAATCTTATTGCAATTATAGTATCCATTATCATGCTGGAATTTGACATTATACTAGGAATAGACTGGGTCTAAAAGTATAATGTTAAGATCAAATGCATAAGTAAGGAAATATCAGTAGTATTGAATAGAAAACCTTTACTTATCTTCCAAGGAGAGATATCTCAACCAGATCCTTGTCTATAAGAACCCCCTATATCCTTCTTTATGGAGTTGATCGGTGAAGAAGAAGAAGGAGATGAGAGTTTAAGGATAGAAAATGTCCCCATCATCCAGGAATATGTTGACATATTTCTGGAGGAGTTACCTGGACCTCCCCCAGAAAGAGAGGTAGAGTTCTCCATTGAGATCATACCTGGATCTCAGCCGATATCAAAGACCCCATATAGTATGGAAAATGTGGAGTTTGAGGAATTAAATAAACAACTCCAAGATCTTTTGGAGAAGGGGTTTATCCGACCGAGTGTGTCTCCTTGGGGAGAACATGTTCTCTTTGTGAAGAAGAAGGATGGATTGATGCGGCTTTGCATTGATTATAGAGAACTGAACGGGATTACAGTAAAGAACAAATACCCTCTTCCAAGAATTGATGACTTATTTGACCAACTTCATGGGGCTTAATTCTTCTCTAAGATTGATCTTCGTTCTGGTTATCATCAATTGAGGGTGAATAAAGAAGATATTCCAAAAACTGCCTTCCGATCAAGATATGGGCATTATGATTTTTTTGTTATGCCCTTCATACTGACTAATAAACCTGCAATTTTTATGGATTTGATGAATAGAGTCTTTAAGGACTACCTGGATAACTTTGTGGTAGTTTGATGATATTCTAATATATTTCAAAATTCATGAGGAGCATGAAGATCATCTAAGGGTTATTTTGAAAACTCTACAGAAGGAGAGGCTTTTTGTAAAGTTCATCAAATGAAATTTCTGGTTACAACAAGTTTCTTTCTTGGGGAACATTTTTACCAATAAAGGAATCACAGTTGAACCTGCAAAGACAAAAGTTCTTGAGGAGTGGCCTCAGTATACAACAATAACTGAGATTCGTAGTTTCCTTGGTTTAGTGGGATATTATAGGAGGTTCATGAAAAACTTTTCACGACTTTCTAATCCATTAACCAAGTCAACTCGAAAAGGTGCCAAGTTCATCTAGACAAAGGAATGTGAGAAAAGTTTCCAAGAACTTAAGAAGAGATTGGTTACTTCACCCATGTTAACTCTGCCCTCTAGTGGAGAAGGATTGGTTGTTTTTAGAGATGCATCTCTGAAAGGGATTGGGTGCGTCCTCATGCAAAATGAAAAAGTAATTGCTTATGCATCTCGACAGTTGAAGACTCATGAGAAGAATTATCCAACGCATGATCTAGAGCTAGCTGCAGTCATTTTTTCTCTGAAGATGTGGAGGCACTATCTTTATGGGTATAAATGTGATATATACATAGACCATCAAAGTTTGAAGTTTATTTTCAAAAAAAATTAATTGAACATGGGACAAAGGAGATGGTTAGAACTTCTTAAAGACTATGATTGTTCGATTCATTATCATCCTAGAAGAGAAAACAAAGTTTTTGATGCATTAATCAGAAAAGACCCAGTTGTTCTTTCCATGATGAGGATTCAAAAAGATCC
Source organism: Viscum album (assembly GCA_963277665.1). Classification (NCBI taxonomy): domain Eukaryota; kingdom Viridiplantae; phylum Streptophyta; class Magnoliopsida; order Santalales; family Viscaceae; genus Viscum; species Viscum album. The sequence goes on along the minus strand of OY728125.1, from coordinate 1,832,476,996 downwards.
TTTGATCAATGACCTAGTAAAGTTGGACATGGTAATTATAAGGGAAGGGGAATCATCAACCCTAACCCAACTGATTTCTCAACCAGCATTACTAGAGAAGATCAAGAAAGCTCAGAAATAATATCCTTTGTAACAGAAGAAGTTTGAGGCTGTGAAGGATGGGAAGTTTCCTCAGTTCAATATTGATCAAGAAGGTGTACTGGAATTTCGTACAAGACTATGTGTTCCATCTATTCCAGAAATAAAGAAGGAGTTGATGGATGAAGCTCATAGCTCTACTTTCTCTATACATCCTGGGAGCACAAAAATGTATAGGTACCTTTGTGATCATTATTAGTGGGATAATATAAAAAGGGAGATTTCTGACTACACTTCAAGGTGCCTAGTATGTTATAAAGTGAAGGCAGAGCGACAACTTCCTAAAGGGGTATTGTAACCACTACTCATACTAGCATGGAAGTGGGACAATATCACTATAGACTTCATCACTGGTCTCCCAAGAACCTCCAAAGGAAACAATGCGGTATGGATTATTGTGGACCGTCTCACTAAGACTACCATTTTATCTCCATTTAGGATGATTTCTATATTGATCAACCTGCCATGATTTATGTGAAGGAAGTGGTAAGGTTGCATGGATTTCCACTTTCTATCATATCTGATCATGATCCAAGGTTCACATCAAAATTCTGGAGAAGTCTTCAACAATCTCTGAGCACTGAATTGAATTTCAGTACGGCCTATCACCCCCAAACTGATGTCCAATCTGAAAGGACTATTAAAACACTTGAGTACATGCTGAGAACATGCTCAATGGAATTTAAAGGTGGATGGGATCAACATATCCCTTTAGTTGAGTTCTCTTACAACAACATCTTCCACTCAAGTATTCAAATGGCACCCTATGAAGCTCTATATGGGAATCTATGTATAACTCCTACTTATTGGGATGAAGTTGGTGAGAGAAAGCTTCTTGGGCCTGATCTTGTACAAGAGATTATAGATAAATTCCATGCCATCCAACAACACATTAAGGCTGCTCAGAGTCGGCAAAAGATCTATGCTGAAAACCGTCGAAGGGACTTGGAGTTTGATGTTGGTGATAAAGTATTTCTTTGTATTTCACCTTGGAAGAGAGTCATGAGGTTTGGGGAGAAAGGCAAGCTCAGACCCAGGTACATTGGCCCCAATAAAATCCTTGATCGTGTGGGATCAGTGGCCTATCAGCTTGCACTTCCTCCAAATATTTCAAACGTTCATGATATTTTCCACGTATCTCTTTTGAGGAAGTACATACCTGACCCTTCACATGTACTAAACCCGGAGGTGGTAAAACTGGAACATGACCTCTCTTATGAGGAGCAGCCGATGGAGATCTTGGATCGTAGAGAAAAGGTTCTATGCAACAATACTACCAACCTTTTTAAGGTGTTGTGAAGGAACCACAAATGCGAAGAAGCCATGTTGGAACCGAAGGATTCTATGAGGCAAAAGTACCCACACCATTTTTCTTTTTAGGGTATGAGTTAAAATTTTGGGGATGAAATTTCTTAAAGGGAGAATATTGTAACGACCCAAACTTTTGTTAATGAAAATCCCTCTTGATCTAATTAAATGTCTTAATATGTGAAATGGTTATACAACATATGAACTTATTTTGTTTTATGTTTTTGGATTTTAAAATAACATTAATAATTATGACCATTTATAATATACTTTTTGAATAGTGATCACATGATTAGTATAAATATAGGGTTTTAACAAATTATTTTTACTCAGACAATGGAAGTGATGGCCTCATCCAATAGACTTGCCCCATATGAATCCCATTTATTAGAGCTCGAAAAGGAGGTTGTGTCTTTGGGATTTTCTCTGGACCAAGCCCAATATGATCTTTAATATGTTAAGCTCGAGTGGAACCTCCTACAGGATAAGTGTAAGTTGATAGAGATTACCACCCAAGCGATGTTATCTGAGCCACCCTAGAAGTCTGTCACCATCACACACCATACCCTAAAGTCTTATGCAGGTGTTTTAAGGGGTTATCTAACAAGAACCTAGTACTATGATTATTTAAATTATTTTTTTTATATAATGATGAATTTACTTTCATTTTATTATCGTTACTTTGTAAATAGTTTTTAAAGTGCAAATAGTATTTTTAGTTAAATATTCAACTAAGAAATATATTTTGATGAATTAATAGATTTTTAAATTAAATAATATTTTACTAAAATATTATTATCATTAAATTAATTTTTATTAAATATAAGTGATCATATAATTTTATGAATGCAATTGTAATTTTTATTAAGGTTTGAAATCCATTTTTGTCAAAATCCATGAATTTTCGATAAATGTCAATTTTTATTTTAAAAGTGAAAAATAACATATTTAAAAAATTATTTAGATAAAATGAATATTATTTCTGGAATCGGGATGTCAAAATTATCCAACAGTGAATTCTTCATAATTTTCTGAGACATTTAAATTTTTGGGTAAAAAAATTAAATACCATATAAATATATAATGTGTTTTATGACATCATAATGACCCAATAGTGATGTAATAAAATACTATAAACTGTATTTTCTGCCAATATATGTCTTACCATTAAAATAATGTGATTTTGGGTTTGTTTGATTTATTTTACAAAGATTTAGTGGACCCTCCAAGAATTAAATAAAATTTTGTATTTTTAAATTTTTTTCCTTAAGAGTGTGACTCATCTCCACATAAGCAATACTATTATTTTAAGAAGTTCAGACATTGACCTTATAAAATATTGTTTTTCTCTCCCCTTTGGCAGAAACCATGGGCAAAAACCACGGGCTGGTTTTTGGTTTTGTTTAGTTTAATGTGAGGTGACCCAAACCTAAATAATAAACAATTCCCTTTCCTTTCCTATATAAACCCACCCAAGCTCCCACTTCCTCTTCACTCAAATACCTTTAAGTTCATTCAACCTATGACCACCTATCTCTAGAATCCTCCCAATGTGCACTCAAGCCTCCCAAGGATCCAACCTTCAAGCCTTCAAAGTTACACTTCAAAGTAAGGGTTCCTTTCACCCTCCTCTTTTAAGTCACACAATCCATTTTTTATTTTATTGAAAATCCACTTTGAGGGTGAGTGGGAACCTACAACCATTCCTCCAGCATCAAGAAACGCCCTTAAAAAATAGATTTCAAATTCCAAAATAATAAACCTGAACCATGTCGTGCCAATACCATCAAAAGAATCTGGTTTCAAAATTCCGCAAAACCCGCGAGCTACCAACTTGACTCCACAATCCCACCACTGAAAAACCCATTAAAATTTTGAAAAACAAAATGCAGGCAGACAATAATCATTCCCCTGACACCTCGAGATGCACACACTGGCACCGAACTATCTCCAGCGCAGACCACCATCAGATCACCATCGACATCACGTACGAGCACAAATCGTCACAGACACTGGGAAGAACACTAACCTATTGAGAGACACCATCGAAGATCTTCATCTCTATAGGAGAAGTAGACATCATCGCTACCGAGAAACCATCATCGAAGTCAGTATTGATGAGCCACCAAAAATGTTGGAAGTAGAATCCGGGCAGAACACCCTGAAACACCAGACGCCTCAGCACCAAACCAACAAAACCCCAGAGACGTCCGAAAAGTCATAGAAACCCAGCATCATAGTCGAGACCGACCAAAACCAGTGAACCGCCCAAGGAACCCATCATCACAGTCATCAACTTCACGCCACCGATGATCACTGAGAAGCACCGACACAATGCCAAACAAAAAAAGGGGAACCCGGGGATGAAAAAAAAAACAACAAACAAACAAAGAACCCAGAACCCAAAAAAAATGGAACAAGGCCGAAATGGGACTCGAGCCCTAAAAACAAACCAGGATTGAACCAACTAGTGATGGGATGAAACCCTATAAGGAGACTCAGGGATGGAACCCTAAATGAAGAAGAAAAGAGGCGTCAAGGGGACCCGCAACCGCCAAACCGATATCTCAATGCCGTGGTGTACCCATCACTCCAGATCCGACCTGGAGAAGAGAAGTGGTACTCGAGGCCAGAGCGCAGTAAGGCGGGCAAAAGAAGACCTTCACAGAGCTGGGGGAGGCGAAACACTGAGATATGACCAGAACCAGTGATAGAGAGAGAGCGAGAGAGAGAGAGAGAGAGAGAGAGAGGAGGAGGATGAGGACATGGAGAGAGTGAAGCCAGGCTGAACGAGCGGAGAAGAGAGAGCTAGGGAAGGCACTGCGGGAGATTTAATTCCATCGGGGAGAGGGGAAACCCTAGGAGGAGGAAGATGGTGAGCCAATCCAAAATCCCAAGAGCGCCCTGGAGAGTGAGGCACCATTCCCCCTCCTCTTTTAAGTCATGACTTCATTTATGTTATGTCTTATAGTTCCATTTTATTATGTGGGGGATTGTTATTCTATATCTTTACTATTGTCCATTTCATTTCCAAATAATGATATACCCTTTCTTCTCTCATCAATTGTTTTTCTAAAATTTTAAGTGACACCATTAGTCTGCTAAATTTTCATAAAAGAAATCGCATCTTCTCTTTCCTTTCAAGTTTCATTTTCTTGTGGTATGTCATCCAAATTTCCACACCATGACGATTCATTTATGTATGGAATACCCTTTTCCCCTATCTTTTTATTATTTTCTAAAACCATGTTATATAGCTGTTATGCTGCAAAAATTTCGTTATAAAATTTCTCTCCCTTCTCTCGAGAAATTCTCTTGTTTTATTTATATGAATACCCATACCTATTTAGTTTCTATGGGTTTTCATAAATATAAAAAAAAGAAATATTTTATTCTAGAATTGACATACATATAACCCCCACTCCCTTTCCATGGGTTATAAATGTCATAATGATCTTATTTTTAAGTACTTTTTAAAACGTCATGATTTTGAAATCAAACCCATTTATTTTATTCTATGTGGGTTATTTATGAAATGTTTGATTATAATATATGTGGATCACATGAAAGTAAAGTCATATTAAGGGTATTCCCTGATAGCACTCCAATGCATTTGGGTAAAGAATTTATCTCTAGAGATGATAAGTTTCATGATACCTTGGTGAATAACATTGGTAATTTTTATGACACCTCAGGGTTGTACCTTGGTGATATGTTCATGAATGTCAAAATGAAATTTTGTATCCACATATGCAAGTTATGTTTCAAGTTCTTTTCATTATGATATGCCTATACTTCTGTTGCTCATGTCTTTATGTTTTTATCAAGTTCTTATTGATATCACAAGTAAACTAATTCCCTTTCTTTCCTTACTGGGCCTTCTTCTCACCATTTCCTTTGATGTATGTCTCCAGGTTATAATATGTAGTAATTTTACTTAAGATGAATCTATGATGAATCCTTAAAAGTATCTTAGAAAAATGTTTTCTGTTATTTTCATGCATTATGTTCCTGATTTCCAAGACACCAGACTTTAAAGATCCTCTATTTGTAATATGTAATGAAAAGTTATGTAATAAAAAGTTGGGATTCCATAGTGTCCAAGGATGAATATTTATTTACAATTCGATAAATATTATTTATTTTTGTGTAGGTTGGTGCATGCCATAAAATAATATTATAATTATTCATATATAGCATGGGATTTATTAAATATTAAAATATTATTTAACATTCAGAATGAAATTAAATGATATTTTAACCTAAACCCTAACTCTATAAATAGATGGTTATGTCTATTGTGTAGGGTGATAAAGAAAATAGAGAATCATAGCACATAATGAAATTCTCTCTCGAATCCTTATCTCTCCTTATCAAAAATGAGAAATGAAAAATATATTCCCTTAAGACTGAAAGATTAGTGATCAACATGAAGAATTCAAGGAAACTGATTCTCCATACTAGAACCTATAAATTGATTGGCATATCTCAAAGATCAAAACAGAAAATGTGGATCACCACTAGAGGTATTATACCCTTGGATCCTCACATCACAATGAAGGCAATACAAAAAGAATCTTTTGGAATGTTAACATCATCAACAAAGAGAGGATCATAAACTGAGGTATTTCTTTTCTTCAAAATATAAATAAATTAATTATAAATTTAACATGAAATATGCTTTCTTGGTATTTTGGGAAATGAAATATGAAAATAAATTTTAATATATCGCCCACAATTGCGCACTTTTGAAGTGCTTGGAAACTTCACTACCAAGATGCACCATGACTTGAGATGTTATTATTTGTGGCCAGGTATGAGACAATCAATTGAGTTTTTTATGTCTCAGTGCCTTATGTTTCAGAAAATTAAGGTATAACAATAGAGGTCTACTAGTTTGCTTCAACCTTTTCCCTTTCTAATGTAGAAGCAGGATGTGATAGTCATGGACTCTGTGATTAGTCTACCCCATACTTCTAGTGGTAAGGATGTGATATGGGTAATTATTGATCGACTCATGAAATCAGTGTGTTTTTTATCTATCAAGGAATCAATGGATGTAGAGGATCTTAAGAACTTTTATATGCAAGATATTTTCATACTTAATGGTGTGTCATCATCTATCATTTCTGATAGGGACCCTCTCATCACATATTAGCTTTGGAGTGGATTTCAGGTAGTAATGGGTTCTTAGTTGAAGTTTAAAAAAGATTATCATCCACAAATGGATGACTAGTAAGAATGATCCATCCAAATTCTTAAGTTCATACTCTGAGTATGTGTCCTTCAATTTAGTGGTTTTTGGGAGAAACGTCTAACCTTAATGAAGTTTTCCTATAAAAATAGTTATCATCCATTGATCAGGATAGTGAAATTTGAGGTTTTGTATGGATGAACTTTTAGATCATCTCTTTGTAAGGAATAGGTTAGAGAACGATCCTTTTTTAGGCTAATTATTATCCAAGAGATGATAGATATCATTAATTTCATCATAAAGAGGTTATAGATGCCTCTGAGTCACCATAAATCTTGTATTGATTGGAATCATAATCTATTGGAGTTTGATATAGGTGATTAGGTTTTCCTTAGTGTTTCACCTCATTTGGGACATAGAAGTTTAGGGAAATAAGGTAAGTCAGAACCTTGTTATGTTGGACCATATAAAATTATGGAACTACTTGGAATTTTGTCTTATCATGTGGACTTACATGATCGTTTGACTTACATTTTATTACATGTTCTATGATTTCCAACTAAAGAAGTATCATCTAGGCCCATCACACATAATTGAGTGGGAGGTTGTTGATATTGAACTTGACACCCCAGTGGTTGAAATACCAATTCATATTGTAGACTGATAGGATAATTTATTTCATGGAAATATGATCTCATTGGTTTTATTGAGATGGAAGTGTGGTAGGGATATCCATGAGACATTATAGTGTGAGGATTTGATGATTCTATAATGACCTTATCTTTTCTTGGGTCCATAATCTCAAGAATTTCTAGGGATAGAAATATTTTATGGTGGGGAGAATTATAAAACCCTTTGGGTCATAGGTACATTCAATTTCGAGCTTAGTTCTCTTTTGTGAGTTTCAAGAGGCTTACTAGGAATGAGGATTGAAAATTTATAGATTTGGATAAAATGGGCTAGGCATACATTTTAGGCACATAGTTAATACTGACCATGAAATAACCGTGAAATACGTCAATGTGAGTTCCATTGGTATTTTTCATGGTTTGAGTTTGAATTGTAAAATTGTGTGGGTCTCTAAACAAATTGTGAAAATGTTTGGAATTTGGTAAAGTGGTTGTCACATGGCTTGAGCATGGTTTTTCAAACCATGTGTCTATTCCCATGACATCGTGCAACTCAAATTTCAAAGGATTTTTGTCATTTCACACTTTATTCATGGTTTTATAAACCATGTGGCCTAACCATTTGCCTAGATCCAAAATTATTAAAATAACAATTTACCCTAATTCCCTTGGTCATTTTAACCAATAATCACCTCTTAACCCTTCATTTTATCAAACTAGTCCATCCAAGACACTCTAGAGGCTTATCCCCTTGTTTATTTGGTGATCCTTGATCATTCTTGGTGGATCTCTTTGAGGTAAGTTTTGTTTTAATCTATATTTCTCCTCATTTCTTTATATATCTTATTGTTCTCTATTCTCCTTATCTCGATGGAACCCTATTGGGTTCTGATTTACAGATCTAGAGGGTTTGATGGGTAATTTTTGGAGTTTATATTAGATACAGGTTTATGAGGACCTGATCTACTCATTTCTCATGATCGGTTTAAAATGAAATGAGATTTGATTTGTTCTTGAGTTAAGTGACTCTATCGTATGGTTTATCCCTTAGCATGCCTTATGTTTCTTTGAATTCATTTGGTTTTGAATTATGAATTTTATAATTTAAATCCATGAGAGGTGAGTTTCTATATAAATGTTTTCTAAAAAGGGGTTTTCTATAAAAATTGGATTTTATTCATATAATGTGATTGATACAATTCCTCAAATGGGGATTTAAAATGGAAATAATTTATCAAGCATGAAAGTAGTGTGATTTATCTATAGAAAATGCTTAATGAAAATAAATGATTTGAAATAAAATGACTTTTCCTTGGAAAATGTTTTATGAAACATGAATTGGTTTCTCAAGAAGAATGATAATGTAATAGAACATTGGGAATACCTTGGGATACAAGGGAAAGTTAGACATATATGATCCCTAGGGGAGGTATCTATCACTAGAGGAGGTGACCATGATTCCATGGATTTATAGTGGGTATCCTTTATAAGGGACAAAATTACTTAGACTTTAGGAGTCACTTATGTCAGATAGTGGTCTTGTTCATCTAATTTGTGTACACCCTTGTATTTTTATTGTCCCATTTTGGATGATTTGAGGTAAATATTATGATTCTTGAAACCTTTTTATCTCATTTGATTATTCCTCATGGATAAATATTATGTCATATTTCTTTGTGTATTTAAATATTTAATGTTTTTTAAGGAAACCCAAAGTATGTTTTGAATAGAAATTTTTATAAAGGAAATGATTTATTTATGAAGGGTTTTATAAATCTATTTTTATTAAGAACAAATGGATTCATGTGGATGGGAATTTTATATATTATTTTGTGGTAATCTACTGAGATTTAGTGCTCGAACCCTACCTTTTACTTTGGGAATTTATATCCTTAATCTTGCAGGATATAGGTAAAGTGAAGAGCATCATGTAGAGGATAACTCTCCTGGGTCATGTTTCCTTCCAGTGGGTTGGGATAGTTGTGAATTATGGTCACATAAAGATAGACCCATGGGATGATTCAGGTTCTATTTTGTTGGTCTTCATCTTTAGAACTTTTTATCTATTTCTTGTATATGACCTTTCTATTTTGGTGGTTTTTAACTTATGATGTATCTTTAATATCTACTATGATACTTAGTTTGTTTTTATTTTATCATATGTATGTTGAGGGTGACACCATTCACATGCTTAATGTATGATACCCAAGTGATTTTTGTCAACCTGTGGTGATTGGTAATGCACTTCAGGCCTTGTGGTGGGATAATTTAAGTGACTTTATAGGCTGACCCAGGTTGGTCTGTTACAATAATCATAATATTTTTTTGAGTCAATTTAATATTGTTATTTTTTATTTTATTTTTTAATTAAAAAAAATAGGAAAGGACCTCATAGGAACACTTTTGGCACTGAATTCTGCACTGGACCGCTAAGATCATCTTTGAGTAAACAGAAAGCATCGTTCAATTCTAGGAAGCATGATGAGAATCCCAAGTCAAGTGTGTGAAAAATCCAAGATGCGCGTGTAAGATCAAAATCTGCATGCAAGGCTCTTTCATGCTCAATGCGACGTATCTTTCTCTTATTCTGTGTAGGCTAAGAGAATCAAAAAATAAAGTTGTATGTAAGAATTGGTTGTTGCAAGAAAGATTTGGTTCAGCACACAAGGGCATTTCACACTTAATGCGATGTGAAATGATCCTTTCCATGTTCATTAAAGCTTGTACACATAGAATTCCTCTTACACAGTGTAAATATTACATGCTCCCATCAGATATTTTTTCCTATAAATACAAGGGCACCCCCACCCCTCTTTGAGGTGATCATCTAGAAGTCGAACCACCACTTTTCCGCACCTAAGAATCTTCCACGACATCATAAAAAACAATGGAACCTTCAAGGTACAGTATCTTACATGACATGTCCTCTATAGGTCCCCCTTTATGTGGGAACACAATGGATTGAACCTTGACCACTTTCTTTTTTCCTAAGTCAGGTATGCACAAAAGTAGCCTATTGTGTGAAACCTTGGTTTAAAGCACCACACAAATCTTTTGCTCACCCCATTCTCTTTCATGAAACTCTCAAATCCTGCATGCACCCCTTGTTTAAGACTATATTGGTTACCTTTACTATAAAGCACTATGTTTGAGCACCTCATGTGTGTGACTCTCATTTATTATTTTCACTTGCTCCATGCATCCCTCCAGGCTTTTTCGTAATGATTTCTTGGTCCCTCATGTGGTATCCCTTGTTGTGGTGCCCTACCTATTGATTTTTTGCATAATCACACTAATGTATTTTACTTTTTAGTATAGTCACACAAACATAGACCCCAGAATAGACCAATCCTCTACACATTTATCACCTTTAATTGTTGATTCTTTCCATTCCCCAAGGTTTAAAATGAGTTAGTTATGTAAGACCAAGGGGTGTAGAGTGATTCCCTTATATCTAAGCTGAAAAATGTTAAACTTCCAAGAACCCACATCCTCAAAACATGATGTTAAACTATGATCTTTTCATGTGTGTAAATATTAGGATTTCACCATGTATTAGTGACACGGAATGACATCCTCTGCTTAGGAACAGAGGGGGGGATGGTCATCAAAATCCTACTGCTTCCTGGATCTTCATATCCCCATCCCTCTCCCTTTAGTATTTGTCACCATGTGCACCTTGGGAAGTCTTCACATAATCCTTGAAACCTCCTTTGATAGTATGCCTTGTGTATGAATTACATGGAACAAACTCTTCCTTCTATGGATTGAGATCCTCATCACACATAATTTCATCCTCCTCAAGTGGCTTATAAACATAAGCCTCACACCATCTCTTATTGATGCATCTTTCACTATGTGATTGTATGGTCTACTGATCCCTCTTGTTTCTCAAACCAAGAATGACTCACGTGGGATTAGAGATCAGTAGTGACTATGACACCCTTCTCCATCCCAACAGTCATCCCTCCTAGAGTAATCCCCATTCACATCATTCAGAACTATGTGGAATTTTATTTCCAACCAAATGGGGTATATAGGAAACCTCCCTTTGGTTCAAGACCAACACCCATAATAATCCATCCACTCCATCCATTCCACCTCAAACATTCATCTATATCCATTCTTAATTCACTTGGTCCGCTACATCCTAGTAAAATCATACCATTTATCTGGGTTGTTCCTACACATAAGCCCCATCCACATCATCCCTGCTCCTAGAATAACCTGGGAAGCTAACCATGCATGATACCCACATCATCCATCATCCAACCAATAGAAATCCTCTTGTGAATGGAGACTAACCATGTGTAATCTCTATGCCCCATATTCTCAAACTAAGTGAGTTTTGATCCCTATCTTCCAGGAAGGCTATGTATGAAGCCTCCACAATGTTCAATCCGAGCCAATGGTAAACCTTGGTGTTCCCCATCATCAGGGTACACCTTTATGTTCTACCCTTAGTGGTGCTAAGATTAGATTTCATGGTTTTAAAACTTCTCTTTATGAGATGCACCACCCTAGTTCCTCTATCATTTGGAATTCTGATTCATGCATCTGGTAAACCCTTTAGGGGCTCCATCCAAGGGATCCACCTCTCTAATCTATCTCTATGGGATGTTTAGATCAGTTTATCTTCATCTCTATGAGGCGTTAAACTCACAACTTACCTATGATAAACATGGGATGCCTGAGGAAAAACTTGGAAGGCATGCCTATGACATAAGATACCTTGTGATAGCCACAATATCCCTTGGGTTATGCACCCTTGATAATCCCTTCTATAAGGAAGAATACAGGAGACCAATGTTCTAGTGTCCAAACATGCCAGTGATTCCTAATGTGACTACTCCCCTGACCAAAGATTGTTGCCTTATCATACCCCTTGGAATATCCAGATAGAATCAGTGTAATTAACTCGAATCCACAAAGATATTTCATCGATAATGAGTTTAACAAACGCGTATTTATATCTGAGGGAGACCCAAACTAGGTGACAAGTTCCATGGATAAATCCATGGAATGAGGAACTGACATCTCATCATCATGTTTCGATCAAGGAGAAAACATCACTGAGAAAGTGATGAATTCCACACATCTTTGAAAAAGGGTAATATGGGTAAAAATGTGATTTTATAAAACAATAACACACAAGGCAGATGTGCCCCGATGAAAGCATCAGAAATAGAAATGGTGAACCTGATGTGAATATTTTCTCCTTCAACAATGGGGAGTATCCATTTAGGTCATCAGATCAATGATTGTACTAAAAAGATGTAGACGTCATTCACTAATAGAAATGGTGAACCCAACATGAACTCTTCTCCTCAACATGGGGATTAGTAGCACTCGATAAATCCATAGATAAGCATGTCACTGAATCCAAACATTCGGAACTAGGTCCTTATAAGAAAATAGTTAGAATGGTGTGGAACTCACTAGAGATTGAGGTATTTAATCATTGATCATTCTGGTATACAACATCATTAGTGTGGATATATCTCTCTATCCATGGAATATTCGATGACACTAGGGAATTGGGAATTACTTTCCTGATATCCATAATGATGGATGAATATTCCTACTTTTCACGACACAAGTTACAGGAAATTAATCACCCCCAACCCATAAACATGGGGGTAGGAGAAGTAACAATGTGGATTCCCATCATGACTCTGCCTACACCATTAATTCAGCTGAAATAATGGCTATGGGGCACCCACGCCCCATCTCACCCTCTAAAATCATCCATAGGAGGGTAATGGACACCCTCTTATGCCAATACGAGCAGATGAGGTTCATTCAAACAAGGGATATAACCCTCCAAGACATGGAGGCTTCTATGTATCATCAACGTCATCAACACAAGGGTCCCATAGAGAGCCACTACTCCCCACTCTAATGACCAACCTCTTCGGGAGCCACTCCCTAGAGTGTTCTTGAAACTCGCTCCTCTATGCCCAAGAGGTAGGGGATGCTCAGGTAACCTTAGAAATGACTACCACTCAGGAACCTTCAAGGAGGTATCCCACCATGCCTCATCAATGCCACAAACAATTGGTCCCTTAGGTCGAAGAACAGGTTGTCTACACCCCTACTTTATTGACCCCGGTTTGGATGACCCAACGCCAATGTCGATCCCAGGTTCAAGAAGATGCCCATCATAGGGAATTATCTTCCACATATCTTGTGTCCCATGCCACCACCATTTCATTACAATAGATCCTTTACACTATAGAACATAGACCCATTAGTGTCTGATCGGAATCAAGACCACAACCACCTCACAGGAAGGCTCGGTTGACTCTTTCGACCGCTGGAACCACTGACAGCCATCACGGGCTGACTCATGACAATGACATCCAGTACAGAGACCCTCCTTGTACCATATCCAGCCAGATTGGACTTCTTCCTCACTCTCAAACCCATCTTGGAGGCAATTCCCCTATTTCTAATGTCCACCCAAGTGGAGGTCCTCCCTACTTCGTCGACATCCAACACAGTGGTCCTCTTCGTGCCTACGATTCCCGATATAGAGGAACTCCTTGTGTCATATACCATCAGTGAAAAGGTTCTCCTCATACCATTACAAGATCAAGTAAAGGTTCTCCCAGTAATGGCACTGACCAAAGTGAAGGACCTCATCACTTTTTCACCAGACAGTACGGAGGTCCTCCCTGTAGTGCAGCCAACCAAAGTGGAGATCCTCCCCACTCTCTCAACTGTCAACATTGAGGTTCTCTCCATGTCTCCACCATATCAAGTTGAGGTCCTCCATAATCCATCCATAATCAAAGTGGAGTCCCTCCCCAATTCATCATCAATTGTTGTGATTGTACTCCTCATTCTATTACTGCCAACCAATATGGAGCTCCTCCTCGTTCCATAGGAATCCAACATAGAAATCCTCCCCATGTTTCCACCAGCTTCAGCGGAGTTTCTCCCCACTCCAGAAGCAATCAGTATGAATTTCTTTCCCGTACTCATGTTTCCCAACCTGGAGGTCCTCCCCATGTCCCATTTGATATATTCCCAAGTGGTCCATGCACCTCATCTTACTAAAGTGGAGGTCCTCCCCACTCTCACACTAAATATGGAGGTATTCCCCATTTCCCCGGTGATTCAATCAGAGGTCTTACATGCTACATCATTAACCATTCATGTGAAGGTCCTCCTCGCACCACCCACATACATAGAAAAGGTCCTCCCCAATCTAACAACAATTGATATGGAGGTCCTCCCCATGTCCCAAAAAATCAAAGCAGAGGTCATCCCTATGTAATAAACCCACATTACAAAGTTCCTCCTCATGATGAAAAAGTTCCCTGACCTAAAGAACCATCCTGGGTTAGAAGGGTGAACTGTCACCGCCAAAGAAATAACTCTAGGAAGCAAAAAGTTGTTATGAATATCATTCGCTTCTCATATTATAAAGTCAAATATTATTCCATGATGGAGCCTCCCCCTTAGTCTTCTACATCAAAGTCTATGGAAGGAGTCTGACATGTGAGATTCGTCATCCCAGAAGGTGAGATGCATCAAATACCCAAATTCCTTCATAGGTATATGTATGAGGAGGAATACTTGGCTCCCTTCCAAGATCTTACGGTGCAATCATCCATGTCATCACCGGCTTCATTATCTACCTCTACATGACATCACGTAGAATTTTTCTATGACATGATAGAATGTGAGCACCCAGTGGATCCATAGATGACCGTCACCACCCTTAAACATGAGGTAGTGTTCAATGACCCATAATACAGTGATGTGATGATGTGGTTGACACCACATTTAGGAGATGACTCAGTATATAGTGATCAGCTAGTGCATGCAGTAGTCTCTCCAACGGCCAGTCCGCCGCCACAATGGTACATATCTATTCCATTTATAGTTTCTCATCCAGCACCGGTTAGAACCTAGGTAATCCAATATTCGGGTCCCAATTCTGAGAAGGAAATCTTGTGGGACACCCTTGTTGCCATGTCCAGGATGTTATTCCCAATTGCAATTCCAAACTTTGACATTCTGGAGACCCTCACTCAAGATGATATTTCTTGCTTTCGTCAAATCATCTCGGTGACGTTTTTTTGCCTCCACGACTATAAATTAGAATACCCAAAGTGTTCAGATCATTTAGGTGACTTCAACTAGTAGTGTCGCATGGTTGAGTTGGTAACACTTACAGCGGCACAACATCCTTCATCACCCAATTACCACTAGAACATTAAATGAAGATGTGTTTATAGCTTCATAGTGCTCTGTAGAATCATTGAAGAAGGATCTCCACACATGAAGATCCATGATTGGGGATAGTACACTTCCCTCTAATTCAGTCTTATCCTATGACAACTTGAATTTTATGATGACATAGAGTATATGCCTCTATGCACCATTATAGTGAACTTGGTTGTCCCTAAGATAATTAGAGGCAGGGACACCGAAGTGTGATTTTACAAAGAGAACCCTCTCCCTAGGGAAGCGCAACATTTGGTGGACCCCTCAAGTTTTAAAACTCCTCTAAAAAGGTAGTAACTTGGTCTTTGGGACCCCTATAAATCATTTTCCATCTGTAATAACATGATAAAGGGTAAAAATAGATTGGAAATTCCCAACCACCTGACATGTCTGATGTCACGCAAGATATAGTGGTTGATCTCATCATGACCACATTGCCCTAGTAGATTTTAGATCATAGAAGTCTCATTAATGAGTTAATTTTTAGTTCCTTATAGAGAATAATATAGATTATGGCCATCCTCGACACATTCCTATCCCTCCTCCACTAGGGAAGTAGGGCCAGCCACATGTCCTCCTCGGTCAGTTTCCTCCTATCGACCTATACAAACCCATGCATCCTGACAGGGTAGAGACCAGATTCTATGGAAAGTGAGCATGGTATGTGTTTCTGAATCTACCCAAGCACCATGATAACCTCCCTCAGGACTTGGATCTAGCTACTCCAAAAATAGTTCCACCATATACTCTATCAACCACTCTATGATCTTCTATGCCCACCTATTATATTGATAAGCTTGTCAACACACTGTTGGTCAGAATTCCTCTCCAAGATAGGAATCTCCACCTAGAAGATTTGATAGATGCTCTCACCACTCACCTCAAATCCCTAGAGACATGAAAAGTGGAAATCCCACCTGATAGAAAGCGATATATATCATGGTTGGATGAAATGAAAGCACTCCCAGGTTTCAAGATTCCTACCTTCATCTCATTCAATGGGATGGGAAACCCGCTGGAACATTTGGACCACTACATCTCAAGGTGTGGGTACATTTTGGGAACTCCAGATTAAAAAAGTGGTCTCCAATCTCTAATGTTTTATTCAGACTTTAGAAGAGACAACATTCGTCTGGTACAACCACTTACCCATCGAGTCTATTGTTGGTTGGTAAGATCTTCACAATAAGTTTCTCTACTAATTCATTTCCACTATATGAAAGACTAGTATTTTCAACCTCTTCAAGTGTAAGTAACGGATGGATGAGTGTATCACAGACTTTGTTTTCGGGTGGAAGGGCCTCACATATTCTCTCGACATGCCGCTGACTCAAGAGTAGTTGCTGACAATGTGAGTGGGGAATGTTAAGACTGAGATGGTCCTCTATCTCATCACTCAGAACTTACCAGTTAGTTTTCTATATTTCTTTGACAATCACTAGTTCCTAGAATAATTCTTGTATCACGATAAGAAGACACATCCATTTCCTCCACCAGCTCCTGCAAGAAGAACCACTAAGTAAGATACTATTTTCATCGCACAGATAGAGGCCCCCATGCTGCTAGAGTTGTTACTAGAAGAGCCTCATATGTAGCCTCTCTGTGGTAATCATATTTAGGTCTAGCCTCAGGTTTAGAAATTCCTAGCGTAGAATTAGTAGGAACCACCCCGTAATACACCATCGTTGCCTAGGATGGAGAATCAGACTCTAACCCCTTGTTAAGGTCAGACTCTTAGAGCTTCTTTCCCACACAGGAGAAACCAGACCTACTAATTCAATGATTCTAAGGTTCCTTGCTATTTCTAAAGTTCCTAGAGTAATTAATTCTAAAGCTTCTAGAATGTAAAAACCCACATGAGGCTGATCTCATTGATCACCCTAACTACTACCCTTATCACAGGATCCATGGGCATACCATCAAGTGATGTTATGTGTTCAAGGACTAGATCCAAGAGTAGTTATATAATAATGTGTTTAGATTAGTCTCTGACTCGATGTAGGTTTCATGAATTTATGCAAATACTGATAGCAATAGTGAAGGTGAATGAAAGCAGGTCTCCAGCTACGGGACTCATAAGTGTCGATCAGTCGCTCACACCCATGGTGTCATATGAGACCATTTGAATCGTCCCAAACCTCTTGAAGTCGTTATACCTTCTCTGGATACTACCTCTACATATTTGGAATCCACATCGCAATCTTCTACCTCTCAGAAGAGTGGGCATTGATGGCACAATGGAAAGAAAAATCCTTCATCAGTGCTAATTCCATCCTGCACTCTCAATGATTTCATGCCTCTAGAGATGGAAATTTCCCCTATTGTCTACCCAATATTTGAATATTAATTCATTATAACCATGAGTTCACCTATGTGAATACCATCGATTGGTGGATCCCTACATGATCCTCAATTATGAAGAGTATTAGTAAATACCTCCAAATGTATTCAATCAACACCATCCTCGAAGGAGCCAAGGATATATGAATCGTCATGATGCACAGGATATTTATTCAAACCAAGTCATAAATACTACTAAGACCAGGCAGTAGGTTTAGTGTAGAGCTCATCAAGCATAGTCCTCTCATCCCATATTGTCAGATTCACTGCCACCACCGATCATTCTACTCGACCAGGCAGAATAGCTATGACCGCATCATAACCAATCATGTCCAGCTGTGGACATACCTCAGCCATCCAATAGTTAGTCGGTAGTGACCTTTCATGCTTCAAAAAATGAGAAATAGGAAATTTCCATCACCATCCAGAATCCACCAGTTTCACAAGCATCACTCATCATACCTCCATACATAGATAATCCCCATGTAGGTAGAAATGTGCACCTAGCACATAAATATGATGAGTCGAAGCACCTCATCATCATTCCTACAAAGATCTTGATCCTCTAGGACCTTCATTTGTCAGAATATATGAAAGATTCTCTTATAAAAGCATTGAGAAGAACCCTCCAGTTTGAAATAGAGGTAATGGTTGTAGAATCCTTCCATGTTGAGGAAAACAAGTGAGAAGAATGCCAAGTTATCATATCATTCTCAGAAAAAGATGAAGGCTCTCTTGTACAGGGTCATATCTACCTATTGTAAATCACTGTCTAGTTCAATGGCATGAAAATCCACTGCTATATAGTTGACACAGGTTCCGATATCAAACTTATCCTAACCCAAATTCTCTAAAATCTAGGACTAACTAAAGAATATCTATGTCCCTTTTACATGAAGATATAGGGTTGCGATAGGACCGAGCAGAGGTCGTGTGGCCGAATCCACTTGAAGACCCAGTTTGATGGCCTTATTTCAAACACTAAGTTCATTTTCATCTTGTAGAACACCTACTATAATGCATTGATGTTCAAAACCTGGTTTCATTTGTATGCAACGGTTCCCTACTCATATCACCAATGCCTCAAGTACTCCCTCAGTGGTTGATCGGGCATACTCCAAGGTGATTAATCTCCCTTCTCCTCTTGTGAAGCCTTCTATTTAGATTTTGATTACTATAATAGTAAGGAAAAATGAGTCTAGACCAATGAGGTTGAACACAATACCATTGTGTATGACCCATGGATGGACTTGGACGATGCTTTTATCCTCCCAATTCACCTTTTGGAGGCCACAATGCCAGAACTTGTACATTGCTTCATTTTTTTCAAGAAGAGGGGAATACATGTTCCTCGGTACAAGAAAATTCATCAAATTACCTTGTTCTTATACACAGGATAGTATTGAATGATTCTAGAACCCCTTACTCATGTGAGGTATTGGGATATTTTCTCCATGGCTATAATTGTATACCATACTTTCCTGTTCCACTGAGCTGGGTTGATCCGACATAGACTGACATGTCACCACTACATTGACATTATTAGGGGTGAACCCCTCGGTCAGAGGCTTGATGGAATCGGTTAGACATATTTTGTCACTATGGTTTCAGTAAAGAAGTAGTTCCCCAGTGAGGACTCCACATCCACCCAAGCAGGTACCAGTGTTCCTCCAAAATTATTTAGCTTGGATAAACTGTCTCCTCTGATCAACCAGGCTCAGACAACAAAGAGGATTTAGAAGACACCCCTCCCGCATTTGAATAAGGCATATCCACTACCATTGATGAGTTGTTTCAGGGGAATATTAGCGCTGAGGTAAATTGGGGGTCAATTCTAATTAGTGCATCCATTCCCACATAGGAATAGTATAAGTATGTGGAATTATTTAAGTAGCATCATGATGTTTTTTCCTGGAGTTATGATGAGATTCTAAGACTAGGCCCTCAGGTTATTTTCCACTATCTTAGTCTTTTGGTAATTCATCATGGGTTCAAGTATCCTCCCATAAAAATGTACCCCTCTCATGGTGCCATGTTCAATACCAAAGTTGATAATCTCATCAAATCCAACTTCATCAAGGAAGTTTAGTATACCAGGTGGATGATGAAAATCATCCTCATTAGGAAAAAGAATGGATATATCAGAGTTTATATTGAATTATGGGACCTCAATTGCCATTTATCGAAGGATGATTTTCCTCTTCTGATGAAAAAAACTATTGATTGATTCCATAGTTGGATTCCAAGATCTCTCCTTCATGGATGGATATTCTAGATACAATCAGATCTGAATGGCCCTCGAAGATGAAGAGCCCACTAAATTAAGAGAGCCTCAAGGATCCTTCTTATATTAGGTAATTCCATTCAGTTTGAAGAATGCATGAGCCACCTAACAGCATGACATGCACCGCATATTCAAACCTATCAATGGGACACTAGTAGAATGTTATGTGAAGGATTTGGTGGTCAAATCCTGCCAATGTCAGGACCATATAAAATATCTTGAGAAAGTGTTCATCTTCCTCCACTCCCTCCATCTAAAGATGAAAACTTTTAAGTGTGCCTTTAGGGTTACCTTTGGGAAGTATCTCAACTTTTTGGTCAGGTACATAGGAATCGATATTAACCTGAAGAAGATCATGGACATTGGTTATATGCCTCCTCTGAGTAACATATGGGATCTATGAGGCCTCCAAGTCCACTTATCCTACATACACTAATTCATCGTGAATTTTTTCAGCAAGTTTAATCCCTTTTATAGGATTATGAATAAAGGCTCCATCTACCAGTGGGATGAAGAGTGTCAGACTGTTTTTGAGGAGATCAAGCAATACCTACCTCAGCCTCTGGTTTTGATGCCACCGATCTTTGGGAATACTTTAGTCCTCTATGTGACTACCCTAGAACCTTCCCTCAGCACTCTACTCACCCAGAATAACAATTAAGGGATAGATAACAACTTATACAATCTTAGTCATATGATCCTTAACACGAAGTCCAAGTACTCTCATATCAAGAAGGGCTACCCTGTTCTAGTTTTCACAATGCAGAAGTTGTGGCACTATCTGCAGCATCATGAGATCTAGATTGTATCCCATGTGGATCCACTAAAGTATATCCTAAACCTACCTATGTTGATAAGTCTTCTAGATCATTAGAAAGTGATTATTTAGTAGTTTGAAATCAGATTCATTACATAGAAGGTCTTCAAGGGTCATCCTCTAGCATAATTTTTGGTTACCCATCTGGACCCTATATATCAGTCCCTTGATATTGATTTCCAAGATGAGGAGATCCTCCCAATAGATCAGGATATGCCATGTTGGTAGATTCATTTTGATGGTGTCTCTTAGAGACCAACCGGTATAAGTCTCAATGATCCCAGACTCAACAGAGTGGGCCTAGGTATTGTCTTCATCACCCCAACACAATCTGTTCTACCTTATTAATTCCTGCTATTAGAAGGTTTCACTAAAAACAAGGCAGATTACCAGGCTCTCATCACTAGCCTCAAGATGGCTCTTGAGATTGATATTCCCCACCTGCATGTGAAAGGAGAATCCGAGTCAGTCATCAAGAAGATCAAAGGTGACTACATCATCAGGAAGACAGAACTCGTGCCCTTACTAGAAGGCACTCTCCAGCTAATTCCCTAGTTACATTTTTGACCAGAGGTAACTCATGTTCCCTAGTCACATAATGGGTGATCTAATTCTTTGTCTAGTTTAGCTTTATCCCTTGCAGATCATGATCGGGAAAATTTATTCATCCATGTGGTGTATCAAAGGGTCATCACTCTCATTGCTCCAACCGATGATGAAAGCTAAAATATATATTACCTATTTATTTATTCCTTCACATTAGAACCTTAAGATCAACCCATAGCTGAATAAACCTCTGATTGGACAACCCCTTTCATCAAGTACCTTCAGCATGAAAATATCCCTTCAGATTGATCCAAACGCGAGAGAATACATCGACATGTGGCACAATTAACCCTCTAGAGTGTTACCAGCCTTAGGAAGACTCTCTAAAAACATAGTTTCAATGGATTTATCCTCCATTTCATTCAATTAGAAGAGATTTCCTAGGTTATGTAGGAAATTCATGTCAGTTCCTATAGAGCTCATCAAGCAGGATTGAAACTCTCCCATCAGATTCACAGGTTGGGTTAATTTTATCCCACCATGGTCCATGACTGTATTGAGTTATCCAAGAGGTTATAAACATGTCATATCAATGCCAACTTCATGAACCAACTATCGAATCCTATCCATACTACCAAGTTCTCTTGGACCTTTACAGTCTGGGGACTCGATGTCAAGGGACCATATCCACTAGCAACAGCTCACCAGTGAAGGTTCATTCTAACCAACATATATTTATTTACTAAGTGGGTAGAATAAGTTACTAACAAGGAATTAAAAGATCAATCGTTTATTGAATTCATGGTCTCTCACATCATTTATCGATTTAGAGTCCCTCATGCCATTCTCACTGACAACAGCACCAACTTATGGGCAGCTAGACTAAAGAACTTTTATGCCATGTACAGCATTTAGTCTAACTATACTTCTGGATACCACACGCAGACAAATGTAAATATCAATGCATTCAACAAAACCCTCTCCAACATTATGCAGAAGATGTTAGTCCAAAACATGAAAAGTTAGTCGGACAAGCTCCCAAATTATCTCTAGGATTATCGGATGATGACTCGAAATTCCACCTAGGTGACCCCATATTCCCTAGTGTATGGAATAGAGGTAGTCATGCCCATTGAGATCCATCTACCTTTTCTCTGAACAGCTATCTATGATTACAAGATGTTATAAAATATAGCTGATGTCTATCTAGCTGAGCTAGAAACCCTTGAAGAAAACTGGATTTGAGCCTTTCATATCTAGAGAGTCATCAGAACAAGATATCCAAAGCTTTCAATAATAAAGTTTGTCTCTAATACTTCCTTAAAGAATATAGGGTTTTGGATATTTGGATGCCAATGATACCTGGAAGGAATCCAACAAAGTTAGAATCCAAGTGGGAAGGATTGTTTATTATTTACAAGGTCTATCCCAATGGCGTGTACTCTTTGGTCACCCTGAATGGGGATCACATCACTCCTACAACCAATGCTAAGTTTCATAAAGATTACTTCATGTGAATGGGGTACAATGTCATAGCTTCAGAATGCTAAACTATATATCATCATCGACATACTATTGGTATGATATTAAATTTCTTGAAGAACATAATCCTCATCGTGTGAATTTAAAATACATAACAACCAACAGTCCAAATTCTATGACCACAAACTAAGAACCTTATAGGTCCAAGTTGTATGATGTTAAACTACATAACATTATCATCCTAGTTTCATGACATTAAACTACCTAGCATTGATGGTTCAGTCTGTACGAATTTAAATGGCATGTACCCATATCCCAGTCACATGATGTTAAACTGGGAATCCAAGTACAAATATCATGAATTTAAACTATGTAGGGGTACTCCTTGGAATTTTTTTGTGTGTCTTGGACCCCTTGGTTCCTCATTCATGATGGGTTATACCTACTGCATGATAAAAATTCCTCTCGGAACACCTTTCCTCCTTTTACCCCTGCAACATTATGTTAAACTATGTTTTAGTGTCCTTACCACATGACGTTAAACTGCACGAGCACATCCCAGGAATACGACATTAAACTAGGAATCGATGGTCCAAACTCTGTGACCTTAAACTAAGAAACTTTGTCTAAGCAATATGACCTTAAACTATTTGTAGGGCCAGGGTATTTTACCCTGAGTTTAGTTGTGTCCTACCAATGACATGATCTGATGTACTAGGGTGTGAAACCTAAATTATTGGGATCTGTATGAACACTTAGTTATTCCATTACCATAATTTTGGTCTTTATTGATTTGAATCCCCAACATATTTTATATCCAGACGGACCCCCTAATGTTTATAGTCTTGTTCCATCTTTGGATCAACTCCCATACCATGCCAACTCCCTAATGGATCTCTATAAAAAAAATAATAGATCATGTGTTTAAAATATGGTTAGCAGTTGATTCTGCATTTGCATTCTCTATCCCCAGCTGGTGTATTTTTTGATCCTGTGTTTTGAAATTGGTCAACAATGGTCCCAACTCAGCAATCACCACTTCATGATATAGATCTCATAAGTCTTGATTTTCCTCTTATTCTACCTCCCTATGTCTTGGTGGAACCCTAAAACCTTTGGTGTTACACCTTTGTGAATTTACACAAATTGAGTGGGAAGGTCAGTATCATTGGGACTTTCCCATTTGGCATTTCCTTACCCTTTTTGTGCACTTCCATGTGATAGGGAAGGCCTGACACCACTCCCTGTTTCCCACACCAAGCATGACTCACATGGGTTTGGGAGTCTTAGTAGGGTTTGTACCCACGTGATGGAGCTACACAACCCCCACAAGAATACGTGATGTGGCAACGAGTCTTCTTGGTTCTCATTCATGTCAGTTTATAACCTCTCCATGATATGTATACCCCATGTTCTGAATTCTATGACCTTAAACTAAGATCTATATAGGTCTAAGTTGTATGATATTAAACTAAATAGCATCAACTTCTTGTCTGCATAATGTTAAATTGCATCGCATTAATGGTTTAGTACACACGGCCTTAAAAGATGAATTCTCATGTCCTAAGTATGTGATGTTAAACTAGTAGCTCAAGTCCAAGACTTATGGATTTAAACTATGTATGGGTTTTCCTTGAATATGTGTTGTTTAGTGTGGTCCTCCTTGGACCTCATTCACATTGGGTTGTTCCTACTACACTGCACATGTCCCTTATTTTAGATACCCCCTCCCTTATAGTCCAAGCTATATGACTCTAAAATTTATAGCACCATCGTGATGTCCTCATATGAAAGTAAATCACTTCCAACATTGGTATTCTACCCTTCCATGATAAAGAACTATGTATATATTAATTATCATCCTTATAGGATACGTACGAATTCCTAGACATTTTCTCTTCATGCCCAACATTAATTTCAACCTTTCAGCCTCTTGGAATGAGTTTATTTCAGGATTAAGTTGTGTGGTGTAGAGCCTCTTTGGCCCTAATTCATGTCAGGTTATAATGACAGTGCCATATACCTCCCTTGATAATGATCATTTCCCTATCATCCTGGTTTCATGATAATAAACTATGTAACATTTTCCATCCCAATCACCTGATGTTAAACTAGTTGCTCGAGTCCAAGCATTATGACTTTAAACTATATGCAAGTCTCCTTATGAATATGTGGTGTGGTGATGGTCCTTCTTGGTCCTCATTCATGTCAAGTTCATCACCACACCATACTATGTATATCCATTTGAGAATCATTCCTCGTGGTCTAAATTCTATGGACTTAAACTAAGAACCATAGAGTCCAAGCTATACGACTCTAAATTGTACAACACCACCATGATTTTCTCGCTTAAGAGGTCATTACTTCTAGAACTGGTCTTATACCTTTCCATGATCAAGAAATATGTATGTCTTGATTCCCATCCTTATGGAATATGTAGGAACACCCAGACATTTTTTCTTTGGGACCAGTCATAATTTCAACCTTTTGACCCCTTGGGCTGAGTTTTCTCTTGGGATTGTGTGGTCTGGTGTGATCCTCTACGGTCCTCATTCATGTCAGGTTATTTCACCTCACTACACACATTCCCTCTAGGATACCTATCCCTGATGTCTTATTCGCACAATAAAAAAGGCATAGAAACCAGTTTCCTCACCGTACAATGATAAGATACATAGACCAGTCCTGTCTCATGACCTTAAAATGTGGCATCATCGTCCTAGACACACGCCAAAAAAACATAGCTTTATGATATTCTCTCCTAAGAGAACATCACTTATAGCATTGGTCATCCACCATTCCACCTATCAAGAACTATGTATGAATTGATTCTTATCCCCATAGGATACATTGGAATTCTTGGGATTTCTATCCTGGTCTATCCACTCAAAAGAAAGAACACAAAATATATGAAAAAACACAAATACCCCCTCTATATGTATGGGTCAAGCCTGTGTAGGGATATTTCTCTTCAATAACTATGTGTGGCTTGATTCCCATCATCACGGGATATGTAGTGATGCCTAAACACTTTTTCTTTGGGTGACGCAAGGTTATTAGATCTACGACTCCTATGTCCTTAGTATAGTCTAAGAAAAATGACTTTAAACTATATGTGAGTTTCCTCAGTAATGCACATGTGGTGTGTTGGACCTTTGTGGTCTTCTTTCACATTGGGTTTGTTATCCCATCACATTATGCATATTCCTATTGGAGTGCTTACCTCATGGTCCAAAATCTATGACCCTAAACTAAGATCTGATGGTCTGAAATCCATAACCTTAAACCAAGAGTTTATAGTACAATCATCATGACTTTAAACTATATACGAGTCTCTTATGAGATGTTTTTCATGGTGTTTAGGCCTCCTGGTCCCTCATTCACATTGGTTTTATCATAACACCGCACTGCATATACCCATTTAAGATACCACCCCATATGGTCCAAACTATATGTCCTTAAACTAAGAGTTAACATCCTCAACACATGAATTTAAATTGAGATCCTACCCTAAATAAGTTCAGGATGTCCTGTGATAATTATGGTATGCTTCAACTTCCTCTCTATATAGGTTTTCTCCCACTAGTGTTGGTCTCCCACCACACTATGTTTTAATAAATATGTATAGTTTTATTACCATACTTATGGGATATATAGTGATACCCAAACATTTTTTTCTTTGGTCCTAGCCATAGTTTCATTAAGTTTTTTGAGCCCTTTGGTCTCAGTAATGATCCAAGAATTGTGACATAAAACTTTATGTCATTTTCCTTAGGGTGTGTATGCAATACATGATCCGCCTTGGCCTCATTCACATCGGGTTTTACCTCCTAAGTGTTATGTACATACCCTAAGACTAAATATTTTCGGTTATTCTAAGAAACGTGAATTAAAAAAAATGTTCCATGCAATATTACCTTAAACTATTTTCACACCTAGGTTTGAATCCCACTCCCTAATATGTTCATTCCACACTTCGAGTCCTCCTTAGATTGGGTTTTCCATCACCCTTAAAATCTATACAGACCCCCTAATGGTGATGGTATCATGCCTATTTTGATCACCTCTTATCCTAGGCCAACACCCTAATGGATCTTCAGTAGAAAATGACGAATCATGTGTTTCAAACATGGTTAGCAATTGATTTTGCATTTGTTCGACCCGTTCTCAGTTGGACTTAGAATTATCAACTTACCTCCTTTTTAAATATTTGTATCATGGTTATATTTCATCCTTGTTACCCCTAATGTGCACACCCACATGTTAGATAAACCTTTGTACCATTCATTATTTCCCATATGGAGTGTTTCTCATGTGGGATTAGGATTTATGATAGAGTAGATACCGATGTGGTCGAGCCATAAAAGGTATCCTTAGTCTAAACTCTATGACCATAAACTAGAATCCTAACTAAGATATGTGGTGTGGTTTCATCCCTTCTATGGCCTCATCTCATGTCGATTTTGTCTCTATACACATCAAATATGACTTATTCTCATCTATCTCCTGATACTTGTGTGGTATACAAACCTCTTTGGGTTCATTCACATCAGGTCTATTTCCTCAATGCCACACAAATACATAAGGAATAGACATATCCACAGTCCATGATACATGACATTAAACTATTGACCAAGGTCCATGTAGTATGACCTTAAACTATGTGCAACGTCCTAATCACATTATGGTAAACTATGGGACATGTCCTGATCACATGATGTTAAACTATACCATGCATCATTTTTACCGTATGATGTTAAACTATGTATTCATCATCCTCACTTACATGATGTAAAACTACAAAGTATCTTGAGCATTACCCAAGAGGTCTTATCCCTTGATGTTGTTCATTTATCGCATTGTTCGCATATTCAACTATCACTTGACATCCAATATGATGCTCCCCTAGAAGATAGGTTTGATCTTTGTTCAGACCAGTATTCTCACACCAGTGTGTTCTAATCCATGGTGGCATAATTTTGAGAGTGTTGGAATCTATCTGAGCATTACATCACTCCATTTTCATGCTTTACATGCCCCTTATTTGGATCCTCACCCTCTTTCATGTCTGAAGGGACCCCCTAATGGAATGGAGTCTGTAAAAGGCCCACCTACCATCCTGAGCCAACATTCCAAAGGACTTTGGACGACATTTCAGGACAGGTCCTATTTTTTGAACATAGTCCATAGTTGACCCTTGTTTGTTTGTCCCCATTTCAGGCTAAGAAATATAAATATTGTGTTTCAAACACTATTAACAGTTGTCCTATATTGATGCACCATTCCCATTGTGTTCTAGATTTCTAGGTATCATGATTCACACTTCTCATTTACCTTTGTTCAGATAGATTCCAATGCCCCTAGTGTTATCAAGTTAATGTACTAGAGCACATCGGGAAAGGAAATTTGGATACTTCAAGATCCCTACTCTCCAGTCACAGCCTCTCTTAGCCTGAACACTCTTGGAAGTTAGTAAAAAACATCAAACCCTAAGTGTTAGATTATTACTAGACACTCTCATATAAATTGAACAATTATGCAGTCTTCCCTTATTCCTCAAGGTGGGTATAACCCATGTGAGCTTAGGGATTGATCATTATTTGTCTCACAAATATAGTTGATATTAAATAATTAAATCAAGCAATAATGTGTCTATGCCTGAAATTAAAATCTATCAAACAAGCAATTGTGTTCCACATATTTGGAAAATAACAGCCCCTATAGATTTTTCCCTTCAATAGAGCACTTCAACTCCACCACCTTCTAGTGTGTGGCCTCCAGAGTCTGTTGTCATTGCCTGAGCTCCTTTTACTCATCAATGTCCACTGGGAAAAGATCATTCTCCTTGATCCATGTCTGGTCATGTTCATCTCAAATATCAACCACTTGACAGATCTCCAGTTTTAGCTGCTCTTGGGCCTCCGCTAGTTGGACCCTCAGTCATATGATAAGTTTTGATTGATTGGTGACAAAGGATGAACTCTTATTTGTCTATTTTTATAGGAAATTTATATTTTTTTCAGCCTCCTAAAGTTTATAGATGTTGTTTTATTTCTCATAAAACAAGTAGGTATCTAAGTTTTGACTGCTTTCTTGCATATTCTCATCAATATAGTCATGGATCATCACATGAAGATCACAAGCGTCCGCCCCTTCGGCACATAGATAGTGCAGACAGTGGTAGAGTGACCCTATTCGACTCACCCATTATTCCTTTGAGGCCTCAAGGAAATGATTAATAAACTTCTATTTCCTACACCAAGTCACGTGACTTTCCTCGACTGCCTTAGGATCAGATTCATCCAGTTCTTCATGATCCTCAAACTCATATTCTGGGAAAGTGGCCATAAGTCTAGTAGTAGGGTCTTCCTACGACATCCTCTCTGAGGGACTAGGCTCTATGACATGAGAACGAATTTATTCACTTATTTATGCCCCAAAAATCACACCCCATACAGTTTCTAGCTATATCATGTCAGTGGAATCATCTGTAGCTACCACCTCCTACCCACTTATTGCCAAAGATGGATTATCTTGGAAGACCAAATCCTTGTGTACAGGCACAGTCATTAGGAGGGATCACATAGATGTACCGAAATCATCAAGTAGTTGGGTCTGTAGTCTTATGATCACTAAATAATATTGGAACTTCATTTAACCCAATCCTTAAGTGATGAATATGGTTATATGAAGGCATATACTTACGAGAGATGAGTGTTATCGGATCGAGTTCCCAAGTCACTGCAGGAACTTCCACCACCAGAGACCCTTTAGCACTTGTTACTTCAATGATCGGAATTTTCTCCCCATGGACAGTGGGAATATCCTAGGATTCCAATTTTTTCACTCTGACCCACTTAGCTATATCATCACTAACAGCCTCATCCACCACCAAAAAGTCGCCTGGCTCAGCCCCGGGTGCAAGACTGTGGACACATCCCTCCACATTCATTGAAATGTTCTCACCCCCTATAGTGGGGGATATTTGATCAAAACCAATGTGATCCTATACATGACATTTTTTGGTTTGTGGATCCAAGTTTTGAAATTTTTGAAGTACAAAGAAGATGTAATTTAAGAAAAATCAAGGGATACTTCATGATCCCCTCATCAAATCCTATAATCTTGCCACTTTTCTAGGGACAACCTTGATAAATAGTTGTCCCTCAGGATTCCCCACCACCAATATCTTCTTCCTCATCTTATTATTCTTCTTATTCTTCCACAACCTCTTCCTATTCTTCTTCTTCTTCTCTTATTCTTCTTCTTCATTGTTGTTTTCGTCCTCTGGTGGAATTTATTTTATATCATGCTCTTGATCGAGAATCACTTCCACCAGGAAATTTGGTTCTTCATATTGCCCCCATTGGCATACATAGATGTTCATGTTCATCATATATGCATACCTTTGACTGAAGTACACCCTATCTGTAATCCAGATGAGCCTAATTTTTGGAAGCATGACCTTATCTCATGTCAGTTTCTTCCATAGGTATTCTAGAGATATTGATTGTCATAATGTTCTCCAGGCCGACCAAATCGAAGGGAAGATAGCATCATTGGCACTTTAAATCAGATTTCTTAATTTCTTTTTAGGTTCCTCTCTCTCTCTAACCCCTGAGGACAACTTTTATACCACAACCCATCAGGATATAGAGGTACAGCAGCACCTTATGAAGTCCTAGCCACTGTACCTCTAGCTTGCACTACCCAGGATTTTTAGCCTACCCCTTGAGTTGCAACTCTCCAGCCTCCCTACTAATTTGGTTCTATAACCACTGGATCTATTACTCGGATGTGTTGTCGCAATATTTCTTATATATATTCCACCACCTAGTGTTTTTCATATTCCATTGATAGTCCGGAATCAACATTGGTAGACAACAGCTTGATGGTCTCTCCCAATCCTGCAGTCATTAGGATGCACCATAGCTGGCAAAGGATGCAACAGTGCCACTCTTCACAAACCATTGTATACAAATTCTTTGACACCTAATGAAGGCATAAAAACAATATAGAAAATCATGACAGCACATATAGATCACAGAGAATCTTTCCATCAATCTGAGCTACTAGAACGCCACCCCTGATGCTTTAGAGGTATTCTCTCTGCTCTAGTGAGCCTCACAGATCATCCACCATCAGACCAAATGGAGTGGGGAAGGGATGGAAGTTGAAATTCACATGGTTACCAATCCGGATTTTGACCCCTTCATCATTGATCATCATCGGCCGGACCACAACTATGTTCATCAGGGATGGCTGTAGATAGGTACCTGGGGGACGGATAGCATTTGGGAATTCATATCATATGAGATGTGTTGTGATCCAACCATGTAGGATCTAGAATGGACTGCAGATCCTCCTGGGCATTCTTACCCTTTAAATTCATCCCAGAATGATATATATCCTAGAAAACATAGGCACTCCTAGGTTTACCTTGTTATGAGCTATCATAATCTTATCCATCACTAGTTTCACTAAACTGACCCCCATTCTAGTGTATCTTACTAGAAGTATCCACCCTCTCAAGAAAGTGGAAATAAATGCATCATAGCATACTGATGGGTTCCAATATATGATCATGTTGTACCCAAAGTATTGATATTCTCCTACCTCTAGAATCACCCAATATGATCCCACCTTCACCCTCTGTGATGCAATTGGGCACTACTTCCCTCGACCTAGAAGCCCCACCTTCTTGTCATTTTTCAAGAATAGGTCAAACCATGCCTGGAAAGGGATGTATTTTAGGATATATTTGATATAAAACTTATCCTTTTCCACATCCAAGAGATTCCATGACAAAATGGGGGTTCATGCCCTAGCCTCTCAGGTTTTCTCTAGTAATAGGAACTCATCGTACTAAAGTCCCTCCAAATTAATACTTACGATACATTGAACATCCCACAGGATGATTCCGACCTCCCCATGGTGAAGGTGGAATGTTTTCGTATCTAGAGACCATTAACTAAATAGATCCTATACCATCTCCTATTGATGATAAAAATGGAATTGTGATGACCATACTACATTGTAAAGTCCAATATGGTACAATTCTTGTCTAAACTCCTCACATGTGTGGCATACCCAATATTACCATGCCCATTCACTGGTAAATTTTCCCCAAGTCCTCAGGCCCCAGTCTTTCTACTAGACCATGTTGTTGTTCCTTATGCTTCTCTAGAAGGTGATAGCATAGTAGACTGGGAACTCCTCCTCCTCCAGTTCATCCCCCATGATCATCCTGGTCTTATAATTCAAGACATAAATAGGTATATCTCGAGTCTCTCTGATAGGATGGAAATTTATAATGATGTTTTATCATTGAAGGTTGTCTTCCTGCATGAACCATGACTGCGGTGAATCAGTTTCAAAGCCCTAGATGACCACCTCAACAGGTATCCTGAAATTCCATAACAAGAGGTTTTCACTAAGAAGGTAATCTTTCTACATCTATGTAAGCATACCCAAAATCACCAGATTATCTAATATGACTCTCATGGCATGGAGTATTAGGGTTTTATTGGTCATTTTTTCCCTTTGCGATTCAATGGAAGCTTCGATCTTTTCAGCAGTCCTCTAATCATCCATTTCAAAAAAGTTTGAAATAGTTTCAAAAAAGTATGAAAGTCTAAGTTATAAGTGTAAAATATTGAAGAGATTCTTTATAATATACACCAATTTCCTATAAGAACAGTCAAATTATGTGAAATAGATGATTGAAATTTGGTTTTCCACTCATGAAATTAGATCTTACCCACACGAGATCACTTTTCTTATCATGTGGAAAGGTTGATGTACCATACATAGCCCCCAATTCCACCTATTTAAAGGCATAAACCAAGTGTTCCGAACACTCGAAAGGTGTCTTCTGTGCTAGGGGTGATTTATTCACACACCTTCAAGAATGCATTCCTTTTTTTAATGTTTCCATCAAAACCCAAACTTCTGGTCCCCTTTTAGCTCTGATTATGAAGGGGAACTTTTTGGTGATGAATTCCACACTAGAC
Source organism: Viscum album (assembly GCA_963277665.1). Lineage (NCBI taxonomy): Eukaryota > Viridiplantae > Streptophyta > Magnoliopsida > Santalales > Viscaceae > Viscum > Viscum album. Next base: position 1,832,444,007 of record OY728125.1, on the reverse strand, counting down.
CTCTAAGGTCATATTCGGTTAAACTGAAATCATCATTCAATTTAAGTAATTTTGTTGAGAATCCCAAGTCAGGTACGTGCATGATCCAAGGTGTGCATGTAAGATTCAAATCTACATGCAAGGATCTTGCGCGCTCAGTGCAAAAAAAATTGAACTTATTTTGTAGAGACTAATAGAATTGGAAAAGGATATTGCATGTAAGAATTGGTTGTTTCACTCAAGATATAGTTCCATTTTAAAGTCCATTCCATGCTCAATGTGACATCAAATAGGCCTTTTTTCTCTCATCAAAGCTCATCGGCATGGAATTCCTCTTCTGTTTCACAAATATTATGAACTTCTATCAGATATTTTTTCCTATAAATATAAGGTAACCCCCCCCCCCCTTGGGATGATCATCTGAAAGTTGAACTACCACTCTGTTGTGTGTAATAATCTTCCAAGACATCATAAAATACCATGGAACCTTCAAGGTATAGTATCTTGCATGGTAGGTCCCTTATGGGTCCCCCTTTGTGTGGGATCACAAGGGCTTGACCATCACCCACTTTCTTTTTACCTAATTCTTGTGAAAACAAAAGTATCCTCCTGCATGAAACCCTGGTCCAATGTACCACACAAATATTTCTCTCACCCCATCCTCTTGCGCACAACTCTCAAATAATGCATGCACCCCCTCTTTAAAACTCTATGGGTTTCCTTTACTCTAAAGCACCATGTTTGAGCACCTCTTGTGTGTGACTCCCATGTCTAATGTGCACCTACTTAGTGCGGCCCTCCAGGATTATGTGTAGTGATTTCCTGGTCCCTCATGAGGTGTTCCTTATTGTGGTTCCCAACCTATTTCTTTTTAGTATAGGCATGCTAATAGATTTTACTTTTCAGTATATCCATGCTAACATGGACCCCACTATCGACCACTCCTACGCACCATTATCACCTAGCACTGGTTATTCCTTCCCTTCACCAAGGGTTGAGATGCATCATTTATGTAATCTCAAGGGGTGAGTAGCGAGTCCCCTATATCCAAGCTACAGGACGTTAAACTTCCAAGCACCCACGTCCTCGACACATGATGTTAAACTGTGATCTCACCATGTGTGGAAATCCTAATATGTCACCATGTATGATTGAAATAGAATGACATCATCTTCATAGTAACATAGGGGGGATAGTCATAGGGATCCTACTTCTTCCCTCATCTTCAAATCTCTATCCCTCTCCCTTTGGTCTTTGTCACCATGTGTGCCTCGGGCATTCTTCATGTAATCCTTGACACCTCCTTTGATAAGATTCCCTATATATTACTGAAATAGAACAAAATCTTCTTTCTATGGAATGAGATCCTCATCACATAGAATATCATTCTCCTTTGGCAGCTTCTACGCATAATCCCCACACCATCTCTCACTAACGCATTTTTCACGATGCATATGTTTGGTTTAATTATCCCTATTGTTTCTCACACTAAGCTTGAATCACATGGTATTAGAGGTTATTAGTGACTATGAAACCCTTCTCCATCCCAATGGGCATCTATCCTGGAGTAATCTTCATGCACCCCATTCAAAACTATATGGACTTTGATTCCCAACCAACTGGGATATATAAAAAACCTCCCTGAGATTCATTCCCAACACCCATAATAATCCATTCACTCCATCCATTCTATCTCAACCCTTCATCCATATCCATCCTAATTTTTCCCAGAACACCACATCCTGGTAAAATCATGCCATCCATCTGGGTCATTCTTACTCGTAATGTCCATCCATATCATAGCTACTCCTAGAAGTACCTAGGTAGCTAACCATGCAGGAGCCCCACATCATCCATCTCCAACCAAGAGAAATCCTCTTTTGAAGTGCATCTAACCATGTGTATGTCCCATGACCCTCATTCTTGAACTATGTGGGTTTTGATCCCTATCTTCTATATAGGGTACGTAGGAAGCCTCCATAATGTTCAATCTCAATCAATGGTAAACCTTGGTGTTCCCCCTTAACAGGGTACACCTCCCTAATCCTCCCTTAGTGGTGTCCAGATCATCTTTCATGGTGTGAAACCTTCTCTTTATGAGATGAATGACCTTGGGTCTACTCTCATTGGGCATTATGATCCATCCATCTAGTAAACCCTTCAGGGGATCCCTTGTATGGATTCACCTCTCTTATCTGTCTCTATGGGACATTCCAATCAGTTTCTATTTATCCCTGCAAGATGTTAAACTTGTGACCTACCCTATGATAAACATGGGATGCCTAAGTAAAACCTAATAGGACATACCTTTGGCATAAGATACCCTATTATCACCATAGGATTCCTTAGGTTTTTTTCCCTTGAGAATCCCTCCTATGAGTAAGAATACAGGTGACCAATGTTCTAGTGTCCAGACATGCCAGCGATTCCCAACTTGACTAATCCCCTGACCAAAGGTTTATTACCAATCATACCCCTTTTAATTTATAGATAGAATCATCATAATTAACTAAAATCCACAAAGAGATGGTGTCGGGAATGAGTTTCACAAACATGTCTTAATCTTTGAGGGAGACCCAAACTAGGCGACAAGTTCCAAGGTGAAATCCATGAAAGGAGGAACCGACATCCCATCATCTAGTTTCGATCAAGGAGAAAAAATAATCAATAAAGTGATGAATGTCCCCAACCTTTGGAAAGTAGGAATGTGGGGAAACAATGTGATGTCAATGAACAATAACATGCAAGGTGGATGCGCCCCAAAAAAACATCAAAAACAAACACGAATCACCTCTTTGAAACTAGTTGCTACCTAGAGAGTCTTTATTCATTTATAGATCCAAAAATTCACATCACCATTCCATCAACACCATCATTTGTATCCCATCACCGAAACTCATTTAATTTTCATCGCAACAATTCTTCACCACATCAGTATTGCCAAATTCCATCATCAAACCACCGATGAATGTTTCACAACCCTTAAAATGTCATCTATGGTTGATCTATAATTCTCCCCATAACTACCTCTAATAATGAGAAAAAATAGAATATTTAAAAGATTATAAATAATATTTTTTTAAAATTCAAGCAAGACCACTGGCTACCCTCTTTCTTATGTAGGATGGGCCAGACAACGGTCAAAATCACATGGGTGAAACCTGCGTGGGCTTGGCCCACTGTGCCCATTTCACATTACTATCCCTTGAGGTATTAAATTACTATGAACCCTATTCTAAATACCATAACCAAAAATTACTTGTTCACCAATTTGAAGAATCAAATTCCATCTGAAAATTTTCAGTATATGTAGACACGAGGCCTTACACCGATTACAGGTTAAGTGAAACTGATACTTATGGGGAAATTGTGTTCTATAATAAGAACTCATTTACCAAAATCATGTTAATTTATAACCAAAATCATATCATAACCATTCTAAGATTTCATCAATTGGGCAGAAGAGCTTGACCCCCTTGCCTCTACCAAAGAAACATCAACTCTAGGAACCTCTAAATATTTATGAGTCATAAATAAATACATTTAATTCAATGACACTCAATAATAGGGTTTTCATTGATTCTCATAATTTATACCACATCCTTGAAGGTCCTTTAACTCATTAATTATATCTATGTTATGCATGAAGTTGAGTCATTCGTCAATAACACAACAAAAGGGTATCATGGTTCCTGATAAACAATACCAATTCTACAAGTTTGAAAATTATTTATTCATTTTTTTCTTTATATATTTATATAATTTTTTTAATTTATGAACCATATACCTTAAAACCTCATTCTATGATTCTATTCTATAAAAAACTACACTTCAGTTGTGAAAACTTAGTTCTTATTGTTTTCATCAAGTTAATTTTTATAAATGATTTCACTTGAACTATTTTATTTTTTTTATTTTTTTGTAAAAAATATAAAAAAAATTCTAATGAATAAATTAAATTATTTATTATATAAATTGAAATATCTTAGTTCTAAATATTTTTTCCTCCTACCAAACATATGAAATCTATAAGATATGTTATTTCAAATGATCAGATCCATAACTCACCAGATCATCAAGTCATGGATGATAATTATTTCCATTATGATTATAATTTTTGAGTATATACTGAGGATAATATTTAATTATTAATTAATATATTCCCTATTTTTAGTTATAAAATAATTAGCGTAGTTTTTTCAATTATAAATACTTCTTACAACTCATAATATAGAATTATTTATTTTTGGGATAATTATAATCCTACTTGTCAAAATTTTGTTTGACCTATTATGATTATGTGGTATATAAATCCACAAGTATTATGTAAAAATCCACTTATTAAAATTTTACAATTCATAGAAAAATTAATCATCATTTAAAGATGGTGATTATGTGAAACATTTTTTTGAGGAACTCCAATTTTTGGATGCTCTATAAAAATTTAGATATCAATGTATTGAATTTGAATAAGATGACAATCTTATATATGGATGAAGAAGGTAAGGGTTTGTTTGATAACACATTACAAAAAATTATTATAGAAAAAAAATTGACATTATTTATTTAAAACTAGTTATAATGATTAATTCTATATATATTATTGTAATATGAAACCTTTACATATGTATTTGCTTTCAAGAAATAAATTTTGTGTATGTTGGTACTGAGGTGCGTAGTGGAATCCGATTAGTCGGGGGTTTAAAAATTTTCATCATTGGAGTGAAAAAACATCATCATATCTAATGATATGGTCCCTGATAGGGGTATGAGGATCTCTCATGAATTTAATAAGAAAAAAAATTAAATGAACATTTACTACATTCAAATTAGTGGTGTGATCGACTGTAGATTGAGTTGGCATTCGTTTCGCAAAGGATCTGAGGTCAAACCCCTTTATAGTGACCATATATACATCAAGAATCTTCATGGACATTGATCGTCAAATTTTGGGTTATAGCATGGATCTCCTATGATTCATTTGATGTCCCGATAATCACCATGAATCCCTTTCCTTTGATCCATGAAGGTGCTCTTGGATTGAGCACTCGGAAGGAGTCTTCCTCTCTCTATGATATAGAAGGAGATAGAGGATCTCAATCAGTTGGAATGAATAGTTCACTGATTGAAAATTAAGTTTTTTATTATCAAAAACACTTTTATGGAAAAAGTGAGAAACCCCAAGTTCATCCAGGACATGCATTAAAGGAAAAAACAGAGTTGTTAAAATAAAACTTGACCCTATTACCATCCTTATCCCTAAAAAGTTTCCAGGAAAGGGAAGTTACCGGTGTTGCTGGTGCATCATCAAGCAGGTCTTCAAAGTGAGACGCCATCTTGTCCCACACTTTCATGTGTGCTTTTCCTCAGCATATATAGTAGATGTTAAATACCCAGATAGGGTTCCCCATCCCCCGTATAAGAAACATCCACTAAATAAGAAATAAATGAATAGTTATGATGAACTAACTACGTCATAAATATCATTTATATTTTATCATCTATGTGTAATATATAATAAATATATTATTTGATAAAATTGAGTGATTAACTCCACTCTTAATACCTGTAATATTAAATGAACCTTGAATATTAAAATAATATTCATTCATATAATATTTTCTATGCATTTACTTAAATACTTGTAAATACTTGTAATAAATAAATTCAACCCAATTACTATATGCTCAAATAATAATGAATTTATTTATTTATTGGTGGTCATTAATTCTCAGACACACCTCAGACCCCATGGTGGGGTCCACTATGTCTTATACACTTATTCACTAGAATAGGGTAGACTCTTGAATATGATATTGTTTGTAACCCTTTAAAACCTTATCTTGATAGAATTTAATTGTATTCCCAGACCAAGAGTGAATTATATCAACCCATCAAGGTCCCTAAAGATATAAGCAGTAGTTATAGCAAAGACAATCACCCAATGAACACACACTGTGTAATATAATCTCTTTGTCTCGCAATATCTCATAAAGAAGGATGCACACTTTGTGTCATCATCCTTTCTTGCTTTATTATTCATTGTACTTATTGGAAAAACTTACCTTTGACTACCATTTCCATGTATTTATGAAGTTAATACCATATTAATAAATTGGGCTTGAGATATCTCTTCATATTAGAAGTGAAAATTCTTTCTTGACTATTCAATTAATGTCATACTACCAATGATGCACCCAACATAATCTACCTCACTATGACTTCATTTTCATAGTTTTTTACTTGAATCAAAGTCTGTGATCAAATAGTATACATAGATAATAATCTCAAGTTAGGATACCATTACACATGCTCGTAGATAGGAACAACCAATGACACATGAAAAATGTGGTGTTTATATTGGTGAATCTGTCCTCATGATCTCACTTACTAGAGATCACCAAGTGTGAACTTTAAGAGAAGTCTCAATGCTTATGATACCCCAACACCTGATAGTCATACATCAACTATATCCAGTCAGTATGATGTATCTAGACCATAGGACATGTGTTTAAGAGTAATGTATAGAGACCTTTTTTTTCTTGTAAGAATTTTAAATATAACATGGAATATTTTCTAATCCAAGCATGGATACAACATGTGATTCCAAGGCCTGGCATTCCCAAAATTAATTTTATAAAAATATTAAATATGTTTTATATCACAAGAACATGGTTTTTCAGAAATAATGGGATATCTCCTAAAAGGGGTCTCAAAATAGAAATCTAAGACCATGATTGAATTCGGAGTGATAGTTTTACCCTAGGTGTGGACTAAAGTTGGTTGGAGTGGGAATTTGGATAAATTGGTCATTGGAGGGTACATTTAGTGGATTAATTAATTTATTTATTTAATTCATTCATTAAATTACCTAAACTAGTTTCCCCTATAAATATGATATTATGGAAAATCACCAAGGTTAGCCACATAGCCCTGATATTGTTGAGAGGAGGATTCCACCATTCTTCATTGGTGTATTGAGATCATATGATGACGAGATTATGGATCTAGGTGATTTGAGGTGCATAGAATTCAATATATCTTCCCCATCATTGATGAACACGTTCTTCACCAATGATTGATCAAATCTTGAGGTATAACTAGTCATTTGTGGATTACACTCTTATGATTAAAATATTGATCATGATCCAAACCTTATTTCTTGATCTACATTTAAATAAATCCTTTGTATGATTTTGTGTATCAGTTTTCAATTTTTTAGTCAATTTATTATCTTTGTACCATATTTTTTAACCTGGATATCCCCAATGTACATTATTTGGCCAATAACATTTGACCGAAGATTGGCACACCTTATTATTGTGATTTTCCCCCATTTTTATTCTTGATTATTCACTGTTGGCCTATGGGGCCATAGTTTGACATTGTCAGGTGGGTTCAGCTGCAATTGAACCCCAGGTGTAAATACCCTAACCCTAGTAGCCTAGATTCGGTGCCTTACTTTATTACATTGTTATAATAAAAAAGTAATTAAAATCCTAAAGGACCAGATAGTTTATTATCTTTTTAAAACCAAATACAAACATAATTGTTTCATTAAAACTTTAAATGAAATACAACATAGTTTATCCATTGGAGACACCCCTATGCTCCTATATTATCCATGCATTTTAATCATAATATACATATTGGCATCCTCGGGGAAAATAAAACATAATAAAGGGGTGAGATAATATGTTTAGTAAGGGTAATAATACAACAGAATCTATCATTAATAATCATAAACAATAAGTCAAGTGAATAACTAAAAATTCATGCCATCAAAACATAATCTTGAGTATAATAAGGAAAGAATAAAATATGGTAAAATAACACCATATAAATAATCAAATGAAAATGATACTTACCCATGGATATTCTACTAGTAAAATAATCACATAAATTATCAATAACTAATATCATAATGAGGGAATGTATAATGCAGGACATCATAATCATACCATCAAGGCCTCATCCAAGAACTCAACACAAATGGGTAAGGCCTCAGATAAAACCTGATCTATTTTGTCTCATGAGACCTACTGATGCATTGAGAGGCTATAAAAAACCCCACCCAACACTTAATAAGTCTAATGAATTCCTCATTTTTAAGGGGTAAAACATAATCAACAAATACATTCATATTGAAACTATCATATGAATTATAAATAATTTCCCCAATCAGAAAACAAAATCATAAACTAGCTAGAGTAATATGGAGAATAGTATCAAGATAGTACATAACCTATAAAAATTATCATAAAACATTAAATAAAATATGGTAGATGGTATCATAAGATATCAACCATAATTATGCATAAGAAATTAATATAGTGGTTACCCATAGAAAGAAATAGGTATCGCAATCATGTCATAAGGCATAAAAAATCGGTGTATCGTAAATGTGTCCATAAAAGAATAGATTTAAATCATACACGTAAATACATAAGGTAAAATAGGCATATATCATGATAATTTATGTACAAATAAATTTAAAACATGTAAAAGTATTTTTTTTAGAAACTTTAGAAATGAGACACTTCAGTGCGGTTTAAGGGAAAATATAAAAGATTCTTTAAAGCAGACAAAGGCATAATTGTTTGTATAAAACCAGAAATGAAATAATATAGTTTTTAATGATAAAAATAGAGATTTTATAAAAATATTAGTGGCTTAAAACATATTATGGATTATACTTTAAAAGGGATAAATTGGAAATTTCCCTTTAATTGGGCTTTCTTATCGGGAGGAATTTAAAAGGGAACCTTATAAAACATGTAATTCCCCATAAAATAAAGAATAATTGAAATAGGTGCATATATTTAGAGAAAAAACATATAATTTAGTAATATTTCATAATAATAATTAATAATTACATTGGGTTAAAGAGAGATAAAGCGTAACCTGAAGGAAAAAATGGGGGTTCAGAGAGAATCCCTTACCACTTTGTAAACAGTCAAACCATATACCCCATAAAATAAATGATCACCAAATGAAATTTTAAATACCATAAACAAAAATATATTCATGATATTATATATAAAATTAAAGTATACATACACCACACAAAATAAATAAGTGGTGAATAAGTCATATCTTACATAAATAAAAGTGAGATGTGAAAACCCTTACCTTATGTCTGAAATCGTTTTGCACTTGCACTTAATGTCCAAGATAATAAAATTATATCAATAAGTTAATTAATTAAAAAACTATTATACATTTATTTTATTTATTAAAATTTTATTAAGTTCATTTATAACCATTTTGATGGGTTATAAGATTCAATTTCATCATTCCGGGAGCGTTTGTTTCATGATTTTATGATTGGTTCCCTTGAGTTTAATTATGATAGTTCTTGTCAAATGGGAATAACTTATCCAGAAGTGAAATTATTTAGTATTAATAAACTTAAATAATTTTATATGATCTCATATATAATTTAGTTATATGGTATGAGGATGATTTATTAGATAAAATGTTAATGAAAATGATTTAATTTATTTTGGTAGTTTTTACGAACATCGTGATTTAGTATAGTTTTATTTAATAATATTTTTATATAGTAGTTCCATAACATTAAATAAGTTATAATACACATATTATAATTTTTTTAACCATACAAATGGTTTTATTACCAACCTTTAAGGTGGTAATAAAAAATGAAAACTCATCTTCCACAAAGGTGGTGAATCGACACCTCACAGATGATGCTTTCATTTTTAGAATAAAAGGAGAAGAGAAGAGACTTAATGATGGATATTAAATTAAAATAATAAAATTATAGTATATTTATGATACTAGATTTACCATTCCATTTTGGATAGGGGAGGTTAGAAGAGAATAAGAAAATAAAATAAAATAAAAGATAAAGAGGGAGGGTTTTACCTCTTGAGTGTTGTCTCCTTGAGAACTTGGGTTTAGTCTTTTGGTAAGACTAGAAAGATCAAAACATGGAGAATAGGTTTGGGAGAGTAATTTGGAATAATATAAGAAATGTCCAAATCTTATAAGTTATGAGGAGAAGGGGTGGTGAGAGGTGGTATTTATTGTGGAGGAGGGGTGTTTTTTTTATTATTTTAGTCATTAGTTTATTATTTTGGATCAAGAGTATTAATAGTATTGATTATTATGACTAAATAAAATAAATAGAGAATATTAATTATAGATAATGTCCAATTACATCATCTATGAATCAACCGTGAATCAAAAATTCATTTATTTACTTATAATGTTAAATACTTTAAATTATTGTATTTCACTATTCACAAAAAATAAGCTATTTTATAAAAATCAAAAAAATTCACCCTAACCATTTTTCAACATGTAGATATCAAAAATGGAATTCATTTAATGAAAACAATTTTATAAATAGGTGAATTTTAATTTTTAAATAAAATCATCATTTATTCAAAAAAATATCGATTTTAATATTATAACTGATTTTACGACACTTTGAAAAATTAATTAAGGTATCATAAAATTATCTTATAATAATAATATAAAAAAATATTAATTTATAAATATATTTTTTGAAAATAAATTTTCTTTTAAATCATTATATTAATTATAAAATTGTAAATAAACATTTAAGTTTCAAAAAAATACTAATACTTAATTTATAATTTTTAAAAAATGTATTTAATTATTACATGATATAAATATATTTTATTTTCATTAATAAGATAAATAAATTTTATTTATACTTTCATAGGTGAGATTACTATTCTATTGTCCAGATTACTATTCCTAATGGTCACATTACTATTCCAACAGTCGTGTTAATATTTTATTGTATATCATGGTTTTAAAATTAGTGTTGTGTGAAAAATAATCTATAAAAGGTGTAAATTTAAAAGATACATACCATAAAATATAGGGGTGTTGCATTAGGATTCATGGAAAATTCATGTATGACATACAATTTGATGATCTAAGGTCATATATGGTAGTTTTTTAGGATTCAGGTGATTCCATCATGTATCAGGGATCCGGTAAAGTAGTGGGAGGCGACACGAGTGACAAGCGATGCATACGGCTTCGTGTGAGTGGATCGAGACCCTATTTATGAACACCATAGGGTTGGAAACATTATCTATAAGTGACTATCATCAGTTACGAGTGGTCAAACGATGTAATTTGCAGCAAAAGTGGTAGATTGGGAAGCCACGTAGCAGATCTGGAATTCTATGAAAAACTCTACTACATGGTGTGTAGTCTTATGAACAAACATTGTGTAGTCCCCTAGATACAACATCTAGGGTTTCCAGGTGTGTTAAATATCACATGTCTTATGGGACCCCACATGCCTTATGATCTGGTGTTGGTGGCCTGGCATGTACTCTAGGAGTACAAAGACACAGAAATAGCCAGAAATACATCGTGTACTATAACATAGCTAGGTACATGTGAACATCTTGACAGACATATCTAATAGAACACTTCTCAGCCCTGAGTGGCTGAGACATGTCATGTAGTACCCTTACACACCATTTAGTACTACATGGCCAGATAGACGTGAGCTAAAAAGGACATGGCCAGGTAAAATAGTGGAACCACACATCATGTGGGCCCCTTACATATCTTGTACTCCTTTATGAATATTATTCCACTTTTATATCCTTTTTTAATCATATTTTGGCCTATAAGTATCCCATCTCAAGTGTTCATTCATGTAGAATGCAATAGTGGCCTTCATAGTGGATTTTGAGATATGATTCAAGATTTTTTGATCATGATGCTTCTTTAGGAAATTCTCTACAGCGGTAGTGATTAGAAAAGACCATCAGAGTGTAACTTTATTACTGGGATAGGGTATGGGTTATATATCTATTTATAGAGTGGAATCCTTTTGCTATGTTAGGGAATAGGTCCTTTTATCCTTATAGTGACCCCCCCCCCCCCATTAACTAGGGTGTGGTTCCTCTATCCATTTACATAGTGGAACCCTCCTACTAGGATAGGGAATGTGTACTCTATCCATATAATAGAACTCCCTGATGAACTAGGGCTTGGGTCCTCCATCCATTTATAGAGTGGAACCCTTCTATTGGGATAGGGAAGAGGTCCTTTATCCACTGAGTGGAACCCCCCTAATAGATTAGGGTGTGGGACCTCTATCCATTTATAGAGTGGGACCATCCTAGTGGGATAGGGAATGGGTTCTCTATCCACATAGTGTAACCCCCTGACAGACTAGGTCATGGGTCCTCTGTCTATTATCAGATTGGAACCCTCCTGTTGAGACGGGGCATAGGTCCTCTATCCATTGAGTGGAACCCTCCTGTTAGGATAGATCATGGTTCCTTAACCTATTGATTGGAACCCCTTATCATACCAGGGTATGGGTCCCCTATCTAGAGATTATTCCACCTAGACTATGCAGCACAATGGTGAGGTGTGACTTCACATGGTTACCCTTCAGAAAGATATGTGATATATTAGGTATTGTTGATGGACACCTTTGGAACTAATGGTAGAATATTTTTCTGGGTTGGTTTGTGAGATAGAGATCCCATTTCTCTCTTATCTAGATTTCTTTTACAATCATATATATATAATCTATTTTTGGATTTCATTTCTCTCTTATTATGGGTTTAGTTGTCTACTTCTATCATGTCTCGTATGGATCCCCCTTCAACTTTGGTGAATTATAATATGTATGTATATACTCACCCATGCATGGGAATTTCCCACACATGTCGTGTATTATACAAACAATTAATAGTTCAGCGATGATTACAGGGTATCATAGGGTATTCTCAGGTGTTTTTGACCACATACGATGTTCATGGATTATAGATCTAGAGTCAGGCTCTCTCAGCATTTACTTTTATAGTTGTTTTTAGTTTGGGACATTTTTTTGGTTGGTTGAATATTTTTAGCCTTTGATTTTATTATTATGTTGTCATATTCTTGTATTACCTAGAGCTTGTTACATGCATGGTTGATACTCTGGATGTTACTATCTTTTATATTTATTCATCTTCACTTATGCATAGATATGGGTGTGTGTGTGTATAGGTACATTATAAAAAGGCCCCCCATATTAGTTATTCCTTTCATCACTTATCGCCATCCTCTAGCCTATGGAGGTAGGTTTGGGGTAGTTATGACTCGACCTTCCACTAGTCAGGCAGGCCCTGGTGGTTCAGGTCATGACAGATTGATATCAGAACTGTTTCATTTTTTGGTACAGTGTTTGGAGTTTTCCCCATATGAGTATTTGGTGGGGACTTAGGGAAATAGTGTCAAAGTGTCTTGAGTGCAGATTTAGGCTAGGGAACTCAATATTAGTGCGGCGACTAATGTATCCATTCACCATGACTATGACTACCTGCTTGTTGACTCGGTATACCAAGAAATTAGTTTTAGTAACTTTGGTACATGCATAATATAGGATCAAGTCTTTTGATTTAACCTCTTGATCCAACTCCCCATATATATATGCTCATCTGATTGTGGTACATCTTTATTAAATTTTTAGTATGCCTCCATAAAGATAGCCATCCAGGTTACTGATCCAGGATCATGACGATGATTCAATGAGAGATGAGACCGCAATTCATGGTTCATCATGTGAGATATTTATTCCATGAAGGTAGGTAGCAGTACCCCCATCTGTCAAGTAGAAGATTGTACTATCATAGTGGGTAAGGATTCATGCATGCTTAGCTCACCTTGAGAGTTCTAGTTCCATAGGTAGATGAGGTTCTACGGTGATCCAGATCTCTGGGAAGCGAAGGATTACCTTGATTCAGTGATTCAATTTTTCATACTTGTGTGGACCCCAACTGATCAGATGGTTATGCTGGTAGTCATCCTTTTTCCATAGAGTAACTGGGAACTGGTGGAGATTAGTCATGTATATGCATGATGAGTTGACACTCTAAAGGTTTGACTTCTAGTAGTTGTTTCATGAGTATTATTATCCCTCATGGTTGGGCGTAGCCCAAATTTATGAGCTTATGGAGCTACATGAGGAATGGATGATAGTTTTTGATTATTCTATGTGGTTAAATGACTTTATGCAATACTCACTCAACATGATTCAGGGTGGATACTTTCATGTGTGGAAGTTTTATAACGTTATTTGCAGATATATATGTTCTAGTATAGTACCCCTATGAATTCCCACATATGCTTGTGTGTTAGAGTGGGCACTGGTGATGGAGATCTTCCTGTATGAAAAATGCCATGCAGTTAGAGTTGGTAGTGGGAATCATAGGGTTGAGTCATCTACAACAGCTATTAGATTCCAGTCATAAGGATCTCGGCATAGTAGATCTTATCATTAATAGACTCAGACACATATTCATGCAGCATAGGGACCGCACAGAGTACCAAGTTAGCATGGATAGGGGTGATGTTTTTCATGTGATGGATGAGGTCACATGGAACTTGATTTCCTAATCCAACATGTTGAGGAGGGTGTATATTTTCTTTAGTTAATGGTGTTGGATCCTTTTTTTCTCCAGCGTGTGAGAGAGGATCAATTGAGAGATATCGACTATGAAGGTTCTACGTGAATAGATATCCTCAGGAGATTCACCAGATAGATTTTATGAAGGAGGTAACCATGTCATCTTTTTTCATGGATGAATGGTGGGCTCGGTCATGATGTGAGAGGAGGTGATGAGGGAATTCTACACTTATAATTTGGCTATATATCTCGAAGTATGGAAGATGTACCATGAAATTTAGTGGAAGTTTTGGTGGTATTTCATGAGGCTTATTATGGTAGAGTTCATCTCTTGGTGCCTCACATGTCAGTAGATGAAGGCTGAGCATCAAGTTTTAGAAGGTTTTTTGTAGCCTCCTGAGATCTTGGAGTGAAAATGAGTCATCATATCCATGAACTTTGTAACAGGAATTCTGTAGATAGTGAGAGGTCATGATTCCATCTCAGTGAAGGTTTACTAACTTACAAAGTTAGCACACTTCTTTACTATCAGAGGGTAGATTTTGGTGGAGATTTTGGGTAATTTGTATGTATAGGAGATCAGACTTCTTCATGGGGCTCCTTAAATGATTTTCTCCAATCGTGATTCACTGTTCACATCATGGTTGTGGAGAGGCCTATAGGAGGAATTCGAGACCCAGGTGAGGATGATTATGGCCTTTCATGACCACAAAAATGGATAGACCAAGAACATTATCCAGGTGTTGAAGGATATTCTAATGGCTTTCCTATTAGAATTTTTCTAGAGCTGGGAGGATCACTTACCCTTTGTGGCGTTTTCTTATAATAATAACTATTACTCTACCATAGACATGAAACCTTTTGAGGCCCTATATTAGATATCATATAGGTCACCCTTATGATGGGATAATATCAGTGAGGCATCTCTTTTTGGGCTATAGATGGTGCGGGTGATTATGAAGAAGGTCCAGGTAATCCATGAATGGATGAGGATATCTCAGAGTAGGAAAAAATATTATGAAGATCGACATCGTAGACTCTTGGAGTACGAGTAAAGACACTAAATTTTCTTAAGAGTCTCTCCATGGTGAGGATTATGGAGATCCATCTAGGAAGGAAATATATCCACAAGTTTCATCATTTTTTTCGAGATATTTTAGAGGATTGGTGAGGTTTCTTACTGCCTCACCTTATCTCCACAGTTGGAGTGAGTTCATGACGTCTTCTATGTGTCACAGTTGAGGAGATATGTGTATGATCTCATGAATTTTATTGAATAGGGTGAGATGGAAATAAAGGATGGAGACACCTTCATAGAGAACCCACTGGTGATCTAGGATTAGTGGGAGAGGATCTTGAATGGATAGACTATTTCTTTGGTTTATGTTTTGTGGTAGTATGGAGAATAGGAGAGAGATCCTAAGAGAGAGAAATCAAGATGCAATCTCAGTATCCACACCTTTTTTGCTTATATTTTTCTTTTCAAGTATGAAAATATTGAATGAGGGGTTAATGTAGAGACCCTATTTTTTTCTTGTAAGACTTTAAAATATATCAAGGAGTATTTTTGGAGCCAGGCACTGAAATGACGTGAAATTCCAAGGC
The DNA here is from genome assembly GCA_963277665.1 of Viscum album. Classification (NCBI taxonomy): domain Eukaryota; kingdom Viridiplantae; phylum Streptophyta; class Magnoliopsida; order Santalales; family Viscaceae; genus Viscum; species Viscum album. Next base: position 1,832,428,001 of record OY728125.1, on the reverse strand, counting down.
CCAATGTCCCCATAATTAATTTTATAAAAATATTAAATATATTTTATATCACACATGCATGGTTTTTAAGAAATAATAGGATATATCCTAAATGGAGTCTCAAAATGGAAATCTAAGACCACTGTAGAATTTGAAGCATGAGTTTTACCCTGTGCGCAACCTAAAGTTGGTCAACATAGGATGTTAGGATAAAGATACCATTGGTGAGTACATTAAATGGATTAATTAATTTATTTATTTATTTAATTCATTAAATAACTTAAAATAGTTTCTTATATAAATAAATTGTTATGTAAAATATCTAGGTTTAGCTGCAAAACCCTAGGATTTTTGAGAGGAGGATTACACCATTCTTCATTAGCGGATTGAGATTGGATGATTAAGAGCTTCTAAATATAGGTGAATCAAGGCACATAGAACACAATAGATCTTCCCCATTATTGGTGAATGTGTTCTTCACCAATGATCTATCAAATATCAAGTTAGGAATCATCATTTTTGGATTATTCCCTTATAATTAAAATATTAATCATAATTGAAACCTTATTTCTTGATATGAATTTAAATAAATCCTTATAATGATTTCATGTATTGGTTTTAAATTTTTTATTCAATTTATCCCCATAGTTCTATGTTTCTCGCCTCAGATATCCCTAATATATATTTATTGGACAAGAACACTTGACCAACAATTGTTTCACCTTTTTATTGTGTTTTTTTTTCATCTTTATTTTTGATTATTCACCATTGGAATATGGGGACATGGTTTCACATTTTCAAGAGGGTTCGAGAATGATTGAACCCTTAGATTTGTGGAAGATTAACATGTGATGGATAGTTTGATGATTTGAGGTCGGATTAGGGAGTTTTTGGGATGCGGGTGATTTCACCCGGGATCAGGGATCCATTAAAGTAGTGGGAGGCATCACGAGTGATGGGAGGTATGTAAGGATTCATGTGAATGTATTGAGACCCAATTTTTGGACACCAAAGTGCTATAATCATTGTCTAGAGGCGGTTACCATCGGTTACGGGTAGTCAAATGGCCTGATTTCGGTAGAGGTGGAAGATTTAGAATCCACGTAACAGATCTTGATTTTTGTGAAAAACCCGATTACATGACATATATTCTTATAAACACACATCGTGTAGTCCCATGTCTATAGTGGCTAGGGTTTTTTCTTGAGTTAAATATCACACATCATGTGACCTGGTGATGGTGGACCGACGTGTACTCCGGGATTACATGGACACAAACACATCCAGGAACATAATATGTATTGGAACACATATAGGGACACATGCATGGATTGAAGGAAATATACAGGAGAACACATCTTGGCCCCAAGTGTTCGATACACACCATTTAGTACCCTTACATTTCATGTAGTACTAAATGGATAGAGAGTCATGTGCTGGAAAGGACATGGCCAGGCAGCAGAGCAGGACCACACACTGTGTGGGTCCCTTAAATGCCATGTACACCTTTATAAATCTTCCTGATATCGTATTTTCTTCATTTTGATTTAGATTTTGGATTTCAAGTAGCATATCCTAAGTGTTTTTTATATAGAACATGATGGTTACCTTTATAGCAGATTTTGAGATACAATGAGAAATTTTTCGAGCATGGTTCTTATTTAAGTGATGCTTGATGAAGATAGTGATTGTACATGATCATCATAGTGAAACCCTCCTTCTATGATAAGGAATGGGACCTCTATCCATTTAAAAAGTATAAACCTCCTGTTGTTTCAAGGAACGGGTCCTCTATCTGCAAAGTAGAACCCCCCTAAAGGACTAGGCCATGGTTCCTCTATCCATTTACAGAGTATAACCCTCCTGCTATGATGGGTAATGGGTACTTAATACATAGAGTGGAACCCCCTGATGGACTAGTTCATGGGTCCTCTATCCATTTATAGATTTTATCCCTCTTACTGGGACAGGGCATGGGTCCTATGTCTATATAGTGAACCCCCCCCCCCCCCCCGACATACTAGGGTGTGGGTCCTCTATCCATTTATTGAGTGGAAACCTCCTACTATGATAGGACATGGATCATTTATCCACAGATTGGAACCCCTTGATGGACTAGGGTGAGGGTCCTCTATCCATCATCAAAGTAGAACCCTCCTACTAGGACAAGGCATGGTTCCTCTATCCATAGAGTGGAACCCTACTACTGGGACAGGGAATGGGTCCTCTACCTACTAAGTGGAACCCTCCAGTCATACCAGGGTATGGTTCCTCTATCTAGATATTGTTCCACCTCAAATATGTGGAATAGTGGCGAGGTTTGACTCCACATGTTTAATCTTCATAAAGACACACGAGGTGATGGGAATCATTGATGGACACATTTGGAATTTTTGGTAGACTCTTTTCTTAGGATGGGATATGAGATGGAGATCTCCTTTATATCTCATATGGGTTTCTTTTATGAATATATATATATATATGTATATATGTATGTATGTATGTATGTATATATATTTTTTGTTGGATTTTATTTCTCTCTTGTTATGGGTTAATTTGTGTACATCTATCATGTCTCATATTACTCCCCCTTCAGCTTCGAGGAATCCTAATGGGTATGTATATACTGACTCCTTCATGGGATTTTCCCACACATTTCATGTCATATAAAAATGATAGATAGTTCAGTGGTGATTAAAAAGGATCATAGGGGATACCCAGGTGATTTTGACCATATACAGTGGTCGGGTCTTGGAGATCTGGAGTCGGGCTCTCACATCATTTACGTTTATAGTTATTTTCAGGTTGGGATATCTTTCTTGTTGGGAATTTATTTTTTCCCTTTAATTATCATATTATTTTATCATAATCTTGTATTACCTAGATGGTGTTACATGCATGGTTGATACTCTAGATGTTACTGTATTTTATATTTATTCCTCTGCACTTCTGTATGGAGATGGTTGGGTGAATGCATACAGGAACATTAGGAAAAGGCCTCCCATATTATTTATTCCTTTAAAAACTTGTCTCTGACACCTAGCCTATAGAGGAAGGATTGTAGTAGTTACGACTCGGTCTTCTGTCTTCCAAGTGGTCCCCAATGGGTCGGGTCGTGATAAGTGTCATAATATCTCAAAGTTCTCATTATAGCCTAGGAACTGGTATAACTTTTTGATACAACAAATAATCTATATACATTACCATATAAATAGTGGACGTAGAAATATCAATGTTATTATAGTAAGTCTACATCATGCATAACGCATTTTATACAGTATTTGTTAATTGGAAAGAACTGTTTAGTTGGGTCTAGGGAACCCACTATTACACACTCCCACTTGCACTAGATCCAACTTTATAATGAACAATGTTAGTTATCACACGATAAGATCATGTTTATACTAAGTTATGGATTTAGTCATGGTCCTTTAACATCTTAGTTGTGTGACTATTCTATTATCTGTGACCTAAACTTCTTGAGTAAGACTCCTTAAGAGATGTAAACCCCAAGTATATATCCTTTTGTAAAATTTCAAACTTAACATCTTGGATGGTACTATTAATATAATTATCATAATATGATAAAACTTTACTTAATATGTGTGATTTCAAGAACTAGATTAAATAATTATGTATTATACACTACTTCTTTAGCTGCCTTAGAAGCCATGATGCACTCAATATTTGTAGACATGGCTTACACAAGATTGAATTTTATTCTCCTACTAAATAATTTAGCATGACTATGATATTATATCATATTGATCTATATGAATATTAGTTTTTATCCCATTTTAACTGGTATCCCTTCCTCTCCACATACCAATAACATACCTTTTTTACTTTCTCAAGTACAATTAAATAGTCCTGACCGTTTCCCTTATAGTTTTAGATATAATTAATATTTTCCAAGAATAAATTTTATGTCAACAATATTAGATATAATATATAACATGGAATATGTGATAGATCCATAGCTATCAATATGAAATTCTAATCACCTCTTTAATCTCCTTTTGTGTGTATACATGTCTTCTTGGAGCTATTTATGCCATGTGACACTGGTAATAATTATCTCTTCAATTGTTTAAACTTATCTTTTCCAACACCTTGTAAGTATATGTACTATTGACTAGGTCCAAGAAAACATTAGACCTACCTTAGTAGATCTTATTCTCTATAAATTAGGTTGCTACTTTAAGTCAATGTATGGAGAGTTACTCTCATCCTGGTCTTAACTAACTATAATACCAATAGTTGTTTTCCATATGTTATCAAACATATTTTCACTTGTAAAATAGTGCTGATCCCACTAACCTCTTATATAAACATGGAAAAAATCATTCCAAATAAATATTCTATGATCTTGTTGCTTACTTTAATCCTAAATTATATTTCAGTAATTTTCACCCCTTATTGGAATTCTATGGTGTCACCATCCCTTTATGGTTACATCATATAGAGGTCATCCACGATTGGTTGTCTTGATATCCATTGATCAATAAAATGATCATAGAAAGTAGATATGACATGTAAAATTATAATAGATTTAGGAATGATGACTTGGTATAACCAATCAATCCTTATTGGTACCATGCATGTACCATCCATTTATAGTCACACTTGAATACCCACTGCAATATTCAAAATAATAATCCCTTGTACTTTTATACATGGAATCCATTATTGAATTTTAATTGATCTTGTCAATATTATATTGTTTCCATTTCTTAATTACTTTTAAGATTTATTATTCTTAATTAATAATGCATCATCTACTATGATGAATGTTAAACCATTACCACGGTTTTTAGCCTACCTACACAGTATATGCCTCTAGAACATTCCTTTTCCACATGCTCTTGTGGAACTTGTTCCTATATCAACTATTTGTGCATCTTCAGCATTGAATAAATCCTATTCAATCTTTCTACCACTATCTCAAATAGAGATATGCACCCTTTTATAAAAATATAGTCTATAACTTGACTGTAACTTTTTTATCTTAGGTATTTAAGTAATATCCTTATAAAACTTTATGATAACTAATTTATATGCACATTGTGTTTCTCTTGATGAAAGTTTATTTATATCCTAACTATTTGCATCTAAACACATTTTATTATGAAATATTATATTTATATAATATTATAACTTATATGATATCCATTTTTCAATATAGTTGGAATATGGTTATGGGATAACACCTCTATTTTTGAAGAATTTGTTTAAAAATAATGGAATTTTATGAAATTCATATTAGTCTTAACATTGATTATTCCATTTAATTACATCATGAATTTGATGTGTATAAAGAAATTTGCATTTAGGAATTACTCCATGCTAAATTTTATTGATCAATGTTTAGCATTTAAGACTCATAATTGATCCTCATTAGTAACATCATAACTTTGATGTGGATAAGGTAATGTGAATTTAGAAATTAATCCACACTACATTATAATGATTGATGAATGCTTGGTCAATATATTATTTGGAACACAGGTCCAAAGTAACTCATATCTTCTAACCATGAATATATCATACTTCACTTTTTTGTATTCATTAAAACACTTAAAGGAATATTATGAAGTGTATTTACCACTAGCTTTACCTTGGAATAGTTCATGCTCTCTAGATAAACTAATTCTAAAAGCTTTATGGATTACCTTTATTTCTAAAGGTTTCTTTGTCCAAAAACTAAGTACATAAGTGCTTCGATAATACCTAAGTTATTTAACTCCAAATATTCTAAAACCATATTGGGTATATCCATGAAAACTATTTAGTTTTTCTAGAAAAGGTATTATATTTCCACAACTGGGATTCATCAGGTGTTTCTAATGATTCGGGCATTATTGAACTATTTGTTGAGTATTAAACACCACAAACAACATTTATTTAAAAACTGGAATAATTTCTACTTGTTTCCAATGGAAAATTGAGATTAATGTTTTGGTAATACTTAAAAAAAGTTCAATTAAAACCATTTATTGGTAAATTATAAGTTGTGTGCTTCTCACTACTAACTTAGGAACCACCTTTTCTCAGCCACTTGGAGAACACACCTTACTTATTATAATTTTTATTTTATTACTTGGTTACTTCATTCAAATAAAAACATGTGACATGAATATTTTATTTAATTTCCAAGAACACTACTGGGAAAAATGGATATACCAATGATTTGGAAGCGTTGGTATAGCCTATACCAACAATTTCAGGGATTTTTGGGTGATTTTCTATCAATATAGACTTATAACAACGGTTCTCAAACTATTTGTATAGGAAATTTAAATGGAAGTACATATACCAATGGTTTGGAAAAACCATTGGTATAGGTCCTCTATTGAAAAAAAAATCCAACATTGGGAATTTATCCCATGACATCCAATATTGGGAATTGATCCCATGACATCCAACTTATATTCCAACTACTTTACCACCATCCTATAACAACTTTTATGTACTTATATTCAAATATGTGTGTGTGTGTGTGTCTGTATAAAAAATTATTTATATTATATTATTTATTATTTTTGTTATTATTATACATAAATAATGGTGCCACATATACCAAAAGTTTCATGAACTGGCCCAGGTCGACCCGATTCGTCACACAATCCAACTCGCAACAAGGCCTCAAGCATGCCTCCTCACACGCTAGAGCCTGAAAAATAGTGGTGAGGACCAAAAAAGATATATCGATGAGACTATTCCCTCGTATTCGAGTGTAATAATAGTATAAATAATTGAACATGTAAACATCCATGAACATTAGAGTGTGCATAAATAAATAAATAACTGAATAACTATAATAAATGGAATGATGCATACAGGCTCAAAGACAAGCATATAGATGCTAGTTTCCCACTGATACAACTAAATATAGAATAAAATAAAATGAAAATAAATACACAAGGCTTTATTTTTACACTAATATGAACCACATACCCGGTCTTCATGATGGATGAATAGATCCAGCACAAACCTCATACTCCACATGAGCAGCTCTGCTCGAACATGCAACACGGGGCCTCCACCCGATCCATTTAATTATTCTCAAACTAAAATTTGACATAATTTTTACACATACACAGATATTTATCTGTAGGGGTGAGAAAAAAATCTCAGTAGGCCACCCCCAATGGTGGTCCTAACATCTGATGTCATAACATGTGCTTGCAATGCACACCATGTCCAACCTAGCTGAATGTGACTACCAGAATAAAAGATAAACAAAATATAGAAAATAAAAAAAATGTAAAGACCCATAAATTTCAAGGAATTTTTTTTTAAATACTTTTTAATTTTACGAGTACGTAGTTTCTGAAGACACTTGATTCTGAGGCCCGGTGTGCCCGGAATCAATTTCTGAAGTTTATCTCGGGTACGTTCAGTAAACGAATGAGCGGGTTTTTCCATCTTTTGAACTGGTGCTCGAAATTGAAATCTGAGGGCACTGATGAACTCGCAATGCTGGTAATTTATTAAGAGGACCTTTACCACAATTTCGTTTGCACAGGAGTAGAAGTTTTTTTTGTGGATTAAATGAGAAGGGAATAAAATTGTGGGACAATTTTATTTCTATATCTTAACTAGTTATATCCTACATGGGGGAGTTGGGATGGGACCCACAAACTCCTAACTACCCATGTAAGGATATTTTTTAGGTGGGGCCTGCAAGAGCCTTGACCTTTCACATTCCAATAACTCTCTCTTAACTCCCATAAAACTCTCCCATTTATGAGACCTCTCACCTCCTCCTCTCTCCCACATTAACTCTTGCCAACACATTAATTTAATGAGTTCAACCACATCAATTAAATAAAGTAAGTGGTTTGAATTTGAAATTTTAATTGAATATGATAATATAATAATAGGGGAAGCCTATTATTTTATTTCTGGGGGGAGGAATTTCGTTGTGCGAAGGAAGATTGGGAAGAGCTCTTGAGATTTTGGGAGAACATCGGTCCTCCGATGAAGAACGACAACGTACCTCCATTCTATTCTCTGCGACAAGTGAGGAGATGCCGCTTCCTCCTTAGACGTACTCCGACGACGTCTACAAATCCTCACCTCGCGACGCCGTCTTCCGCGACGCCAACGTTCGACATCATTTGTTGAGGTAGGGGTGTGTTTTGATTGGATCAATGATTGAATATTCTTTCCTTCTTGATTTTTTCTCTTTAACTGTCTGCTACCAAACTAATGCGGAGAGACCGGGCCAAACTAACATGGTCTGAATCCTCCACCAATATTGTGATTTTTGGTGGTTCTTCTTGTTCTTCATGGGTGATGAACAACAGATCGTTACGAGTTTGTTAAGCGACGCAACAATCCCAAATTTGAAGACTCAACATCACAGAAACCTAGCATAGGTGCGACAACAATAGCGGGCGATGGTCCGTACTGGAACGGGATGGACCAATCCTTGACCGTTCTTCGAGCGAGAATTCAAAACGTGTTTTTGGAATTGATCGGAAGCTTGAAAACACCAGAAACGACTTCAGGACAATGGGGAAACCTAAAGTCTGAAGTTTCGTGACGAACGAATGATCAGAATGAAGAACCAGCATCAAGGGAGGCGCGCTGGCCAGAGGCATCATTTTTGGAAAATTCCAGACTACACAGTGTGTACTCCTAGAGAACATGTCGTGTAGTGCAGAAAATTTGTGTCTAGGGTTTCGGACGTCAGACAGTTAACACACGGTGTGTGACCTCTGTCACACAGCATGTACATGCCACACTGCAAGGAGGTGGAGGCTATGTGAGACTCGGCGTGTATTTTGGGAAATACACAGACACGAACAGAAGTACATGGCCAAGAGGCACAGCGTGTACTCTCTACGTAGAATGGAAGAAACAACTTCGTGAGACTCGGCGTGTAACCCGGGAATACACGGACACGGTGTGGAGTACACGGGCATGTACACTATCACACGGCCAGACATGGCCAGTAGTACGGCTAACCCGTGTACCAATTAGATGGGTTTTAGAACACAGGTTGAGGCCGTGTATGGGCACATGGCCAGCGTACACGAAGCTGACCCCAGATGTTTGGACACGGCGTGTAACCATACCACACGCCGTGTACTTACCTTTTTACACGAACAGCCCTTTGACACAGGTCGTGGTACACGGACAGTACCTGGGGTCTGAAGACACGGCGTGTAACCATAAAACATGTCATGTACTTACTTTTTACATGAACAGCCCTTCGACATGGGTCGTGGTACACGGACAGTACCCGAGTTCTGAAGACACGGCGCGTAACCATACCAACACACTGTGTACTTTTTGGAAAATGTCTTGGTTATCTTAAACTCAGTGTCTTGGACACGTTTTGTTTGGTTTAGCCCCCTATGACGAGGCGGACCTTCGGGATACATCAACTCTAGACTTTGTGACAGTTGATGTATCGACCTCCCTTTACTCGTGGAGCAGACCCTCCCGGAATTGAGTACGCTGTGTGCAGGAACCCTAGAGCTAGCTGCGACTGCGATGACGATGACAAATGTACTTGGATACTATGTGGGTTCGGTAGCAAGGATGACTGTACTTGGATCCTCTATGGGTTCGGTAGCGATGACGACTGTACTTGGATCCTACGTGGGTTCGGAAATAATGGTTACTGTACTTGGATCCTACATGGGTTCGGCAGCGATGACTTCTGTACTTGGATCCTATGTGGGTTCGGCAGGGGAGATGATTTAGAGTCTACATCTATCATCTCCACCCCTCTTTGTGAGTAGTATACCTATGTGATCTGAGTCTTGACATTCAATCAATATCATCGATATGATTGACTTACCTTCCTGTGTGGACTGGGTTGTACTTTCCTATGTGGACTGGGTTGTTATTTCCTGTGTGGACTGGGTTGTACTTGGGCTCTTGAGTTAGATCTGAACTGGAATTGATGACTTAGGTGTATGTATGGGCATATACCTAAGTAGAATTGGTTGATACTTCATGTTTGTATCTTTCCTTTGTGTTTTATCCTTTGTGGATTCTGGGAGACCTTCGGAGGTCTAGGGGTCCCTACTGAGTATCATATACTCACCCCTGCACGGGCTATGCCTGCACTACATTGTGTTGGATGCAGACTACGTACAACACTAATCTAGGTAGATTCTTGTGGAACTGGACGGTACCTGGAGTTGGACCACTTGGCGGGACGTACATGGAGTGGACGTCTGGACCTGAGGAGCTGAGGAGACCATATGTACCCACCCTTCAGGTGGGATAGCCGGAGGACGACTTAGTGGTTGCTATTTTACTTTACTACTGGTGTACTTTCTTTTTAGTTGTATTGTACTTTCAATTGGGTTTGTATTCTGGCCCATTTACTTTTCATCACTTACTTTTGTACTCAGTTTCCTTTGTGTATACTCCAGCTTGCGTACTTTTTTGTGTATATTTACTTTTATAAAGGCAATTCATTTCTTTTTATTGGGTTTTACGCCTTTGGTTCTAGTCGCCAGCCCCTAGCCTATGGAAGGCGGGCTTGGGGTAGTCATGGCACGGGCCCTGAGGACAGGTCGTGAAAAATTGGTATCAGAGGAGTCGGTTCTACCATAGAACTTAGGACTCTGATAATTTCTTCCTGTGAAGAAATAATGTTAAGGGTATTGAGTTTGGTTGTTAGTCCAGGGAGTCCAGTGTTGGTGCAGCGGCCGACGTATCCATACACCAAGACCCTGACTTCTGGTTTCCGACTCAGTGCTCTAAAACACTGATTGCATGTGTGTTTCAAAAGTTTTCTTTGTGATTACTTTGTGTCATCTCACCAGGTATACTGTATTAATCATGGCGCACCTGTTTCTTTTCAGGATGGCCCTATGATGGCAGCCAGCTAGGGTTCACAGTTACGTGCAAGATGGCAGCCCACTGAGCGACGAGGCCTCGGTGCAGGGCCCCATTACAGCGGAGGCACTAGCAGTACCTCTACCCGTTGGGACACCGATACCACCCGCCCCAGCAGCGGAGAGTGCACGCTGCCTAAGTGCGCTACATGAGTTTCAGCGACATAGGCCACCCAGGTTTCATGGAGAGACAAACCCTCAGGAAGCCGAGGATTGGTTGGAGGCTGTTGTCTGAGTCTTCAGATTGGTGGGGACACCAGCAGATCTTATGGTGATCCTTTCCGCGAGTCTCCTGCACGTAGAAGCAGGTAGATGGTGGATCCTGATGCTCCAGGTTCACGACAAGGCATCTCTACTTTGGACGGACTTCGAGAGCCTCTTACGATCGGAGTTTGTTCCAGCCACCCTCAGTGTGGTGTGCATCCAGGAGTTACTACAGCTGTGGCAGGGCAGCATGACAGTAGCCCAGTACTCAGTGAGGTTTACCGACCTCTCGCACTACTCCATGAACATGGTATGGGACCGAATCTTCCGGGCTCGGACCTTCGAGCAGGGACTGAGGCATGATATCATGGCTTCGATGATCTCCCTCAGCATTCCGACGCAAGCAGGAGTACTGGAGTGATCCCTACTTGTGGAGAGCTTCCTTGCTGAGCCTACGCCAGCACCGAGGCCTACCATAGGGTGACATATAGCAGAGGCTTCTACATTCGGAAGTAGACAAATGTCGCAGAGGTCCAAGCGGACCAGGCCATCAGGTGGGCGACCTCAGGATACTGGTTCGAAGGTGCGGGGCATACGCAGCAGATCTAGTCATATGAGAGGCTGGCAATGCTATGCATGCGGCGGGCAGGGCCACATGGCTCATGACTGCTCAACCCTCCATACAGAGGAGCAATAGACAGTTGAGGGACCACCCAAGCAGAGGCAGAGGTTCGACTGTGGTGGTCCACAGGGAGCAGGCGGACGAGGCAGAGGAGCTGGCCGAGCAGCGGGTGGTGGGAGACGCTTTGAGGCTCTACCACCACCACCACCAGGAGGTCCACCCCGACCACAGGGAGATAGAGGACAGAGGCAGGCTCATCTTCAGGTAGTGAAGGCTTATGACTACGGTTCACCTGAGATGATTCGAGGTACTATCTTTATCTACTCCACCCTTGTTGCAGTTCTTATAGACACAGGAGAGAGTCATTCTTTTATTGTCGCTGCCCTTGTTCGGATCTTGGAGATTCCGACGGAGTCGTTGGCTTGATCCTTATGGCTAGAGACTCCTACGAGAGTAGACTCGACTATTACACACTGGTGACGGTAGTGTGAGCTTACTCTAAGAGGCGAGAGCTTCAGTTGAGATCTTCTTTTAGCGGTGTCGAGGCCTTACGACATCATCTTGGGCATGGATTGGTTATCTACAGTCCATGATCAGATCGACTGTATTAGGCACAAAGTGTGGTGTGTCCACACAGATGGGAGTAGGTTCACCTTTACTGGCGAGAAGGGAGTCTTTTCAGCACAGGATGGACTTACGCAGAGGAGAGGGAAGCTGATCACACATCAATTGGCTAGTCTCATCCTCAGAGTGGTTGATGTGCGGAGTCTGAGTTTTTCTATTGTGGTGGATCAGTATACGAACGTTTTTCCTGACAACATTCCAAGACTACCTCCTCACAGAGAGGTAGAATTATACATTGACCTGTACCCCCAGGATAGCCCTGATATCTATGCCAGCATATCATATGGCTCCCGCTGAGCTTCATGAGCTGCGGGTACAGCTAGAGGACTTGCAGGGAAAGGGATTCATCCGACCCAGTGTTTCACCCCGGGCTTATCAGATTTTATTTGCCAAGAAGGCGGATGGGAGATTACGACTATGTGTTGACTACCGTCGCCTGAATCAGGTGACTATAAAGAACCATTATACACTTACGAGGATTTATGACATCTTTGATCAGCTCAAGGGAGCACGATGGTTCTCGAAGATAGACCTCAGGTCAGGCTATCATCAGCTCAGAGTTCGAGACGAGGATGTGCAGAAGACAGCCTTTAGGTGTCTTTATGGCCACTATGAGTTCTTGGTTATGCCTTTTGGCATAACCAACACTCCAGCAGTGTTTCTGAGTCTCATGAATAGGATCTTCCAGCCTTACCTCGATCGATTTGTCGTAGTCTTCATCAACGACATACTGATTTACTTGACTACTAAGGAGGATCATGCCTACCACTTACGGGTTGTACTGGGCACACTCTGAGAGCACCAAATTTATGGTAATCTCTTGAAGTGTCAGTTCTGGATTCGGGAGGTCCACTTATTGGGGCACGTCATCTCTGAGGTGGGAGTTTCGGTGGATCCTGTGAAGATCGAGGCAGTACTTTCTTGGGAGCCACCCAGGAGTGTGACGGAGGTGCAGAGTTTCCTAGGTCTGGATGGGTACTATCAGAGATTTGTGCCAGACTTCTCCAGAGTTTCAGAACCACTTTCAGCTTTGAAAAAAAAGTGGAAACCCTTCGTGTGGTCAGATAGATGTCATTAGAGCTTCCAAGAGCTGAGACAGAGATTTACCAATGCACCCATCTTGAGGCTACCAGAGGAGGTCGTAGGGTACATAGTTTACTGTGATGCATCAGGGACCAGACTTGGGTGTGTCCTGATGCAGGAGCGGGCAGTGATCACTTATGGTTCACGACAGTTGAGGCAGCATGAGCATAACTACACTGCCCATGACCTGGAGTTAGAAACAGTGGTCTTTGCCTTGAAGATGTGGCGGCACTATCTGATGGGCGAGCACTTTACAATCTACTCTAACCACCAAAGTCTCAGGTACATCTTCTCGTAGAAGGACCTGAACTGGATACAGCGACGATGAATTGAGTTCCTCCAGGACTATGACTTTGAGATTGTCTATACTCCTAGGAAGGGGAACGTAGTAGCTGATGCTCTCAGCAGGAGATCGGGCATTCAGCTACTTAGAGAGGTGACGGAGCAACTAGTCGTGTTGCAGATATCCTTCATGGATAGAGATAGAGAAGCCTTTCTATAGTCACTCACAGTCACTCCTCCACTACTTCAATGGGTTAGAGAGGCATAGCGTGGGGACGTTGACTTTGAGACGCGACGTGCACAGATATCCATAGGACAGGAACCTGATGGATTTTCTGTAGGAGGAGAGCACGTCATCCTCTTCAGGGGACGTACCATGGTACCAGTTGCATTACAGGAGGAGGTGCTGGGGGAGTTTCACACTTCCCATTTGGCAGTAAATCCAAGAGTGGAGAAGATATACCAGTATCTCAAATGATAGCACTGGTGTCCGGGTACGAAGAAGGTTGTGGTAGAGTTCGTTTCACGATGCCTCACCTGCCAGCAGGTGAAGGCAGAGCACCAGGTTCCGGTAGGCTTAGTGCAGCCCTTAGAGGTCTCGGAGTGGAAGTGGGATGGGATATCCATGGATTTCGTAACAGGGATCCCTCATACTTCCAGAGGTCACGACTCTATCTGGGTGATTGTCGACCGACTCACCAAGTCGGCCCACTTCCTACCTATCAAAGAGCAGGGCTCAGTGGTGATCTTGGGATGCCTCTACATTCAGAAGATCATACAACTTCATGGTGTGCCATCGTCTGTCATTTCTGATCGAGATTCTCGCTTTACTTCCCGACTTTGGAAGGGGTTGCAGGAGGAATTTGGGACGCAGCTACGCCTGAGCACCGCCTTTCATCCTCAGAAAGATGTCCAAATGGAGAGGACCATTCAGACACTTGAGGAAATGCTCCGTGCATGTTTCCTTGACTTTGGTCATAGCTAGGAGGATCACCTGCCCTTGGTGGAGTTTTCGTACAACAATAGCTACCACTCCACCATTAGGATGGCACCATATGAGGCATTGTACGGACGACCTTGCAGATCACCTATGTACTGGACTGACCCTAGGGAGTTAGCACTTTTAGGACCAGAGATGGTTCAGGCTACGATAAAGAAGGTACAGATCATCTAGGAGCGGATGAGGACTACACAGAGCAGACAGAATTCCTATGCTGATAGGAGGCGGAGACCACTGGAGTTCGAGGATGGCGACCATGTTTTCTTACGGGTCTCACCTAGATGTGGATTATGGAGATTTGGTCGGGGTGGCAAGTTATCTCCATGCTTCATCAGACCATTACAGGTTCTCAGCAGGGTAGGGGAGGTGGCTTATCGCCTGGCCCTTCCACCTCAATTGCACCGGGTGCATGACGTCTTCCACATATCTCAGCTAAGGAGATACGTGCATGACCCGATGCATATCATTGATCATGGGGAGCTGGACATCGATGATGGGGTGACTTTTGCGGAGGTCCTGGTGGAGATTGAGGATTGGCAGGAGTGGGTCCTATGTGGATGGTCGATTCCTCTGGTGCGCATTCGTTGGCAGCACAGAAACCTCCAGGAGAGTACATGGGAGTGGGAGGCTCAGATGCATGCAAAATACCCTCATTTGTTTCCCTAGTTTATGATGTAGCTTTACGAGGACGTAAATCCGTGAGGTGGGAGTAATTTAAAGACCCAAAAATATCAAGGAATTTTTTTTCATAAATACTTTGTAATTTTACGAGTACGCAGTTTCTGACGACACTTGATTCTGAGGCCCGGTGTGCCCGGAATCAATTTCTAAAGTTTAGCTCGGGTACGTTCAGTAAACGAACAAGTGATCTTTTCCATCATTTTAACTGGTGCTCAGAATTTAAATCTGAGGGCACCGATGAACTCACAACTCCGTTAATTTCTTAAGAGGACCTTTACCACAATTTTGTTTGCACGGGAGGAGAAGTTTATTTTTTTTTGTGGATTAAATGAGATGGTAATAAAATTGTGGGACAATTTTATTTCTATATATTAAGTGATTATATCCTACATGGGGGAGTTGGTATGGGACCCACAAACTCCTAACTACCCATGTAAGGATATTTTTGAGGTGGGGCTCGTACGATCCCCAACCATTCACATTCTCATAACTCTCTCTTAACTCCCATAAAACTCTCCCATTTATGAGACCTCTCACCTCCTCCTCTCTCCCACATTAACTCTTTCCAACACATTAATTTAATGAGTTCAACCACATCAATTAAATAAAGGAAGTGGTTTGAATTTTAAATTTAAATTTAATATGATAATAAAATAATAGGGGAAGCCTATTATTTTATTTTTGGGGGGAGGAATTTCATTGTGAGAAGGAAGATTGGGAAGAGCTCTTGAGATTTTGGGAGAACACCGGTCCTCCAATGAAGAACAACAACGCACCTCCATTCTATTCTCCATGACAAGTGAGGAGATGTCGCTTCCTCCTTAGACATACTCCGACGACATCTACGAATCCTCACCTCACGACGCCATCTTCCGCAACGCCGATGTTCGACATCATTTGTTGAGGTATGGGTTTGTTTTGATTGGATCAATGATTGAATCTTCTTTCCTTCTTGATTTGTTCTCTTTAATCATCTGCTACCGAAATGATGCGGAGAGACCGGGCCAAACTAACATGGTCTGAATCCTCCACAATTATTGTGATTGTTGGTGGTTCTTCGTGTTCTTCATGGGTGACGAACAACGGATCTTTACGAGTTTGTTAAGCGACGCAACAATCCCAAATTTAAAGACTCAACATCACAGCAACCTAGCGGAGGTGCGACGATGATAGCGGGTGACGGTTCGTACTGGAACGGGATGGACCGATCCTCGACCATTCTTCGAGCGAGAATTCAAAACCTGTTTTCGGAGCTGATCGGAAGCCCTAAAACACTGGAAACGACTTCAGGACAACGAGGCAACCTAAAGTCTGAAGTTTCATGATGAACGAACGATCGGAATGAAGAACCAACATCAAGGGAGGCGTACTGGCCAGAGGCATCATTTCTGGAAAATTCCAGACTACACGGCGTGTACTCCTAGAGAACACATCATGTAGTGTAGACAATATGCGGCTAGGGTTTCGGACGTCAGATGGTTAACACACGGCGTGTGACCTCTGTCACATGGTGTGTACATTCTACACTATAAGGAGGTGGCGGCTACGCGAGACTCGGCATGTATTTTGGGAAATACATGGACACGGACAGAAGTACACGGCCAAGAGGCACGACGTGTACTCTCTATGCAGAATGGAAAAAACAGCTTTGTGAGACTCGGCGTGTAACTCGGGAATACACGGACATGGTGTAGAGTACACGGGCATGTACAATATCACACGACCAGACATGGCCAGTAGTACGGCTAACCCGTGTACCAATTACATGGGATTGAGAACACGGGTTGAGGCCGTGTACAGGCACATAGACAACGTACATGGAGCCGACTCCAGATGTTTTGACACGGCATGTAACTATACCACAAGCTGTGTACTTACCTTTTTACACGAACAGCCCTTTGACACGGGTCGTGGTATATGGACAGCACCCAGGGTCTGAAGACACGGTGTGTAACCATACAACACACTGTGTACTTACTTTTTACATGAACAGCCCTTCGACAAGGGCCATGGTACACAGATAGTACCTGAGGTCTGAAGACACGGCGTGTAACCATACCAACACACTGTGTACTTTTTTGGAAAATGTCTTGGTTATCTTAAAATCAGTGTCTTGGACACGTTTTGTTTGGTTTATCCCCCTATGACGAGGTAGACCTTTGGGATACATCAAAGCTGGACTTCGTGACAGTTGATGTATCTACCTCCCTTTACTCGTCGAGTGGACCCTCCTGGAATCGAGTACACTGTGTGTGGGAACCTTAGAGCTGGCTGCGACTACGACGATGATGACGATTGTACTTGGATCCTACGTGGGTTCAGCAGCGAGGAAGATTGTACTTGGATCCTCCGTGGGTTTGGAAGTGATGATGATTGTACTTGGATCCTACATGGGTTCAGCAATAATGTTTACTGTACTTGGATCCTACGTGGGTTCGGCAGCGACGACTTCTGTACTTGGATCCTATGTGGGTTCGGTAGGGGAGATGATTTAGAGGCTATATCTATCATCTCTACCCCTCTTCATGAGTAGTATACCTGTGTGAGCTGAGTCTTAACTTTCAATCAATATCATCGATATGATTGACTTACCTTCCTATGTGGACTGGGTTGTACTTGGTCTCTTGAGTTGGAGCTGAACTGGTATTGATGACTTAGGTATATGTATGGGCATATACCTAAGTAGAATTGGTTGATACTTTGTTTTTGTATATTTCCTTTGTGGTTTATCCTTTTTGGATTCTGGGAGACCTTCGGGGGTCTTGGGGTCCCTACTGAGTATCGTATACTCACCCCTGCACGGGCTATGCCTGCACTATGTTGTGTTGGATGCAGACGATGTACAGCACTGATCGAGGTAGGGTCTTGTAAAGATGGATGGTACCTGGAGGTGAAACACTTGGCGGGACATACACGGAGTGGACGTCCCGACCCAAGGAGCTGAGGAGATCATCTGTACCCACCCTTCAGGTGGGATAGCCGGAGGACGACTCGGTGGTTACTATTTTACTTTACTGCTGGTGTACTTTCTTTTCAGTTGTACTATACTTTCAGTTGGGTTTGTATTCTGGACCATTTACACTACTGGAAATATGAATTTTCCCAACGCTTCTATACCAACAGTTTGTAAAAACTGTTGGTATAGGTTCCCTTTCCCAACAGTTTGGCCAAACCGTTGGGAAAGCCCACTTTGAGGCCACTTTTCCCAACAGTTTGGCCAAACCGTTGGGAAAGGGTATGGATTTCCCAATGGTTTGTACAAACCATTGGGAAAAGTCCCCTTTGTGACTACCTTTCCCAACAGTTTGGCCAAACCGTTGGGATAGGTATACCCTTTCCCAACGGTTTGGCCAAACCGTTGGGAAAAGTCCCCTTTGTGGCCACTTTTCCCAACGGTTTGGCCAAACCGTTGGGAAAGCCATACCCTTTCCCAACGGTTTGGCCAAACCATTGGTAAAGGGTCCCCCATGGATCAACCTTCACCCAGAATGAAATTCCAAA
This sequence comes from Viscum album, assembly GCA_963277665.1. Lineage (NCBI taxonomy): Eukaryota > Viridiplantae > Streptophyta > Magnoliopsida > Santalales > Viscaceae > Viscum > Viscum album. Next base: position 1,832,409,157 of record OY728125.1, on the reverse strand, counting down.
CTCAAAATCTATACCAACGGTTGTGACAACCGTTGGTATAGACCTATACCAACGGTTTTGACAACCGTTGGTATAGATCCTTTGATTTTTTATCAGTTCTTCTTATCGAGAACATTATATAAATAAAAATTTAAAATAATTATGAGAATACATATATATATTTATGTAATTATGTTCACAAAAGTCATTTTAGGTTAGTGGTTAAGTCGTTCAATGATAAACTAGGGGTCCTGGGATCAAATCCCAGCGGATGTTTTTTTTTGAAATACATATACCAACAGTTCTATAACCGTTGGTATATATTTGCATATTACTTATACCAACGGTTTCCAAAACTGTTGGTATAGACCTATCCCAACGGCTTACTTGGCAAAGGTTCTCCAAACCGTTGGTATAGGCTATACCAACGGTTTGGAGGCCTATACCGACGGTTCCAAACCGTTGGTATAGGTTAGTTTTCTAGTAGTGTTACTTTTAAACACTTACTTTTTTACTCAGTTTACTTTGTGTATACTCCAGCTTTCATACTCTATTGTGTATATATTTACTTTTATAAAGGCAATGCCTTTCCTTTTATCGGGTTTTACACCTTTGGTGCTAGTCGCCAGCCCCTGGCCTATAGAAGGCGGGCTTGGGGTAGTCACAGCACAGGCCCCGAGGACGAGTTGTGACAAAAAAGTTCTAGAAAAAAATGAAAATAGCAAACCTTGGGTTCTATCATGACACCCGCAGGTAAAAATACCCTTTCTTTGGCCCCAACTAGAGGAATTGCAAAACATGGCCCATGTAGCCATAACATCAAGTGTATACGCCTGATTAATAAGGAGATCCAAAGTCCAATTTAAGGACATGCGCACATGCTAGACCCTAGTATCTCATCCTAGGTGTCAAAACATCGAGTGCATGTACTGGGCACTAGGACTCCAATGGTATGACTTGAACTGGCGGTAGGGACTCCATGTCAGCCTCAGGGTGCACTACCATGCCCAAAATTCATGTAGAACTAACTAGGAGAACAAACATATTAGTGAATCATTGGGCTACCTAAGTAGGACCCAAACTTATAAATTGGGCCCCAAGAGTGTAATATACTTCATGTTCCACTAACCCTAGCCCTAGGATAATAGTCTAGATAAGGAGTTTGCACTCATCCAGATTGTTTATTCACTCCCTAGACCCACCTCATAGAAACCAACCAACCAGTAGAGGAGAGAAATATAAAAATTATAACGGAATTTTCTCAATCCAATAATATCCCAAAGGAATATTCTCTTATCCATCCCTAATAAAGAACAACATCAAACCTCTAATACATTTCTCAAACACTAGGTTTGACTAAAACCTGTACCCTCCAACCAAAACCCCTAAACCATCACTGGCCACCTCATAGGCCAACCAACAAAGGGAATACACAACAGTTACTAGAACCTCATCATAATAGGAAACCCTAAAAGGAGATCCTCTATAAAAAACTAAAGCTTGAGACAATCTCTCTAAAAGGAACCATGGCTGGACTCCCAACTAGAACCAATAGAACACCCACCTAGAAGAGAAACCTCAAGCAACACCTCACCCAAAAGGGAATTCCTCATAACAGGTCCCTAAGACCTATCTCAAACTCTACTCAATGGAACCCAGTATTACCTAACATCAAATGATGTCAAACCACCCTAAAGGCTCCTACCAGTCCCAACATTAGGTATCCAGACCTAAACCTAGAAAAAATGAACTAATGATCCCATTCAAGAATACACCTGATCCAATCTACCAGAATATGTCTAAAGAACCTCAATAAAACTCACTTGGAGTCCTCAATACAAAGATAACAACTAGCGGACACCCTCACATGAGCCTCATAACTCATAGCCCGACCCTCAGAAAGATTCTAGAACTAAAAAATTAAGGGAATCCTCCCAAAAAACTTAAAGAGTACAAAACACCATCCATATGGAATATAAACACTGAAAGGATTCCACCACTATGATATAAATGTAAAAACACTCTAGATGGAATACTCACAATTCTAATTCCGACCCTGGTCTCCAAAGACACCCAAAACCACTTTGCTGGAAAATTAAACGTCATGTACTTCTGAGTAAATGGAATGTACTCCCAAAGCTTCTCTTGTCCATGTACTTCTACATGAACAAGGCATACATGGGGTTTGTTTATATACCACTACACGGGGTGTCTTCCCGAGTACATGGCCACATGGTCATGTCCCACTACATGGGGTGTACCCAGAGTACATGGTGTGTACTTCCCAAACTCGTCTTTCCATATACATGGCCACATGGCCAGGTACATGGCCAAGTACTTATAGCATATTGCCTTTTTATTACATAACTTTTCATTACATTTCACAAATAGAGGATCTTTAAAGTCTAGTGTTTTAGAAATTAGGAACATAAAACATGTAAACATAAAACATTATTCTAATTCACTTGTAAGGATTAATCATAGGTTCTTAATAAGTACAATTACTCTATATCATAACTTGGACACATACATCAAAGGAAAGGGTGAGCAGAAGGCCCAATAAGGAAAACAAGTGAAACATTTTACATGTGAACTTGAGCAATATCAATAATAACATGATGGATATCGTAAATAAATGATAAATTGTCATATAATAAAAATAATAACTTGAATCATAACTTGAAAATGTGTCTAAAAAATTTAATTTAGACATTCATAAGCATATCACCAAGGTCCATCCTCAAGGTGTCATAAAAATTACCAAGGTTATTCACTAAGGTATCATAAAACTTTTCATCTCTAGAGATTAATTTATTTACCCAATGCATTGGAGTGATATCAAGGTGCACCCTTAATTTGTATTTATTTTCATGTGATCCACATAGATCAAAATCAAAAATTTCATAAATAACCCAAATAGAATAAAATAAATGAGTTTCATTTCAAAATCGTGACGTTTTAAAAGTGCTTAAAAGCATGATTGTTATTTCATTTATAACCCATGGAAAAGGAATGAGGGTTTCATGTATATCAATTAAAGAATAAAATAAATAATTTTTATGTATTTATTAATACCTCTAGAAACAAAATAGGTTTGGGTGTTAACATAAATAAAATAAGATAATTTCTTGAGAAAAAGAGAGAGGGATTTTGAGATGAAATTTCTACAGCATAACAGCTATATAACATGGTTTTAGAAAACATTAAAAAGAGACGGTACAAGGGTAAAACACTCATAAAAAACTAATAATATAGTATAGAAACATAATAAAATAGATATAATATCATGGTATGGATATTTTAATGACATACTACATAAAAGGAAACTTGAAAGAAAAGAGAAGATGTGATTTCTTTTACGAAAATTTGGCAGCCTAGCGACATCACTTAAAAATTTAGAAAATGAATTGATGAGATAAAAAGGGGAATCTCATCGTATATAAATAAAAATTACATTAAGAGGTATATATAATATCATACCCAAACATATGAAAATGGAAATTCAAAGACATAACATAAAATAAGCGTTGACTAAAAAGGAGGGTGAAAGGTTCCCTTACATTGAAGAGTAACTTTAAAAACTTGAAGGTTGGGACATTGGAGGGATTTAGGGAACATTGGTAGGAATACTTGGGAGGTAAAAAAACTATATCTTCATTGAAGAGGAATTTGGAATGAAAGGAATGAAGGAATGGGTCGGTATTTATAGCAAAAGTGAGCGAATATTTTATTAATTTTCAAGGGACACCTCATTAGTGGTATTTGAAAAACCATGGGCTTAACCATGGTATTGGCCACTTGGGATACCTCATAACATATTTTATAGTGCACAAGTCGACCATAATTATTATATCATTAATGATTTCATTAAACACACTGAAACTCAAAACTTTATTTTTATTATTCACCGAAAAACAAAATATTTTATAAAAATATCATAAATTCACCATAACCTAATATCGATACTATGAATTCAAAAATGGAATCTATTTTATAAAAATAATTTTATAATTTTGAGATATTTAATTTTTAAATAAAAACACTATTTACGCAAAAAAAATACTGATACTTAACTAATAATTTCTGAAACAATTATTTACTTATGTTATTATATCACATTACCAATCAAGATGCCTAAATTATATTTATACTTTCTTAAGTGAGGTTACTATTCCATTGTTCACATTATTATTCATAAGGGTAATATTACTATTCATAATTTACTATTTACCAAAAATTAATTTGATCTTATTAGAATCTAAATTTCTTACTGATCGGAACTGTAAAAGACCATTTTTTGAAAATCATTTCACATTATTAATAATTTAAAGTATAGAAAAAATATTTTAAAATACCTTTTTTCCAAAATTCATCAATAATATGAAACTTATATAAATTTATCCTCTATTTATCTTGACATTTGAAATTCACAAATTTTACCATAATAAGAAATAACAATTTTATTTATACAAAAGGATTATGCAAAGTAACTAAGGCCTCATTACATATCCCATTATAACACCTGGATATGACCTAAGAGTAAGGTGTGCAATGGTGATAGAATCTTGGGGAGGCTCGGACAACATTTCCCGAGTGGTGATTTCTATCAGCTTGAACTTCTCTCAAAGACGATTACGTTCAAGCTTAACATGTTGAAGCTCAGCTTTGTCTTGGTCTAGAGTAAAGCCTTGTGATTCTACCTCCTTCCCAAACTCTGATAGATGGTCTTTTTACGGCCCAATTCTACCAGATGAGGCCATCAACTCTCCTTTCTGTATTAATTAACCATGATCATTTGTATTTATAAACAATAATCGTAATGTTAAGAGTATAGTTTCCAATGGTCATATTGACCAATGGTCATATAACAGTCCAAACCCAATGGTCTCATTTTAAGTATACTTACTTTTTTTATAAAAGGATATAGTTTTGGTTGAGTACAAAATCAAATAATACACAAAATCAGGAAACAAATATTATTCAAAATTTCAGATCATTACATTCTTCCCCCATTAAGAAATTTGGTCCCTGAAATTTCAACATGTACCCTATGAAGAGAAAAGGTTTGGGTAATTATACCTCATAGACTCCTCTAGTTCCCACATGGATTCTTCACATTTTTGGTTCCTCCACAACACCTTAACAAGGCGGGTAGTCTTGTTGCATAGAACCTTGTCTCTACAATCCAAGATCTCCACCAGATGATGTTCATAAGAGAGGTTATGTTTCAGTTGTACCACCTCTGGATTTAGTACATGTGAAGGGTCAAGTATGTACTCTCTAGAGAGGGATATGTAAAAGACATCATGAACTTTTGCTAGATTTGGAGGAAGTGCAGGCTGATAGGCCACTGCTCCTACGTGATCAAGGATTTCATAGGGGCCATTGTACCTAGGGTTGAGCTTCCCTTTCTTCCCAAACCTCATGAATCTCTTCAAAGGTGAAATTTGAAGAAATAATTTATCACCAACATCAAACTCCAAGTCCCTTTGATGGTTGTCAGCATAGATGTTTTTCTAACTCTGATCATCCTTAATGTGTTTCTGGATGGAATGAACCTTTTCTGTCATCTCTTGAACAAGATCAGGCCTGAGAATCTTTCTCTCACCAGCTTCATCCCAATAAGTAGGATTTATACATCACTTCCCATATAGAGATTCATATGGTTCCATTTGAATGCTCGAATGCAAAATATTATTATAAGAGAACTCAACTAATGGAAGATATTGATCTCATCCACCTTTAAATTCCATTGAGCATGTTCTCAGCATGTCCTCGAGTGTTTTAATAGTTATTTCCGATTGGCCATCAGTTTGGGGGTGATAGGTCGTACTAAAGTTTAATTCGGTACTCATATCATGTTGAATACTTCTCTATAATTTTGATGTGAACCTTGGATCATGATCATATATGATAGAAAGTGGAACTCTATGCAGCCTTACCACTTCCTTCATGTAAATAATAGCAATTTCATCAGGAGATAAATCTTCCCGAATGGAGATAAAATGGTCATTCTTGGTGAGACAGTCCATAATAACCCATATCACATTGTTTACTTTGGAAGTTCTTGGGAGACTAGTGATAAATTCCATAGTGATATTGTCCCACTTCCGTGCTGGTATGGGTAGTGGTTGTAATACCCCTTTATAAAGTTGTCGCTCCTTCACTTTCTAACATACCAGGAACCTTGTAGTGTAGTCATCAATCTCTCCTTTCATATTATACCGCCAATAATGATCACAAATTTCCCTATACATTTTCGTGCTTCCCGAATGTATAGAGAAAGTAGATCTATGAGATTCATCCATCAGCTCCTTCTTTATTTTCAGAATAGATGGAACACATAGTCTTGTATAAAATTTTAGTACACCTTCTTGATCAATATTGAACTCAGGAAACTTCTCATCCTTCATAGCCTCAAACTTTTTCTATAATAAAGGATCTTATTTATGATATTTTTTGACCTTCTCTAGTAATGAAAATTGAGAATCATTTCATATAGGGTTGATGATTTCCCTTGCCTTATAATTCCCATGTCCACTTTCACTAGGTCTTTTATCAAGGGATCTCTTTGAATCCTCATCATGGACAGAACAACTGGGTCTTTCTTACTTAATGCATCAGCGACTTTGTTTGCTCTTTTAGGATGATAATTAATTGAACAATCATAGTCTTTAATAAGTTTCAACCATCTCCTCTATCTCATGTTCAATTCCTTTTGTGTGAAAATATACTTCAAACCTTGATGGTATGTGTATATATCACATTTCTCCCCATAAAGATATTGCATTCATATCTTTAGAGTAAAAAAAATCGTAGCCAGCTCAAGATCATGTGTAATATAGTTTTGCTCATGAGTCTTCAATTGTCGGGATGTATAAGAAATGAATTTATAATTTTGTATGAGGACGCACCCAATCCCTTTTAAAGATGCATCACTAAAAATAATGAATCCTTCTACACTTTAGGGAAGAGTTAACACGGGTTTAGTAACCAATCGTTTCTTCAACTCTTGAAACCTTTCCTTACACTCCTTTTTCCAGATGAACTTGACCCCTTTTCGAGTTAACTTGGTTAGTGGATTATAAATTCATGAAAAAAATTTCACAAACCTCCTATAATATCTCGATAATCCAAGGAAACGACAAATCTTAGTTATTGTTGTAGGTTGACGCCACTCCTCTACAACCTTTATCTTTGTAGAGTCAACTATGATTCCTTCATTGGTTACAACGTTCCCAAGAAAGAAACTTATTTTAACCAAAATTTACAATTTCTAAATTTTCCAAAAAGCCTATCCTTTCGTAGAGTTTGAAAAATAACCCCTAGATGATCCTCATGATCTTCATGACTTTTGGAATATTTCATAATATCATCAATAAAAACTTCCACAAATTTATCAAGGTAGTCCTTAAATACTCTATTCATCAAATCTATAAAAATAGAAGGAGCGTTAGTCAATCCAAAGGGCATAACAAAAAACTCATAATTCTCATATCTTGATCGGAATGCGGTTTTTGGAATTTATTCCTTCTTCATCCTCAATTGATGATAACCAGATCAAAGATCAATCTTAGAGAAGAATTGAGCCCCACGAAGTTGGTCAAATAAGTCATCAATTCTTGGAAGAGGGTACTTCTTCTTCATTGTGATGTCGTTTAGTTCTCTATAACCAATGCATAGCTGCATTGATCCATCCTTCTTCTTCAAAAAGAGAATAGGTTATCCCTAAAGAGACACACTCGGTCATATAAACCCCTTCTCCAAAAGATCTTGTAGTAGATTATTTAATTCCTCTATCTCTACATTTTCCATCCTATATGGGGTCTTTGATATCAGATGATATTCAAGTACGAGTTGAATGGAGAACTCTACCTCTCTTTCTGGGGGAGGTCCGGGTAACTCTTCAGGAAATATGTCAATGTATTCCTGGATGATGGGGACATTTTCTATCATTATACTCTCATTTACTTCTTTTTCTTCAGTAATCAAATCCATAAAAAAGGATATATGAGGTTCTTCTAGACAAAGATCAGGTTGAGATATCTCTCATTGGAATATAACTATAGGTTTTCCATTCAAGACTACTAATATTTTATTAATTCTAGATTTGATCTTAGCATTATACTTTGAGAGTCAGTCCATCCCTAGTATAATTTCAAATTCCATATTGGGAATGACTACTAGATTTGATTTAAGATTTTTCTCACTAAATTAAATACTAGAGTTTATAAACACTGAAGATTCTTGGATAATCCCACCAAGATTCTTGACTGATAACTCTACTTTTAGAAATTCATGGGTTGATTCTAAATTCTTTTCAAACTTTGAGGAAATAAAGGAATTTGTAGAACCAGAATCAAACAAAGTACATGCTGTCTTTCAGAGAACAACAAGAGTACCTACCACCGCATCATTTGGCACTTCAACTTCAGTCGTAATGATATAAAAATCACAACCTTGCTCCCTTGTCCTTTTCTGAGGATAATGGTGATTCCCCTACACTGACCTCATATTTGGAAACTGATTGGAAAAGTGCCCAAGTTTACCACACTTATAATATTGGACTTCAGGTAGGTCTGGCACCATCTTCCCTTTGTTGTTAGTATTTGTAATTTGAGGCTTCACCTCACTATGAAAATTCCTAGCAATATGGCCATCTCTTCCACACTTATAGCACTTCCTGCTCTCGATCAGAAAGTTCCCCAAATGATTATTTCCACACTTATTACACGTGGGGTGTTTCACTTGTTTGCATCCTATTCTCTGATTAAATCTCCCCCCTAAGCTTGGATCCATCTATATATTATTTTCATTGGATTTATGAGACCACTACATCTCATTGAACTTCAGTTCGACTTTCATAGCACTCTACATGATCTCTTCATAGTTATCATAGTCTCATTTGGATGGATTATTCCATAGATGAGGTATTAGTCCACCAAAGAATCTATCAACCTTCCCATTATGATCCATGACAAAGCTTGAGGTGTAACGGGAAAGTCTTGTGAAGTTCATCTCATAGATTCCAACAGATTATTTCTCTTTCTGCTTCAGCTCGAGAAACTCCTTCTCCATTTTTGTTCTCATAGAACAAGGGAAATACTTATTGAAGAAGATCTATCTTAACTCTTACCACTCCATAAATTCAACCTCTACTCTTAGAATCATATTTTTAATCAGTTCCCACCACTGATAAACTTCTCCCTCTAAGAGGTAAACTGACAGGGTTACCTTCTCTTGTTCTGAACAGTGGAGTACAGAAAAGATCTTCTCAATAGAGTTGATCCACTGTTTAAAAATCAATGGGTTGGTAGATCCACTAATGGTTGGTGGTTGTTGAAATATAAAAGACTCAATGTAATCTTTCTCCCTTAATGGTGAAATTAGTATCTCATCTTGATTCAAGTTATTTCTCATAACTTGAGTTATTTGGTTCATCATTCTCATGAATTTTTTCATTACGGCTTCCATTGGAGGGTTGTTAGTGAATGGTCCATTGCGGTCACCATTTGCATGGTTCCTACTATTTCCCACCATTTTCTAAAAGAATAAAACCTTAGTGATAAACTTATTTCATTTATGAATATTTTAACTATAAAGGATTTTTATGTATTAAAACTTCATGCTTAAACATATTATTCTTTAACAATAATTACATTTCACTATAAATCCTTCATAATGATTCATAAAAAGCTTATGATTAACTAAAATTATCCCCTTGGAGTTTCAAATCAGGAGTGTAGCAAGTCCCGTTTTCATGTACTAGGATACCCTAGGTCAAGACCAAAACTCCTTGTTGGAGTTTTCACTCTTAGGTACATCTGTGCCACAGCCACATCCACTTGTTTGTATCCAGACAGGGATTTATTTGTTCAGAAACCAATTTCTTAATATTTCACCAAAATACCATGAATTTTTTCTATATTTAAACATTTCTATAGGGTTATTCTAAAATGTTTCATATCCTAATTTCAAAAAATAACTAAACTATCCTTTGATACCAACTATAGAATCCTGCCTTTTTATTACATAACTTGTCATTACATTTTACAAATAGAGGATCTTTAAAGTCTAGTGTCTTGTAAATTAGGAACATAAAACACAAAAACATAAAACATTGTTCTAATCCACTTGTAAGGATTCATCATAGGTTCATCAAAAGTAAAATTAATGCATCTCATAACCTGGAGACATACATCAAAGGAAAGGGTGAGCAGAAGGCCCAGTAAGGAAAATAGGTGAAACAGTTCACATGTGAAATTGAGCGATATCAATAAGAATATAAGGGATATAATAAAGAAATGGTAAAGAAGAATCTAACAAAAATAATAACTTGAATAATAACTTGAAAATTTGGCTACAACGTCTAATTTAGACATTCATAAGCATATCACTAAGGTTAATCCCCAAGGTGTCATAAAAATTATCAAGGTTATTCACCAAGGTATCATAAAACGTGTCATCTCTAGAGATTAATTTCTTTACACTACTGGAAATTTGAGCTATATCCATGGTTTAAAATTGTGTCTATAGGTTCTTAGACCGTGAATATAGGTAATATCCATAGTTTGAGGAATCGTGGATAAGTTTGGTGTGGCTATAGGCCTAGACCTATAGCCATTGTTCCAAACTATGGCTATAGGTCTATAGCCATGGTTTGAACTGTGGATATAGGTATAATTCCACAGTTCAAAACATGGTAATATCATTATAACCACAGTTTAGAACCATGTCTATCCTAGAGGATAGACACACTTTCTAGTCATGGTAAAAAACTGTGGCTATAAGGTCTGAAAATCCATAAAAATATAGCTCCTCCACCCCCTGTAAATCCCCCCCACCCCACTCCCCTTGTAGTATCCCAATCCCCTTGGAGTATCCAACCCCCCTACATCCTACATCAACCCTACAAATCCCCCCTATAAATCCCCCATCCCCCTAAAAATCCCACCTAGACACCCCCCCTCCCCCCTACAAATCCTCCCTAGACAGCCCCCCTTCTAGACAGCCCCCCTCCCCCCCAAAAAAATAGTCCCCACCCTCTCTCCTAGACACCCCCCTCCCCCACCACAAAAAAAATAGCCCCCACCCTATCCCCTGGACATCCCCCACACCCCTGCAGCCCCCACCCCCTTAAAATTCTCCCCTGGATAGCCCCCATCCCCCCTTGGACAGGATTTTAATCTGGACAGCCCTGCCCCCCTGCAGCCCTCCTTCCCCCCTGGATAACCCCTTCCCCCATCTTGGACACCCATCCCCCTAAAAACTGGACCCCCCCCCCTCCTGGACACCCCTCCCCCTAGACACTAGACACACCACCACCACCCCCCCCCCCCCCACTCTCCCTCCTAAATCCCCCTCCCCTTGCAAAGCCTCCCCTAGACAGCCCCCCTCCCCCTGGACAATATTATAATTTGGATAACCCCCCCCCCCACACACACACACACACACATACACCACCCCATGCATCCCTCCTTCCCTCCTGGACACCCCACCCTCCCCCTAGACACCCCCTTCCCCCCTGGACACCCCCCCCCCCCTCCTGGACAGCACCCCCTCCCCCCTCCTGGACACCGGACACCCCCCTTCCTGGACAGAACCCCCCTCCTGGACACTGGACACCCCCCCTTTCTAGATAGCACCCCCCTCCTAGACAGCACCCCCCTCCTGGACAGCACCCCCCCCCCTCCCCCTACAAAGCCCCCCTCCTGGACAACCCCCCTGCAGACCCCTCCCTCTTGGACCCCCCCCCCCCTCCTAGACTCCCCCCCCCCACACTACAACCCCCCCTCCCTCCTGGACACCCCCCCTCCCCCAAAAAAAATATCCCCCACCCTCTCCCTTAGACAAGCCCCACTACAGTAGCCCACCCCCCTTGCAGCCCCCTCCCTCTACAAATTCTCCCCTGGATATCCCCCCTATACAGGATTATAATCTGGACAACCCCCCCCCCACAGCCCCCCTTCCCCCCTAAACACCCCCCCTACACCCCCCCTTCCCCTTAGACACTGGACACCCCCCACCCTCCCTCTTATACACCCCCTCTATCCGTGGACATCCCCCCTCCCTCCCTAGACAGCACCCCCCTCCTAGACACCCCTCCTCCCTGGACACTGAACACCCCCCCCCCACTCTCCCACCTGCATCCCCCTCCCCCTACAAAGCCCCCCCTAAACATACCCCCTCCCCCTGGACAGAATTATAATCTGGACATCCCCCCATCCCCCCTGGACACCCCCCCCCCACCCCCCTGTACACCCCCTTCCCCCCTAGACAACCCCCCCTCCTTCCTGGACAGTACCCCCCCCCCCTTCTGAACACTGGACACCCCCCCTTCCAAGACAGCACCCCCCTCCTGGACAGCCCCCCCCCTCCTGGACACCCCTCCCCCTACAATGGCCTATGCATTCCAGAAAAAAAACAAGTCGCCTGCATATTCAAATCCTCTCCAGCCATAAAAAAACAAAGTTCCTACAGAAATGAGAGGAAGTCTCAGGGTGTAACACCCAACTCTTCACCTACGCAAGTTGGCTTCTAGTGGTTTGGGTCATGTTATAATGGTATCAATGTAGTCTGAGTCCTAAGTATGTAGTTTAGAGTTTATGTTTATATTAGGATTTGGAAACTAAAGGAAATGGTGTTAAGGGGTTAATTGTTGGTTTATCAGCCCAGAGGACCCAATAATGGTTTGATGGCCATTCAACCACCCCCCCCCCCTCCCCCTTCCCCCATAACACCCCCTGCCCCCTCAACCTGAACACCCCCTCCCCCTTCCCCCAGCACACCCCCTGCCCCCCACCTGCACACACCTTCTCCTTCCCCCAGCACACCCCCCCCACACCTGCATGTCCCCTCCCCCTCCCCCAGCACACCCACAACACCCCCTTCCCCCAACACACCCCCTACCCCCTACCCCCCCCCCCCCCCACCTACACACCCACCCCCCTGCCCACCCCTGAAGGAGTTCAGTATGAAGAAATTTTTTTGAGACAACTGTTCTTATTCATAAAGAAAGGCCAATTGTGACCATGCCTAGTGTTTAAACTGCATAAAGAAGAGGTAAACTCGATATGGAGCATCATACAATGGATCAAATTATCCTTGTATCACTTGCTGATTGATATTGAAATGATGATGTGTTTATGGAAACTGTTGAACATTCTCATACACCACCTATACCATCACCACCTCCTATTGTGCATGAAAAATCACCCTCTATTAGTAAGATCTCATAAAGTTATAAAATGTAATCTTTTTACTTTGATATTATAAATGAGTTTGATAATATTTGAGGAGATTATAATGAGATGAAACAGGAGTTAAAATATACTAATGATGAGATAAGAGAACTTAAGAAGTCCTCTATTCCCAAGGTTGATTTTAAAAAGTTGGTTGGGTTAATGACTACACAAACAAAGTTGATTAGGAATCTCCAATCATTCCCTCCTATTAAAAAATTTGTTTCTAAAGTAATTTTCAAAGATCTTAAGGATTTGAATGTTCTAGTTAGATATTTGAAGGATGTTTATACTACCAAGTCTGAGTTCAATTATCTTGGTGTTACGGTTGTATCTCAATGGTACATGTTCCAAAATCTTTCAATGGTGAAATTAGACATGTCTCAATATGTTCTTGATGAGGTTAAGTCTTTCAGGACTAAAATGAAGGGAATACTACACACTTTATAAAGTGTTGTATTAAGATAGTTTGATTTCATCAAAAGGTTTCAACCCTATATAACTTCTACCTCAGAAACTTTAGTTGTTCCAGTTTTTTATAGTGGAGTTGATCAATGTATATCAAAATTGAATTATGTATCCTTAGAAATATGGTCCCTATAGTGTGATATGTTCACACCATTCCTTATGCAATATTTAAAGAGGAATATTATGGGTGAGTTCCATGATACCAGAGAAGATATCAGAAATCTTGGTATTGGAACTAATAGATCCGTAAAATTAAGTAGTGGTCTTTTATGATAAATTTTATGGGAATTTGAATGAGATCATGAATGTATCTAAGGATGATAAATGTATGGTTTTTAGATCTCTTGTTCTAGTATCTAGAAACTATTATCATTTGTTAACCTCTTTAAACAAGGTTTATAAATAAGTTCAAGGGATATATTCATATTCCTCCTTGACAAAGCTAGTGGTTATTAGAAAACCATTTTTTAAAACAATAAATCAATTATGGAAACAAGTTTTTAAAATAATTAGAAAATTATAGAATTCAAATTAAAGTTTTAGGCAGAAGGAACCTACCTCAACCTCAAGGTGCGTTGCTTTTGACGACAACTACTCGAATCTTCCTTTTTTCTGCTTGCACGCATATGCAACTTCACATATATATAAGTACACATAGCCCCTATGTACATATTTTCATGGCCAAATACGCACAAGGGGGTCCTTAGATATATGTTTATACTTGCATATACCCCTTTACACTTACACATGTATGTATTTTTCATATCTATATATAATCACACCTAGCCCCAATATATATATTCATACTTCCATGAGTGAATATATATAAAGGGGGAACTTATATATGTATATTTCTACCTATGAATACACATGTAAGCCTTCATCAATGGTGACTAAAATCTACCTCAACAAAATCCAAAACACACTGTAAAAATATAAGGAACCCAGAAATCACAAATTCCCTAATTAAAATTGGGCCAAAGAATAAAAACAAAATAAACCTTACCCAAATTCGATGTTGAACTCATTTTTATTTATGGTGGTGGATAGAACTGACTTCATCATAAGAAAACACTTATAATAAAATAGTGGGAAAAAATGAGATATAATGACTTATTATATGTATGTGATCAGTGTGTCAATTGTACACGATAAATGATACATGAATTCATAACCAACAATGAACAAATAATATTCAGATTGATATGTACATCTCAATACTAAATAACATGATCATTAATAAACCTCTTTATTTTTCAAACATAACCTTCAATTGCCTATTCAAAAATAAAAAATAACCAAAATATGGGAATAAAGTAAAATTCTATCAACACTTAAATGTGAAAAATAGAGCTTAGAAATTGTTCTTAAACTATAAAATCTATTCATTGAACAAGAGTTCACTGTTTTTCTTTTCAACAATAATACAATAAACCTTTTGTATATTTTTTTCACAATATCATTGTTACAAAAGAATGTTAAATAAAAAGGTAGTTTAAAATACTTGTATATTTAATGGCTATTATAATCCCCTAGAGTGATAGTATTGGGAAATGAGCAACATGGTAATCCTCCGGTGATAATAGTGAAATGATTCAATTATTTAACTCTTAATTTTTTAAAAATAAACAAAAGGTATCATGTTTTCCATTGTCGTTACAGCGACCTATAACTAACGCAAACTATGCACTCTCACAAATACTTGGCCAAACAAGGAAGCTCCTTGCATTCACCAAGCTTAAAGCTTCACCAATAACCCCTTTTAATGCTTTTTCAGAAAATAATTTCAATACACAATTAAAAATACAATTACTCACCCAATTCTCAAGAGTGCATCCCACCCTGAAAATGATTCTCCATAGCTTGCACACATGCATGAGATGATCACCACTAACTGCATTAAATTAACAAAAATTACAACAACATGCTTGTTAGTGAGATATTTTAATCAAAAAAAATTGTCCAAAATTCATATCATAATTCATTATGTAAACATTTCTCAACAAAACTTGTCAAGTTCAATAACTTCTCTTTTTCAAATGTAGTCTCCCCCATTCCTGCTTTTTTAAGGCTCACACACCATTGTCATAAAAAATATTTTACCAAATTGGCAGCAGTTTTTCATTACCTACATTAAAATCAAAATGACTGACAAGAAATTGGGAAAAATTATAACGAACCATTATCATAAGTGATCAATGTTTTAAGCATTTTCAAAATATTTTATCAAATGAAGCCTAAATTATACACATTCAAAACAAAAAAAAATGGACAGACTTGTTAAAAATAAAACTAACTTGAATATGGGGTGCCTGGAACATTTATTTTATAGCTAATTCAACTTATCCCATGCTCATAGGGAATTTTCCTGAGTAGAAAACATGAAGTAGGTCCATTTAAAAATGATTTGAATTATAGGATGATTAATCATGCCATGATGTCATTCTATTATCGCTAAAAAAAATCTTTCATTAGTGTACTGATCTGACATGAAAAAGCATGATGGAAGGCGATCTTCAACTAGGTTAAGTACAAAAAAGAAATATAAACTCTCAACAGAAATGAAATTTTTAGTATATTTCAATTGGAATAAAAAAAAGCAAGTTTAGCTGTTTAAAATAAGGTATTCTACTAACATATTTAGTGTTAGCAGCAATGCTAGAAGATTGAGAGAGTGATAGTTTTAACTACTGGGAAAAAGGAACACTAACAGGTTTCAATACTTTAACAACATGAGAATACAAGTAAAGAATTTCATTATTAACAGTAAACACATGCATCAAATTTACTCTGGTTAAATCCATGTTCTAGCATGAATGTATCAAATTTCTTATACCACTATCATGAAGCATGTTTTAAGCCTTTTATTGGTTTATTAAGTAGGCAGACTTGATTTGATTTAAATTCATTAGCAAAACCATGAGGAGGCTTCATGTACAGTTTCTCATCAAAATCACCATGTAAAAAGGCAGTTCGAACATCAAGTTCTTTGATATGAAAGTCATGGTAAGCAGTAAAATCAATCAATAACCAAATGAATGATTTTTTAACTACTGGAGAAAAAATTTCAGAATACTAAACTCCTTCACATTGAAGGAATCCCTTGGAAACTATCATAACTTTATACTTGAGTAGACTGTCATGGTGGTGGCACTCTTACCCTAATGATTTGGTCAGACCCAAGTATGCATGCATGCTTCGGACCCACTCAAGAATTATTCGGACCCACTCAACAATGTGAATATAATTATAGATTTTGGATTAGATGTAACAAAAAAAAATTGAAATCCATACTTATGGACATAGCATTAAAAAAACATCAATATAAGTTTGGAAAACTAACCAGATGATATCCTTCAAAAGACTTTGGCATGGAATGGTGAATCACAAAGAGAACTATAGGTTTTTTGAAACCTGAAATAATAATATGAGCACATGATTTTTAACTTCAAACACGTAATAAAATCATTCTCAATAGCACCCATTCCAAATGAAACTATTGCGCATATTATATTAATATCATATTTGCTCTACTATTTCTGAACAAATTCACTTCGAGTAGGATCCATTCTACCATGGTAAAATGGTGCTTTATGACCACATTCCTGAAAATTTAATATAATTTCTTAGCATCAGAAGGAAATAATTTGGATAGTGATGTTATTAAGAAAGATACATTTACTGAGGAGGTTATGGTTAGACCGCCATGAGGTAGATGGGGTCTAGGTTGTAATGTAACATGGGGAAGGAACATGGGAATGTCTTGAGTGAGATAGTGGGTTCTAGATACTTTGAGGGATTGGATTTTCAAATAATCCCCCTTGAGTGATGTGGTATATCCTCAAGTGATGAGATGAGACCAGATCCTAGACAAAAGGTTTTACCCTGAAACATTGAATATTGTTCGGGTCTTCAAAAATATAATAAACATTTTTTTATTAATTAGATTTTGTATATGAAACATGGGGATAAGATACTATAATGGAACTAATGTAGGTATGTTCATACATAATGGTTTTCTAGGTATCAAATTGGCGTTCAACTAGTGCATGAAACATGTCGAATGTTTTGATTGTTGGGTTAAATAATTATGATATAGTGATAATGTTCATTTACATTAATTGTTTTCCTCATGAATACACATTAATATTTTAGTGTATATTAGAGGAGAATAGTGAGACCCTACAAATTAATACATTTACACCTTACACAAGAACCTCAGTGTGAATGTTGGTGTTTTGTTACATTTGAGGTTTATCAGAGGATGTGTAATGGATAGGGATTGTTTCAATTGATGTGGTTTTGGATAATGGGATGGGATGATCCAAGACCATGGATTTAGATATAATTCTTCATTTTTATTCCTTTTTAAATTTAAAATATGTGATTATTCCTTCATGTGATTAGTTTTGTTGTTTGGTTTTATGTTGTATCCCATTTTATATGGAATTTTATAGATTTATTATGAATACGATGATATTAATGATTTTGTTGGATGTGTTTATTTATTTTTTATGTGGTTTTACTTAGATAATATTGAATATTCTCCCCAATTAATGTTTTAGGACCTCACTTCCAGTCGAAATTCGTTGACATAAGGAGAGGTGTTCCCGAGGTCAAGAATCTATGAATCAAAATATAAAATCATGACATTTATGAATTGCAACAAAGTTGTTACCTTCTAAACTAAAAGGATTTGTATGAAAAAAATATATAATAATGCTTACTGAGAAATCACCAACAAATATTCTAATCATTGAATATTAAAACTCTAGAAATTTTAGAGGTAGAACCAAATCCCCAAAATGAAAACTCCCACCATTTATTGTATTGAAACTTAGGAAGAAATACTCACATTAACTCATCAAACTGATTCAAAACAGATGGATATATCCACTCAATCGCAATAATAATTTAACATGAAATGAATGAATGTAATATAATCATAAGGAGATTTTTTTTCGAGACATTGCATCCCATGTACATGGGAGAACAATGCTTCATTTGTATTTGTATATATGATACATGAATATTACAATAACTATAAATAATCACCTATGTAGATCACTAATCTTAAGTAATTATGAGACACCAATGAAACTGTTTGCATGTCTCTATTGTTCTATAGTTAATCCAATCACCTAATTTCATTAATCTTATGTAGTATTACATGGATTGAACCAACCTCAAGTGAATTTATCCCTTAGAAAATGTTTTTCATCATCTTCCAAGACCATAAAACCCAAAATAATTTCTATTAACCATACTCCTACTAAATGAGACGCTAAGATTATCAACATATATGAAAGTTATTTATAAAATAGTTATAATCATGGAGGATCGTCACCAGAAGGGGGTTACCGCATCGGAGGCGCGTCGGAGAGGAGGTGGGGAGGCCACCTAGAAGCAGCAACGGTTAGGGGAGGTGAAATGTCCTGCATTAGATGGTAGCATTGGACCATCGGGGAAGAAGGTCCATCAGGGAAGAAGGTTCTTCTGGGAAGAAGGGTCGTGCGGGTATCATCGAGGAAGGAAGAATGGTCATGCAGGTATCGTCGGGGAAGAAGAGTCGTGCGGGCACCATCGGGGGTGGAGGATCGAGGAGAGAAGAGAGGGCACCGTCAGGGAAGAAGGGTCGCACGGGGAGAGGGGGCCACGGATATTTGAGGAAACCTATTAATAAAACCTAATTCTATGGGTTTTATTTGAAGTGTGGCTATAAATTAACATATAGCCACAGACCTCTATAACTGTGGCTATAGATCCGCGACTATAAGTCATTTTTCTAGTAGTGTTACCCAATGCATTGGATAAATATCAGGGCGCACCCTCAATATGTATCTATTTTCATGTGATCCACATAGATCATAATCAAATATTTCATAAATAACCCAAAAAGAATAAAATAAATGGGTTTCACTTCAAAATCATGGCATTTTAAAAGTTCTTAAAAACATGATTGTTATGTCATTTATAACCCATGGAAAAGGAATGAGGGTTTCATGTATGTCAATTCTAGAATCAAATATATCATTTTTATGTATTTATGAATACCCATAGAAACGAAATAGGTTTGGGTATTCACATAAATAAAATAAGATAATTTCTTGAGTAAAATAGAGAGATTTTGAGACGAAATTTGTGCAGCATAATGGCTATATAACATGGTTTTAGAAAACATTAAAAAGAGAAGGGACAAGGGTCACCCACTCATAAATAAATCATAATATAGTATAGGGACATAATAAAATAGAAATAATATCATGGTATGTATATTTTAATGACATACCACATGAAAAAGGAAACTTGAAAGGAAAGAGAAGATGCGATTTCTTTTATTAAAATTCGGCAGCCTAACGGTGTCACTTAAAAATTCAGAAAAAGAATTTATGAGATAAAAAAGGGAATATCATCGTATGGAAATAAAAAAGATAGTAAGATGTATACATAGTATAATACCCCAACATATGAGAATGTAAATTCAAAGACATAACATAAAAGAAGTGTTGACTAAAAAAGAGGGTGAAAGGTTCCCTTACCTTGAAGAGTAGCTTCAAAAACTTGAAGGTTGGGACCTTGGGGAGATTTAGGGCACCTTGGGAGGACTCTTTGGGACGTAAAAAAACTAGAACTTTATTGAGGAGGAATTTGGAATGAAATTAATGAAGGAATGGGTTGGTATTTATAAAAAAAGTGAGGGAATATTTTATTAATTTCCAAGGGACACCTCATTAGTGGTATTTGCAAAACCGTGGGATTGACCATGGTATTTTCCCATGGTATTGGCCACTTGGGACACTGCATAAAATATTTTACTTTACATAAGTCGACCATAATTATTACATCATTAATGTTGTCATTAAACACACTGAAACTCAAAACTGTTTTTTTACTATTCACCGAAAAACAAAACATTTTATAAAAATATCATAAATTCACCCTAACCTAATATTGATGCTCTAAATTCAAAAATTACCTCCATTTTATTAAAATAATTTTCTAATTATGAGATATTTAATTTTTATGTAAAAATATTATTTACCTGAAATAATACTAATACTTAACTAATAATTTTTGAAACAGTTATTTACTTATGCTATTATATAACATTACCAATCAAGATGTCTAAATTGTATTTATACTTTATTAAGTGAGGTTACTATTCCATTGTTCACATTACTATTCATAAGGGTAATATTACTATTCATAATTTATTATTCACCAAAAATTAAGTTAATCTTATTAGAATCTAAATTTCTTACTGATCACAACTGTATATGACCATTTTTTTGAAAATCATTTCACATTATTAATTATTTAAAGTATAAAAAAATATTTTAAAATACATTTTTTCCAAAATTCATCAATAATATGGAACTTCTATAAATTCATCCAATATTTATCTTGAAATTTGAAATTCAAAAATTTTACCATAATAATAAATAACAATTTTATTTATAAAGAAGGATTACACAAAGTAATTAAGGCTTCATTACATAGCCCCTTATAACAACTGCATAGGATCTAAGAGTAAGGTGTGCGGTGGTGATAGAATCTTGGGGAGGCTCGGACAACATTTCCCGAGTAGTGATTTCTATCAGCTTGAACTTCTCCCGAAGTTGATTACATTAAAGATTAACATGTTGAAGCTCGGCTTGGGATTGGTCCAGAACAAATCCCAGTGATGTTATCTCCTTCCCAAGCTCCAACAAATGGGCTTTGTATGGCCTGAGTCTACTAGATGAGTCCACTGACTCTCCTTTCTGTATTAATTAACCATGATCATTTGTATTTATAAACAATAATAATAATGTTAAGAGTATATTTTCCAATGGTCATGTTGACCAATGGTCATATAATAGTAGAAACCTAATGGTATCATTTTAATTATACTTACTTCATTTATAAAAGGTTATAGTTGTGTTGAGTACAAAATGAAATAACCCACAAAATCACGAAACAAATATTATTCAAAAGTTCAGGTCGTTACAGTACTACTACATAGAGTGTACTTCTAAAAAATTCATCATACCCAAATAGAAAGAATACAATGTTTTAATCAAATCACTTGTTGTGTGATTGAGATTTCCCAAATATAAATCCCTCTGAACACCCTGAAACGCCCTGATTCTCCCAAAAACCACCAGATCAACCCTCAAGGGATCTCCAATAACCCAAAAACAAGATTAAAACTTAAAAAAACTAACCTATGATGATTTATAGTGAAAAATTTAAAAATGGATTGTATTTTAGTGGAAACCTCTAAATCTTTTATCTAATTCATGTTCTACAGCACCCGTACAACGAACCGATACGACCCGAGCTCCATGATTATGCCTCCTCCCTCTCTCCCTCTTCTCTCCCACTCTCATCCCTACTATCTCCCTATCATCTCCATCTTATCTCTCTTATCTAAAGGAAACCTCAATGGGGTTTATGAAACACACAAAGGTAGGAAAAGAGAAAAATAATAAAATGGGAAAAAAGAAAAAAATAAAAGAAACATGGTAAAAAGAAGAGAGAGAAGAAAAGGGGGCCTGATCCAAACCCAGCACCTGACATGAGGTTATACCATAATTAGTCACAATTGACCATTATGGACTAAATGGAGAAATTATAATTCAGATCTGATGCTCTAAATAGAAGATATCACTAAATGAACATGCACAAATAAATAATATCTAATTAATTAAATATTAAATATTCAATGAAAATTAGAATGTCTTAGAATTCTACCAAAATCCTTTCCTAGGGTAAAAACCCTATTCCAGGACCAACGGAGTGGTCATAAAATTATCTACGATATCCTGATAGGATAAATTACCATTTTTTTCCTTGAAATCTACCCAATAGAAAAAATTCAAATTTCCACTATTTTTCTTAAATTGACACGATGTGGTTCATGATAATATCCCCAACATAAATGCTTCTCACCCTAAAGAGGCCTAGATGGTTAACCATCTTCCAAGCTTCACCCCAAACATCATTTCTCCCAACACAACAATGATTTTCCATTGATCAGTCTCAAAGTACCGAAAACACCCCCAGCATGAGGGGAATTCAACCACGACTGATCTAATTCTCCCCGCCATAGGAGTATCCTTATCATCTCCCCTAAACCAAGAACCAAACTCCGTAGCCTAATCTCCTTCCACTACTAAACATAATGGAAATACATGGACAAACTTCCCACACTAGACTACTAACATGGAGAAACCAACCACCGCCCATTCCCAGCACACTATAAATAACAACCCCACACTAATGAACTTTTTAAAATAAGGACCATAACCCATGACATTCTATGGTTCACTAACCACCATAAGGATTCCAAAATACCAAAATAAATATTATTGAACTCACATAGCCCAACCGATAGTGCGCCTAACCAGTACACACATGCCTTCTCAAAAATCATTTCTTCCAAAAATCCACATCAACACCACTCCCCTCCTCAAGGTAGTGTGATACATGAAAAAAATCTCACAAACTCTCATGATAAAACAATCCATGACCTAAAAACATAGTATAATATACTTAAACCTGCTTTTAATGACTCGTATTTTCCATGTATTATATTTTGATATTGTATGGATTATTTTCGAAACCAGACATTGAGACAGTGTGAAATTCTGAGGCCCAGTGTTCCAAAAATAAATGTTTCAAATATATGAAATATATTAATTATCACATGCACATAGTTTTCCTGAAAAAGTGGAATAACTTCTAAATGGGGGCCTGAATTAGAAATTTGAGGGAACAATTGAGTTTAGAATGCAGTTTTTACCCTAGACACAACATAAGATTTGTTAGAACGGTTTTTTTTGTGGAAAAGTCATCGCGAGAATGGAAATGGATAAAAAAATTAAAAAAATTATTTTAATTTAATATCATTATCACAACAACTAGAAAATATTTAAGTAGACTACTACGATGAAATTCCATGGTTAGTTGTATAAAACTGTAGCTATTGAAGAGATATTTGGTGGATCTCTCTTATAAGAACTACTACCTGATCTTGGATTGGTGATCTATGTGTGATAGAATCGAAGGGTCACACGAATTACTATGAAATATCATCATTATTCATCACTGATCAATCCAAATCAAGGTAAGACATTTGTTTGATTTAGTTTTCTTTCCTCTTTTTAGTTTCTGTGAATAACATGGATCAATCAACCAACATATTGATCCATGGATCGTGCATATTGTGGGATGGATTAGATTAATCGGGATTTGGGATAATTTCTTCATGATTTAATTTTTATCTATTCATTCATCATTTTAACTCAAACAAATTGAGGTCAATATGAACATCGATCGATATCTTTTCCTCTAGATTGTTCTTTTTTTTTCCTCCCATTCTTTATTCATTGTGGTCATTATTCGTTTGGACTGTGGTTAGACATTCCCAAATGAATCAATCATTTCACACTTGTTTCTTAGAATAATGATTCAAAATTATAGATTCAAGCTTCGCACAAAATAATAGTGGTGTAATGATGGAGGTGGAAGAATATTGGATTATGTAGATACCTGGTTTTTGTGTTCTTCAGTGCATATTAAAAAACACCATTCAAATCCATTTTCTGAATGGATAAAAGGGCTGGAAGTTTTTTATCGATGATAGAAAGGTTTTTCAGGGCCTAATTAAATATTTTTCAGGTGATATGCATTTAGAATGGTGACCATAGCATCGAAGAAGACACATGAAATCCAGATCTATGATTCTGGAAAATTCCACACTACACGATATGTAATACGGAGTCACACACCATGTGGACCCCTCTTAGAGACATCTAGGGTTATGGGATGGAGATAAGTATCACACAGTATGTGACCTTGTCTCATGGAATGTGGTCCCCTTTGATTAAATTGGTGTGTACCTCAGAAGGTACACAGACACGGGTTGGAGTACACGAGCATGGGAACACTATGTATTCCCCAACATGAACATTTCCTAGACAAAATTACATAGGATAAGATGTGTATTGGTACATGGGAAGACGACACACCATGTACTATTACAAGGACACGGGAATGACCTAGGGTTAAGGGACACAACATGTAACCCTACTGCATGTTGTATACTTATTAAAACATGGATTAGAGACCTTATCCTTTGTATCTTGGACAAGTTTTGTTAGGGTTAATTCCCCCTATACATTCTCTGAGGGTTAGTATAGAATCGCCTCCTATACATAGGATAACAATCCCTTCAGAAGGACTTCTTGGACAGAGTTGTTGGAATCCCTCTATAAGGCCCAGAGTGAGATCCTCTATTCATATTCATACCCTAGGTATAGTTCTTAGTATCATCATGACCAAAACTACATGGGAATTGATCCTATACTTAGCAGGTTAATCCAGATTAAGTTGTCAGTATACCTCGTAGCCTTGGGCATGATCCTCATCTGTGTATCGTATCTCTTTGGACTATTAGTGTGTATTTCTAATGGTGAGACCCGATGATCATTACCTCTCAAACAGATTTCATCAATGATTTCAAACTCAAGAGTGTATTCTCCCAAATTAGTTCTTCTTTAAAACGTTGAGTTGGATCCTAAGTTTTCATTACGGTTATGATTTTCATTTATATTGTGTCTTTGTTGAGTATATCTAGATATTCTTATTATATGTTTTGTAGATATATACTTGTATGAAGATGACTCTATTATTTTATTGTATGATTTTTTGTTCTGGGTATCCTAATAAGTATTGTTATACTAACCCCAGTATGGGATTTTCTCTCATGTGTCATGTATTTTGCAGATGGTCAACCTTTTGATAGAGTCCTAAATGAACCAGGATTAGACGGTGCTTAGTGAGACTGGACAGACCAAGGTTTGTTTGATAGAGAAAATATTTTCAATTATGTTACTTTGAATTTCAATGTTTTTAATCCCATAAATGTGTTATTTTAAGTTCAATTGTAAAATTTTAGGTTTTTATGGTATTTTTAGCTTAATTGATAAATGGTCTAATTTAAATTTTAACTGTTTTAATTTATTTATGCATTTTGGACATTAATTTTTCTACACTAATACAAATTGAAATTTATTATTTTTTATGTTTCTTTACATATTGGGATTCATTTTATTCTTTAGGTCCCAAATATCAATACATCATTTGAAGGCCCAAATACAAATCACAATTTGGGCCTCAAAAATTGTGCACATATTTGGTGATTTTTTATGTTGGGACCATATCTCATAAATGGTTAGTACAAAGGAGATGAAATTTAACATGGATAAAAAGGAAATACTAAGTAAAAACTTATTTAACAGTTATTCCACCCAATTCAGACTTCTTAAATTTCATTAATGCATGGTAAAGTAGAGCATTGGAATATGAAGAGTCACCTATCCAAAATTAAATTTATGGAGTCAAATAGCCATAACTCCTACATAACATATAAAATAAAGATTCAATTTTGAGGTTGGACATGTATAAATTAGAGGAAAAACTTTTAAGAAGGAACATTTTCAAAATTTGGTCATTTAATTGGGAATCCATGTGCATGAATTCGGTGCATATATTTGATCCAAAAACATTTACCCCTTCTCCCTATAAAAATTTGTTTCTTCTTTATTCCAAAGGTTTGTAAACTTAGGGGTAAACTTTGTTGGAAATTTTCTATATTTTTATAGTTTCATTTATTTTTTTAATAGTATTTTTCATCTTTATTATATGTTATTAGTTTTCTTTATCTTGTTTTCTCATATTTTTATCTTTTTTTTCATCCTGTTCTTCTTCATTGTGATCTCTAATACTCATGATCATGAGTAACTAACTCGAGGAAGTTACCAGGGGATCAATCCAGTGTTGAACCCAAGTTCATGAGCTATAATTTTTATGTTTCTTATTTTATTAGAGTTAGTATGAGGTGGATCTTAGTGGGAAAGGTGTCTTTGTGTCTCCACTTTCCACTTGAGGCTTAGCTTCTTCTTTCTGCAATATTCTCTCTTGATCAAGGAGGTGGATGTGTAGTCTATTAGTGATAATTGAGTGTACCATATATTCACAACATGGGTAGGTAATAATTTTCATGAATATAATTTATCATGTTCATTAAGTTGATTTGGAACAAATAAAGAGACGATAAAGGTTCACTCTGGGTGTTCTCTTGGGTGGATCTCCTTTCTATCTAACATCATTCTATCTGCATTCATTCCATTTGCATTATATTTTCATGTTTAATTTTAGTATTTTGTTTTAAATTCTAAAATATATATTTATGTTCATTTTATTTCATAAATAAAATAATATAAAAAATTAATTATAAGTAGTGAGTGTTTGACCACAACAGCTCCTCAAGAGAATGACCTAGGTCAGCCCCTATGACGCACTTAGTTTTAATATTTTGAGAGCACGTACAACAAAGCTGCATAAAATTGGCGTCGTCACCAAGGAGCCAAGTGGTATTCACTTATTTTTTTTATTCACATTTTTTAAATAATTTTCTTTTCTTTAATTTAAAAAAATCACAAAAAAATCATAAATTTCAAAAACTAAAAAAAATCTTTGTTCATGATGTATTCAAATTGTGGTTATTATGAATGGAATAACTACTCTTATGTGAAAAAAGAAGAAGAAATTAAAAATATTAGATTCAAGAACTTAAAAAAGGCATATAAAAATTGAAGAGTAAAGTTAATAGGGTAGAAAAATATATTTATGCTCTGCTAGAGAAACCGGAACCTAAACCTGAGCCAGAACCTGAACCAGAATGAGTGGTGGAAGATATTTCACCAATAATTTTTTATATAAAAGAACCTGAGGTGGGTGATAAGGGGATTCTAAATGAATTAATCACATAATACCACACCCAACCATTACTCTAGGATATTCTTGAAGAAAACATGTCAACTGATATACTTATGGGAGATCAACATTTTTTGGAAGAATCATGGAATCACTTTGTTGAAGATAACCTGAAACTTGATATTTACATCGTTTATAATGAAAAATAATCTCCTTTATCCCTATATATTTCTTTATAAGATGATTATGAATATGAGACTATTGAGATTCATATTCCAATGGCCCTACTAGAATAGATCAATTTCTAAGCTGAATTACTTGAAAGAGAACATTTCTTTATTGATTCTTCATATTTTAATCTTATTCAAGCTAAATTATTTTTTGAATTTTACTTTTCTAAAATTTATAATGCAACACAAATGGAGTAGTACTTAGATGTTAAATAAGATACTACACATGTGGTAGTTATTTATGAATAATATATGGTAAATCATGTGGTGTGACAGTCTCCTCTACATTAACTTGCATACTATATGGAGGAGGACACCACATAAGTCAACAAGGAGTGTCCCTATTTTCTTTTCTATCTAAATTATTTCTTTATTATTTCTATGGGGTTGGTAAATTTATTATCTTATTTGGGGTTCTATATTATTTTTTTCTACTCATAGACACTGGAAAAAGTCACATGTGGTGGTTTGTCTAAAAGAAACCACATCCTCCTTCTGATTGGGGATAATCCACTGCAACTATCTGACTAGGGGCAGTAAAAACTTAGCACCCATTTAGGGGTATAAACCAAGAATTATCCCTTTTTTATCCCCTTCCTATTTATTTTTATTTATTTTTCTTATGTCTTGTAATTTCTTTCTTATATTTTTAAAGTGGTAGCATCTAGGATCTTAACTCAAGGATGCCACTGAAAAATAAATCATGTTGTGTCTTTCCTTTTCTTTATTTTATTTTCTTACCAATTTAAATTCTTCCTAAAAAACTTTATTTATCTAATTTGAGCTAAATATAGGGTAGTAAATGGAATAAGTGTGTGGGAGGTATATCGATCAATTTTTAGAAATTTTTTTTGTTCTTTTATTTTATTTTTCATGTTTTTTTAAAAAATTATTATCTTCTTTTTTTCATTTTTGGAATGATTTAAGGAATCTTGAGCTAAATTGAATAATTTAAAAAATTCAAACCATCATGGTGTTTTTTGAACACTACTTGATTTTAATATTTTAGGATTTAAATTATTTTTAAAAGTATTTTGTTTCTTGATTTATGATATTTTCATTAAATGAAGTTTGATTGATTGTGAAACTCATGTGCACTAGTATTGTCCAAATTGAAAATCTTTCCCAACCCGAGAGGTTTATAAAACTTTTTGACATCTTCTTACATTTATATTTTTCTTGAGAGTCTTGATACATGTTGTGTGATCCAAAAATTTATTTTTTTCTCTTTTTCAAATATATTAGAGTTCATGGAATGTTTCAAGTATGATTAAGGCACCATTTTGAAATCCCTTTTTACATTGAACTCTTATTTTGTCCTGCCTTTTTAACAGACCTTTATTAATCCCCTAGTTTCCATGAAATACCTTATTAGGAAACCACATTACAAGCCATTTATCCATTTACAACCTACTCTATAAGTTAATTTCATGATTATTGTTGAACTCAAGTGTGGGGGAGGGTGAAGGTGGGCTATATTTTTCTTTCCTAAAGAATCTGTTTGAGCTGAAATGAAAATAGTGTTCTCATATTTATTACTAATTTGGTGGAATAAATTTCATTATAAAAATATGTATGGGTGGAAGAAAATATTATTACACATATGGGATGGGTTTTCACCAATTTTTTAAGATCAAAAGTTGCCTCTATTTTCCTCAAAAACATGATTCTGAAGAGAAATTCAGATCTGCATTTAAGCTGAAACAATGCTACAATTAGAAAAAGAGGGAAGAAATTTATTATTGATAGTGAAATTAAAAGTGTAAACTTACAAAATAAAGAATATTTGTTTGGTGGTGATTCATTTTTGAGAATATTGAGGATCACAACATTCTTGATCAAAACTATTTTCATGTATTTACTTCACTATAGAGCATAACCCTCCTCATTATGCCTTATATTTTTTTACATTTAAAACCTAGAAACCCTCAGACTTATAAAAACCCAAGAGCAAGACATAATGATTGAAAATTTTATGAATATATGAATTGTAGATATTATAAAGATATAAATCATATGTAGATCACACATGTTCTTAGGAATGATAAAAACATCACACACAAAAATCCTTGAGTGAAAAGAGAAATATTTTTTCAAGGAGGTAGGTATGACATGCATGTGAGGATTAAAATTATATTTAATGGAGTTTTATGATTTTTGAGGATTTATTAAATTTTAATCCATGTAGGATTCATGATATTTTCCTTTGATATGATAATTGAGTTGTGTTGTCATTTATCCTTCAAGAAGTTTGTTTTGACCATGGTATTAGATAATTTCCCAAAAGTGAAATATTTAAGTGTGGGGGAATTGACATAGAAAATATTTTCAATTATTTTACTTTTAATTTCAATGTTTTTGATCCCACCAATTTTTTATTTTAAGTGAAATTTTCACATTTTTATGATTTTGTGGTATTTTGAGATTTATTGATAAAGTAGCCTAATTTTGGATTTTAATTGTTTTAATTTATTTTTGTATTTTGACTATGAATTTTTCTAAACTGATCCAAATTGAAAAATTATTCTTTTTTAGATCTATGTAAATGTTGGTATTTATCTTATCCTCTGGGTACCAAAGCTCAATCCATCATTTAGAGGCCCAAATCTATATCATAAGTTGGTCCTTGAAAACTGTGTATAGATCTGGTGATTTTTTATGCTGGGCCCATATCTCATAAATGGATAGTATAAAGAAATTGAAATTAAATAAGGAGATATAAAATATAAGAATGCACAACTTCTTTAACTATGGTATCACTAGATTTTTCCTTCTTAAATGTCATTAATGCATGGTAATGTGGAGAATTGGAATATAAAGTGTCATCTATTCATAATTAAATTTTTGGAGTAAAACATCCATAACTTCTATATACCATGTTCAATAAATCTAAAAATTTTAGGTTGGACTCTTATAAAGTATTGGAAAAACTTTCAAGAAGGAACATTTTCTAAATTCAGTAATTAGTTTCAAATCCACATGCATAAATTTGGTGGACAGATTTGGATCCAAAAACATTTACCCCCTCTCCCTATAAAAATTTGTTTCTTATTCATTACAAAAGATGGAAACATAGGGGTAGAATATGTTGGACATTTTATGTAGTTTTATAGTTTAATTTATTTATTAATAGTATTTTTCATCTCTATTGTATGTTATTATTTTTCTTCATCTCATTCTCTCATATTTTTATCTTTTGTGTTTCCAACCCATTCTTCTTCACTGTGATCTCTAATACTCATGATCATGAGTAACTAACCCAAGGAAGTTCCAGGGGGATCAATCTAGTGTTAAACCAAGTTTATGAGCTATGATTTTTAATGTTTCTAATTTTCTTAGAATTAAGAAAAGTGTGAACTTAGTTGGCAAGGCGCCTTTGTGTCTCAACTTTCCACCCAAGCCTTAGCTTCTTCTTTCTATAATATTTTCCCTCAATCAAAGAGGTAGATGTGTGGTCTCTCAGCAATCATTGAGTATAAAATATATTCACAACATGGGTAGGAGAGTATGTTCAAGCATACTATGGATAATTTTTATTAATTTTATTTAGAACAAATAAAAAGATGATGGAGGTTCACTCTAGGTGTTCTCCTGGGAGGATCTCCTTTCAGTTTAACATCATTTTGTCAACATTCATTCCATTTTCACTATATTTTCAGGTTTAATTTTAGTATTTCATTTTTAATTCTAAAATATCTATTTATGTTAATTTTATTTCATCAATAAAAAAATGAATTATAAGTAGTGAGTGTTTGACCACAATAGATCCTCAAAAGAACAACCTAGATTATCCCCTATACTGCACTTAGTTTTAAAAATTTTGAGAGTGCATAAAACAACACTGCATTAGTGTTCCTATGGTATCTTGATTGCAGTCTCAGTATTACTTTCAATTTGGTATTTTTTTCAGACTCTCTATAGCAGGCTTGTATTTGGCCCTACTTACATTCATTTACTTCATGTCGTACTCTGGTTATGGGATTTAGATTTTTGCATGCATGGTTGTTCATTTGTTTTTATAGTTCAGCATTGTATAGGATTGGATGTGTCTGTGTGTATATCGATACTTAGGATAAGGCCTCCCTTGTTAATGATAGCCTACTCAGTGCTAATCAGCATCCCCTGGGCTATTAGAGGTGGTCTTGGGGAGTCACGACATGGGCCCCTTTGGGACGGGTCATGACAGAGTGGTATTATATCTAGTCGGTTCTGCCTTAAGATCAGAGTTTTTTATATTGGTTTGGGGAAATGGTGTTATGTGTTTCAAGTTTGCATTTTAGAACAGGGACTCCAGTGTTGGTGAAGCAGCTGATGTATTCGTACATTAGGACTCGGATTGACTACTTTTTGACTCAGTGCATGAGAAAATTAGTTTTAGAGAAAAAAAGGTACAAGAATCATATAGGAATGGGTTGTGGTTTCCATGACCTTATTAAGAAAGATCTCCATATATACTCATTAACCGTGGTGGATCTTGTTTAATTTCAGGATGCCTCTACAATGTATGCTAGCTAGGGTTCATCATTAGTATCATAAGGATGATCCCCTATGTGATGAGGCTCCTATATAGGGACTAGTTCTAAATTTTCTACCTCCAGGTGGTGCAATAGTTATACCACCACTTGTAGAGAAACACATAGTACCCATAGTACTAGAAGATGAGGTGTGCAGTGTAGGTTTTGGGTGCAGTGGAAGCATGCGATGGAAGGTTCCCAACATTGAATTTTTTCTATAATTGATGATAAATCATATATCTATACAACAATGAATGTTGTGATCCATAGAATTAGATCAACGAGATCAGACAAGAGTAATCATGCCAGAACGAGAGAGAGAATCGTCCCATATTATTTATAATTAATTTAATTAAATAAAGAACTACCTTTGTTGGAATTATTTATTCATTAATGAATCTGGTGAAAGATATGTGGTCCACCATCATTGCGTTATAGAAACCAAGTGTATATTTCCTCTAGCAGTGATCCACGCATGTTTTGAGAATCTCCAAATGTCGCTAAAGGAATATCTGGGTGTTTTCACAATAGATCCTTGTGATTATGTCATCTGTCTTTGATTGATTCAAGAACCACTTCCAAAGCATTCTCATTGATCCAGTGGAGGAAGATTTCTCTCCATTCTTAGGATTGTTCTTGGAGAAGGGAACTCTCTGGGATTGAGAGGATTCTCTAAATCTTTTGTTCACAATCAAAACAAATGAATTGGATCTCTAGAGAAAATAACATAATTGGGTATTTACATTGCTAGGGTTAAAATAAAATAATTGCACAAGTTACCTTAATTATTTATTTAATCCTATAAAAATACCATTTCAAATAATAATAATAATAATAATATCATTTCTCGACATGCGTTTAATTTAAAAATTAAGATTAAATATTATTTAATTAAATAATATTCAATATTTATTATTTCTCATCAGACCATTAAACTCGGTTCTCCATTCCTTTACAATATTTATTAGGCCTTGAATAATCTCTATTTATTTATTAAATAAATATCATTTCATTATTCACCAATAAATAAATAAATATGATATTCACTAAATATAAAATAAATATTTATATGCGATCAATAATACATGAATAATTATTAAACCACATAGGAGAATAGTATTTATTCAACCTATTAAATAATAAATAATAATATATTATTTAACTGAGATTCTAGACACACTTAGTATGTGACCCTCTAGGCCTCTTTCTCAGTGGCATTAGGCTAAGCAGCCTAAAGTTCAAGGTTAGAATCTAGCAACATGCTAAGGAACCCATAGAAAAATAATTTAATGATAAAAAAACATGTTACCTCAAATGTACACTTACTGTGTAATATGATCTCTTTATCTTGATATCTCTAATCAAGCAGGTTGCATGTTGGGGCCAACAACTTATGTGCTTGATGTCTCTTTCTTTGACTTCTCAGAAAATGAACTTTTCATTATAACACCATGGTCATGGATTTATTTAGGCTATATCATTTCCATCAAATTAAATGAGATGTCAACATTCATTAATAAACTGAAGGGACAAATCCTTTCTCATATTATTCATTAATGCAATATGACTCATGATGCACCCAACATATTCTACTTCACTGCAAACATCTCTCGTCACAGTTTTCATCAATACATCTAAGTGTGTGACTCATAATAATTATTAATAATAATCTTAAATTCTAAGGACCAATACACACATCCTTGTATAGGAACACCCAATGACACATATAAATGTGTATTTCCTACTAGCGGGTCTCGTTCACATAATATTCTACTGGATATTACCAAGGGCATACACCATGAGAAGGTGCCTCAAAGTTCTATGAGTCTTAGCACCTAATAGCCTATATCATTTGTGTCCATCAAATGATATAATCCGACTATAGAACATATATTCAAGAACAGTGAAGTATCACTTCTGGGTCTCATCATAGTAGGGAACTGATATGACCTTTTAGTGTGATAGCTACTCTTAGGATATTATCACATACTATGTCATAGAGAAGAACAATCATGATGTGATAAGTAGTTTATTAATATTAACAAATATGAATACAAGTTATCATACAGTACACAGAAGTTTGTTCTAGGGTTCCAACTCCAACAGACTCCTACTTGAACTAGAGATAATTACTAACAACCTTCAGTCCTATAGCACTCACATGGTACTCATGCTTTTTATAAGATAGGCCTTTAGTCAAGGGGTCTGACACATTCTCTTTTGTGGGTACTCTGCTTACTGCAACTTCACCCCTCTAATAGAAATCCCTCAATATGTGATACTTTTGTAGTATATTATTTTTTTATTGTTGTGACCTTGGCTCTTTTACAAGATCTTCCACAGTAGTATTATCACAATACAATGTGATAGGGTCTTTACTTCTAGGTACCACTTCAAGATCCTGGATAAATTTCTGTATCTAAGTGGCTTCCTTGGCTATATCAAAAGATTCTATATACATAGACTCCCTTATAAAATCAGTGACAACTAGATGATTTGAACTCTTCCATATCACATCTCCTCCATTGAGAGATAAAACATATCTTGATTGCAAATTTAGATCATTATAATCTATCTGAAAACTAGCATCAGTATAACCAATGACGACCAGCTCCTCATCTCCTCTGTACACTAGGAACATATCCTTAGTTATTCTCAGATACTTAAGGATACCATTAATTATAGTCCAATTCTATTCTCTTGGATCTATTTTATATCTTCCTACCATTCTCATTACATAGGAAACATCAAGTCTAGTACATAACATGGAATACATGATTGATCCTATCATCAAAACATATGGGATCTTACTCATTCTCTCTTTCTCATGTTGTGTCTAAGGACACATTTTTTAGAAATATGTAAACCACGTGACACTGGAAGTAATTCCCTCTTGGATTTTTCCATACTAAATATCTTTAGTATCTAGTCAATATATGTACTTTGAATTAGTCCAAGTAGACTCTTGTATCTATCATGAATGATCTTGATCCCTAGAATATAGGTTGTTTCACCTATTTCCTTCATGGATAAACACTTGTTTAACTAGTCCTTAAATGACTATAAGACAGGTATGTTGTTTCCAATAAGTAATATGTCATCAACATATACTAATAGGATAATTACCACATTCCCACTAAACCTCTTGTAAATACATAGCTCACATTCATTCTTTATGAACCCAAATTCTTTGATGGGTTCGTCAAATTAAATGTTCTATGGATTGGATGTTTACTTAAATCCATAAATAGATCTATATAACTTCAAAATTATTTTTAGAATCACCTGGAGTGACAAACCCTTCTGATTGTGTTACATATACATATTCTTGAAGGTTCCTATTATGTAATGTAGTTTTGACATCCATCTACCAAATCTCATAGTCATGGTAAGCTACTATAGCAAATAAAATTCTAATGGATTTAAATATATAAACTGGTGAAAATTTTTCATCTTAGTCAATTATTTGACACTGTTTAAACTCTTTATTCACTATCCTATATTTATAGTTATTTACTTTACCTTCCATGTCCAATTTCCTCTTGAATACCCATTTGCATCCAATAGGCTTTACATCAACCAGTTCATTGACCAGAACCCAAACATGGTTCTGATACATGGAATCCATTTTAGAATTCATGGATTCTTTATATCTTATAGCTTTCAATATTTCTACTATATCCTTATAGGATAGAGGTTCATCGGTGTCAATTAATAATGATTCACCATCCTTGATGACTAAAAAACCACATCTCACTGGTTTTCTTACCTATTTTATGATCCTATGTAGTACTTGTGTTTCAGGAACTACTTGTTCTATGGGGACCTCTAGAATATGTTCCTATTCCAACTCTTGTGTATCTTGAGCATCAACTTCATCGAATTCAATCTTTCTCCAACTATCCTTTTTGAGGATGTTCTCCCTCTCAAGAATGACAGATTTTCTGGTGATAATCACTTTCTTATCTGAGGGGTTGTATAAGTAATATCCCCTTATTTCCCTGGTATACCCTATAAAGATACACTTTGTGCCCCGGGGTGATAGTTTGTTTCCTGATAAGGCCTTAACAAATTCCTCACAACCCCATAAGCATGTATGTGACAAAATGGATTTCTTTCCACTCTATATCTTGAGGGGAATTCCATTTTCTGCTTTAGTTAGAACTCAGTTTAATGTGTATGCTACAGTTTGTAATGCATATCCCCAAAAGGATAATGGAATATTTGCATGAATCTTCATCGACCTTACCATGTCTAACAAGGTATGGTTACTCCTTTCACTAACACCATTCCACTATGGTTTATTAGGTAGAGTGAGTTGAGATAGAATCCCAAACCTCCCATAAAAAGTTAGTGAACTCTTGGTTAAGATATTCCCCACCTCGATCTAATCAAAGCTTCTTTATCTACTTACCAAGTTGATTCTCTACTTAATTCTTGAATTCCTTTAATTTCTCAAAGGACTTAGACTTGTACCTCATTAATTATACATATCCATATCTACTCAAGTCATTAGTAAAATTTATGAAGTAAGAATATCCACCTCTATATTCTACTAAAAATGGTCCACACGCATTAGTGTGTACCAATCCTAGAAGCTTTGTGGTCCTTTCACCATGTCCACCAAATGGTGGTTTTGTCATTTTTCCTTGTAAAAAATCATGACATCTTTTAAGTGGTTTTAGCTCAGAAGAGTATAAATAGACATCTTGATAGAGATTCGTAAAATTCTTCTCATTTACATGACCAAGATGGTGATGCCAAATCTAGGTGTTGTATGAGTCATGTGAACATGATTCGTTATCAATTGTCAACACATGGTTTTCATAATTTAATACATAAAGACCATTATTTAAATGCACCATACTATAACATATGTTGTCCTTATAAAATAAACATATTTTATTTCCAAATTTAAAAATAAACCCATATGTATCTAGGCATGATACATAAATTTTGTTTTTGGTAACTATAGGTACATAATAACAATATTTCAAAAGAACAATCATTCTTGTTGGCAATGAGAGGTGGTAGTCACCAATGGTCAGAGAAACCAGCCTCACACCATTAACAACTCTCAAATCCACCTCTCCTCTGGTAATATTTTAGAATATAATTGGTTCCAACATTTTTATACAGATATGAAACCCACAAGCCGTATCTAATACCCAATGTGTAGATATTTAAATATTACACTCAATAATGAACACACCTTTAGATTACCCTTTCTTATGGGTGAAGTTCTTATTCCAGTGGACTAACTTTCCACATGAAAAACATATTGTCTCCTTTTCTTTCCCTACCTCTGGATCTTCTTCTTCTAAGAAGGATAGTGATCAAGAGATTTAAATTGATTATAAGACTTAGACCCCTTTTCCTTGTTCTTACTTTTCTTATTCACCATAAGTACTATGGGTTTATCATTCCCCGTGTTCTTATCCACTTGAAAAATCAAGGTCATAAGTTCTGAAAGACTCTTCTAATTATTTCTCATATTGTAATTAATAATAAATCTAGAGAAGGTATTGGGAAGTGATTAAAGTATGATATTTGTATGAAACTCATCTGAGAATTTAATCCCTAAGATGTACAGGTATTCAATGTAGCTAATAATCTTAACTACATGAGGCCTGGATGGCATAGAATCTCCAATATTAGTTGTAAACAAAGCATTGGATATCTCGTACCTCTCTTATCTCGTATTCTCTTTATAGAGATCCTGAAGGTGAGATATCATGTTATATGCATCCATGTCCTCATGTTGCTTCAAAATATCATTATACATGGATGATAGCATGAAGAATTAAACATATATAGAATCATTTGAATGTTTCTCATATTGATATAACTCTTCATCACTTGCCTCATTACTAGGCACAACTAGAAAAGGTTCTTCCATCACATATAATTTCCTTTCATGTAGAAGGATGACACATAGGTGCATTTTCCATTCATGGAAATTTGTGATAGTGAGAAGGCATTTCCTCTAAAGTATGAATCACAATGATATGTTTTATGTCATTTTAATGTTGTTTCTAAAAAATAATATAAACAGAATTTTAGTATTTTATCTAATAAAATTTAGATAAATAAATAAATATTATATTTATTAGTCACCCACTATTTTATCGAAACCCAATAGACCACACTATTGGATTCAGAATATATTGTTGCTTGGATATTCAAGTAGAAATGATCCATATTCCCCTTCTCATTTCCCCAACTTGGGTTGGTCAATCAACTTGAATGGTTTTAGGTAGGCATTCCAAATGCCAACTGCATTAACTCACAGTTCCTTGATCTACTGAGTGGACTCTCCAATCCCGAAACCCTTAATTGAATTTCCTCAACCTTTTCCTCTCAGATACACAAAGTCCTAATTGGGTAGTCAACCCTTTATGTGCGATAAGTTAAGTCAACCCAAAAAATCAAGTTAAAATTATCTGATAATTGAAAGCACCCCAAATGGGGTTGGTCAAGCACTTTGAACTATGGTTCGATTTTAACTGAAGTAATGGAAGGCTATATCAACTTAATATATAAAATCAATGGATTTATCTTTTATGCATAAATTTACAATTATTATATTTATCACATGCTTGTTAACATTAAGTGGATTTACTTAAGTGATTAACCATGTCTTATATAATATTTACACATAATCTAACTTATTTTAGTTCTATCTTGCATGCTCATTAATTTCATTAATTTATGTGATTGCAACAAAACATCCATAATGAAATAACCATGAAACTGATAGAAATAAAATAATAATGTGATATTATCATGAGATTTTACTAGTGTATAGTTTATCTAGATGTTGATAAACTAATCATTGGCCTAGAGTAAAAACACCTTGAACCAATTAAGGTTCGTGTTGCAGCTTTCCACCTATCCACTAATGTATCTCCTTGGATTGGTTTTGCCTCAGCTTCAAAATTGAACTACCTCCACTAGATTGGGAGTTCCATCCATTACATATAACTTTTACTCAAACATAGGTAAGGGGGAAGGGGTTACATAAAAGAAACCATGGGCACACAGGCCCTACATAATGAATGAGAGAAGGCATGCAGACCAACAACTTTATTTTAATAATAAATTAAATTAAATGAAACCAATCACATACAAAGTTTTAGTCTATTCTCATGATCACCCACATGCATGAAACGAATTACAAATTTAATAAAACTATCATTCATTTATTAATCGTTCTTATTTAAGATAAATCATGCTCGAATCAATTAATTATTATCTGTAATTAATCAATTATTTTTTTATTAATTATCATATGAATTTCCTTAATATTATCATAGATTATAATTTTAAACAAATTAAATAAATTTATTCAAAATTAACTATGTACATAAATGTACCTTGGAGGTGACATGGTGAATACCCGTTTTATTTTTTCCAACATGTATTATACTCATATACTATTTTACTCTTGTGAA
Organism: Viscum album; assembly: GCA_963277665.1. Lineage (NCBI taxonomy): Eukaryota > Viridiplantae > Streptophyta > Magnoliopsida > Santalales > Viscaceae > Viscum > Viscum album. The sequence goes on along the minus strand of OY728125.1, from coordinate 1,832,369,507 downwards.
ATATGGAATACATGACTAATCACATACTTTCACAATGTGTACTTCATAGATGATTACATAAATTATATGATTTTTCAGTCACGTTTTATGCTTCAATGCATGTAGAGTAACAACTTGTAATACAACTCATACATGATATGAAGATCTGAACATTACATAGATATTAATTAAACATTTAAATATTTATGTATACTAAAACCTATCACATTGTGTGTCCTATATCTATTACAACATGAAAGTACATGTCTCAAGGTTTAAATAATAAAATAAATAAATTTTAAATATGTGTAACTTGGTTTAAGTACACGGCATGTGCATTCGAGCTACATGGTGTGTACATATCTCACCATCTATCTAAGGTACACACCTAGGGACTCAGCGTGTGAATCATACCTCAGAAACTAGAGTATATGGAATGTCCAATGGACTACATGTTGTGTGATCTCCAAATTACATGGTCACCAGTCAGGAAGGTTGTGTATTGAAATACATGGACCATATTTGACTCAAAGGGACTACACATCGTGTAAATGGGCTACACGACGTGTAATCTCGTTGATCATGCACTATTATGTTCTGGTCAACATGTAGTGTAATTAAATCATGTAATTAATGCATAATATTGAATTAATTTCTGAATCAATTATGATACATTGAACAAGACTACATGGCATGTAACTCTAGTTACACGGTGTGTAGTCCTGTGTTGTCTGGCCAGAAACCTTGGCACCTCCAGATGAATTCCTCAATTTTATTTTAATCATAAAATTAATCATATCAATTAGATCTATGATAAATTAAGGAGGAAGAATTAGATATCATGATTCAGATTAAAATAATTATTAAACTATAATTGAAAAACTAAATTAAAAATTTGTAAATCACTAACAATCTTTAAATAATTATGTGACCGTTCTGATAACACTTTTAGGTTCCGAGTCCAGTGGAAGCATGTGATGGGTGGCTCCCAACATTACTTTTTTCTATAATCTATGATCAAATTGAGATCTATACGATGATGAATGTCGTGATCCACAAAATTGGATCAATGAGATCAAATAAGGGTAATAATACTAGAAACAAAGAGAGGATAATCACATATCACTACTAGAAAATCTGGTTTTGGAGGCGGGGCATCTATAGCAGCCGCCATTTGGCGGCTGCTAATACTATCAATAGTGGCCGCCAAATGGCGGCTGCTGCAATTTTTCCTAAAAAAACCCCTAATTTACCCTCCCTCCCCTCCCTCCGCTCCCCGACCCCGCGACCCCGACCCCGACCCCCGGCGACCCTCCCCGACCCCGACCCCCGGCCACCCTCCCCGACCCCCGGCGACCCTCCCCGACCCTCGGCAACCCTCCCCGACCCCCGTCGACCCCGACCCCCGACCTCCCGGCGACCTCAGCAACCCCCGGCGACTCGACCCCCGGTGACCCCAACCCCCGGCGATCCCCACCCCCTTGCCTCCATGCTGCGCCACTGGCAACCCCGGCAACCCCCACTGCCTTGCCTCCATGGTGCGCCCCCGTGACCCCGACACCACCTGCCCACGCTGCACCCCAGTGACCCCCACCGCCTTGCCTTCATGCTGCGCCCCCGTGACCCCGACACCCCCACGACCCGGCAACCCCCACCCCTTCCTGCGTTGCACCTTTGGACTGCCCCGCCATCGTCGTCCCCTCGCGGCCCCGTTTCATCCCTCTGGCAAGTCCTCTTGCCTCCGTTGGACCATTCCGGTCCATTGTGCCCCACCGTGTAGAACCATCCACGTGGTCCAACGGTTCCGCTCCTTTTGAGTCCATTCGTCGAACCTCTGTCGTCAATTCACTACGCCGTCATGGATCCGCAATCGAGTCAGACCTCGTTACCTGCGGTCGAGTCCTCCGCAGGTAATGTTTTTTATCCAAATTTGGTTTTTAAATTTTAATGATATGTGTTTTTTTTTTAGAATTTAAATAAGATATTTCACTTTTGATTTCTATTAAATACATATATGGATAGGAGTTGGATTGATATTCAAGATAGATTTTCAGCTGAATATTATGAGGGTATTAAGCGATTTATGGATTTCACCAACAAATTTCCAAGCGATATGATTAGTTGTCCATGCAGAAAATGTGAAAATAGATATCTCTTCAAACGAGATAGTGTTAGAGAACATTTGTTTTTGAATGGGTTTTTGAAAAACTATAAGACATGGACGCGTCATGTAGAAGATTATGTTTCATGTCATCACTCAGAAAATATTCATATGAATGTTGATTCGGGAACAGTTGATCCGATGAACATAATGCTGAATGATATGATGCGTCAGTTTCAATCTGAAGACAGTAATTTCGTAAATGATGACGTTGGATTGAGTAATCCTCATTATTCTGCAGATGGAGAAGCATTGAAATTCTTTGAAATTCTTGATGATGCGCATACTGAATTATATCCTGGATGCACTAAATTTAGTAAACTATCGTTCATCGTTGAATTGTTACACCTGAAGGCCTTGAACCAGTGGTCAGACACCTCATTCGAAATGTTGTTGGTATTATTGAAGAAGGTACTCCCTGCTGGAGCGAAGATTCCGGAGTCATTCTATCAAGCTCGCAAGTTAATCGATGATCTTGGTTTTACATATGATACAATTGATGTATGTCGCAATAATTGTATGTTATTCAAAAAAGAGAATGTGCAATTAAATAATTGTACCGTTTGCTATACATCCAGGTGGAATACCAATGAGATTAATCAAGGTAGTCAGATTCTTCCTGGGAGAGTCTTGAATCAAGGGAAACAAGTTGCCTCTAAATAGATGCGTTATTTCCCACTGAAACTGAGATTGAAGAGATTCTTCTTGTCCACTAAAATTTATAAATTGATGACTTGGTATTCAGAGAGAAAGAAAGAGGTTGATAAATTAACTCACCCGGAAGATTCTTTGGCATGGAAAGAGTTTGATCAGAGACACCCAGAATTTTCCCGAGATGATCGTAATATTCGACTGGGTTTGGCAGCAGATGGTTTTAACCCATTTAGGTCCATGGTTGGTGTGACACATAGTACATGGCCAGTGGTGTTGGTTCCATACAACATTCCCCCATGGGTATGTATGAAGCAACCTTTTTTGTTACTGTCAATTCTAATTGATGAATTGAGAGGACCTGGTGATAAAATCGATGTTTATATGCAACCTTTGATTGATGAGCTACAAGAATTTTGGGCCGATGGTGTAATGAATTTTGACTCGGCAGCAAATGAAATGTTTAGACTTTGGGCCGCTTTGTTATGGACAATTAATGATTTCCCAGCGTATGCTAACTTATCAGGTTGGAGTACAAAAGGAGAATTTGCTTGCCCTTGTTGTAATAAGAGTAAGAAATCTATATGGAATAAGCACTGTATAAAGTGGGCATATCTTGGTCACAGACGCTTTCTTCCTCCATTGCACAGGTTCAGAAAATACCGTGTATCGTTTGATGGGAATATAGAGTTTGACCCATCACCACAAATATTGTCTGGGGTTGAAATTTGTGCACAACTTGATGAAGAAAACATCCGTACAATGTATGATTTTCAAGATTTATTGGTTCCTGCATTGCCTTCTATTCTTGCTGTAAATAGACAGCGAAGTCATAATTGGAAGAAACGAAGTATTTTTTTTGAATTTCCTTATTGGAAATATAATATTTTAAGGCATAATTTAGATGTAATGCACATTGAAAAAAATGTATGTGATAATATTTTGTGCACCATTTTAGGCGTCAAGGGGAAATCAAAGGACAGTGCTAATGCTCGACGTGATTTGCAAGAAATGGGATTGAGAAAACCTTTACATTTACAGCTGGCTAAAGGTAATCGGGCATACATGCCTGCTGCACAGTACACAATGAGTAAAAAAGAGAAACAAACATTTCTATTAATTTTGAAGACTGTTAAGGTGCCAGATGGTTATTGCTCTAATATTTCGAAGCGCGTGAATATGAAGATCATGACATTACAGGGTTTGAAAAGTCATGATAATCATATTATGCTTCAACAGTTAATTCCTATAGCAATTCATGATTGCTTACCTTCCCAGGTTGTTGACCCGTTTATTGGAGTTTCTAATTTTTTCAAACAGCTCTGTTCTAGGAATCATCGCATGAGTGATTTGAAAAAGCTACAGGATAAGATTGTACTTGCACTATGTCACCTAGAAAAACTCTTTCCGCCTTCTTTTTTTGATGTCATGGTTCACTTGACCGTGAATTTAACTAGTGAAGTCATTGTTATCGGTCCCGTGCAATTCGGGTGGATGTATCCAATAGAGCGATACTTAAATACATTGAAATGCTATGTGCGCAACAAAGATCGTCTAGAAGCATCAATTGCCAAGGGATATTTAATGGATGAGTGTACTAATTTTTGTGCTTCATATATTGATGAGGTTGAAACAAAGATAGATAAATCATCCCAGACTGACGAGGGTCCAATTGGAGAAGGAATAATATTTGATATGTAGAACGACGAGTGGGTTCAAGCTCATCGATATGTGTTGTTCAACACTCCATCAGTTATTCCATTGATACAGTAAGTTTCATAGTTGATGTGTATTTTGTTTCTATATTTATTTTATTACTTACCTTATATTGTGTTGTGATTTAGGATGCATATCGCTGAGTTGAAATGTGAAAGGCCCCGTGCAACTAAGTATCAAATCCAAAAACATCATTTCAACACATTTCATGAGTGGTTCAAGACTCATGTACATATAATTGATTTAATATTTTTATAGCGCAACTAAGTTGTATTTTCACAATCCTTTATCCATTAAACTATATATGTGAAATTTGAAGATTCAAAAGTTACGTGATTTAACCCAGCATGTGAGCGAAGAACTCAACCAACTAGCTGATGGTCCATTTATTACAGCTCGTCGCTACAAGTCTTTGGATGCTAACAGATTCCGATTTCGTATTAGCGATGTTGACATGAACCGAGCCACACAAAATACTGGCGTTGGTTGTTCTTTTGTTGGTGCGGGTTATTATTATGGATTGTTGAGAGATATTATTGAGGTTATTTATAATCGTGGATTAAAACACATATTGTTAAGGTGTGATTGGGTCGATCCAGTTTGTGGAACGAAAGTTGATAACTTCCAATTTACATTAGTAAACTTAAAAAATATGCTATATAAAGATGACTGGGTTAGCAATGAGCCCTTCATACTGACATCGCAGGCAGAACAAGTTTACTTTGTCGGCATTGATTCTGATTCGAAAGTTGTGGAGAAAATGTCTAGAAGAGGGGTTTTTCTGATTGACCAAGAGGAACCTGAAGTTGTCGCATTTCCTGATCAAACACTTGACCAAACAACAGTAGCTGTACGAGATGAAGATATACAATGGACCAGAGAGACGGTTGAAGGAGATACGATAGACTTTCATGATTAGTGGAAATTGTAATTATATTCCTAGTTATTATTTGTAAAAATATTTATCAGTTATATATGTATAAAAATTTCTTGATTTAACTATAATTTATTTTAATGCAGGTATGTCACAGGGTGGTCACAGTGGTTCACCTGATGTTGTTGGTATGTATGTTTTCATTTTTCTAAATTAATTGATTGCAATTTTCTGTTTATATTTCCCTAACTGTTTCTAATCATTAATTTATATTGTAATTGAATTATGAATTTATGTTTATCAGGATCTACTGCTTCTTCCAGCAGACGTAGGGATCCTGGTAGAGGGGTTCGATCCTGGAACTATGGAGCCCGATTGGATGTGTTATTTGACGACACATTTCATCCAGTTGGAGATGGTGCTACTGCATTGAGTCATCAGTTTGGGCATATGATACGAGACTCACACAGATTCCCTCTGACGACTCGTGACTGGAGTTCTTTCCATCAGGATACGATGGACAGATTATGGAGGGAGGTTCAGGTAAATTCAATGTTTAATTTTTCATGATATTGTTATTATTATTGTCCCATCTACTGACAATATTTTTAGTAGGATAATTTGACATCCTGTCCAGATAAGTTTCGGGCAGTTTGTATGTCGAAATGCAGAAAATTATGGAAGCATTACAAGTCAAGGGTGAAGAGAGATCACTGGACACCATTTGCGGGTGTGCCAGACATTCTACAACGAGTCCCTCCGGGCATTCTTCCTGCGCAGTGGCAGGATTTGGTTGCGTTTTCGTCGAGTGAGGCAGCGATGGTAAGATTTATTACTTTTAATCTATAAATGACTAATTTTTCAAATGTCTATTAAGTAAATACGTTGAATGTAGACTGATTCTGCTTGTCATTCCACTACTAGAAATACAGGTATTTGCGATGGGTCATTTGCGATGGGATCCCATCGCAAATTGCCTTTTGCGACGGGGCGCCATCTCAAATGAAATGTTGCGGAAAACGGCGTCACAACTAAATTTTTTTGCGACGGGCCCATCACAAAAAAAAATTAGTTGCGACGGAAAATGGGCCCGTCGCAAATAGATTTCTGGTTTTTTAAAAAAAACAAATTGCGACGGGCCCGTCGCAACAAAGTATTTGCGACGGGCCCTTTTCCCGTCGCAAATAGTCTCTTCGAAGAGTTTTTTGCGACGGGTATATATACTCTTCGCAAATAATAATAATAAAATTAAAAAAAATTAAAAAAAAATTAAGAAAAATTAAAAAATTATATATTAATATTTAAATATATTAATCAATTTATATTGATATAAATATAATATTTATTTTATAAATATGTTTTTGAAAGGATCTATGGAAATATAATATTAATTTATAAGATATTTAATAAAAGAGGATTATAAAATAAATTAAAAAATATTTTTAGTTAGTAATTATGTAATTTTTATCAATTAATAGTCATTTAATAACTTTTTGAATATAAAAAAATATAAAAATTAATGAAAGATCAAAAATAAGTTGAAAATGAAACCCAAACTTCAAACGTCCATAACTTTTGATCCGGGACTCCGTTTGAGCTCTACAGCATATCAAATCAAAGCCTGCGATGAGCTCTACAGCCTTATATACTAGTAGAACCTGTCCAAGGTTTTTTCGAGGCCAAAAACGGTCCAGAAGGCCTCTAAAACTGAGTTTTTAGTTGGGGTACCCCAGTTTTTTACCATTCAAACAACTATAACTTCTGATCCTGATATCTGATAAACCTATACCATATATCATATCAAAGATCGTTTCATATTCTTTGATTTGACTAATTGTAAAGCTGAAACGGACTCCTGGATTAGAAGTTATGGTCGTTTTAAGATTCAAATGGCTATAACTTCCGATCCGGATGTCCGTTTGGCCTGTACCACATATCATATCGAAGATCATTTCATGTTCTTTGATTTGACTAGTTTTGGAGTTGAAACGGACTTACGGATTAGAAGTTATAGCCATTTTAACATTCTCGATGGATTTTTACCCCCTCATTTCTATGTATTCATTCACAACTATACAAATATATATATATATATATGTGTGTGTGTGTGTGTGTGTGTGTTGTATATATGTATGTATGTATTTATTTATTTATTTATAAATACACATAAAAAACATATTTATAAATTTATTTAAAACTAAGTTTATAAATATATATTAATATACAAATAAATATACGAATAAAAATTTATAACTACATATATATATATATATAAATAGATATAAATATATATTAATATACGAATAAATATATATATTAATATATGAATAAATATATATATATATATATATATATATATATATATATATATATATATATATATATATTTATTCATATAACCAAATATATTTATATTAATATAAATCTATATTAATATATGAATAAATATAACTATATATATATATAGATCATTAAATGTATAAAAAAATGATATGGCTTAGTTGTAAAGGTTAATGCGTGCATGGGGGAGGTTTATTAATAATTATTAGAAATTATTAGTAATTATTAGTAATTATTCGTATTTTTTCTTATTTTTCATAATTGTTCCTAATTATTTCCTAATTATTCTTAATTATTCTAAATTATTACTAATTATTACTAATTATTACTATTTATTTCTAATTATTAGTATTTATTAATAATTATTAGTATTTATTCTTAATTATGACTAATTATTAATAATTATTCCTAATTACCATTAACTATGAACAATGAATACTAATAATTTAAATTTATTAAGTAACAAAACAGTCTAAACATAATTAAATTACAACTAATTAAGAATAATTAAAACTAATAAAAAATTTAAAATAAATTTTAAATTAAAATGAACATAAATACCTTTAAAATTGATCTGAGGTTGATCTCTGATCGTTGTTGAAGACTTCAATATCAACTCCGGAAATAAAAATTAAACTTAAGAAACTCTGAACTCTAAAAATAGAGTTTTGAGAGAAGTAGAAGACAGAGTTTGAGAATGAATGAAAAAAAACGGATGGGGGTATTTATAGGTTAACTTATTTGCGACGGGACTATTTGCGACGGGATACCCGTCGCAAAGAGTATTATTTGCGACGGTACTCGTCGCAAATACGTTAGCCCGCATTTATCACGGTCAACGGTTAAATAGTTATTTGCGATGGGACCCATCGCAAATAATAACCTGCCGACATACTATTTGCGACAGGGGTATATTCCCATCGCAAATTTTTTTTACCGCCGCCGGTTATTTGCGACGGGCGGTAACCCCCCATCGCAAATAATTTTCCCGCAAATAACCTTTTGCGACGGGTGAGCTTTCCCCGTCGCAAATATTTTTTACCGCTGCCGGTTATTTGCGACGGGTGGTAACCCCCCGTCGCAAATAACTTTCCCGTGATTTGGCGTTCATTGCGCTCCAGACCTTTTGCGACGGGTTAGCTTTCCCCGTCGCAAATAAGTTTGTAACGGGACTATTTGCGATGGGATTTATCCTCGTCGCAAATACCCATTTTTTCCATAGTGTTCACATAATCGGGCGATGCAGGCCACGCCTTCCAGACTTGGCACTCAACATGTGTCACAGATCAGACATGATGTAAGTTCAGAATTCACTATTTCATTCATATTTTAAAAATATTGTAGTATAAATTTTTGAACCCCTTTATTATAGTTACACCAACGCGGCGAACCAATCGATCGGATGTCCATATGAATGAGGACTCGTAGGGCGGGTGATCCCGATGTTGCCGGTGTTATAGTAAGAAAATTATTTACTAATTAATAAATGTATTTTTTATTTTATATAAATTATGCATATTTGTTCATTGATTCATTATATGCTACAGGCTCAGTTTGACGCTCAGTTAGCAGAGTTTCCAGAGGAGAAACGTCGTAGTATTGTGCGTAGAGATGAAATATTTTACCATGTCGTGGGGCGTGATGGTCATGGTTATTCTTTGACTTATGGCGACAGTGTCCCATGACGTGCAGTTGTTAGAGCAGATGTGATGAGTGCATGCAGAGAGTCAGGGATGCGCACACAGGCTAAGATAGATGCTTCCATGCAGGATATGCAGCGCAATTTTGATTCACAGTTTCAGCAGTTACGTGCAGAGTATGAGGAGAGGTTGTCACAGATGTCATCACGTATCGATGAAATGACGATACAACAAGTGGCGCCACAGGTAAACAATAAAACAAACCATACTCAGATTGAATTTTATTGATATGTTTAAGATACATAATATTGATATATATTGTAGGCTCCGAATACATCTGGTGGACATCACAGTGATATTGGTGATCCAGATGAGAATAAACCCCATGCATGAGGTAATTTCATTTGTCTTGATGAATTCTTTAGAATTTTTTATATCCTTCATGAATATAATTTTCCTTTTTACCTTGATTAGTTTGTTTTAATATTTGTGGATGACATCTTCGTGCACTCCAAGTGTGATTATGATCATACCCAACATCTTGACATCATACATATTACACTTATTGACTATACGTCAAGCTATATATATGTCAGTTTTGTATTGATTATATAGGTATAGTTATTGGGTCAAATAATTTCATAGGAACGTGTGTCAGTGGATGGAGAGAAACTCCAGACATTTGTTTCTTGGGATAAGCCCAAGAACTCTTTCAATATTTGTATCTTTTTAGGGTGAGTGAATTGTGACGTGCACGCGCAGACGGCACGTCAATCGGATGTGCGGTCTGCGCGGTAGGGCTCATTATGCATTCTTTAAGTGTTGCGCGCGCTTGATAAACGCACGTGGGGGGGTCCAAACTGGCTGAACGAAGTTCGAATGGCCTGAAATCGGACAACATCAAAGGGTGAGTGAATTTTGATGTGGTCGAGCAGACGACACGTCAATCGGACGTGCCGTGTGCCCGCGGTGAGCGGGAACGCCGTTCTGGTGTCATAAACGGCCAAAACGGGTGTCTAACGGTCAAACTCATAGAGGATGACATCGGATTGACCTGAAATCACAGGACAATAATCCAATTATTATTCGCGACATGCACGTGTAGACGGAACGTCAATCGGACGTGCGGTCTGCGCGGTAGGGCTCATTATGTGTTCTTTAAGTGTTGTGCGCGCTTGATAAACACGCGTGGGGGGGTCCAAACTGGCCGAACGAAGTTCAAATGGCCTGAAATCGGACAAAATCAAAGGTTGAGTGAATTTTTATGTGGTCGAGCAGACGGCACGTCAATCGGACGTGTCGTGTGCCCGCGGTGATCGGGAACGCCGTTCTGGTGTCATAAACGGCCAAAACGGGAGTCTAACGGTCAAAATCATAGTGGACGACATCGGATTGACCTGAAATCACAGGAAAACAATCCAATTATTATTCGAGAAGTGCACGCGTAGACGTCACATCAATCGGACATGCGGTCTGCACCGTAGGGCTCATTATGCGTTCTTTAAGGGTTGCGCGCGCTTGATAAACGCGCGTGTGGGGGTCCAAACAGGCCAAACAATGTCCGAATGGCCTGAAATCGGACGACATAAAAGGGTGAGTGAATTTTGATGTGTTCGAGCAGACGGCACGTCAATCGGATGTGTCGTGTGCCCGCGGTGAGTGGGAACGCCGTTCCGGTGTCACAAACGGCCAAAACGGGCGTCTAACGGTCAAACTCATAGAGGATGACATCGGATTGACCTAAAATCATAGGACAACAATCCAATTATTATTCGAGACATGCACGCTCATACGGAACGTCAATCGGACGTGCGGTCTGCGTGGTAGGGCTCATTATGCGTTCTTTAAGCGTTGTGCGCGCTTGATAAACGCGCGTGGGGGGTCCAAACTGGCCGAACGAAGTCCTAATGGCCTGAAATCAGACGACATAAAAGGGTGAGTGAATTTTGATTTGTTTGAGCAGACATCACATCAATCGGACGTGTCGTGTGCCCGCGGTGACCGGGAACGCCGTTCTGGTGTCACAAACGGCCAAAACGGGCGTCTAACAGTCAAACTCATAGAGGACGACATCGGATTGACCTGAAATCACAGGACAACAATCCAATTATTATTCATTATGTGCACGCGTAGACGGCACGTTAATCGGATGTGCGGTCTGCGCGGTAGGGCTCATTATGCGTTCTTTAAGTGTTGCGCGCGCTTGATAAACGCGCGTGGGGGGGGGGGGGTCCAAACTGGCCGAACAAAGTTCTAATGGCCTGAAATCGGACTACATCAAAGGTTTAGTGAATTATAATGTGTTTGAGCAGACGGCACGTCAATCGGACGTGTCGTGTGCCCGCGGTGACCGGGAACGCCGTTATGGGGTCATAAACGGCCAAAACGGGCGTCTAAAGGTCAAACTCATAGCGGACGACATCGGATTGACCTGAAATCACAGGAAAACAATCCAATTATTATTCGCGACGTGCACGCGCAGACGGCACGTCAATCGGGCGTGCGGTCTGCGCCGTAGGGCTCATTATGCGTTCTTTAAGGGTTGTGTGCGCTTGATAAACGCGCGTGGGGGGTCCAAATGGGCCGAACAATGTCCGAATGGCCTGAAATCGGACGACATAAAAGTTTGAGTGAATTGTGATGTGGTTGAGCAGACGGCACATCAATTGGATGTGTCGGGTTCCCGCGGTGAGCGGGAACGCCTTTCTGGTGTCACAAACAGCCAAAACTGGCGTCTAACGGTCAAACTCATAGCGGACAACATCAGATTGACCTGAAATCACAGGAAAACAATAAAATTATTATTCGCGATGTGCACGCGTAGACGGCACGTCAATCGGACGTGTGGTCTGCACGGTAGGGCTCATTATGCGTTCTTTAAGTGTTGCGCGCGCTTGATAAACGCGCGTGGGGGGGGTCCAAAATGGCCGAACGAAGTCCGAATGGCCTGAAATCAGATAACATCAAAGGGTAAGTGAATTTTGATGTGGTTGAGCAGAAGGAATGTCAATCGGACGTTCCGTGTGCCCGCGGTGACCGGGAACGCCGTTCTGGTGTCACAAACGGCCAAAACGGGCATCTAACGGTCAAACTCATAGTGGACGACAACGGATTGACCTGAAATCACAGTACAACAATCCAATTATTATTCGCGATGTGCACGCGTAGACGGCACGTCAATCGGACGTGCGGTCTACGCGGTAGGGCTCATTATGGGTTCTTTAAGTGTTGCGCGCGCTTGATAAACGCGCATGGGGGGGGGGTCCAAACTGGCCGAACGAAGTTCAAATGGCCTGAAATAAGACAACATCAAATGGTGAGTGAATTGTGATTTGGTCGAGTAGACAGCACGTCAATCGGACGTGCCGTGTGCCCACGGTGACCGGGAACGCTGTTCTGGTGTCATAAACGGCCAAAATGGGCGTCTAATGGTCAAACTCATAGCGGATGACATCGGATTGACCTTAAATCACAGGACAACAATCCAATTATTATTCGCGACATGAACGCGCAGACGGCACATCAATCGGATGTGCAGTCTGCGTGGTAGGGCTCATTATGCGTTCTTTAAGAGTTGCGTGCTCTTGATAAACGCGCGTGGGGGGGTCCAAACTGGCCGAACGATGTCTGAGTGGCCTGAAGTTGAACGACATCAAAGGGTGAGTGAATTGTGATGTGTTTGAGTAGACAACACGTCAATCGGACGTGCCGTGTGGCCCGCGGTGACCGGGAACGCCGTTCTGGTGTCATAAACGGCCAAAACTGGCGTCTAACGGTCAAACTCATAGCGGACGACATCAGATTGACCTGAAATCACAGGAAAACAATCCAATTATTATTCGTGACGTGCGCGCGCAGACGGCACGTCAATAGGACATGCGGTCTGTGCGGTAGGGCTCATTATGCGTTCTTTAAGCGTTGCGCGCGCTTGATAAACGCGCGTGGGGGGGTCCAAACTGGCCGAACGATGTCTGAATGGCCTGAAATCGGACTACATCAAAGGGTGAGTGAATTTTGATGTGGTCGAGTAGACGGCACGTCAATCGGACGTGCCGTGTGCCCGCGGTGATCGGGAACGCCGTTCTGGTGTCATAAACGGCCAAAACTGGCGTCTAACGGTCGAACACTTAGCGGACAACATCGGATTGACCTGAAATCACAGGACAACAATCCAATTATTATTCGTGACGTGCACGCGCAGATGGCACGTCAATCGAACGTGCGGTCTGCGCGGTAGGGCTCATTATGCGTTCTTTAAGCGTTGCGTGCGCTTGATAAACGCGCGTGGGGGGTCCAAACTGGCCGAACGATGTCTGAATGGCCTGAAATCGGACGACATCAAAGGGTGAGTGAATTTTGATGTGGTCGAGCAGACGACACGTCAATCGGACGTTCCGTGTGCCCGCGGTGACTGGGAACGCCATTCTGGTGTCATAAACGGCCAAAACGGGCGTCTAACGGTCAAACTCATAGCGGACAACATTGGATTGACCTGAAATCACAGGACAACAATCCAATTATTATTCGCGATGTGCACGCGCAAACGGAATGTCAATCGGACGTGCGGTCTGCACGGTAGGGCCTATTATGCATTCTTTAAGAGTTGTGCGCTCTTGATAAACGCGCGTGGGGGGTCCAAATTGGCCGAACGATGTCCGAATGGCCTGAAATCGGATGACATCAAAGGGTGAGTGAATTTTTATGTGGTTGAGTAGACGGAATGTCAATCGGACATGTCGTGTGCCTGCGGTGACCGGGAACGCTGTTTTGGTGTCATAAACAGCCAAAACCGGCGTCTAACGGACAAACTCTTTGCGGACGACATCGGATTGACCTGAAATCACAGGACAACAATCCAATTATTATTCGCGACGTGCACGCGTAGAAGGCATGTCAATCGGACGTGCGGTCTGCATGGTAGGGCTCATTATGCGTTCTTTAAGCGTTGCGTGCGCATGATAAACGCGCGTGGGGGGGGTCCAAACTGGCCGAACGATGTCTGAATGTCCTGAAATCGGACGACATCAAAGGGTGAGTGAATTTTGATGTGTTCGAGCAGACGTTACATTAATCGGACGTGCCGTGTGCCCGCGGTGACCGGGAACGCCGTTCTGGTGTCATAAACGACCAAAACGGGCGTCTAACAGTCAAACTCATAGCAAACAACATCAGATTGACCTAAAATCACAGGACAACAATCCAATTATTATTTGCGATGTGCACGCACAGACGGCACGTCAATCGGATGTGCGGTCTGCGCGGTAGGGCGCATTATGCGTTCTTTAAGAGTTGCGCGCTCTTGATAAACGCGCGTGGGGGGGTCCAAACTGGCCGAACGATGTCCGAATGGCCTGAAATCGGACGACATAAAAGGGTGAGTGAATTGTAATGTGGTCAAGTAGACAGCACATCAATTGAACGTGCCGTGTGCCCGCGGTGACCGGGAACGCCGTTCTGGTGTCATAAACGGCCAAAACTGGCGTCTAACGGTCAAACTCTTAGCGGACGACATCGGATTGACCTGAAATCACAGGACAACAATCCAATTATTATTCGCGACATGCACGCGTAGACGGAACGTCAATCGGGCGTGCGGTCTGCGCGGTAGGGCTCATTATGCGTTCTTTAAGCGTTGTGCGCGCTTGATAAACGCGCGTGGGGGGTCCAAACTGGCCAAATGATGTCTGAATGGACTGAAATCGGATGACATCAAAGGGTGAGTGAATTGTGATGTGTTCAAGTAGACGGCATGTCAATCGGACATACCGTGTGCCTGCGGTGACCGGGAACGCCGTCCTGGTGTCATAAACGGCCAAAACGGGCGTCTAACGGTCAAACTCATAACGGAAGACATCGGATTGACCTGAAATCACAGGACAACAATCCAAATATTATTCTCGACGTGCACGCGTAGACGGCACATTAATCGGACATGTGGTCTGCGCGGTAGGGCTCATTATGCGTTCTTTAAGCGTCGTGTGTGCTTGATAAACGCGCGTGGGGGGGTCCAAACTGGCCGAACGATGTCCGAATGGCCTGAAATCAGACGACATCAAAGGGTGAGTGAATTTTGATGTGGTCAAGTAGACGGAATGTCAATTGGACGTTCTGTGTGCCTGCGGTGACTGGGAACGCCGTTCTGGTGTCATAAACAGCCAAAACGGGTGTCTAACGGTCAAACTCATAACAGACGACATCGGATTGACCTAAAATCACAGGACAACAATCCAATTATTATTTTCGATGTGCACGCACAGACGGCACGTCAATCGGTCGTGCGGTCTGCGCGGTAGGGCTCATTATGCGTTCTTTAAGTGTTGCGCGCACTTGATAAACGCGCGTGGGGGGGGGTCCAAACTGGCCGAACGATGTCTGAATGGCATGAAATCGGACAACATCAAAGGGTGAATGAATTGTGATGTGGTCGAGTAGACGGAACGTCAATCGGACGTTTCGTGTGCCCGTGCTGACCAGGAACGCCGTTCTGGTGTCATAAACGGCCAAAACTGGCGTCTAACGGTCAAACTCTTAGCGGACGACATCGGATTGACCTGAAATCACAGGAAAACAATCCAATTATTATTTTTGATGTGAACGCGCAGACTTCACGTCAATCGGACGTGCGGTCTGCGCGGTAGGGCTCATTATGCGTTCTTTAAGCGTTGCGAGCGCTTGATAAACGCGCGTGGGGGGGGGTCCAAACTGGCCGAACGATGTCCGAATGCCCTGAAATCGGACGACATCAAAGGGTGAGTGAATTTTGATGTGGTCAAGTAGACGGCACGTCAATCGGACGTGCCGTGTGCCCACGGTGACCAGGAACGCCGTTCTGGTGTCATAAACGGCCAAAACGGGCGTCTAACGGTCAAACTCATAGCGGACGACATCGTATTGACCTGAAATCACAGGACAACAATCCAATTATTATTCGCGACGTGCACTCATAGACAAAACATCAATCGGACATGTGGTTTGCGCGGTAGGGCTCATTATGCGTTCTTTAAGAGTTGTGCGCTCTTGATAAACGCGCGTGGGGGGGGTCCAAACTGACCGAACGATGTCCAAATGGCCTGAAATCGGACTAAATCAAAGGGTGAGTGAATTGTAATGTGGTCGAGCAGACGACATGTCAATCGGATGTGACGTGTGCCCGCGGTGACCGGGAACGCCGTTCTGGTGTCATAAACGGCCAAAACTGGCATCTAACGGTTAAACTCTTAGCGGACGACATCGGATTGACCTGAAATCACAGGACAACAATCCAATTTTTATTCGCGACGTGCACATGGAGACGGCACATCAATCGGACGTGCGCTCTTCACGGTAGGGCTCATTATGCATTCTTTAAGAGTTGTGCGCTCTTGATAAACGCGCGTGGGGGGGTCCAAACTGGCCGAACGATGTCCGAATGGCCTGAAATCGGACGAAATCAAAGGGTGAGTGAATTGTGATGTGGTCGAGTAGACGGCACGTCAATCGGACGTGCCGTGTACCCGCAGTTATGGGGAACGCCGTTCTGGTGTCATAAACGGCTAAAACTGGTGTCTAACAGTCAAACTCTTAGCGGACGGCATCAGATTGACTTGAAATCACAGGATAACAATCCAATTAGAACAATAGAATTAATGATTTTAAATTTATAAAACGGTAATCAAATTTATGAATATTATTTTGAAAATAAAATACTTTAGATCTGTCACAGTAAGTTTGAAGTTAAATATTTGTTTTCTAGGTTTTATTCGGTACTAAGTTTGTTATTAAATTTTGTTATGCAGTTATATGTGATGATGGATGCGGAGGTTGGAAGATGACAGCCGGGATTTATTTTGTATATTAATGTATAATTGAATTTTTTTTAAAAAAAATTAAAATTTAATAGCGGCCGCCATTTGGGAGCCGCTATAGGTTTTTCAAGGAGAACTATAGCGGCCTCCATTTAGCGGCCGTTAAATCCCATCCCGACTTGCCTACAGCATCCACCATATGGCGGTCGCTGATAGTAACAACGACGGGGAAAAAGCGGCCACCATTTGGCGGCTGCTAGGCAGCCGCTATAGGCCTTTAGCGACGGCTTTTGGCGGCCGCTAAAGGTCATTCTTGTACTAGTGTATTATTTATAATTCATTTAATTAAATAAAGAATTTCCTTTGTTGGAATTCTTTCTTCATTGATTAATTTGGTGATAGAACTACAGTCCACCATCATTGTGTTTTAGAAACAAAGTATAGAATTCCACTAGTGGTGATCCACATGTGTTCCACAAATATTTGGACGTCGTTGAAGGAATATTTGAGTGCTAGTAAGAAATATCCTTGTGCTTTCATCGTCTGCCTTTGACCGCTTTGAGAACCACTTCCAAAGCATTATCCTTGATCCAGTAGAGGAGGATTTATCTCTATTCTTAGGATTTTTCTTGGATAAGGGAGCTCTCTAGGATTGAGAGGATTCTCCAAATTCGTTGTTCATAATCAAAACAAATGAATTGGATCTCTAGAGAAAATAACATAATTGTTTATTTATATTTCTAGGGTTAAAATAAAATAATTGCACAAGTTCCCATAATTATTTATTTAATCCTATCAAAACCCCATGTTAAATAGTAATATTATTATTATCATTTCTCGACATGCACTTAACTTTCAAATTAAGATTAAATATTATTTAATTAAATAATATTAAATATTTATTATTTCTCACTGGACCATTAAACTCAGTCTTCCATTCCTCCACAATATTTATCGATCCTTAAATAATATTTATTTATTTATTAAATAAATATCACTACATTATTCTCCAATAAATAAATAAATTTTATATTCACTAAATAGAAAATAAATATTTATATGAAATCAAGAATACATGAATAATTATTAAACCATGTATGGGAATAATATTTATTCAACTAGTTAAATAATAAATAATAATAAATTATTTAACTGAGATTCTGGACACACTTAGTGTATGACCCTCTATGCCTCTTTCTCAGTGGTATTAGGCAAAGCAGACTAAAGTAGAAGGTTAACATCTAGAAACATGACAAGGCACCCATAGAGAAAGAAGTTAATATAGCAATGACATGTTACCTCATACGTATGCTTACAGTGTAATATAATCTATTTATCTTGATATCTCTAATTAAGAAAGTTTCATATTGGTTCCATCAACCTATGTGCTCGATGTCTCTTTCCTTGACTTCCTAAAAAATAAACTTTCCATTAGAACACCATGGTCATGGATTTATTTAGGCTATATAATTTCCATCTATGGTCATTAGATATAAACTTTAATTAATAAATAGAATGGAAAAATCTTTTCTCACATTATTCATTAATATAATATTACTCATGATGCACCCAACATATCCTACTTCACCGTGAACATATGTCATCACAGTTTTCATAAATACATCTAAGTGCACAACTCATAACACCCATTAATAATAATCTTAAACTCTAAGGAATAATACACACATCTGCAAATAAGAATATCTAATGACACATATAAATTTGGATTTCCTACTAGAAGGTTTCGTTCTCATAATATCCTGCTAGATATTACCAAGGGAGTACGCCATGAGAATTTTCCTCAAAGTTCTATGAGTCTCCACCCATGATAGCCTATATCATTTGTGTCCCTAAAATGATATCATATAGATATAGAACATATATTAAAGAATAGTTTCATAGCACTTTTGGGTTCTCATCATATCGAGGAGCTGTTATGGCCTTTTAGTGTGACAACTACTCTTAGGACATTATCACATACTATGTCATGCATAAGAACAATCATGATGTGATATGTAGTTTATTAATATTCAAAACTATGAGTACATGTTACCATAAAATACACATAAGTTGGTTCTAGGGAAACAACTCCAACAAAGGTACATGCATCATATAGGAATGGGTTGTGGTTTCCATGACCTTCTTGAGAAAGCTCACCAGATATACTCATTGACTATGGTGGATCTTATTTAATTTCAGGATGCCTCTATGGTGTATTCTATCTAGGGTTTAATCTTCAGGATCATGTGGATGATCCCCTCAATGATGAGGTGTCAATACAAGGACTAGTTTTAAAGGTTATATCTCTATGTGGTGCAATATCTATACCACCACTTTAAGAGAAACATATAGTACCCGTAATACCATCAGATGAAGTGAGCAGGTTGAGTGGACTTCATGATTTTCAATGATAGAGACCCCTTAGGTTCTGAGGTGAGCCCAACCCATAGGTAGATGAGGACTAGCTTAAGGCGGTGACCTGATTTTTCCATCTAATTAGGATGCTAGCATATCATATGGTGGTCATGGTAGGGAGCCTTCTCCATGGATTAGTAGGATGATGGTGTGGGTTAGTGACCCAATCATACGACAAGGTGAATCTGGCATGGTCATATTTTGAGAACCTTTTCAGAGAGGATTTCTCTCCAGATATGCTAAGGGTTGTACATATCCAGGAGCTTCTATAGTTCTAGTAAGGAAGTGCGATGATATATGGGTATTCATTGAGTTTTACAAACCTCTACAGGTACTTGATGGATATGTTTCAGAACCATTTATTCAGGGTTCAGACATTAGAGAGAGATTTTCATAGATAAATCTATGCTAATGTTATCCCTCAAAGTATTTTTACCTATGTTGGGGTGCTAGGGAGAGCTTTAGTGGTTGAGAGTTTCTTAGCTGAGCAAATATAGTCAGTGGTTTTTAGTAACATGAATACAGGATCATAGAACTTATTAGTAGGGAGTCGATGTCAGTCTTAGGGACCTGTACATGTGATAATTTTTAGAAGGAGGTCCCATGAAATAGGATCTTCAGTTTAGGTCTCATAGGTGGGTTTAGTCAGCTTAGGGGGTGGTGATTCTACTCATGTAACAATAGGGGACATCTTACACGATATTATCTGACTCGTTGTATCATTGAAAGAGATACCGTGGATGAGACACAAAGGTAGAAGTAGTGTTAAGAACAGATAGGTCCGTAGGGAGGTGGACATGGTAGGGGAGTTGGGATATCAGTAGGTGGTGGTGGTAAGAGATTTGACTTGTTACCACCACCACACCCAGGTGGTCCATGATAGGCTCGATGAGCTGGAGGACAGGAGCGAGGATAGCTACAGGCGGTCAATTCTTATGACCCAAAGGCTTTGGGAAAGATATGAGGTACGATATTTGTCTTTTCTACCTTAGTTATAGTATCACAAGTCATGTGACCCTATCATATGGAATGTGATCCCCTTTGATGAACTAAGTGTGAACCTTGGAATCTACACGGACAAGGGTTGGAGTACACGGGCACAGTCATGTCGTGTACTCCTCAACATAGACACAGCCTAGAAAAAATTACATAGGATAAGTTGTGTATTGGTACATGGGAAGATGACACCTCATGTACTATTACATGTACATGGGCATGAGACGTGGGTCTTTTACATGGGTAGGACCCGGGTCAAGGGACATGGCGTATAACCCTACTACATGTCATGTACTCTTAAAACATGGATTGGATCCCTTTTTCTTTGTATCTTGAACATGTTTTGTTATGGTGAATTACCCATATCCATTCCCTAAGGGTTAGTATAGAATCACCTCCTACCAATACTGAAAAATCTACTTATACCCACGGTTGTAAACCATGGGTATAGGCTATACCCACAGTTTTCAGAACCGTGGCATATTGAGGTGTTGTTATAGACCTATACTAATGGTTTTAATAAAACCATGGGTATATATCTATACCCACAGTTTAAAAAAACATGGGTATATCTTTTCTCATCAAAGAACCTATACCCACGGTTCTAAAAACCGTGGGTATAGGTAGCTACCTGCATTTGGTAGCACCACCACCACTTCTTCCTCCAACTCTTAAAAATAAAATAAAACATACAATATACATTCAATGCAATACAAATTTTCTACATTTAGCATCCAACCAACAGCTTGTAATAGTTTTCAAACCATATAAAATACTAAAACACACATATACATCCATAAAAAAAATCAATTCAAGTCATTACGGAACTACACAACTTTCCTTCCTATTGAGTCAAAAATGGAGGGGATCAATATCTCCCCCATCGCCAACATCCTCATCCTCAAAAGAATCAATAACAACATCTTCATTAGTAGTAGTAGAAACATCCTCACCAATAGCATCATCTGAAGCAACAACATCATCAACAGTATCATTGCCACCATCTCCAGCTCAGCCATTTCTAAGACCCTCATTGGCATCACTCGGGGCATTATTTAAAGAACACATAAATTTCATATATGAATCAATAGTATTAGCAGCCTCTGATGGAAGTGATTGACTTATAATTGACATAGATTTTAGGAAATTTTTAGTGATCATATTACTTATTTTGTGCTCCTGTTTAATTCTTTCATGCTCCTCTAAATCTATTTTCTTTCCTCAACTGCTTCTACATGAGCACTTTGCAGCTCAAGGATCTGAGAGGCTTGATAGGAGCCCAATGAGTACCAATACCTAGAGGGGATGATTTTTTTCCTTATCCAACATCGGAATCTATCCTAGTGCTTGTCACCTAATAACTAACTCAAATGATCATTCAGCCTGAATTTGTCATCTCTTTATCATAAAGGGCCTCAAGGGTAGTCTGTTAAAAATATAAACAAGATATTTAATTATGAATTTCATATTAATATTTGAAATATAAATAAAATAACTTACAATATTTTCTTGTGTCTGTTCATTTAATAAACTTTCATTATTTTTCTTCCTACTTGAGAAAAATAATTTAGCTCAAGGTACACGACCTTTGATGCCCAAAATAGATTATTTCAAATGACATTGATTAGTATACACATATTCATAATGTAAATATTTTATAATCTTGAATAATAATAAAAGGAAATAACTATTAAATAAATGAAAACTTCATAAATTTAAAAATATGATAAACATTGATGACAAATTCATATATAAAAGATAATCATAAACACTATAATTTTAGGTACTCATTATGAGCATTCAATAATCTTGAATATGAATGCTTTATATTCATTTAAAAATATGAACTCCATATTATTCGTTATATGTCCAATTGTATATTAGTCCTAAAGTAAAATAGAACATTAGGCATAATGGCCATTGGTCCTATAGGTTGATTGTCCATTAGGTCGATAGGACAATTATCAATTAGGATTATAGTCCAATTAGACATTAGGTGTAATGGCCTAATGTTCAATTGGCCTAATGACCTAATGTCCAATTTTCCACTAGGCCTATATGCCTAGTGTCTAATTGGTCTATAGTTCTAATTGGCCAATTGGACTATAGACCTAATAGATATAGGCCTATAGGTCTAATGTCCATTTTAAAGGGGTATTTTTAGCCTTATATTAAAGAGATTAGTGACAATAAAACTGAAAATTCAGCATGAAAATCTAATTAAGTAACAATATAAATAAGGACATTATTTAAATTCAGATTAAATTACCTGGCACTTATCATGTTTGGGCATTTTAGTGTGCCCTAATGTGTGTACATATGTCATTGAATATTTTTTCGTTTTGTTTTTCCTCAATGCTTCCTAAAAAAATTAAATACAAGTAATAAGAATTAAATTTTATATGAAAACCATTAAATATTGGGAATAAATTAAACTTATTAGTCTTCCAATATGAAATCATTTTTTTATATTGAATTTTTGGACAGTCAGGGAATATGGGTACACCCTCTAAATTAGAACCAACTCTGCTCTTCCAACCAACATACAACTCATGATTTTATGATCACCATAACTCCCCAAAATCCACCAACCTTGCAGTCTTAGAAACTTCACCACTGGGAAAGTTAAACTGAATTTTCAATGAACATGTTAATTCATATAAATACAAAAATAATATAGATATAAATTTATAAAATTTTCTTACCCATATTTGTGCCCATAATTTGTCCTTTATGTCATTACTGAGATGTCTCCATGTGATCAGTTCCAATAGAATGGTATCATGGTACTTGGATAAAGTGTCCATGAAACTTCTACACTGCTTGGAATTTTTACCTATCATCTGCTTTTCTTCATCATAATCCACCATTATCTATGTCTAGTGATTCCAAGATTCCTACATATGAGTTTTACCACAATGTATACTATAAGATCTTACTAAATAAGATAAGAGGAGAAAAAGGAAGAATTAATTCATGGTATAGCAGGAAAAAATGAAGTGATATAATTTGACATGGTTATAATAAAAAGAAGCCCGATACAAGCTGCTCAATAGGTTGTGATGGATCTATGGGTTGTCCTAGATCAACAGCCTCTAAAGGAAGTGTCGTTTCTAATGCATGATCTGATTGATCTTCATGCACTGGAGTAGTAGCTAAAGGAACAGACTCATTAGATGTTGGATGGATGGTAGGAAATGGAGGCGGTGTAGACATGGAAGAATATGGGTAGTATGTTGGGGGATACATCAACAGATACGGATATGGTAAAGGTGGGAGCATCTGTGGAGGCAGTGTAAACATGGAATGGGAAGAAGAGGCTAAATGAGATGATGGAGGAATGAGTGGGAACATCCCTAGAAGCTCAAGTAGAGGATGTAAATGTGTGGTAGATGGGGTGGCCACCAGTGGTTCAGTGTGGGAACGGGTATGACGGGTGCTCCGTTTAGGTCTAGGAGCATCCTCACTTGGACCCATGCTAGTTGATTGAGGATTCAACTCTGTTGGGACTGAATGTCCCTAAAAAAATTAGATAAATAATATTAACATGACATTATATATAATGTGGAATAAAAATATTAAAATTATTATACTCACTGAGGTAAGTGAAGGAGGCAACGCGTGGTCACACACCTGTCGATCAGGATAAAATAGTCACTTTCTTCGAATTTTTGACATGTTTGTCATAATATACATAAGAATAAAATGTACATTTTTTAGAAACAGTTTTTAAAAATCATGCATACAACTTAAAAGTCAAATAAGGCATAAGAAATTTCATAACAACTTTTAGTAAAACCAAGTTATATATTTTTTTAAGAACTCATTTGAAACCTAGTTTTCTAAATTTAAATAAATTTAATTAAATGAAAAGAAACCATACAATTATAAAATAAACATATAATTTAAAACTAAAACTAATTATAGTAATAATAACCTAAGAAACTCATGTCAATATAAACTGAATGAACAGTGAACATATATGGTTTCTTCTATAAATTATCTACCACTACTTCAGGTTCAATATCAACTCTCACAATGGGACAATTTGAGTCATCAAATGCAATATTTTGGTCAACACCAATGAGGACGTCAATGGTGGAAATTTTTTCCTTAGATTCATGAAAAATATATATTGTGATTGCTTCATTAATGACACCATAATCAGGTCTCAGATGATCTTTCACATAAAAAAATGTTTTTCCATTGATACCAAAATGAATGGTTCATCGGTATGAAAGAATCGAATCATTTCAATAACTCTAAATCCAAATTCATCAATAAATTTAGCATGTAGAATTATTGAAACAAACCATTTCCATTTCATCATAGTGACTCGACCTTGAGAGTAGTAATCCAATAACAATATTTTCTCAACAAGTCCATAATAATATAAATCTTCATATCGAGGCCAACTATTAGATGCACTGGCATAACAATCCATTGTAGCGGTTAATATAATGGAATCATGTTGTGTTCTCATTTTCATTTCTTGATCAGTTGTAACAAATTTATAGACATTGATTACTAAATATTTTCATTCACGAAACAAAGAATTGGGACTAAAATCCAATGTTCTTAATTCTTGAAAAACAGATTCAACAGGTAAACTCAATACCTAAAATATATATGAATAATAAAATTAAATGGATATCTATATTTTAAGCTAATTAAAGTAATAGTCATACCTTTTATTTCAATCAAGTAGGAAACTCTAGGCTATGAAAAGTCTCTCTCCTTCTCAAAGGCAAAGATCGATGAACTCTGCTTATAATTTATTTGTGTTCCTACATAAAATGATAATAAAAGTCTAAGGTATATGTAAAATTCCATAATATGATATAATATATAAATATCAAAATTACTTACTTGATATAATCATCAAACAAACCACAGTTAAAAAATATTGTGTGATGTACCATATCTCACTCTTCAAGGCTCAATGTAGCCAATGTATAAGACCCAACAATTCCTCATATTTGTGGAAGAGATGAAAATGAGGTTTCAATTTCCCCATAATGGTCATATTTATTTCTCATTGGCTGATTTTTCTCACATCAGACAAATTCATGGTACAAAAATCCTTACATTCTTAATCTAGATAACCTCTCACAATCAAACCTTCATGATAATTCTTTTTTTGAACATATGATTTCATTGTGAACATATTTCTTTCAACAGGATAAATCCACCGAAAAGAAACTATTCCCTCAATAGGAGTTTCCATTGGAATTTGGACTGTTAAATGCAGCATACAGGTGAAAAGGGATAAATGGAAAAAAAATCATCTCACACAAATTAATGGTGGATTCTGCTGCATTTTTATCTAGAATAACTTAGATAACATTTTAGCACAAAGGTATCTAAAAAATTGCATGATCGAATCACTATCACCCTTACATTATTGGATAGAAAATGCCAAATTTCTATTGGAATCAATTCATGAAGAAGAATGTGATAATCATGAGTTTTTAGAGATTTTAGTTTCAAATCCCTTTTGTTTACTTGTTTAGATATACTTTTGGAATAGCCATCAAGAACCTTGATATTCTCCAATACTACCAAAAATTGATCCTTATCTAATAGTTTCATCACATAAGAAGCACAAGGAAATTTCTATTTGTTTTCACAAATACACAAAGGATACAGTTCTGGTCGAATACCCTAATCCAACAAGTCCCAATGAGATCGAAAGTTATCTTTGGTTTTCCCCTTGATATTTTGAAGAATTGCAAGCAATATTTCATATATATTTTTCTCGATATGAATTAATTCTAAACAATGATGTAACAAATTGGTAGAACAATATGGAAACTTAAAAAAGATAATTCTCTTTTTCTAATTATAAGTGGATTTAATGTCAGCATTATTCCATTTTTTAGATTTCAGCTGATCTTTCCCTAATGAAAAGATGGAATATTTTAATTCATTAAGAAAATCACTACCTAACATACGTTGAGGTGGTTGTTCAGTGTTGATAGTATTATCAAACATCTAAAAATTCTTCATGTATTGATAATTCATTAGCAAGAACCATAGATTCCCCATGAAACTAAAACTATGATGATATTTAACCCTTCTAGATCATGTATCATTCATACATACAGTACGTGATAGTTTTCCCTTCATGATCTAACTAGATATCATTTCATAAGAAAAGGAAATCATTTATAGTCCATATAAGGGCATCACACATCTGAAATATATTTTTTGAAGAAGCATAAAATGTCTACACACCCATATCCCAAAGATACTTCAACCCTCTTATTAAAGGATGCAGGTATATGTCTATATCATTATTAGGATCAGGTGGTCCAGATATCAGTATACTCAAGAAAGTGAAAGGTTTTTTCATACACATCCATAGAGGAAGATTATAAACATGAATAAAAACTAGTAACATGTTGTGAGTAGTAAGAATATGACCAAACGAATTAAAACCATCACAGGATAGACCCAACTTGACATTATACACCTCAGCTACAAAATCAGGGTGTTGTGCATTAAATTCCCACCATGATAATCCATATTCAGGATGAACCAAATCGTCATTACCTTTAATTCTATTAGCATCATTTCATCGCATATTGGATGAGATTTCTATATAAATAAATAGATTTTGAAGTCTGGGAATCAATGGAAAGTTCCACATGACTTTATATGGAACATGAGATGGTGTTCCATCTACATTTTTCTTCCATAAATATGTGTCACATTCTTTACGTTCATTACGGTTAGTTTTTTCCTACCAAAATAAACTACAATATTTTAGACAAGCATGAACTTTATTAGTATAAAATACAAGATGCTTAATTAACTTCCATGCCTTATAATGATTTGAGAAAATCTCTACACCATCAAGATGAAATTCCATCAAAAATTTAAGAATATAATCAATGGAGGTATTATAAATTCCATACATGGTTTTTCTATGATATAATAACATTAAAAATTATAACTTAATCATTTTAGTGCATTCATGATATACTGGAGTTCTGAAATCATCTATTAAATTTTTCACTCTCTCAACATCATCATATTTAGTATTTTCCTCATGTGTATTGAAATCATTTCCTTATTTCACTAGCATACTATCTCTCTCATGATGAAGTACAAATGGAAACTGATCAAATATCAAATTATTTATACCACTTCTTTATTTTCATTCATGAATAGTATAAGATTGTCTCATCTCTCTATGGTGATACCAAATATAATAGTTTTTTTGAAATCCATCTTTCATTATATGGTAGTTAACTTCTTCTCAACTTAACCATGGTCTTCCAACACAGTTATAGCATGGACAATGTATACAACCTCCATCTAAAGCACTGTTAAATGAAAAATCTAAAAAAAATCCAAATTCTTTTAAAACTAGGTTGAAATCTAATCCGTATGATACATCCAGTTTCTATCCATTCTATTATAAGGAAAAAAATATGTTTCAATCAACAATTTAAAAATTAATTAAAAAATTAATTACAACTAATTTTAATATGAAAGTCATCAAAGCATACTATTAGCTATCAAAATAAAGAATAATATAACTAAATGCCAATGAGACCGTACCCAAGTGGTAAGGGCTCTTGCTTGGCATACAAGAGACCTAGGTTCAAAACCAGGTGGAGGAGGATTTCCGGCACTGTAGCAGGTGCTCTAGAAGGTATTGTAGCAGTGTTGTAGTGGGTACTGTAGCAGTAGTATTATAGCAGGTACTGTAGCAGCCAAAACTATTCACCCGATTTGGGCCTTCGGACCACGGGTTTGGGCCTACGGGTCTCAAGGGCCTTCAGTCCATCAAAGTCCTTCGGGACACAGGGTCTTTGGGCCATTCAGACCATGGAGTATCCCAATTCACACAGATTAGGCCCTAGAAGAGGATCAAGGAAACAATAATAACAGTCATCAGAAGCAAAGCTAACTGTATTAGAATAATGAGAGGGTATGGCAACCTCCATCGGGACTAGCCACAGTGCAGCTTTGCACGGGGCAATGCTAGCCGATCATAAATGAAAATTTGGGGATCTAAACGATCAATGATTCAGAAGCTAGGGAGGGGAAATTCTAGTGGGTTGGGCCTATAGGTCATGTATTGGTCATGGTATGCCTCTGGGCCTTCGGGTCATGTATTGAAATTCATTTAGGGTCTTGTGCCTTGGGCCTATGGGTCATGTGCGGGTTCCCCTTCAACCCTTAAAAAGGGGGATTATCCGTAATAAAATTAAAAAAAGGCCTTCGGGCCATTCGGAGTATAAATAAAATATTCTATAAGTAATGACTACAAATAGAAAATCAAGGTGGGTATCCTTGACATTTAATAATTCACTATCATGGTGGATAAATTGAATAACTTTGACACTACAATCCATATTATTCTCTTCTACACAGTTATGATTTAATAAAACAACCCTATATATCTATCCCTATACTTGATCTTGTCTACCACAAGGATTAAATTTCATTCATGATCGAAAAGGGATAACAAAAAGTTCCAAAGACATCAACTTACACAATGGAAATGATTTCACCTTAATAAAAATAAAACTAAAAAAAATCCATCAGGGAACCTAGGATGAAAAATTCATATATTTTTCATTAATACATATAAAATAAAGGTTTATGAAATAAATAACATTCAAACATATAATAAAAACATAATGAAATATTAAATTTATTATAAAACATAAATACATCAAATATAAACATAATCACTATCTTTTTTATATATCCAATTATCATATAAAACATCCAAAACAAAATTTAGGAAAAAGGATATGACATTATGTTTTGGAAAACATATAAGCAAAAAAATCATTTAATTATATGAAATCAAATTAACAAAATAAAATTACATATAAATTATGTTTAATCAATGAAAATATGTGTATAAAAATCATGATATCATTCCTTATTCCATCATAATATATTCATAATTTTCAAATTAGTAATGTTAGTGTAAAAATAATTTTTAAATTATTTATTCATTCCACTACTCTTTTTATTTATGGTTTGATTAAGGTTTATGATAACGTAATCTAAAACAATCATATTTGAGGTAATTTAATAATAATAATAGAATATATTATAATTTTCATCTATTTTTGTGTCACCATTACATAACCATTTAATTTAAATATATTATTAATGAAAATGCGATTCTATTCATGATAATTTTAATTTAATGAAGTGAATTTAGAGGGGTAGTGGATATGAAATTTTTTAGGTGTGGTTGGGTAGATGTTTTCTATATAAAAATTCATTAATGTGAATGGAATGAAATTTTCAATAAAAGTGGCCCAATAGTGCCATAGGGATAAGGAAATGTTATTAATTATCTCATCCACTTGTTTAATACATAAAATGGACTAAAATTTATTTTTTTAATACATAAAATGGATCTTTAATGAGAATAATAATATGAAACTTTGATGAAACATTTATATTATAAAATAGTTCTGTTAAATACAATATTTTTATTTCATTTATTATCATTTGTGAATTATATTATTTTTGACTTATTACTAAAAAATACACATCATAAATATACCTAGTGGATATGTGTATATCCAATGACCATATATTGAATAACCTTAGTCCTAATAACCATATTTCTAAGCACGTATATCAGGTGACCAAATATACAATGGTATTATTTAATTTTGATATACATCCTTACATATATTTATAAAATCATTATTCATTTTCATTTCATTCTATCTCAATATTTCAATTATATTTATAATTCCCAATGGTTGAAAACAAGGATTGAGGGATCAAATAAACCATTGTGAAACTTTTTTCCCACAAAATACATAAAATAAAATGGAAAATCATGGATCTGTAATCTAAAAAGGATGAAAAATATTAACAAACTATAGAGAAAACAAATTAATTTTTATAAAAGTGACTCATGCCCATGAAAATTGAGGAACATAATAAAAGAAATAAGAGAAAGGAATGAAATATTACCTCTCAAATATTCCAACAAAAAAATTTCTAAAATAGAGAAGGAGCACTATCGAATGGGTGAAATGTCACTTGTGGGGACACCAAATTCACCCGAGGAGGGCAGGGGGAGGTCAAAATCGCCTGAGGAGTGGAGGGGGATACCAAATCCAATTGAGAAGGGGAGGGAGGGGGCCAAATCTAACTGAGGGGATGAGGGAAACACGGACACAAGAGAGGATTAGGGTTTGAACGAGGATAAAGGGAGGAGGATCCTGAGTGGGACTCCAATATCAAAAACTCTATACCAATGGTTTTAAAAAACCATTGGTATAGACCAACCTATACCAACAGTTTCTTAAAAATCGTTGGTATAGTATTGGAAAATAAATCTATACTCATGGTTTTCCTAAACCATGGGTATATATCTGTGGGCATAGGTTCCTTTTACAGTAGTGTACACATAGAAAAATGATCCCTTCAGTAGGAATTATTGAATAGATTTGTTGGAATCCCTCCATGAGGCTCAAAGTTAGATCCTCTATTCATCTTCATGCCCTAGGTGGATTTCTTGGTATCTTCTTGACCAACACTACGTGGGCACTGGGTTAATCTATATTGAGTTGCTGGTATACCCTATGGACTTGGGTGTGATCCTCATTTTTGTATTGTATATCTTCGAAATATTAGTTTGTACTTCTAATAACGTGACCTGAAGAGCATTACCACTCAGACAGACATCATTAGTGCTTTTATAATCAAGAGTGTATTCTCCAAGACAATTTATTTGTGGAACCTTAGATATGGATCCTAGGTCGGAGTTATAGTTTTTAATTACCTTTATATTGTGTGTATTTGTTGAGTATATCTAGATATTCTTGTTATATGTGTTGTATATATATACCTATGTAGAGCTAGTTGTATTCTTTTGTTGTATGATTTGTTGTTTTAGGGTATCCTACTAAGTATTGTTATACTCACCCCTACACGGTATTTTTCAGCATGTGTCATGTATTGTGAAGATGATTGACCTTTTTATAGAGTCCTAGAGACTAGGAACAGACAATGCTTAGTGAGACTAGACAGACTGAGGTGTGTTCTTGTGGTATCTTGATAGCAAAACTAGTATTACTTTCAGTTTGGGATTGTTTTTATACTCTTTGTGGTGGTCTTGTATTTGTCCGTATTTACTTTCCTTTACTTCTTATCATACTCTATTTGTGGTATTTATATGTATGCATGCATTTTTTTCAGTTGTTTTTACATTTTAGCATTGTATAGGCTTCGTGGTGTGTGCATGTGTACAGGTACTTAGGATAAGGCCTCCCATGTTAGTGATATGCCTACTCAGCACTAGTCACTAGCCTCTGGTATATTGAAGGTAGTCTTGGGGAGTCACAACATGGGCCCCTTTGGGATGGACCATGACACCACCGACCATGTTCCTCACATAGGCCAGTTCCAACAAACTAGAGCATCCTAAACACTCCTGTTTTGAAACAAGGAATACCCATCATTCCATGATCCAACAATATGACCACCCTCCACATAGGCATCGAACCAATACCATGAGTTCCAAACCACACTCCCACCGTGCTACCCAAAGCACAACCAAAACCAACAAGTCCATGAACCAACCAAACCTTCCCTCTCAATCAACCACAATACCATGAAGCCAACCAAAAAACTAAGAAACCATGAGCACTCTCAGTGATCCACCACACAAGACCAAGGTAATCTTAGCCTTACTAAATAAATTTTTAGGGCCACCACAGCCTCAATGCAACTGGAATCCAATCCAAGAATCTCTTAAGAATCCTTGCATTCATCAATCCAACCACCAGAAATAGTTGTTGGGAATCCCAAATCCTGATCCAATACATAAGGTATTCCATGCATCCCTTGAAAAATGGAATCCATCACCACCACTATAGAACACCATGCTAAAGGGTCCACATGGCCTGCCATCATAATAAAGTCACCCCCGATTTGGTTTAATAGAATTACACCAAGTTATTATATAAGAAAACACAATATAATCAATTTATAACACTTTAAAAAAATAAACCTTATCATAATTAAAAAACACATAGATAGGAATATGCATCCTATGTGCTTATAATGGTGCATGAACATGGGCCTCTTACTATTAGTCTAAGATCTGAAAACTCATAAATCACAAAAACCTTCAAACATAAGTGGATCACTCGAGGTAAAAATCATATAACCGTAACAATTAAAACCAAGAACAACAATCCCAAAAACTAGGTAACCTAAACTTCCTACCAAAACATGTGTTCATGATGCACCAGAATGGTATCCATCATAGGATATGACACATTCTTAGATCTCCTGTCTACCAACTCCCAAAATAGTAAGACAAAGAAAAATAATGCTCTGATGCCATTTTATAATGAATTGGACTAGGTCGACCCGACTCATCACCTGATCCAACTCGCAACATGGCATATAGCACACCTCCTTATATGCCATATGCTGATGACTAGTGGAAAGGGACAAAAATGATATAGTGAGGAGACTATGTACTCATATCAGAGTACAATAACAGGGGAAATAAATGAACATGTAAAAATCCATGAATGTCAGAGTGTGTATAAATAGAATCATGTACAAGTATATAGATGTTGGTATCCCACTGATCCAACCACATACAGAATAAAATAACAGAAAATAAATACACTGGGATCTATTTTTACTCTGATCTGAACCACATACCCGGTCTCCATGATGGCTGAACAACTCTAGCATAAACCTCAGAATCCACATGGGGGGCTCTGCTCGAAAACACAAAATTAAGACTCCACCCAATCTATTACACCGTGATCAACCTAAAAGCAGATATAAGGTCTATATGTACACCAAGGTGAACATGTTAGGGGTGAGAAATAAATATTAGTGGGCCACCCCCTACGGTGGTCCTAACATCTGTTCCCATAACATTTCCATGCAACTCACATCATTTCTAGCCTAGCCGAATGTGAATAATAGTATAAAAGATAGAAAAAGATAGAAAAGAAAAAAAGGGATAGACAAAAAGGAAAATAAAAAACCTTTGGTTCTATCCTAACACCCAAAAGTAAAACTAACCTCTATCTAGACCTAGCTGGAGGATTTGAGAAACATGGCCCACACAGCCACAATGTTAAGTGTGTCCTCCTAATCAAGAAGGATCTCCAAAGTCTAACATAAGGACAAACACACATTCTAGACCTTAGGAACTCATCCTAGGTGGAAAAATATTAAGCGAATCTACCAAGAACTAGAGATTCAATAGAAATATTTTAATTGGTGGTAGAGACTCCCTATTGACCTCAGGGTACACTACTATGCCCAAAAGTCCTCCATAACTAACTAGGAGAAAAAACCTATCAGGTCATAATTAGGCTACCTGAGTAGGCCCCAAAACTATAAATCGGTCCTTAGGAGTGAAATAGCCTCCAAGTTCCACTAACTCTATCCCTAGGAGAACAGTCTAGAAAAGTTGGTTTCACTCATTTAGATCATCCATTAACTCCCTAGACCTGCCTTACAGCAACCAACCAACCGGTGGAGAATAGAAATAGAAACAATCTCAGGTAATTCACCCGATCCAATAATATACCAAAGGTCTCCTATCCCATCCATTCCTGAGTGAGAACATCCTCAAACCCACAATCAATGGCTCAAACACCAGGTTTTTCTAACACCTATGCCCTCTAACCAAAACCCTTGAACTAGCACTGACCACCTCACAAGAAAACCAACATAGGGTAGCCACCACAGTTCCCAAAACCTTAGCATAATAGTAAACCCTATAAGGGGATCCTCCAGTAAAAAAAACCTTGGTCCAGGCCTACTCTATGGCTGGAATCCCAACTCAAACCCATAGAACACTCTCCCAGAAGAGAAACCTCAAAAAACACCTTGCCTAGAAGTGCATTCCTCAAAATAGGTCCCTTAAACTTATCTCAAACTCTACTTAATGGCACCCAGAAGTACCTAAAATCCAACAATATTGAACCACCCTAAAGGATCCTACCATACCCAACCTTAAGAAACTAACCCTAAACCTTGAACAACCTAACTAACAATCCCATCCAAGAATACACTTGATCTCATATCCCAGAATCTATGCAAAGAACCTTAATAAAACTCACCTAGAATCCTCAAGACAAGGTTACAAATAATCTCACACCCTCAAACATGCCTCAAAATTCATATACCAAACCCTATAAATATTCTATAACTACATCCTCAAAGGAATCCTCCCAAAAAACTCAAAAAGTTCAAAACACCATCGATATGGCCTCTAAAAACTGAAAGGATTCCACCACTACAATTTACTCAAAAAAACTCAGAATAGTCTACTCACAAGTCCAATTATAACTATGGGGAACAAATACACCCAAAACCACTTTACTGGAAAATTACACACCTTGTACTTCAGAGTACATGGTGTGTACTCTCAAAGTTTCTCCTAGACATGTACTTCTACAAGGACAGAGCAGACATGGGGTCAGGTTGTATACCAGTACATGACCAAGGAATACATGGGGTATGTTCATGTACCACTACATAGGGTTTCTTACCAAGTACGTGGCCACATGTCCATGTCCCACTACACAGGGTGTACCTGGAGTACACAACGTGTACTTCCCAAACTCGCCCTAACTATGTACACGACCACATGGCTAGGTACATGGAAAAGTACTGCTACACGGAATGTACTTAAAGTAGGTTGTGTGTACTTATAAAAAATTATTCTTCCCTTAATAGTAAGAACACAAGGCATGCGTTCATCAAACCACATGTTGTGTGATCAGGATTTCCTAAACAGAAATCCCTCTAAATGCCCTGAAATGCCCCAATTCACCCGAAAACCACCAGATCAACCCTCTAGGGGTCCCCAACAACCCAAAAACAAGATTAAAACTTAAAAACAACTAAAATTTTATGATTTATAGTGAAAAAAATAAAAAGGGTCATCCTTCATGCAAAAACCACTGAAGAATCAATCAGATTCGCATTTTACAGCACTCGCATGATGAACCATCACTACCTGAGCTCCACGGAGGCACCTCCTTCTCCCTCTCTCCCTCTTCTATCCCTATCCTCTTCCTATTATCTATCTTGATATAAGTAAGACCTAAGGGGGGTCGTATGCGACACACCATGGGAGGAAAATAGGAAAAGAAGAAAATTTAGAAAATAAAGAAAAAAATGAAAAGGAAAAGGAAAAAAGAAGAGAGAGAAGAAAAGGGAGCCTGACCCGAACCCAGTGCCCGACATGTGTTTATGCCCCTCCTAGGCACAACCCCCCATTACAAACTCAATGGAGAAGTTATAATTAATATCCAATGCTCCAAACATAATATATCACCAAAAGAACATGCATGAATAAATAATATTTAATTAATTAAATATTAAATATTCTTCCAAAATTAAAATGGTTCAGAATTTCATAAAAATCATGCCCTGAGGTAAAAAACCTATTCTAGGACCAACAAAGTGGTAAAAAAATATTATAGATCTATTGATATGATAAATTACCATTTTTCCTTGAAATCCACCTGAAAGAAAAAAATCAAATTTCTCCTATTTTTATTAAACCGTCACAACGTAGTTCGTGACAAACGGTTTGACCAAACCTTTGGTATAGATGTATATAAATAATACCTATAATAATAGTTTTGGTTAAACCATTTGTATAGGTGACCTATACCAACGGTTTACCATAATTGTTGGTATAGGTGTCTAGAAACAAAACTTATACCAACAATTTTGGTCAAACCATTGGTATATGTTCCATATAGAATACCTATACCAATGTTTTGCCCAAAACATTGGTATAGGTGTCCAGAAAAAATACCTATAGAAATTTTTTGGTCAAATTGTTGGTATAGGTAACATAAACTGTACTTATACCAATGGTTTTTCAAACTATTGTTATAGATCATATTTCTACTAGTGGAAGTATTCCAAAAACATCACAAAAAATGATGAATATACACTGAAGGTGAAGTGTATAATGGTTTCTTTAATTTTGTTAATTTCATTTAAACTATCATAGACTTATTTCATGACATGTGAATAAAATAACCTCATGTTTAATGTCTTTCCTCTTTTCCTTGAAGGACTTTGGAAAGGTGCCTTTGGCGTCATGCATTCCGTTGACCTTTAGCTATTTATTTATTTATTTCACTATAATAACTAAATATTAAACTTTATTTAAGTTCTTATTCACCTATAGAACTTTAAATAAAAGTTAATGAAGCATTTTCTCCATACTGTTCATTTTGTAATATTAAATGAAACTAGAGTGAATGGGTGAAAAATATATAATAAAGGGGTGTCTTGAAATATCATGATCCACCTTTAAATTTACACATAGCTAGTGTAATTGTCACTCATTCATATCTCGCTTCTCTTTGTCCTTGTAATATTCTTGAAGATGAGTCAACATGTGAAATCATTCATGTCCTGATGTTGTATCCACAACTCACATCAAACATTTATGGTAGCATTACGACATAACTATCATATGTGTCATACATGAGTCTCCTATTATAATTTTTCCCATATTCAGTTCCTGAGGAGTCTTAATAGGTATTGGTGATACCAACACCTTGAATTTTCTATATCATAGTAATTTTCACAAGTGTTGATACTATTCTTGGAAATTCATGATGGATTTAGAATTTACTCTATTCAGAATTAATCACAATGTGATTTTAGTATTACATGCTATTTTATATAAAATAAATTCTAGAATATTGGTACTTTTATCTTGATTACTGATTAGATATTACTGATTAATTTAATCATCCAATGTCTCCCACTATTTTATAGAACTCTATAAATTCTCTCTATTAGAATCGGAATACTTTGTTGCTTGAGTATTATAGTGATAAGGATCTTTGAAACCACTCCTCATAGTCTACTAGATATAGCTATTCCACTAATAGGAGAATTTATTGGTAGGAATTTGACTGGCCAACTGCATTAACTCACAGCTCCTTGATCTATTGAGTAAAGTTCTTGCTTCTAAAATCATAAACTTGATTTATTTAACGCTTGCCTCTAAAGATGAAAAAAAAGTAGTTATGACTACTTATTTGTTTTAATTGTTATTTAGGTCAACATATCGCTCTTATAAGAACTCCCCAGTAGGATGATACACCCTCGACTAGAGTTGATGATCACCCCGTACACCTATTTGTGTTCAAATTCGAATGATGAAAGGCGTTTAATACATAATATTTCTTTGAGGGTTTTTTTAAATATTTCGAAGAATGTAATATTTTTTTATTAAATATGTTCACACTATATTGTTGTGTTCACAACTAAACATGAATTAATAGAATACATTTATCGTATATTTATGATTTTTTTTTATTTTATGTGTTTCTCACAGTAAACATGTACATACATAAAATAATAAACAATGCATAAAGAAAATAAATTACCAGATTGGTTTTGAGCATCTAATATTGGTTTATCCATTTAAATTCAATGGATCAAACATGACCTAGGGGTATAATACCTGATTCGAGTCTTGAATCATAATGTAGCTCATCCCCAGTCTAGTGTTTTCACTTCTCATCTGATATACCTCCTCATCTTGGTGTGGTCCATGTCTTACATCGTCATATTTATTAGTACAAAAGTACTCACACATAATTGAGGGGGTCTTGGTAAGCACAGCATACATATAGTAATAAAACTGATAGATGCATAGACCCTTATACATATTGAACAAAAGGGATGATGTGCAGACCGTTGAAAAAACTTAATTAAATATTAAAAACATCACACATGGTTCTAATAAATAATTAAATAAAAAAACCAAACAAACATTGGGTTGGTAATTAATCAAGACCAGTTTATGGGTAAAATAAATGTGTGATAAAAATTAAATTGTAATAAATTTATGTTCAAGTACAATTAATAAATTAAATAAATTATTTTAAAATTATTTTTTAAAAAATTATAAAATTAATAAATTAATATTTAGAATTTTTAGAATTTTTCAAGGGCTCTAAAACTCCACCTAAACCTATTTTAGGTTGGGCTGAACTAACGCATTCCTATTCTGGGCTGGGAAGAACATTCCCAGGGCTGTTGTGAGTCAGAAAAATCTAATGTAGGGCAGTTCTGGGCCAGGCAGACCCGCTTTGACCTATTTCGGAGTGTATCAGATCAGACCTGCCAAAGGTTAGAAGGATCCCAGTCAGGGCAATGGTTTTTCACGTCCACTTGTCATCAAGTGGAAAAGAGGATGAAGGCCGAATGAGAAGGCTCAAATGGCATTTTACCATGGTTTCAACAGAGCTTGTGGTCGAATGTCCCTGCATAGTGATAGGGAGTGACGCCATAAGGGAGATGGCATGATGGTATGATGTCAAATGGGATAGAATTTTTCTGCAGGGTTCGGCCACCAAGGCTACCTATGTAGACATAAGGTTGTCGATGGGGTCCTCTCACATGGGTTGGTGCAGATGATAGGAGGTTCTTCGGTCTCAAAAGGTGGCATCTCGATCTAGATCTAGTGTGGTGACTGGGGTTTCCATCCATGACAAACGAAACTAGTGAGGGTCAACCGTGGAAGACTTTAGTGGTGATGAGGACTGCGGGTGGAGGATGCATTGACATCAGCTCGGGATGGTGGAGAGAACGACAAACTGGTAGTGGGCTACGGGGTGGAGATTGTGCAAGGTTGGCTGATTGGATGCAGCTAGGGATGTGGCAAGACCAGGTGGGAAAGAGAGGTGGTGGCGACGCCCTGAATGGTAGAAGAAAGGTTGGTCGGCTAAGCTTCCATGGGAGACTTGGAAAAGAAACACTATATTTTTTTTCTTTTCCAAATATGCTGACAGCCTCATTCAAAAGTCAAAAACAAAGTTTTTTTATATTCTTTATGTGTATTCCTCCACCGTAAACAAATACCTTCAATATTTTATTTATTCTCTTAGATATTATCCAACTAGACGCTCCCATTTTTAAATTTTAAACTTTGAAAATTTTTCAAGCCTATTATCTATTTTATGTTTTTGAAAATTTTCAAACTTCCAAAAACTGTGGAATAAATCCAATCGGCCAAAAAACCATATTCTGGGCATTATAGTTCCAGTCGGAATTGTTGTTTCATTGGAAATTATTTTCACAGATGGTTTCAGGTAAAACCAAAACGTGTGTGTGTTCTTCAAAATTAATACACACACTATTGAATTCAATATGTATTAAAAAAATTCATATGATTTTAAATTGGTAGTACAAGATCAGATCAAAGTTCAGTTGGATCCATTGGGACTGAAACAAAATCATTTACTTAATTTAATGTAAATAATTTTTTTTCTTATCTCAAAAAATTCACATGATCGCTCTAATACCAATTGTTAATACTGGGGTGTTTCTATGACCCCCTCCCTCTAAAGATGACCCTCCTAAGCTAGAAATTGAGAAAGATAGATAATGACCCTTGAGTCTCACCTCTAGTAGGCCCCGGGGTGGCGACCAACACCAAGGGTATACAAATCTCAAAAAATGAGAGGCATTACCCTTTTTATAATAACCATGATCAAGATATCAGATTTATAAACCTCAAAAACAACTCCAATATATATATATATATATATAAGAATCCAAAATCCATCCCACATGCATGTTTAAAGTAAAACTGCTAGAAATACAATTAAAAGCTCCAAAGTAAATACCAAAAGAAAAAATCTAAGCAGTGACATAGAAACTATCCTAACTCCCATGCTAGTAAGGTCCAGCATGGTCTGTGTAATCTCCCTGAAAACCTAAAAATAATTTTATATATGTAGGGTGATCATACAAGAATACTCAGTAGGAAAATTCAAATTCTCTCAAACACAAGTGGGGAAACCATACTAATTCCCCTATGAGAAAATAGCAGAAACTCAAAAGAACTTAACAACGTATAATATCCACCCCAACAACACCAAGGCACACTCACTAAATAATGAAAGTAAAGTAAATTAAATCAGTATGCACATCTATGATAGGGTACCCCACACCACTTCCCACTGGTTAACTTCTCATCCCTAACAGAGAACCTCCTAACTCTACCACACTCTTCCACAAGCCCCACTATCTCAAACTGCCCGCACACACCTGGCCCACATACCACATCCCACCTGCAAACACTTGGGCCGCAACCACATCACATCCCACCCACAGACACCTGGTCCACAAAACCACAACCTCTTCCTGAAGACACCTAGGAAAGTACAACATATCTCATCCCGAAGACACCTAGGAAAGCACACCTCACCTGCAAACACCTAGGCCTCACAACCGCACCACAACCTGCATGAAGTTTCTTGGGATACCAATGCCTAAAAAAGAGAGCAGAGAAGAACCAATAACTTTCCATCCATCCTCCCACTAAGATGTTGGGAAAGGAAACCCTCCCCTATAACAATGGGGGTTTTCGGTACATAGTGCTCAACATGGGTGGGGTGTATATAGAAATCACAAGGAACTGCAAATATATATATATATATAGGTACCAAACACTCATCCCAACCTATGGGTTCTTAAAAAAAACAACCAACCCACACAAAACTTCCCTTACTGCCACCTCTAATGCATAACCACAGAACCAACCAAAAACTTAATTTATAACCCCATCCAATTCATTTAACTAATTATCATTATTTATTTAAAAAGCCAAAATTTATTGATTCCATCCCTACCCAGGTAACTCTCAAACACATCACATGCTATAAGCGTGAAGCAACCATACCAACCACTACCAAATCCAAATAGAGAAAGTAGGACTAGGGTAGAAGGAACCACTCTAACACTCATTCCTAATATACCAGTATCTGGAAACTCTGGGAGAAATTCCAACACAAGGTAACACCTTCCTTCTTCAAAATTATCCCTCCCACTCCATCCTCAACATCCCCAAGCATCACATCCAGTAAAACAACAAAACTCAACTAGATTGTAGTCCCACTACATAAAAAGTTCATTCATTCCACAAACAACAACCTCTTAACCTAAGATTACATTACACTACCCATACCACCCCATACATGAAACCCACAGCAACCATCACCAAAGTTGTAGCCCAGCTGCACAGACATACCACACCATACCCCTAGATCCAACCCCCTTGTCTTCCCCTGCACCCAAAACTATGCTTCCAAATGCATCACCATACAACCCACACAAGGCACTAAAACCGAACAAAACCATACACATCACACAGCCACACCTATCAAATAGAGTGTATTTATATTTGACCAACATTGTTCTTTACTTACACTTTTATAATTCAGGGTTTGTCACAACACAAGTTTAATCCTGGGGTATCCATTTATTTAACCGAATGTATGTGATTAACCATATTCTCATATTTTCATCCATTCAATAGAGTATCAACAACAAGTATAAATCATCACCTGTGCACAAGAAAAGACCACCAATGACCATGATTTTCATAAGAATACTAGCCATATGATTCACAACATGGATCAAAGATAACAGATAAATCAAAAAATCATTATCAACATCACTCCATCCATCATTTATTACTAAAGTAATAGGTTCAATTATCTTCATTATTATCATATTCCATGCCCCTCATTTATTTTTGTTAAATTGGTTTCAATAGTACCCATAAGAATACATCAGTACATGTAATGTCCCAGACCTCCCTAGTCCATTACTTTGTCAAAATCCAATGTTTGGGGTGTTCTCAGAGGAAAAAATAGCACATTTTAAGAGTTTTCCAAAATTCTAGTTTTTCCATTGGTAGGTTGCGTCAGTGACTCAGCGTTAGTAGGTCGCATCGGTAGGTGGTATCGGTAGCTCTCATCAGTGAATCATCATCGGTAGATCATGTTGGTGACTCAGTGTTGGTAGGTTGTGCTGGTAGGTGGTATTAGTTGCTCACGTTGGTATCTTAGTGTTGGTAGGTCTCATCGGTAGGTGGTATTAGTAACTTGTGTCAGTAGCTTAGCGTCGGTGGCTCAGCATCGGTGGGTCGGGTGTTAGTAGGTCGGGCGTCGGTAGGTTGAGTCTCGGTAGGTCTGATTTCATTAGGTTAGGTGTCGGTAGGTCAGGAATCAGTGAATCGCATCAGTGATTCAGGCATCGGTGGGTCACATCGGTGGCTCACCCATCGGTGAGTCATTTCTAGTTTTTTCAGTTTCGCCCCTATTACATTTTATTTGGCATAAATCGAGTTTAAAACCTTATTTGATAATTTCTAAAGTAGTTTAAAATGATATTAATTATATCATTAATATCTTAACACTCTCGGGGCTTTGAAATAGTCAAACCATGTAATCTTGACCACAATCCGACTTTAATGGCCCTTGAAATCATTTACTTCTATTGATATAGGATCTTGATTTTTTTTCTAAATACGAGAACCTCTCTTCTGTGAACACTTAAATTTTCTCTTGGTACACCTAAAACCTTTCTTTCTCATGGATTTGTGTGTTGTTTTGTGGCATTTGGATCTGATTTTACCTTGGATTTCTTCCTACTATTCACACCCCCCCCCCTATTTTTGGTGCAAGGAGTAGTTGCTGATCATCTGTTCTTCGAGATATGGATTCCTCTATCTCTCTTTTAATTATGTATCATGCGGGGTGGGTGTACTGATGTATTATTGTGGGTACAGTTGAAACCAATTTAACAAGGATAAGTGATGGGTGGGGAAGATGATAATAATGAATATAATCATACCTGTTACTTTAGTAATAAATGAGGGATGGGGTGATTTTGACGATGATCGTTTGTTTTATCTGTTATCTTTGATCCCTTTTATGAATATATGGTTAGTATCCTTCTGAAAATCATGGTCATTGGTGGTATTTTCTTGTGCACGGGTAATGATTTATACTTTTTTTTATCATCTATTGAATGGATAAAAATATGATAATCTCATTAATCACATACACCCAGTTAAATAAATGGATTCCCAAGGATTAAACTTGTGTTGTGATCACCCCTAAATTATGAAAATAAAATTAAAGAATGGTGTTGGTCAAATATGAATACACTCTATTTGAAATGTGTGGTTATGTTTTTT
Organism: Viscum album; assembly: GCA_963277665.1. NCBI lineage: Eukaryota > Viridiplantae > Streptophyta > Magnoliopsida > Santalales > Viscaceae > Viscum > Viscum album. The sequence goes on along the minus strand of OY728125.1, from coordinate 1,832,325,931 downwards.
GTATGGTTATATTCATTTTTAATGCCTTGTGTGCGTTGTATAGTGCTATAGTTGGAAGAACGGTTTTGGGTGAAGGGGCGGACAAGGGGGTTGTCTCTAGGGTTATGGTGTGGTATGTCCGTGTAGTGGGGTTGCATCTTTGGTGATAGTTGTCATGAGTTTCGTGTATGGGGTGGTACGGGTGGTGTAATGGAATCTTAGGTTGAGAGGTTGTTCTTTGTGGAATGGATGAACTTGTTATGAAGTGGGACTACAATTTGGTTGATTTTTGTTGTTTTACCGGATGTGGTGCTTGGGTATGTTGAGGATGGTTTGGGAGGGATAATTTTGAAGATGGATAGTATTACCTTATGTGGGAGTTTCACCTAAAGTTTTTAGAGATCATTATATTATGAATGGGTGTTATAATGGTTCCTTCTACCCTGGTTTTTCTTTATCTATTTGGATTTGGCAGTGCTTGGTATGGTTTCTTCACCCTTATAGTGTGTGTTGTGTTTGATAGTTTCCCAGGTAGGTATGGAATCAATAAATTTTGGATTTTTAAATAAATAATGTTAATTGGTTAAATGAATTAGATAGGGTTATGAATTATGTTTATGGTTGGTTGTGTGGTTATGTATTAGAGGTGGCAGCAAGGGCAGTCTTGTGTGGGATGGTTGTTTGTTTTGAGAACCCATAGTTTTTGATAAGTGTTTGGTACCAATATATATATACTTGTAGTTCCTTGTGATTTCTATACACACCCACCTGTATTGAACACTACGTGCTGAACACCCCCATTTTTATAGGGGAGGGTTTCCTTTACCAACATCTTAGTGGGAGGATAGATGGATGATTATTGTATCTTCACTGCTCCCTCTTCTAGGAATTGGTATCCCAAGACTCTTTGGACAGGTTGTGTTACAGTTGTGAGGACCAGGTGTCTGCGGGCGAGGTGTGCTTTCTCACGTGTCTTTAAGATGATATATGTTGTACATTCCCAGGTGTCTTCGGGATGAGGTTGTGGTTTTTTCCCCATGTGTCTATGGGCGGTATGTGATGTGGTTGCGGCCCATGTGTTTGAATTCAGGATGTGGTATGTGGCCCAGGTGTGTGTGGGAAGGTTGTGATAATGGGGCTTGTGGAAGAACGTAGTAGCATCAGGACATTTACTATTAAGGATGAGCAGTTAACCAATGGGAAGTGGTGTGGGGTACCCTATCATCGATGTGATTACTACTTTACTTTAATTTATTTTCATTATTTGGTGAGCATGCCTTGGTGAGGTTGGGGTGGATAGTATACCTTATTGAGTGATTTTGAGTTTCTGATGTTTTCTCACAGTGGAATTAGTATGCTTCCCCCAATTGTGAACAAGAGACTTTGGATTTTTCTACTGAGTATTATTTTATGCTCTCACTATGTATATAAAACTATTTTCAAGTTTCTAGAGAGATTATGTGGACCGTACTGGACCTTACTAGCTTGGGCATTGGGATATTTGTTGTGTCGCTGCTTAGCTTTTTTCTTTTGGTATTTACTTTGGATTTTTTTCAATGTATTTCTAGAATTTTTACTTTAAACATGCATGTGGGGTGAATTTTGGATTATTATATATATATATATATATATATATATATATTGTAGTTGTTTTGATTTTGATACATCTTATCTCCTAATCTTGGTTACTATAAAAATGGTAATGCCTCCCATTTTGTGAGATTTGTATACCCTTAGTGTTGGTCACCACCTTGGGTCCTACTGGAGGTGGAAATCTGGGGTCATTATCTCTCTTTCCCCATTGCAAGCTCAAGAGGGGTATCTTTGGAGGGGGTTTCATGATAGAATGGTATCATAGGATGATGGTTGAGAGATAGTGTGAAGTTTGGAGTTAGGTACAGTGAGGATTGTATGGTTTGGTGGGGAAATAGTGTGAGGTGATCTTGGTGCATGACATAGGCCAGAGAAGACTGGCTAGGACATGATATTTTAGGGCCCCCCATGATTCGATGTAAGGACTATGAGCTTACCAAACCACTAAGTGAGGATACACTGTTTGCGGGGTAGAGACCCTAGGAAAGGTACATGCATCATGATGACTTGTGTTCTTATTTGTTTTGGGAGTTTTTAGGAAATTAAAATAGACAGTGAGTTAAAATTAATCCTAAATAAATTCCATACTACTCAGGCTTAGGAGTTCCCTATTTAATTTTTTATCTATGGAACTTTTCCTTTGTTTGCATGTTGTATGAGTAGTGGAGGCTCAAAAGGCTATCTTGATTGACTAATGGAGGGTTGACCCAGTGGGGGAGGATGATCAGTGGTAGAAGACTCTTCGTGCTTTCCAGCAACAGACTCTGAGAAATTATGAAGGTTGCATTTTAGATACAGAGACGAAGATTTGGCTTGGGGAGCTGATAATCACTTTTAGTGTAATCCAGACTCTGACGGAGTATTGAGTTCCTCTAGCGGTGAGCCAGATGTGAGGTGCTATGTGTCAGTGGTGGACACTCTACCTGGGGGAGAGAAAGGAGATCGATGTTCTGTGGGTCGATTTTGAGAAGGAGTTCTAGGCAGAATTCTTTTCTTCGACCATGAAGGATGAGAATAGGTAAGAGTTAATATCCCTCTAGTAGGGGAGTGTGTCAATACAGGAGCTAGGGATCAAGTTCAAGGATCTCCTTCACTTTTCTCCAGATCTCTTTTTGGATGTGGAGTCTTGGGTAAGATACTTAGAGGAGGCACTTTGTCCTTCTTTCCAGTATGCAGTTACTCCCTTCACCTTGTCAACATACCTAAAAGTCCAAAAGAAGGTGGAGGTAGTTGAGATAATGAATCCATGAGGAGGTCTACCGTGAGAGGGAAGCCAGCATGGTTCTGCGAAGGTAAAGGCTTCTGACTGTAGGTCTTAGGCACTAGGGCCTTTGAGGTTTTGTCCAGCGAGGAGTCAACCTCAGCAATTTCTATTTCAATCTTCTAGTCCTCATGCTTTTCCCATAGGCTTGGGACTGAGGTGTTTCACTTTTGGAGGCTGTGGGCACCTTCAAAGTTAGTTCCCAGTTTGATCTCAGTATGGTGGAGGTGGGTAGGTTCAATGCCCACATCAGTAATTGTTGTCGGCCAGGCCGTTTCAACGGTAGGGACAATAGGATCCTACTCCACCTAGGGGAGACGAAGCATGCAGAGGCTGACCTCAGGGTGTTCATTAGGGACCTCGACTTAGATGTGATCGAGGAGTCAGTTGACATCAAATGGGAAGAGGATCTAGGCATAGTCAGTTTCACACCATTGAGGCATCTTTTCCAGTAGGACCAGAGATCATTCGAGGTACAATCAATGTATTCATTACTCTTGCTTATGCTTTGTTTGATTTGGGATCTTGGTACTCTTTCGTTTCACCCACTCTATCCCATGTTTTGGGACTATACGTAGAGATAATTTTTGTTCCCTTGGTGTTTATCACACTATTCGAAGGTTATACCATCTTTTTTTATGTTTTTCGGGGATGTAGACTGATATTGGGGTCGCATCATTCTAGTGGGGATCTCTTCTTGCTATAGATGTAGCCATACGATGTCATCCTTGGCATCGACTGGTTGTTTTCTATGCATGATTTCATCAACTGCTTCTATAGGAGAGTCGTGTTTTCAGATGTGGGTGGACAATATGTGGATTTTGTTGGTGAGTGGAGTTTTCTGATGGAAAGTCAGCGTGTAGAGCCTCTTCTTTCCTTATTGCCCGAGCTATCAGTGGAATCGGTGGATACTGAGATGGTGGGGGTTTCTATAGTTGTTGGGGAGTTCTTGGATGTTTTTTCCAAGGAGGTTGTGACTCTACCCCTAGCAATGTGATGTTGAGTTCGGGATAGACTTGTAGTCCAATGCTTCTCTAATTTTTATAGATCCTTATCCGATGGTACCTTCTGAGATACGAGATCTAAGGATTCAGATTGACGATCTGATAAAGAAGGTATTTATCCAGCATACTGTGTCATCGTGGGGTGCTCCGGTCTTGTTTTCAAAGAAGGAAGATGGTAGTCTGAGGCTGTTTATAGACTACTGGAGGTTTAATCAGGTAAAGGTCAAGAACTGTTACCCTCTCCTAAGGATAGATGATATTTTCAGCCAGCTAAGGGGATAAATTTGGTTCTCTAAGATCAATTTGTGATCTGTATATCACCAACTAATTGTGGAAGAGGATGATATCCTGAAGGATACTTTCTGTTGTAGTTATGGGCACTTTGAGTTCGTGGTTATGTTGTTCAGTGTTACGAACACACCATACGTATTCATGGGACTTATGAAATCTATCTTCTATGAGTTCCTAGACTGGTTCGTCATCATATTCAATGATGAAATTCTGATCTACTTGAAGTCATAGGAGGCACATAATGAGTATCATAGAACTATCATGGAGGTCCTTTGATGCCACCAGCTCTATAGAAAGTTTTCCAAGTGAAATTTTTGGACACTAGAGGTCCACTTCCTTGGACATGTGGTGTCTTAGTAGGATGTAGCAGTGGATCCGTCGAAGGTTGAGGTAGTTTTTTATTGGGAAGCACCCAAGAATGTGGCAGAGGTTCTCAGTTTTCTCAGTCTGGAAGGCTATTACCGGATATCTATACCCAATTTCTATTGAGTATAATCTATATTAAAGGATTTGACCAGAAAATACTAGGCCTTTATGTAGAGTGAGCAGTGTCAGGTATCTTTCATCTATCTAAAGGGGAAGTTGGTCAATGCTCCAGTGCTCGGGTTTTCATAGGAAGGGATGATGTTTGAGGTGTTTTGTGATGCTTTCTATCTAGTCTTGGGGTGTGTGTTGATGTAGCAATGGGGAGTGGTCTCTTATGGATCTAGGCAGTTATTTCCCCATGAACATAACTATTCCATGCATGATATGGAGTTAGAATCAGTCATGTTTAGGCTGAAATTGTGGCAGAATTATGTCATTGGGGAGAATTTTGTGGTCTTCACATATCACAAGATCTTGAGGTATATCTTTTACCAATGATGCCTAAACTTATGGAAGCGGAGGTGGATAAGGTTTCTTTAGGACTATGGTTTTGAGATCTCCTACTCCTCATTAAAGGGGAATTTCGTGGCTGATTCCTTGAGAAGGAAGTCATAGAAGGAGGTAGTTTGAGAATCTTTGGATGCTTGGAGGGCGATGGAGGATTTTTTTTCCTTACAATTAGATACGGGAATGGATAGTGGTAGAGGCTATCTGTTTCAGATAATGGTATAGTCATATCTAAGGCAGTAAGTGGAGGAGTCTCAGTAGAGAGACTTGGAGGCAGAAGTGGTGCATGATCCCATTGACCTAGGTGATGCTTTGAAGGGGTGGTCGGAGGATATACAGAATTAGATTTTGTTCCATGAAAAGATGATTGTCCTAGTGGCGATGCATGATGGAGTTCTTCGTGAGTTTCACAGCTCACCCTTTATGGTACACCTAGGAGTTTCCAAGATTTATTGTAGTTTGTGGGAACAATTATGGTGGACCAAAATAAAGCGGGTGGTGGTGGAGTTTGTGCCAAAGTTCCTAGTGTTCCCTTAGGTGAAGGTTGAGAACCATGTTCTTGGTGGTTTGTTGCAGCACCTAGATATCCCTGAGTGGAATTTGGATTACATCTTGATGGATTTAGTCACATGATTACCCAGGGCTCAAAGAGGATGTGATGAAATATTGGTAATAGTGGGTCAGCTGACAAAATCATCTCACCTATTAGCAATTAAGGAGTCGAGCACAGTGGATGCATTAGTGTATAGGTATGTGAATGGGGTGGTGCGGCTTCATAGAGTTTTGAGATCCATTGTCTCAGATCGAGATACATGTTTTTCCTTGCAATTCTAGAGGGGATTACAGCATGATTTTGGAACTTAGTTATGCCTCAGCACTTCTTTCCACCCTCAGATAGATGGGAAGATAGATAGGACCATACAGACATTGGAGGAAATGTTGTGAGAAAGCGTCTTAGATTTTGGTGGGTCTTGGGTGTGACATTTTCCCTTAGTATATTTTCGATACAACAATGGTTATCACTCTACCATTGGCATGGATCTATTTGAATCTGTATACATAAGGTTGTTTTATTCACCTATGTTCTGGATAGAAGTTGGGAAAATGGTTGTTCTAGGACCCGATTTGGTGAAGAGCATGACATAGAAGTTTCAGCTTGTTTGTGAGGGGATGAAGGCAGCACAAGACTGGTAGAATTCATATTCTAATTGTAGTATAAGGCCCTTGGAGTTCGAGGTTGGGGACCATGTGTTCTTCTTGAAGTTTTCCCCTCAACATGGGCAGCGAAGGTTTGGTATAGGGATTGAACTTTATCCTAGGTTAATCAGACCTTTTTGAGGTGTTGGGAAAAGTTGGAAAGGTGGCATACTAGTTATAATTTCTACCGCAGTTAGAGAGAATCCACGATATATTTCATGTCTCCCAACTTCATTGGTATCTTCACGATGACCCCCATGACATTGATTGGGGAGGGTTGGATATAAAGGATGACACAATATTCATGGATTGACCAGTGTAGATCCGGGATCGTCGGGAGAAGGTGTTGTGTGGATGGACCATTCCTTTGGTTCATGTTTTGTGGAGGCATGGTGGCCCAGAGGGGAGTACTTGGGAGAGATAAGCGCATATGTGTGCCTAGTACCCATAGTTGTTTTGAGTTTTTCTTGTGTGCTTTTCTTATGATTTAATGCTTGAACCTTGTTTATAAGATGAGGTTTTTCCTTGTTATGTAAAGTATGGGAACGTTCTAACATGTGAAAAGTGGGGTACCAGATTCCTAATCAAGACGCATTAATTTAGATGTGATTAAACCTATGCAGGTGAGTCAGTGTCGCCCAGAGAAGATAATATCTTAACATAGAAGAAGGAATCCCCTAATACATGTGTCTGAATTTTTAGTGCTTTCATGGGGTATATTTTGGATTTTTGGGTTAGAAGATGTGGAAAGATTTGTTCTTGGATGTTGAGGTTTCACTCCACCTTTCGAATAATAAAGGGTGGTTTATCCTTGAGAGGTATCTTACGGGGTGGTTGTTTAGACCCCTCTTTCTTCTGGGTTTGGTTTTAAATTCTCAGGGTGAGAATATTTTTATAGGTATCTTATGTAATGGATTTTACCTCCTTGGTCCATTAATTTTTAAAAATACAGTGTTTGGGGTGTTCTGGGAGGCAACAATAGCTCATTTCAAGACTTTTCCAAAATTCCAGTTTTTCCATCGGTAGGTCATGTTGGTGACTTAGTGTTGGTAGGTCACATTGGTAGGTGGTATCGATAGCTCCCATCGATGACTCAGTGTCAGTATCTCGCATCAGTGACTCATCTTTGGTGGCTCAACATCTGTAGTTTGGGCGCCAGTAGGTTAGGTGTCGGTAGGTCAGGCGTCGATAGGTCGGGCGTCGGTAGGTAGGGAGTCGGTAGGTTGGGTGTCGGTGACTCATGTCACTGAGTTAGGAATTGGTGGTTCACATTAGTGAATCTCTATCGGTGGTTTGTGTTGGTGACTCGCTATCAGTGAGTCTCTATCGATGACTCACCCATCAGTGAGTTATTTCTAATTTTTCCCAGTTTTTTCAGTTTCACCCCTCTTACATTTTATTTGGAATAAATCAAGTTTAAAACCTTTCTTGAGTGTTTATAAAGGAGTTTCAAAGGATATTAATTATATCTTTAATATCCTAACACTCTTAAGTCTTTGAAATAGTCAAATCGTGTAATCTTGACCATGATCTGACTTTAATGGACCTTGAAACTGTTTCCTTTCGTTGATATAGGTTCTTGCTTTTTTTCTAAAGTCGAGATCCTCTCTTCCTTGAACCCTTCCATTTTCTCTTTCTATGCCTAAAAACTTTCTTTCCCATGGAGTTGTGTGTTGTGTTCTGGCCTTCAAATCTTGTTTTCCATTATATTCCTTCCTGCTACTCGTGCACACCCTATTTTTGGCATAAGGAGGATTTGTTGATTATCTCTTCTTCAAGGTAGGGATTCCCCCATCTCTATTTTAATTATGTATCATGTGGGGTGGGTGTACTAATGTCTTATTGTGGGTATTGTTGAAATAAATTTAACAAAGATAAATTATGGGTAGGGAATATTATAATAATGAAGATAATCGGACCTGTTACTTTAGTAATAAATGAGGGACGGGGTGATGTTGATGATGATCATTTGTTTTATCTATTATCTTTGATACATATGTTGAATCATATGGGTAGTATACTTCTTAAAACCATGGTCGTTGGTGGTATTTTCTTACACATAGGTGATGATTTATACTTGTTTTTGATCCTCTATTAAATGGATACAAATATGAGAATCTGGTTAATCACGTACGCCCAGTTAAATAAATGGATGCCCTAGGATTAAACTTGTGTTTTGATCACCCCTGAATTATGAAAGTGGAATTAAATAGTAGTATTGGTAAAATATAAATACACTCTATTTAATAGGTGTGGTTGTGTGCTTTGTATGGTTCTTTTCAGTTTTAGTGCCTTGTGTGGGTTGTATGGTGTTGCAGTTGGAAGCATGATTGTGGGTGTAGGGGGCAGACAAGGGGGTTGGATCTGGGGGTATGGTGATCACCCCTGAATTATGAAAGTGAAATTAAATAACAATTTTGGTAAAATATGAATACACTCTATTTGATAGGTGTGTTTTTGTGTTGTTTATGGTTTTGTTCAGTTTTAATGCCTTGTGTGGGTTGTATGGTGTTGCGGTTGGAAGCACGGTTGTGGGTGTAGGGGTGGACAAGGGGGTTGGATCTAGGGGTATGGTGTGGTATGTCTATGTAGTGGGGTTGCGGATTTGGTGATGGTTGTTTCGGGTTTTGTGTATGGGGTGGTACGTGTGGTGTAATGGAATATCAAGTTGATAGGTTATTGTTTGTGGAATGGATGAACTTATTATGCAGTGGGAATACAATCTGGTTGAGTTTTGTTGTTTTACTGGATGTGGTGCTTGGTGATGATGAGGATGGTTTGGGATGGATAATTTTGAATAATTATGTTTTTACCTTTCATGGTTGTTTCTCCCATAGTTTCTATAGATCGGTATATTAGGAATAGGTGTTAGATTGGTTCCTTTTACCCTGGTCCTTTTTTCCTTATTTGGATTTGGTAGTGGTCGGTATGGTTGCTTCACCCTTATAGTGTGTGTTGTGTTTGATAGTTTCCCAGGTAGGGATGGAATCAATAAATTTTGGATTGTTAAATAAAGAATGGAAATTGGTTAAATGAATTGTCTAGGGTTATTAATTAAGTTTTTGGCTGGTTGTGTGGTTATGCATTAGAGGTGTAAGCAATGGTAGTTTTGTGTCGGTCGGTTGTTTGTTTTGAGAACCCATATGTTGAGCTGAGTGTTTGGTACCTATATATATACATGTAGTTCCTTATGATTTCTATATTCACCCCACCCATGTTGAGTACTACATTTCAAACACCCCTAATGTTATGGGGGAGGGTGCCCTTTCCCAATATCTTGGTGGGAGGATGGATGGATGGTTATTGGATCTTCTCTTCTCCCTATTATAGGAATTAGTATCTCAAGACTCTCCGGGCTGGTTGTGGTGTGGTTGTGAGGCCTAGGTGTCTGCAGGCAAGGTGTGCTTTCCCAGGTGTCTTCGGAATGAGGTTATGGTTTTTTGGCCTAGGTGTCTATGGGTGGGATGTAATGTGGTTGTGGCCCAGGAGTTTTTAGGCGGGATGTGGTATGTAGCCCAAGTGTGTGCAAGAAGGTTGTGACAGTGGGGCTTGTGGAAGAGTGTGGTAGCGTCAGGACGTTCACTATTAGGGATGAGCAGTTAACTAGTGGGTTTTGGTGCAGGGTACCCTATCATAGATATGCTTACTAATTTACTTTACTTTAATTACATTATTTGGTGAGCGTGCCTTAGTGAGGTTAGGGTGGATAGTATACCTTGTTAAGTTCTTTTGAGTTTTTACTATTTTCTCACATGGGCATTAGTATGATTCCCCCACTTATGCATGGGAGACTTTGGATTTTCCTACTGAGTATACTTGCATTCTCACCCTACGTATATAAAACTATTTTCAGGTTTCCAAGGAGATTATCCAGACTGTGTTGGACCTTACTAGCTCATACATCAGGATAGTTGGTGTGTCATTGCTTATATTTATTCTTTTGGTATTTAATTTGGAGCTTTTCATTGTATTTCTTTCTGTTTTACTTTAAACATGCATGTGGGGTGGATTTTGGATTCATTTATATTTATATATATATATATATATATATATATCTTGGAGTTGTTTTGAGTTCGATACATCTTATCTCTTGATCTTGGTTACTATAAAAAGGACAATGCCTCCCATTTTGTGAGATTTGTATACCCTTGGTGCTGGTCACCACCCTGGGGCCTATTAGAGGTGGGACTTAGGGGTAATTATCTCTCTTTCTTCATTGCTAGATTAGAAGGGGAATCTTTGGAGGGAGGGAGTCATGACAGAACACTCACTCTTCATGATATACAATTAAAATAGAGACATAGGAATCCCTACCTCGAAGAACAGATGATCAACAACTCCGCCCTACACAAAAAACAGGGGGGTTCATGAGCAGCAAGAAGGTCTCTAAGGGAAAACCAGAACTGAAGGCCACAAAACTACACACAACTCCATGGGGAACAAAGGTTTTAGGTGTACCAAGAGAAAATAAAAGGGTTCAAGGAAGAGAGGATCTCATCTTTAGAAAAAAAATCCATATCCTATATCAACGGAAGGAAATAGTTTCAAGATTCATTAAAGTCAGATTGTGGTCAAGATTCTATAGTTTGACTATTTCAAATCCCTGGTAGCATTAGGATATTAAATATATAATTAATAACCTTTGAAATTCCTTTAGAAATTCTCAAATAAGGTTTTAAACTCGATTTATGCTAAATAAAATGTAAGAGGGGTGAAACTGGAAAAAATTGGGAAAAACTAGAAATGACTCACTAATGGGTGAGTCACCGACATGAGTCACCGGCAACAAATTACCAACAGTGAGTCATTGACGCAACCCACCGACAGCAAATCACCGATGTGACCTGCCGATGCCTGACTCACCAACACGAGTCACCAATTCCCGACCAACCAATGCCCGACCTACCGACGCCCGACTTACTGATGCCTGACATACTGATGGCTGACCTACCGATGCCCGACTTACCAAGGCTGAGCAACCGAAACTGAGCTACCGATGCGGGCAACCGATACCACCTATGAACGCGACCTACTGACACTAATCTACTAACACGAGCTACCAATACCACCTACCGATGTGTCCTACTAACACTGAGTCACTAACGCGAGCTACCGATGTTGAGTCACCGACACGAGCTACCAATACCACCTACCAATGCAACCTACCGATGTTGAGTCACTGACACAACCTACCGATGGAAAAACTTGAATTTTGGAAAACTCATTAGATGAGCTATTGTTGCCTCCCAAAACACCCCAAACACTAGATTTTGAAAAAGTAATGGACCGGGGAGATCCAATCCATTACATCAAATACCTCTCAAACTATTCTCGCCCCTGAGAATTCAAAACCAAACCCAGAAGAAATAGGGGTCCAAACAACCACCCTGTAAGATACCTCCCAAGGATAAACCACCCCGTGTTATTCGAAAGTTGGGGTGAAACCTCAACATCCAAGAACACACCCTCCCACATCTATTAACCCAAACATCCACAAGATACCCCAAACAAGCACCAACTGTCTGAGTTCATGAATTAGGGAATTCATTTTTCCATGTTAAGATATTATTCTCTCTAGGTAGCACTGACTCTCCCACATAGGTTTAATCACATAACAATTAATGTGTCTTGATTAAGAATTTGGTCTCCCCCTTTTCACATGTTAGGAATTTCTCAAACTTTACAGAACAAGTAAAAAACTCATCTTATAAATAAGGATTGAGCATTATGTCATAAGAAAAGCACACAAGCAAAACTCAAAAAAAAACTCTGGGTACTAGACATGCATATTCACTTCTCACTCCAAAGTACCCTCCTCCAGGACACCATGCCTCCATAACACATGAACTAAAGGAATGGTATGTCCATGAAACACCTTCTCCCAGTGATCATGGATCTCCACTGGTCGCTCCACGAACGTTGCATCATCCTCAATATCCAACCCTCTCTAGTCAATTACATGGGAGTTATCATGAAGATACTGATGAAGCTAGGATACATGAAATACGTCATGGATCCTATCCAACTATGGTGGAAATTCCAACTAGTATGACACATTTCCAACTCACCCCAACACCTCAAAAGGTCTGATGAACCTGGGAGAAAGTTTTCTCCCTCTACCAAACCTTTGATGCCCACGTCGATGGGAAACCTTCAAGAACACGTGGTCCCCAACCTTGAACTCCAAGGACCTTCTCATGTGATCTTCATATGACTTATCCTGGTCTTGTTCTACCTTCATCCTCTCACAAATGAGATAAACCTTCTCTTTCATTCTCTACACCACATCAGATCTAAGAACAGTCATTTCCCCAACTTTTGTCCAACACGAAGGTGAACAAAATAGCCTTCCGTATAAAGATTCAAACGAAGCCTTTCAAATGGTATAGTGATAATTTTTGTTGTAAGAAAACTCTACCAAGGGAAAATGTCACACCCAAGACCCACCAAAATTCAAGAGGCATGCTCTTAACATGACCTCCAATGTCTGGATGGTCCTCTATGTATGCCCATCTGTCTGAGGTTGTAAAGCAGTATTGCGGTGTAACTGAGTGCCAAAATCATGCTTCAATCCCCTCTATACTCATGAGATAAAATACATATCCTGATCCAATACAATGGATCTCGGAACTCCATGCATCCACACCACTTTATCCACATACCTATGTGCTAAGGAATCCACTGTTACCGACTCTTTAATTACTAAAAAGTGAGATGATTTCATCAGTCGATCCACTATTACCTAGATTACATCGCATCCTCCCTGAGCCATGGGTAATCCTATGATGAAATCCATTGATATTTCATCCAAATTCCACTCAGGGACATCTAGGGGCTGCAACAAACCACTGGGAACACGGTTCTTATCCTTCACCTGCTTGAACATTAGGCACTTTTCCATAAACTCCACCACTGCCCGCTTCATTCCAGGCCATCAAAACTATTCCCTCAAACCACAATATATCTTGGAAACTCTTGGGTGTACCACTAAGGGTGAGATGTGAAACTCACAAAGAAATCCCTCATGCATCGCCACTAGGAAAAATAGTTTTCCATGGAAAAAAACTAATTCTTTCCATTCTCTGACCACCCCTCCAGAGCATCACCCCGATCAAAGCGATCATGCATCCCCTATACCTTTGAGTCTCCCCACTAACACTACTCTACTTATTGCCTCAGATATGACCACACCTTCATCTGAAATAGACATCCTCTACCTCCATCCATTCATACATCTAAGTAAAATGCATCCAACTCCTCCATCACCCTTCAATAATCCACATATTCTCGAACTACCTACTTATATGACTTCTTTCTCAAGGCATCAGCCAAAACATTCCCCTTTCCTAAGGTGTAGGAGATCTCAAAATCATATTCTTGAAGAAACTTCATCCACCTATGATTCTTCAAGTTCAGGTATCACTGGGAAAAGATATACCTCAAGATCGTGTGATCTATGAAGACCACAAAGTGCTCCCCAATAAGGTAATACCACCACAACTTTAGCACAAACACGAATACTACTAGCTCCATATCATGGGTGGAATAGTTACGTTTATGGGGATGTAACTGGCTAGACCCATAAGAGATCACCCCCTGTTGCTGCATCACCACACACCCCAAGCCTAGACAGGAAGCATCGTAAAACATATCAAACATCACCCCTTCCTATAGAATCCTGAGCACTAGAGCACTGACCAACTTCCCCTTAAGATAGATAAAATCTTCCTGACACTACTCACCCCACATAAAGTCCTGGTATTTTCTATTTAGAGTCATCAACAGAGCTACTACTTGAGAGAAATCGGGTACAAATCTCCAATAATAGCCTACCAGACTGAGAAAACTGCAAACCTCTGCCACATTTTTGGGTGCTTCCTAAGAAACAACTACCTCAACCTTCAATGGTTCCACTAATACACCCTACTGAGACACCACGTGTCTAAGTAAGTGGACCTCCTATGTCCAAAACATTCACTTGGACAACTTTCCATAGAGCTGGTGTCATCGAAGGACCTCAAGGACAGTCCTAAGATGCTCGGTATGCTCCTCCTTTGACTTCAAGTAGATCAGAATTTCTTGATGAATACGAAAATGAATAAGTCTAGGAACTCACAAAATACAGAGTTCATAAGTCCCATGAATATGGCTGGTGCATTCGTAACACTGAACGGCATAACCATGAACTCAAAGTGCCCATACATACACCTGAAAGTAGTCTTCAGGATATCGTCCTCCTTCACCCTCGGTTGGTGATATCTAGAACATAGATAAATATTAGAGAACCAACTTTCTCCCCTTAGCTAGTTGAAAAGATATTCTATCCTAGGGAGAGGGTAACGGTTCTTGACCATTACCTAATTCAACCTCTGTTAGTCTATACACAGCCTCAAACCACTATATTCCTTATTCTCAAACAAGACTGGAGCACCCCACGGTGATACAATAATCCAGATAAAGATATTCTTCATCAGATCATCAATCTGAATCCTTAGCTCCCATATCTTAGAAGGTGTTATCCAATAAGGATCCATCGAAATCAGAGAAGCACCTGGCTACAAGTCTATCCCAAACTCAACATCACATCGAGGGGGTAGAGTCACAACCTCCTAGTTAAAAACATACAAGAACTCCCCAAAAACTCTAGGAACCCCCACCATATTAACATCCACTAATTCCACTAACAGCTCATCCAACAAGGAAAGAAGAGGCTCCACATGCCGACTGCCCATCAAACAACTCTGCTTGCCAACAAAAGCCACATGTTGTCCATCCATGTCTGAAAACACAACTCTCTTATGAAAGAATTTGATGACAGCATGCATGAAAAACAAAAATTTGATGTCAAGGATGTCATCATATGGATGCATTTGTAGCAAGAAGAGATCCCCAATAGACTGATGTGGCCCCAACATTAGTCTACATCCCCGACAAACATAAAACAAGTTGATCTGGCCTCTAACTGGTGTGCTCACCACTAAGGGAACAGAAAGTATCTCTATCACTGGTACCAAAACATAGGCTAGATTAGATGCAATGAAGGAGTATGAAGTTCCTGAATCAAATAAATCACAAGAAAGAGTACTGAACACACTGATCGTACCTCAAACGATCTCTGGCCCTACTAGAACTGCTACCTCTACGGCATGAAACTAACCATTATCAGATCCTCTACCACTATGATATCGACCTCCTCCTCGACCATGTCTGGGTTGATATCTCTAAGGAACACCCTAAGTTCATCCTATGCCTGCTCCGTCTCCCCCTGGTGGAGCAGGATCCTGCTTTCCCTACTACTGAAATGGCATGGTTGGCAACTGCTGTTGAGGCGGGTGCTAAACTTGCCCACCTCCAACATACTGAGCTTGAACTGGGCACGGACTCTGAAGGTACTCGCGGCCTCCACAATAGAAACACCTCAGTCTCAAGCCTATGGTAAAAGTACGAGGACCAAAAGGTCAAAACTGAAACTACTGAGGTTGACTCCTCGCTGGCTAAAACCTCAAAGGCCCTGGAACCTGAGACCTACTACTGGAAGCCTTGCCCTTCGTAGAACCCTGCTGGCTCCCCTATTGTGGTAGACCTCCTTGTGAGTATATTCTCTCAACTACCTCCACCTTCTTATGAACCTCTAGGTATGTCGGTAAGGTGAGGTAGTAAGTACATACAAGAGAGAAGGACAAAGTGCCTCCTCTAAGAGTCTCACCCGAGACTCATCATCTGGAAAGAGATATAAAGCAAAGCAAAGAAGATACTTGAATTTGATCCCCATCTCCCGTAATGACATACTCCCCTACTAGAAGGAGAGTAACTCTTGCCTCTTATCATCCTTTATGGTCAAAGAAAGGAATTACACCTAGAAATCCTTCTCAAAATTGACCCATATAACATTGGTCTCCTTTATCTCCCCCAGGTAGAACATCCACCACCGACACGCAGCACCCCGCATCTGGATCACTACTAGAGGAACCCAGTACTCCTTCAGAGCTCAGATTAAGATGAAAGTGATTACTAGATCCTTAATACAACTATCTGTCTTTGTATCTGAAACATTGCCTCCATACTTTCACAGAGTCTTCTACTAGAAAGCACGAAGCACCTTCTTCAACTGATCATCCACCCCCACTGGTTCAACCCTTCATCTATTGACTGGGTCAGCCTACTGAGCCTCCACTTCTCGTACCACATACGAACGATGGATGAGTTATATATATAAAAAAGTAAACAGGGAACTCCTAAGCTTGAATAGTATATAATTTATTTAGGATTCATTTTAACTCATTGTTTATTTTAATTTCCCAAAAATTCCCAAAACAAACAAGAACACAATTTATAATGATGCATGTACCTTTCCTATGTTATCTACTCCGTAAATGATATATCCTCACTTGGTTGTTCGATAATCTCGGAGTCCTTGCATCAGATCACAAGGGCCCCTAAAATCCAATGTCCTAGTCAGTCTTCCCTAGCCTACATCAGGCACCAAGATCACCTCACACTTTTTCCCTTCCAAACCATTCAATCATCACTATTACTAACTCAAAACTTCATCCTATATCTAAACCATAATCCTCTGATACCATTCTATCACGACCCCTCCCTCCAAAGATTCCCCTCCTAAGCTGGCAATCGAGAAAGAGAGATAATGACCCCCGAGTCCCACCTCCGGTAGGCCCTAGGGTGGAGACCATCACCAAGGGTATACAAATCTCACAAAATGGGAGACATTAACCTTTTATAGTAACTAAGATCAGAAGATAATATGTATCAACCTCAAAATAAATCCAAGATATATATATATAAGAATACAAAATCTATCCCATGTGCATGTTTAAAGTAAAACTGCTAAAAATACAATGAAAATCTCCAAAGTAAATACCAAAAGAACAAAGAAAAGTAGTGACACGGTAACTATCCTAATTCCCGAGCTAGTAAGGTCCATCACGGTCTGTGTAATCTCCTTGGAAACCTGAAAATAGTTTTATATATGTAGGATGAGCATACAAGTATACTCAGTAGGAAAATCCAAAGTCTCTCATGCATAAGTAGAAGAAACAAATTAATTCCCCTATGAGAAAATAGTAGAAACAAAAAATCACTTAAAAAGGTATATTATCCACTGCAACCTCACCAAGGCATGCTCACCAAGTAAATCAAGTCAAGTAAAGTAAAGTAGTAAGCACATCGATGATAGGGTACCCACACCACTTCCCACTGGTTAATCACTCATCCCTAATGGAAAACATCCTAATGCTACCATGCTCTTCCATAAGCCCCACTATCACAACCTGCCCACACACACCTATTCCACATACCACATGCTTCCCGCAAACACCTAGGCCGCAACCATATCCCATCCCGCTTGCAAACACCTGGGCCACAAAACCATAACCTTATCCTGAAGACACCTGGGAAAGTACAACATATCTTATCCTGAAGACACTTGGGAAAACACACCTTGCCCGCAGACACCTAGGCCTCACAACCACACCACAACTTGACAATAGAGTCTTGGTCTACCAATGCCTAGAAGAGGGAGTAGATAAGAGCTAATAACCATCCATCCATCCTCTCACTGGGATGTTGGGAAAGGACACCCTCCCCCATAATAATGGGGGTGTTCAGTATGTAGTGCTCAAAATGGGTGGGATGTATATAGAAATTACAAGGAACTACAATTATATATATATATATAGGTACCAAACACTCATCCTAACCTATGGGTTCTCAAAACAAACAAACAACCCACACAAAAACTTCCCTTGCTGCCACCTTTAATGCATAACCACGTAACCATCCACAAATTTAATTCATAACCCCATCCAATTCATTTAACTAATTACCATTCTTTATTTAATAAGAAAAAATTTATTGATTACATCCCTACCTGGGCAACTATCAAACATAGAACACACTATAAGGGTGATGCAACCATACCAACCATTGTCAAATCCAAACAGAGAAAGAAGGATCGGGGTAGAAGGAACCACTCTAACACCCATTCCTAAAATAATGGTCTCTGGAAACTTTGGGTGAAACGTCCATGAAAGGTAACACCATCCTTATTCAAAATTGTCCCTCCTAAACCATCTTTGGTAGTCCCAAGCACCACATCTAGCAAAACAACAAAACACAACTAGATTGCAGTCTCATTGTATAACAAGTTCATCCATTCCATAAACAACAACCTCTCAACCTAATATTCCATTACACCACTCATACCACCCCATGCAAGAAACCCACAGCAACCATCACTAAAGTCACAGCCTCGCTGCAAAAACATACCACACCATACCCATAGAGCCAACACCCTTGTCCACCCCTGCACCCACAAACGTACTTCCAACTACAACACCATACAACCCACACAAGGCACTAAAACTGAACAGAATTGTACACAGCACACAAACACACCTATCAAATAGAGTGTATTAATATTTGACCAACACTGTTCTTTAATTCCACTTTCATAATTCATGGGTGATCATAGGACAATTTTAATCCCGGGGAATCCATTTATTTAACCGGGTGTGCATGATTAACCAGATTATCATATTTGTATCCATTCAATAGAGGATCAAAAAAAAGTATAAATCATCACTTGTGTGAAAGAAAAGATCACCAAAGGCCATTATTTTTAGAAGGATACTTCCCGTATGATTCACAACAGGGATCAAAGATAACAGATAAAACAAATGATCATCATCAACGTCACCTTGTACCTCATTTATTACTAAAGTAATTGGTTTGATTATCTTTGTTATTAAAATATTCCCCACCCCTCACTTATATTTTTTAAATTGGTTTCAATTATACCCACAAGAAGAAATCATTACACCCACCCCGCATGATACACAATTAAAAGAGAGATAGAGTAATCTCTACCTTGAAGAACAGGCGATGAGCAACTCCTCCTTGTGCCAAAAATAGGGGGTGCATGAGCAATCGGAAGAAGTCCAAGGGAAAACCATATCTGAAGGCCACAGTACAACACACGACTCCATAGGAAAGAATGGTTTTAGGCATACCAATAGAAAATGGAAGGTTTCAAGGAAGAGAGGATCTCTACTTTTAAAAAAAAGTCAGATCCTATATCAACAGAGGAAACAGTTTCAAGGGCCATTAAAATTGGATCATGATCAAGATTATGCGGTTTGACTAATTCAAAGCCCCAAGAGCATTAGGATATTAAATATATAATTAATATCCTTTAAAATGCCTTTAAAAATGCTCAAACAAGGTTTTAAACTCGATTTACGCTAAATAAAACATAAGAGGGGAGAAACTGGAAAAACTAAGAAAAAATGAAAATGAATCACCGATGGGTGAGTCACTAACACGAGTCACCAACAAAGAATCGCCGATAGTGAGTCACCGATGTGACCCACAGACAAAGAGTCACTGACGTGACCCACTAACGCCTGACTCACTGACGCGAGTCACCGACGCCTAACTTATCGATGCCCGACCTACCAAAGCCTGACCAACTGACGCCCGACCTATCGATGCCAGACCTACCGATGTTGAGCCACTAAAACTGATCTATTGATGTGAGCTACCAATACCACCTACTGACGTGACCTACTGACACTAAGCTACTGACGTGAGCTACCAATACCACCTATTGATGTGACCTACCGATGCTGAGTCACCGACACGAGCTACTGACGTTGAGTCACCAACGCGAGCTACCGATACCACCTACTGACGCGACCTACCGACACTGAGTCACCAACCTGACCTACCGATGGAAAAATTAGAATTTTGTAAAACTCTTTAAATGAGATATGGTTGCCTCCCAAAACACCCCAAAGACTGGATTTTGACAAAGTAATGGATCGGGGAGGTCCGGGCCATTACAGGTGCACGGCGAAAGCTGGTGGGATAGGGGTTTAAAAAATTTCATCACTGAAGTGATGAAAATTCATCATCTCTAACAATTAAAGCCCTGATAGTGGTATTAGGATCTCATGTAAATTTAATAAGCACACAAATTAAACAAACTTTTACCTCATTTGATTCAAGGGCGTGTTCGAATACATCTTGACATCGACGATCGTTGCTCAAATGATTCGAGATCTAACCCCTCTTGATCATCCACACATGCTTTAAGAATCTGCACAAATATTAATCATTGAATTTTGGGTACTAGCACAGATCTTTGACAATTCATTCAACGTCCTGATGATCACCGTGAATCCCTTCCTTCAATCTGTGAAAGTGTTATTAGATTAAACGCACAGAAGGAGTCTTCCTCTCTCTAGGATGTGGGAGGAGAGAGTGGCTCTCAATATGTTGGAATGAATAGTCCACTGGATGTGTGCCTATTCTTAGCTTATATAGTGGATGTTAAATACCCGGATATGGTTTCCCAACCCCTGTATAAGAAACATCCACTAAATAAGTAGTAAATGAATAGTTATGATGAGCTAATTGTGTCATAAAAAACATTTATATTGTATCACCTATTTATAATGTATAATAAATATATTACATGATAAAACTGAGTCATTAACTTGGCTCTTAATTCCCGCAATATTAAATGAACCTTGAATATTAAAATAATATTCATTCGTATAATATTTTCCATGTATTTACTTAAATACTTGTAAATAATTTTAATAAATAAATTCAACCCAGTTATTTTTTACTCAAATAATAATGAATTTATTTATTTATTGGTGATCATTAATTCTCGGACACATCTCGGACCCCATGGTGGGGCCCACCATGTCCTATACACATATTCACCAGAATAGGGAAGACTCCTGAATACGTTATTGTGTGTGAACCTCTATGACTTTATCTTGATAGAATTTAATACTATTCACAAATCAAGAGCATAGTCTAGAAACTCATTAAGAACCCTAAAGAGATCGGGAATAGTCGTACCAACGATGATCATCCTATAAACACACACTATGTAATATAATCTCTTTATCCACTACTAAAAATAAGGGCAAGGGAAGCGCCCCCTTATATTAGCACTAAGTAAAACCGTTGATAAAGGTTACCCTATATCAGCACTAAAATTTTAGCACTGATACAGGAGTTGTTTATCAGTGATTTTCTAGCGCTGATAGAGGGCTTCTTTATTAGCGCTAGAAAAGCGTTGATAAAGAAACCCTGTATTAGCGCTACAATTTTAGCGCTGATAAAGAACTCTTGTATCAGTGCTAAAATTTTAGCGCTGATACAGGGTAACCTTTATCAGTGCGATGCCCCAGGTTTTATGAACTGGTCCAATTGAACAACGTTATGCTTTTAGTAATGTATCTTGTTTTATATGTTATGCTTTTAATGATGTATCTTATTTTATATGTGATGCTTTTAATGATGTCTCTTGTTTTATTTTGTGCTTTGTGTGCTAATAAAGAATTTGAAACGAAATAAAACATGAAGAATACAGTGAACTGGTATATATTAAAAGATTTCATTGCAACAAGACCCAACTAGTTGAAAATACCATGCACAAGACCTAACACAACCACAACGAGACTACTAAGAATAACAACTCGAGTAATCGGATAGTCGTCGTCTTCAAGGTCCATCAGTGTGAAGAATATAACAGCCAGATCCACGGCACACATACTCAACACCAATGGTATGAGGAGAGCCATCCTTTCTGGTTCAAGTGTTTTGATTTTGTAAAATGCCCCTGCTTTTATAATGGTCCTTAGAGATATGACCGTTAAATATATATAACCGTTCGGTTTCAAAATAACTTTTGGGTTTCGGTTGATAAAGTTTATCTTTATATGAAAGCTTGTTTTTTTATGCTCTTATAATTTATGATATTATTATAATCATAGTTTTAAAATAAAAAGAGTATTCTTGGAAAGAAATCCTTTTGTTTTCACAAAATCCCGATGGATACTTATATATTGAAAACTTAGTATTATTTTTATAAAAGATATGTTTAAAGGGTGTCTAAAATAATAATATCTTTTGATTATGAATTGGGGGAAAACTATTGATCTTTTAAATTTTAACAAATAGGTGCATATTTTAAAGATCCAAATAGTTATATTGGTTTTGTATAAAAAATATGAGAGGTATATATTTTAAAAGATTTATAGAAAAGGGATTTAAATTTTAAGTTGAAAATATTTGTTTTTATTGTATATTTACTCATTGTTGTAAAAATATTTATATTACACACTATTTTGAACTAAGTATACTTAAACTAGTTATTTGGAAAGTCTAAATAAATTTTTATTAAAAATTATGTTGATATGAAATATTTTACATAAGCTAGTAAAGGAATTTAGATTTTTTAGTTAAAACTAATTGTTTTTATTGTATTAACTCTCTTTAGTATAAATATTTATAGTACACATTATTTTGAAATAAGTATACTGGTTATTTTATAAATTTAAAACAAGTTTTTAAAAAAAATCAGTTTGGGGCCCGGCCAAGCTGAGGGAATCCCTTAAGGGACAAGCCCTCTAGGCCGAGACCAAGCCCCAAGGGACCCGAGGTGCCGACCATTGGGGTCCCCAAGCGTTTAGTGGGTGTCCAGCCAGGTCCCAAGCCGTGCATAGGTCTTTTAGGTCGCGCCCAGGCCCGTGTGTAAGGCCTGCGGCGCGCGCTGGGAAGGGTTGGGCCGAAGCCCGCATGGGGCCCATGTATAAGGCCCCTAAGTGTGTGCTTTGTGTTATTGCTCCATTTCCATCAGGAGTTGTTTGTTAAACCATGGGTTTTCTTCAGAAAGTTTCGATGTGGGAATGGAATTTTTGGGCGAGACGCGATTGTGACCGTCGAATGCATCTCGCGTGATTTGAGTCGTCCGGCATCATTTAAATACCACGATATAATCTTGGTCGTTGATCCGTCGATCCAGATCTCTCCCGCAGTATCTATGAGTCGTCCAATCCCTCTCAAGATCTAATCTCATCTCTCGGTTTCTTTTTAATCGATCAACTCACCTCCCACGCTCCGAGCCATCCGATCTCTCCCGAGATCTAATCCTGACCCTCGATCCCTTTAAATTTTCTACGCCATCTCCAGCCGTGCGATCTTCCCCTTCATGAATCCCAGCCGTCCATTCCTTTACCACGTCGAGCCGTCGTCTTCTTCCTCGCAACAGCACCCGACCAGTAGGCCTGTGCAAGGACGCCTCGACCTCTCCTCCCCCGCACTGCTCCCCTTGACTTCCGAACACCCCCCTCCTAGCTCACTATTCCTTCATCTTTCCCACGTCGGTCTAAACTCTTGGTTCAAGTCATCAATGAACACCAAGGCCTATATAAATGCCTCCTACCTCATGAAACCGCGGCGATTCTTCCTCCTCCTTCCCTCCCACGACCTCCCAGCAAGACCAGCGACGTACCTCCGGTCCGAGTCTTCTCCTCAAGCAAAGTAAGGGTTCTTGCATGCATTCTTTCGGAGAGAACCTTCATTTTGTACTCTCGGAATATATATATGGTTTATATTTTATTTTATATATATATACTTAATATAAAACCTTCGGTTTGTATTGCCTTCAAGGAGTTTTGACTTCATGTTTCCAGTGGGGTGCATATGTAAGGGTGCGTATATACCTTGTTTTCATTTTGAGAAACCTGTATATACTGCTTATATGTATATATACATAATACAAATCCATCGGTTTATATATTGTGTATATACGGTTTCATATATATGTAAACGATATATACAGTTTATATATTCACGTTTACAAATCCCCCGGGTTGTATATTGTTTTTTACAAACGGTATATAAAGTTTTTGTTTCTCAGTTTTCCAAAACCAAAAAAAAACTATATTTAATGTTTATGGTGTATATATACAGTTTCATGAACGTCTTATTATAACCTAACCCGGCCTATTTTGGGTATCAATCTTTAAATATAATTTATATATATATATATATATATGCAAACTCTGTTTTTTTGGTTTAAGTGGAGTCATGTTTGTAAAACCAAAATTTTATACATATGGTTACATTTATGACAAACCTTATATGGATTTAGTTTTCAACCATGTAAGAAATTTATGCTTGGAAACCTTAAGTTACCTAAAGGATTTAATAGACTTTGTTTTTGAATTGTGTAAAACCCCTATATACACTTCGGGTATATATGAGTACGTGTATATGTATTTATAGGAATAATTTCCAAACCCCATTATATTCTTTTATAAATAACATGACTTAATTTATTCTTTGATGCAGGTAAGATTTTATTAAGATATTATTTGTTTGATTGCTAAACCAACATGTTTTTTTAAAAAAAAAATACACACAAATGGGCATGTTTTATTAAAGAGGTTTATCTAACATTGCCCTGATGAGTTTTATGATAAAGTATGTATTTTAGTTCAAGGACCTACTTATCACCATAACTGATTTCAAGTGTTTTCCTTAAGCACACCTTTTCCATGGATTAATAATGACAAATATTCATCATTTAGTATATCATTATTTTATATGCTTTAGTGAAAAGGATGTTTTACTAAGCTATGTATGCCTTTGATTAGTTATTGACACATTTTGCAAAGTTAACTATCATACCTGGTATTAGAAAAATTTGTGGTGGTTCATTATTTATTTTAGTTATTATTATACATAATGCATGCTTATGACATATCACTAAATGAACTAAGAAATTAGATTACCCAAAGTGGTATGGGACACCTTGGGTAAAATAAAAATGAATGAGATATTCAAGGTGGTATGGGAAATCTTGAATATACAAACCGTTTAAGTAAATCATGAACGATGTGGCTCACATGATAATAAAGACATGTCAAGGGTGCGCCCTGATAGCGCTCCAATGCATTGGGTAAAGACTTAATATCTAGAGATGACCTTTTAGACTGATACCTTGGTGAATAACCTTGGTAATTTTTATTGACACCTTGGGGATGGACCTTGGTGATACAGAAATGATTGTCTAAGATTAAATGTTGATGCCACATAATTAAAGTTATGTAACAATTTATTTCTAAAGATAAAGTTCTTTTACGACTAATGCCTTTATGTTTTCATAAAGTTCTTATTTCACTGGTATAAGCTTGGAGCATGATTGGTGTTTATCACTAAATAGAATAGTAACCAGCATTTGAAAATTTAGTTGTTTCCTTTATGCGCAACTCTGATTATGCATTACTTTTAACTGTTTAATTTATGCTTAAGTAAGTCACATGTCGTACTTGTTTATGATAACCGTTGTTACTCCTTAGAGAATTAACATAATTGTTTCATGTTCTTCTTCAAAACCTTGATTGAGCATTTTTATGTTATGTGTTATAATTTTCCTTTAATGAGTGTTCAATCTATTTTAAAAGAATGTTTTCAAATGTTACAATGTTTTCATTTCTTTTTAAAACCCCTTACTGAGTATTTCAATGCTCACCCTATGTTTTGATTTAAAAAAAATCAGGTATCAGCTCTTAAAAGATGAACTGTTTCAGAAGTTTTCGGTTTCCCAGAACCCAAACATCACACGATCCTCTGTATGGGGCATGATTTGTTGTTAAGAAAGTGTGTTTTATTTTAAGATAACAAATCATGTTCAGAAGGCACCGACTCCTGGGTTTCTGGGGTCAGGGTATCTATAGTTGGTATCAGAGGTTCGGTTTGGATAACTCTGGAAAGCCAGAAACTGAAACAGAAATATATATATGGTTATATACTCCAATTTTATTTAAAAATTGGTTTTTTCCTAAATTTCAGATGGAAAACTAAGGCACAAATCTATTATCTCTCCCCACAGAGGCCCTAGAGACCATTGTGTCTTTAGCTAGCCGTGAGGATTTTCTAAACTATGCCCATATCCGCATGACATGAAAACACCTTTACGACGTATCCAATTCACCACAGATGCTTCAGTTACACCAGGGGGTAGGAATAGATTACCTCCTTATGATGATAACCCAGTTTCCCACCTATGTACATCAAGGAAGGTACTATGAGGGACTTTTCTGAATTTTCACGATGGGTGAGAGCTTTGGCACTAGGATTGATAACCCTTTTCAAGAAGCTACTGCTGACGGAGACCTCCGAGCTAGCTACCTTTGTCAGATTTTAAACTACAGCTTCTGGGGTCAGTTGCTGGACTTCGGAAGGTTAGAAGACGAGTCCACCCGACTGTCTTGCAGACAACAAGTGTATGTGGATGTCTCTCAACTTCATACCCCTCATTCTAGACTCATAAGACGTCATAGGTGCCCCCATGAGTTTTTCCCTGAATGCTCAGCCTGTGTTTGGTTCGAGGAGTTAGGGAGTTTTGCTTCTCTATGTGGAGTTCGGTTAGTCAGTGGTTAAGGGAAACTCAAGCACTAATAATAATAAACGTATGTTTATTGAAATGTTGTCTTTTCCCTTCCTTGTCTTTACTTTGTATTTATCCTTGAATGATTTTCAAGTGATTGAACTCCTGCCTTAAAACTTTCAGATGGAAGGACAAACCCACCTGTTATCTCTTCCCACTGAGATTCTGGAAATCATTGCAATCAAAACGTGTGAGTACGAGTATGAACCCTTCGCAAATTTGCGAAAAACGTGCAAGTAGTGGTTTTAGGTAACAAAAGGTCCAGAGATTCTCCACACCTACTAGGGGAATGCCTTCATCTATTACTGCATTGGCTCTGCACAGCTATCCGGATGCGAATGACGAGGAAGTTACCACGAAGGTCTCTTTTTATGTTTCACCCTATTCCGAAACTAAAAGGTCAGAGTGAAATTTCAGGAGGCTGCATTAGAGGTAAATCTTTGTGCGGCTTATATGCTCCAACTTCTCAGCTTTATCTTGTTTGACCGCATCTATGGATTCGATGTCCTCGACCGATACATAATTCGGTGAGTCCTTCGTACGTTGGTCTGTATTGACATTTCAGAACTTTGTAATGTTCGAGCTTCCCCCTGGAATCCTAAAGGCCCATAACATAAGTGCAACCCCTCCTGTCTTAGGTGTATCTGGATTAGGGAACTTGAATAGGTGAGCATCGCTGCGGGGATTCCGCTAAATGCACCTGTTGACCCTATACGTTAGTGGAAATGGTGAGGACATTGCAGAACCTTGTATTTTTGTGAAATAAATTGCGAGGACGCAATTTTCTAAAGGGGGGATAATGTGACACCCCAAGTTTTATGAACTGGTCCAAGTGAACAATGTTATGCTTTTAGTAATGTCTCTTGTTTTATATGTTATGATTTTAATGATGTCTCTTGTTTTATATGTGATGCTTTTAATGATGTCTCTTGTTTTATTTTGTGCTTTGTGTGCTAATAAAGAATTTGAAACGAAATAAAACATGAAGAATACAGTGAACTGGAATATATTATAAGATTTCTTTGCAACAAGACCCAACTAGTTGAAAATACCATGCACAAGACCTAACACAGTCACAGCGAGGCTACTAAGAATAACAACTCAAGTAATCGGATAGTTGTCGTCTTCAGGGTCCATCAGTGTGAAGAATATAACAGTCAGAGCCACGGCACACATACTCAACACCAATGGTATGAGGAGAGCCATCCTTTCTGATTCAAGTGTTTTGATTTTGTAAAATTCTCCTGCTTTTATAATGGTCCTTAGAGATATGACCGTTAAATATATATAACCGTTGGGTTTCAAAACAACTTTTGGGTTTCGATTGATAAAGTTTATCTTTATATAAAAGCTTGTTTTTTATGCTCTTATAATTTATGATATTATTATAATCATGGTTTTAAAATAAAAAGAGTATTCTTGGAAAGAAATCCTTTTGTTTTCACAAAATCCCGATGGATACTTATATATTGAAAACTTAGTATTCTTTTTATAAAAGATATGTTTAAAGGGTGTCTAAAATAATAATATCTTTTGATTATTAATTGGGGGAAAACTATTTATCTTTTAAATTTTAACAAATAGGTGTGTATTTTAAAGATCCAAATAGTTATACTGGTTTTGTATGAAAAATATGAGAGGTATATCTTTTAAAATATTTATAGAAAAGGGATTTAAATTTTAAGTTGAAACTATTTGTTTTTATTGTATATTTACTCATTGTTGTACAAATATTTATATTACACACTATTTTGAACTAAGTATACTTAAACTAGTTATTTCGAGAGTCTAAATAAATTTTTATTAAAAATTATGTTGATATGAAATATTTTACATAAGCTAGTAAAGGGATTAAGATTTTTTAGTTAAAACTAATTGTTTTTATTGTATTAACTCTCTTTATTATAAATATTTATAGTACACATTATTTTGAAATAAGTATACTGGTTATTTTATAAATTTAAAATAAGTTTTTAATAAAAATTTAGTTTGGGGCCCGGCCAAGCCGAGGGCATCCCTTAAGGGACAAGCCCTCTAGGTCGAGACCAAGCCCCAAGGGACCCGAGGTGCCAACCATCGGGGTCCCCAAGCGTTTAGTGGGTGTCCAGCTAGGTCCCAAGCCGTGCATAGGCCTTTTAGGTTGCGCACAGGCCCATGTGTAAGGCCCGTGGCGCGTGCTGGGAAGGGTTGGGTCGAAGCCTGCATGGGGCCCGTGTATAAGGCCCCTGAGTGTGTGCTTTGTGTTATTGCTCCATTGCCGGAAGGAGTTGTTTGTTAAATCATGCGTTTTCTTTGGAAAGTTTCGATGTGGGAATGGGATTTTTGAGCGAGACGCGATCATGACCGTTGGATGCATCTCGCACGATCTGAGTCGTCCGGCATCATTTAAACGCCACGATATAATCCTGGCTGTTGATCCGTCGATCCAGATCTCTCCCTCAGTGTCTCTGAGCCGTACGATCCCTCCCAAGATCTAATCTCAGCCCTCGGTTTCTTTTTAAGCGATCAACTCACCTCCCACGCTCCGAGCCATCCGATCTCTCCCGAGATCTAATCCTGACCCTCGATCCTATTAAATTTTCCGCGCCATCTCCAGTCATGTGATCTTCCCCTTTGTGAATCACGGCTATCCATTCCTTTACCACATTGAGCCGTTGTCTTCTTACTCGCAACATCACCTGACCAGTAGGCCTGTGCAAGGACGCCTCGACCTCTCCTCCCCCGCACTGCTCCCCTTGACTTCCGAACACCCCCCTCCTAGCTCACTATTCCTTCGTCTTTCCCATGTCGATCTAACCTCTTGGGTCGAGTCATAAATGAACACTGAGGCCTATATAAACACCTCCTGTCTCATGAAACCGCGGCGATTCTTCCTCCTCCTTCCCTCCCACGACCACCCAGCAAGACCAGCGACGTACCTCCGGTCTGAGTTTTCTCCTCAAGAAAAGTAAGGGTTCTTGCATGCATTCTTTCGGAGAGAACCTTCATTTTATACTCTTGGTATATATATAAGGTTTATATTTTCTTTTATATATATATACTTAATATAAAGCCTTCGTTTTTTATTCCCTTCAAGGAGTTTTGACTTCGTGTTTCCAGTGGGGTGCATATGTAAGGGTGCGTATATAACTTGTTTTCATTTTGAGAAACCTATATATACTGCTTATATGTATATGTACATAATACAAATCCATCGGTTTATATATTGTGTATATACGATTTCATATATATGTAAATGGTATATACAGTTTATATATGCACGTTTACAAATCCCCTGGGTTGTATATTGTTTTTTACAAACGGTATATACAGTTTTTGTTTCTCAGTTTTCCAAAACCAAAAAAAAATTATATTTAATGTTTATGGTGTATATATACAGTTTCATGAACATCTTCTTATAACCTAACCCGGCATATTTTGGGTATCAATATTTAAATAGAATTTATATATATATATATGCAAACTATGTTTTTTTTGGTTTAAGTGGAGTCATGTTTGTAAAACCAAAATTTTATACATATGGTTACATTTATGAAAAACCTTATATGGATTTAGTTTTCAACCATGTAAGCAATTTATGGTTGGAAACCTTCAGTTACCTAAAGGATTTAATAGAATTTGTTTTTGAATTGTGTAAAACCCCTATATACACTTCGAGTATATATGAGTACGTGTATATGTATTTATAGGAATAATTTCCAAACCCCATTATATTCTTTTATAAATAACAGGACTTAATTTATTCTTCGATGCAGGTAAGATTTTATTAAGATATGATTTGTGTGATTTCTAAACCAACGTGTTTTTTTAAAAAATACACACAAATGGGCATGTTTTATTAAAGAGGTTTATCTAACATTGCCCTGATGAGTTTTATGATAAAGTATGTATTTTGGTTCAAGGGCCTACTTATCACCATAATTGATTTCAAGTTTTTTATTTAAGCACACCTTTTCCATGGATTAATAATGACAAAGATTCATCATTTAGTATATCATTATTTTATATGCTTTAGTGAAAAGGATGTTTTACTAAGCTATGTATGCCTTTGATTAGTTATTGACACATTTTTCAAAGTTAACTATCATACCTGGTATTAGAAAAATTTGTGGTGGTTCATTATTTATTTTAGTTATTATTGTACATAATGCATGCTTATGACATATCACTAAATGAACTAAGAAATTAGATTACCCAAAGTGGTATGGGACACCTTGGGTAAGATGAAAATGAATGAGATATTCAAGGTGGTATGGGACATCTTGAATATACAAACTGTTTAAGTAAATCATGAACGATGTGGCTCACATGATAATAAATACATGTCAAGGGTGCGCCCTGATAGCGCTCCAATGCATTGGGTAAAGACTTAATCTCTAGAGATGACCTTTTAGATTGATACCTTGGTGAATAAACTTGGTAATTTTTATTGACACCTTGGAGATGGACCTTGGTGATACAGAAATGATTGTCTAAGATTAAATGTTGATGCCACATAATTTAAGTTATGTAACAAGTTCTTTCTAAAGATAAAGTTCTTTCACGACTAATGCCTTTAAGTTTTCATAAAGTTCTTATTTCACTGGTATAAGCTTGGAGCATGATTGGTGTTTATCACTTAATAGAATAGTAACCAGCATATAAAAATTTAGTTGTTTCCTTTATGCGCAACTCTGATTATGCATTACTTTTAACTATTTAATTTATGCTTAAGTAAGTCACATTTCATACTTGTTTATGATAACCATTGTTACTCCTTCGATAATTAACATAATTGTTTCATGTTCTTCTTGAAAACCTTGATTGAGCATTTTTATGTTATGTGTTATAATTTTACTTTAATGAGTGTTCAATATCTTTTAAAAGAATGTTTTCAAATGTTACAGTTGTTGGGCGGAGAAAAACGGGAAGGATGGCAAGAGGGGGGTGAATTGCCTTTTAAAAAATGATTAACAAATTAAAATCAAAGTTGAAATGCAGCGGAAAGTAAAGAGGCAAGACACAAGAAATTGATAACGGAGTTCGGCCAAAACCCGGCCTACGTCTCCGCTCCCAACTCAACCGTTGAGAGATTCTACCGCTTGCTTTTCAATGGTTTTAGCAAGAAACCCACTAGGCTTTGAGGTAGCACTAGGACCTATTACAGCTTGCTTTTGGTGGTTAAGCAAGAACCCACTTGCTTTTGATGGTTGAGCAAGAACCCACTATCCTTCTTATAGGTGAAGGATAGCTCACCTATGTCTCAAGCTATTTAAAGGAAAGCTTGACAACCTCTTCACACCTTAGTGGTGATGTGAAACCCAAAAGAAAGAGGGGATGAGAAAAGTTTGGGGTTTGTAGGCACAAACCCAATTTTAAGCTCAAAATAAATAAAACAAGAAAAACCGTATTTGAGGAAGTCTTGGGCGCCTTTTATTGATTGGAGATGTTGAAGGCCGCTTCCAAGCTTCTTTGAAGGAGCTCCTTGGATGTGGAAGTTGTTGGATCACTTGAGGTTCCTTTGAGGGAAGTCGCCGTAGGTTGGCCAATTGATACAAAATATGTCTGTTGGCTTCGTATATGATCCGGTAGGTGTCCGGGGCTTCCTTGGCCTTTATTTATAGGAATGGAACCCTTGGGGAGTCTTCGGAGCCGTTGGAAAAGGCCTCGGAGCCGTTGGAGGCCAAAAGAGGGTTGACTGGTCAAAGCCAACGGCTAGTTTGACTGGGCTACCGGCTGGCCGGTACAGCTCCACCGGCTGGCCGGTGCCTTGGCAGAGGGGAAGAGTTTTGGTCCAGGCTCCACCGGCTGACCGGTGGAGGAGCCACCGGCTGGCCGGTGGGGAGACAGTAGCTGGCACTGTTGACTGGATTCCACCGGCTGGCCGGTGGTCAAGCCACCGGCTGACCGGTGGAACCTGGCAGTGGGCAATGCCTCTGCCAGGTCCACCGGCTGGCCGGTGCTATCACACCGGTTGGCCGGTGGACTGAATTTCAGTCCACTTGATGATTCTTTCTTGGGCCATTTTCTTGGCAACCTTGTGCCTATCATACAAAAACACTTCAAACAATATTAGACAAATAACAAGGTGATTGTGATCATGAAAATCAAACAACGAGGGGAACGAGAGGTACAACAATATCCCCCTATTTTGATGATCACAATCACCGAAACAATCAAAGTAAAATACTGAAATTAAAGGCCTGCTTTAAATGATAAATTGAAAGTAAATACTAAGCATGAGAGAAAAGATTCTCCCCCAATCAATCAAGAAATTTCTCCCCCTTTGTGATTATCAAAATAGAATGGGGCATAAAACTTGATTGAGGGAATGGATTTGAAAAACTAGATAAGAAAATTGAAAAATCAATTGAGATTTTTGAAATTGAAATGAAAATTTGAATAACAGTTTGAATTGAATGTTTTGAATCAAAAACCAATTGAAATTTGAAATTTGAAACCAAATGAAATTTTTTGAAATTAAAAGATTGAATAACAGTTTGAATTGAAAGTTTGAATCAAAACCCAATTGAAATTTGAAATTTGAAACCAAATGAAATTTTTTGAAATTAAAAGATTGAATAACAGTTTGAATTGAAAGTTTGAAAACAAAAAAAGAAACTTTCTCCCCCTAAATAAAACAAAAAATCATCGGGGAAACGAAACTATTTTTGGCCCGGAGAGACTCGTCAAAAGGGATTTTTCAATCCAAATTTGTTTCATGGCGGGTCTTCTCCTATAAAATTCGTCCGAAAAGAAAATAGATTTGGGTTGACCGTACCGGACATTTTTGCAATCACACTCATAAATGAGGTGCCCGGGTTTTTTACAATAATTGCAAAATTTATAACTAGAGCTCCCCCTTACAAAAACAGTTGGAGCATGGGAGGAGTAAGCTTGCTTGGAATAGCCAAGCCCTTGGGTGGTTCGGGAAACGCGTTGGGAACCAAGTAAATTGTTCAAATTTTGTTCCCCTTGGGTGAACTTGGCTAGAGTTTCTCTAAGATCCTTGATGGTTGATTCCAAAGAATCAACATTGGGGAAATTTTGGATTTTTAGGGAGAGTTCCTCCTTCTCTTTGAGAAGTTGGTCTTTTTCGGAGGAAAGCTTTTTGAAATTCTTTTTTAAAGCAACAAATTTTGAAGAGAGTTCATGAAAACCATTTTCAAGTTGGTCTCTAACATGTTGGAGTTCTTCATAAGACAAATGATTAAAAGAATTTGAAGATGAGGACGAGGATGAGGAATCGGAAGAAGTTACCTCGTGAAATGCCATTAGGCATTTTGTACCTTGGTCGCTCGAGGAGGAGGAGGATGATGTAGAGGAGGTGTCACTCCATGTCGCCTTGAGGACCTTTTTCTTTCCTTTTTCCTTTTGCGTGGCCCGTTTCTTGTTGAGTGGGCAATCGGGCTTGTAATGGCCCTTTTCGCCGCACCCGTAGCATTTCACCTTGGGCTCGGATCTTGCGGTGGGTTCTTGCTTTCGCGCCTTGCGAGATTTCTTCTTCTTCTTGTGCTTCTTCATAAATTTGTGCATTTGGCGGGCGAGATTCTCCATTTCCGAGTCGCCGCTTGATGATGAAGAAGATGAAGATGATGATGAGGAGGAGGAGCTTACTTCTTTTTGTACCTTGAGGGCGATGTTCTTTGGTGTCTTGATTGGTGTGCCCTCCTTTTGAGCTTGCCTCCTCGTGGTGATCTCGTAAGTCATGAGGGATCCAATGAGCTCCTCGACCGGCATGTTTTTGACATCCTTAGCTTCTTGGATTGCCGTCACTTTAGGTGCCCATGAGCTCGGTAGGATCCATAGGATCTTCTTCAGCATAGTTTCTGCAGAAATGTTATCTCCAAGGGACTTTCTACCATTGCAAATGTCAGTAAAGCGAGTAAACATTTCAGAAATAGATTCATTTGGATGCATGGAGAAAGATTCAAAATCTTGTCGAAACATATCTAATCGAGTATCCTTCACTTTGTTGGTCCCCTCATGGGTAACCTCCAAAAGTTTCCAGATTTCATGTGAGGAGGTGCATGTGGACACTCGATTGAATTCATTTCGGTCAAGGCCGCAATGAAGAGCGTTCATGGCTTTGCCATCAAGCTCGAAATTTCTAATATCGGCTTGGGTCCATTTGGATTCATCGGGGGAAGAGAGAGTGTAACCTTGCATGACAATTTTATAAATGGGATATCCTATGCTTCTAAGAAAGGTAGTCATGCGGGTTTTCCAATAATTATAGTCGGTCCCATCAAAAAATGGAGCTCGACCCAATGAGTAGCCCTCGGGGGCGAAAGAGGTAGATGCCATCAAAAAGGATCTTTAATTTGAAACCGGTTAGGGAATTATTCAAATTTTCCCTTTGATACCAATTGTTGGGCGGAGAAAAATGGGAAGGATGGCAAGAGGAGGGGTGAATTGCCTTTTAAAAAATGATTAACAAATTAAAATCAAAGTTGAAATGCAGCGGAAAGTAAAGAGGCAAGACACAAGAAATTGATAACGGAGTTCGGCCAAAACCCGGCCTACGTCTCCGCTCCCAACTCAACCGTTGAGAGATTCTACTGCTTGCTTTTCAATGGTTTTAGCAAGAAACCCACTAGGCTTTGAGGTAGCACTAGGACCTATTACAGCTTGCTTTTGGTGGTTAAGCAAGAACCCACTTGCTTTTGATGGTTGAGCAAGAACCCACTATCCTTCTTACAGGTGAAGGATAGCTCACCTATGTCTCAAGCTATTTAAAGGAAAGCTTGACAACCTCTTCACACCTTAGTGGTGATGTGAAACCCAAAAGAAAGAGGGGATGAGAAAAGTTTGGGGTTTGTAGGCACAAACCCAATTTTAAGCTCAAAATAAATAAAACAAGAAAAACCGTATTTGAGGAAGTCTTGGGCGCCTTTGATTGATTGGAGATGTTGAAGGCCGCTTCCAAGCTTCTTTGAAGGAGCTCCTTGGATGTGGAAGTTGTTGGAGCACTTGAGGTTCCTTTGAGGGAAGTCACCGGAGGTTGGCCAATTGATACAAAATATGTCCGTTGGCTTCGTATATGATCCGGTAGGTGTCCGGGGCTTCCTTGGCCTTTATTTATAGGCATGGAACCCTTGGGGAGTCTTCGGAGCCGTTGGAAAAGGCCTCAGAGCCGTTGGAGGCCAAAAGAGGGTTGACTGGTCAAAGCCAACGGCTAGTTTGACTGGGCTACCGGCTGGCCGGTACAGCTCCACCGGCTGGCCGGTGCCTTGGCAGAGGGGAAGAGTTTTGGTCCAGGCTCCACCGGCTGACCGGTGGAGGAGCCACCGGCTGGCCGGTGGGGAGACAGTAGCTGGCACTGTTGACTGGATGCCACCGGCTGGCCGGTGGTCAAGCCACCGGCTGACCGGTGGAACCTGGCAGTGGGAAATGCCTCTGCCAGGTCCACCGGCTGGCCGGTGGACTGAATTTCAGTCCACTTGATGATTCTTTCTTGGGCCATTTTCTTGGCAACCTTGTGCCTATCATACAAAAACACTTCAAACAATATTAGACAAATAATAAGGTGATTGTGATCATGAAAATAAAACAACGAGGGGAACGAGAGGTACAACAACAGTGTTTTAATTTCTTTTTAAAACCCCTTACTGAGTATTTCAATGCTCACTCTATGTTTTGATTTAAAAAAATCAGGTATCAGCTCTTAAAAGATGAACTGTTTCAGAAGTTGTCGGTTTCCCAGAACCCGAACTGCACACGATCCTTTGTATGGGGCATGATGTGTTGTTAACAAAGTGTGTTTTATTTTAAGATAACACATCATGTTCAGAAGGCACTGACTCCTGGGTTTCTGGGGTTGGGGTCTCTACAATCAGCGCTAAAATAGCGCTGATAAAAAGACCCTTTATCAGCGCTAGAAAAGCGCTGATAAAGACTCCCTGTATTAGCGCTAAAATTTTAGCACTGATACAGTCAGGATTTATCACCACTTTTATAGCACTGATAAAGGGTATTATTATCAATGCTAAAAAAGTGCTAATAAAGGTCATCTTTATCAGTACTTTTTTAGCGCTGATAAAACCTTAGTGCATTTTTTTATAAAGCCGGTCGCATAGTGCCCTTGTTTTATCACGACCTAAAGCTCTCACGGTACTGGAACCCTGCGACTCCCCTCTGCCGCCCACTGAGATCAGGTTGTCGGACCTCCACTGCCCTTGCTTTTCGTTGTCGGACCTCTGCCACCCGCTGAGTTCGCATTGCCGGACCTCCGCTGCCCTTGAGCTTCAGTTTGCCGGACCTCCGCCGCCCGCAACACTTTCAAGCTTCGGTTTACCGGACCTCCTTTAAGGCATGTTTTCCAAATCTTTTTTCAATATTGTTCTCCTCTCCCATTTGTATATCATATTTTTAACATGCTTTTTTATTCTATGGGTGAGTATTATAGATTGACCGATTGAAGAAAATGAACCATACTTGATGGTAAATGATGTAAAGGGGATGATTCACATGTGTTTACTAATTTTCATTATATTTCTCAATAACATGGTTCTTGTTTACTTTTATTGTTGAAAATCATCATTGTTTTTTGGTGGGGTTGTTTGAGAAGTTTTTTTTAGTTTGGTTGTGATATATTCCATTGGGGGAAATATGAGATGGTTGAGGTGGTAAATCGTGCAGTGGGGAAGCATCAACCTTTCCATTGTTAAAAAGATGTAATGAGTGGGTTATTGTGGGAGATGACATCGTTAGTTGATATGGGTTTTCCTTTTAGTTTCCCAGTGACATAGAATATAGTTGTTAATGATGAAATTGAAAAGGGTTTGGTGGGAATTGAATAACTTCCTGGATAAAAATGAAATGGAGGCTATAAAACTATGCTCACCCCCTACGCGATGAGTGTATCAGGTGGTTCCCTCTTCTAAAATTCAAATATGTGAGTTCCTTTACCGAGATATAAACCTATGACCACTCTTAATTTAGGAAACATCCAACTGTAGGTGATAATCCTAGGTTGCCTTAGGTGACGAGAATATGAAGTCCCTATGTTATGGGAATATGAGATCTTCTTTATCTCCCAAATAATGTTCCCTTGATTATACCTCATGAGATTATAAATAGATTCATTAGGGGATATGCCTAAGAATCCCCTAAGTGATGATCATAAGATCTCTTATTCATCTCCTAGGTAATGATCCTAGGATTATACCTCACATGAGGAGCATGAGATTCCTTAGGCAATGTGCCAAAGAATCCCCTATGTGATGAGCATACGATCTCTAAACACTTCCCATATTCCCATTATAATCAAGGGGAAAATATTATCAACCATGGAGGTGGACTCTTTCCACCTTTGGAAATAGGTAAGGTAGGTTATGAGGATTGTGGCTAACCCAAGGAAATAGATTCAAGCCTGAGTGATTTCCCCAGT
The DNA here is from genome assembly GCA_963277665.1 of Viscum album. Classification (NCBI taxonomy): domain Eukaryota; kingdom Viridiplantae; phylum Streptophyta; class Magnoliopsida; order Santalales; family Viscaceae; genus Viscum; species Viscum album. The sequence goes on along the minus strand of OY728125.1, from coordinate 1,832,288,087 downwards.
AGAGGCATCAAAAAATTGCCCATGAGCCCAAATATCCGATTCAAATGGGCCTTATTCTATGGGAACCATACATATTAGGCTATACTCTAAATGAAAACATTCCCACACATAGAGGACCGTATTCACTAAGTGTTCCATACTCCTACTAGTTGAAAAAACCCTATACCACTAGAGTCATATTTTTTGTGAATCCAAAATACACTCATTAGGCTATATCCCCTTTTAGTTAGACCAAAAATATCTTATCACACATATTTACCATACTAAATTTCACTTGGTATCATTCAAAAAATCATCTATACAACTTGATGTTAAACTATATCAATTATTTATTATTAGAAGTACATTGCACATGGTTGTGATAAATACCCTCAATGCATTCACTAACCCATGACATGTTGGAGGATGGTTTTAGGGGGTCACTACACTATAATCTACTAACCAATAGAGGGGTCTAAATGGGTATAGGCCATGAAATAGTGTTATCAAAGAATTTTATTAAGAGATATGATGGGGTTTGATGTTAGGAACATTTGAGGATTTCAATGGTTTGGTTTATAAATTAATTCATTTGAATTCATTGGTATGTTTTGGGTGTACCTTTCCTTAGGTTTCAAATTATGCTCTTAGTGGTTCTTCAAGGTTAGTGGTTGTAGTCTCTTATATGGGTGAAGGGATGTGTTCTTAGTATATTTCCATCTTATGATGTTCTTCATGGTTAGTAGTTTTAGTCTCTTATTTGGAGATGTATGATGTTCTTGGTGAGGGCCACTATCTAGCTAGTGGTGTCGTTGTATATGAGAAAGCATCGATGTAGTTGGAGATGTATGATGTTCTTCATTTGAGTAGACTCATTCAGATTCCAAGTGGGTATTTCTATACTATATCTTCTTTTTGGGATTCATGTGTTTCATGAATTCATATTTTATCCATTTGAAGTTTCTTAGACATGTTTTGATCATTTTGAAGCACAAATTTAACCCTATTAATGAAAATAATATATGGAATGGATGGTATCTTGTTGTGAATTAACCTTTTTCATTGAAATAAATTAGGTTTCCTTCTACTGTTGGTGGATTTGATATTATAAATGAAAATCATGGTTTAAAATAAAGATAAGTTGATTCTTTAAATAAAATTACAAATGGTTTGTCATGTGTTTGTTTATTGAATTTTTTTGGGAATGATTTCCAAAATAAATTAAAATGTCTTGTTTTTAAATGGTTTATGGTATTGGTATTTTAAAAAATTGAGGGGTATTGATTGTCCTTTTGAACAAAATACCTTCAATCCCGAACACCATCCATTGTTTGTTGGGGGTGACTTTAATGTCATTTCCAACCCAAAAGAAAGGTAGAAGCCCATTCCAGAGGAAGGCCATCATGGAGTTTGTTCAGTTCATGGATGGGAAGGGCCTCATTGATCTCAGCTTCTCAGGTGACAGTTTCACCTGGTGCAACAACTGTAGGGGCCATCATCGCTTGTGGAGTCTAATAGATAAGTGTCTAGACAACATGAAAGCCACTAACCTATTCTCAAATACCATATTTTTCCATCTTGTTTGGGGTATTTTGATTCACTCCCCCCTTTTGGTTTCCATTTCTTCTTGGCATGATCATCAGGAATGGTTTCACTTCCACCAGTAGTGAGTATTTAGGCATGATGATATTGAATGTAGGGCAGAGACCTAGGAGTGGTAGATGTATCATTCTTGATTATTCTTGTGTTTGGTCTGGGGTGATTTGAGGAAACTATAATGAATCTAAAGTAATTATATTTAATGAAGATGAATAAATACTAATGGTTAGGCTCTATTAATCTCCATTTTTATAAGGAATTGGTTCTCTTCTACTGTATTTGGAATTCTTGTTTTGTGTACTTGAACCATAAATACTAATATTTGAGATTCAAATAGGATAGAGATGAATAAAGATTAGATGGATTCTAATCGTTTAACAATAGAGTACGAGAACAGAGTGAAAGAGTTCATCAAGTTTGCAAAGGATCACGAAAAGGATCATTCTCAAATCTTTTGTCTGTGTTTACGTTGTTGTTATTCTAGACTACTTGCTCCAGAGGAGTTGGAAGAACATTTGATATGTCACAGAATAGATCGGAGTTATAAATGTTGGAATAAACACAGAGAAAAAGCAAATGTAGCTACTGGATAAGATAAAACTGCGTTTTATGGATCGTCAGATATGAATACAAATATGGATAATGAAGAAGACCATATGGAGTATGTGATTACAGATGTTAATGATGATGAAGATCATATTGAGGAAATGACAAAGACAATTCAAGATGAACTCCGTGATTACCCAAAATTGTTTGAGAAGATAAAGATTTGTGCAAAGACACCATTGTATGCTGCTTGCACTAAGTATACAACATTTTCAGCTGTACTGAAGTTGTATAAATTGAAAGCAGGCAACGGATGGAGTGATGTCAGTTTTACGGAACTACTTGCCCTCTTGAATGACATGCTCCCGGAAGATAATGAGCTCCCAAGCCGGACATATGAAGCTAGATGAATGTTATGCTCGATGGGAAAGATTTCTGAAAGAATACATGCCTGGCTGAAAGACTGTATATTGTTTTGCAAAGAGAACAAATCACTTACAGAATGCCCAAAGTGTGGTGCTTCTTGATACAAGAAAGATAAATCCAATCCTACGAAAGTTGTATGGTACTTTCCAAGGTTTAGGCTTCTATATGGAAGTGAAGAAACTGCAATAAAATTGTCGTGGCATGCAGATAAAAGAAATAAAGATGGGTTATTACGTCATCCGGCTGACTCTCCTCAATAGAAGAAAATTTATCATGAGTATCCTGAATTTGGAAAAGAGCAGAGAAACCTTTGTCTTACATTATCTACAGATGGAGTGAATCCTTTTGGTTGTCAAACCAACACTCATAGTACATGGCCTGTTATGTTGGTAAATTATAACTTTCCACCCTGGTTATGCATGAAGTGGAAATTCATCATGTTATCTATGCTTATATCAGGACCAAAACAACCAGTTAACGATATTGATGTTTATCTGGATCCTTTGATGGAGGATTTGAAGTTATTGTGGGACTCAGGTGTAATGTTGTATGATGCTTATAAAAGTGAATACTTCACGTTGAGAGTGATGTTGTATGGGACAATAAATGATTTCCCTGCTTATGAAAATTTTTCAGGCTATAGCATTAAAGGAACTCAAGGGTTTCCTGTGTGCGAAGAAGATACAGAATCAATTAGGTTGAAACATTCATCGAAATCTGTGTTTCTAGGACATCATATATTTCTAACTCATCAGCATAAGTACCGATCTTGGACGACATCATTCAATGGAAGTTCATAAAAACGCGCAACACCATCTCCACTAACAGATGATTAGCTGTTTAAGAAAGTAAAAGATCTGAACACTATTTTTGGTAAACCATTTTTGAAAAACCTTACTAAAATCGGTTGGAAAAAGATATCAGTTTTTTTTTTGAATTACCATACTAGAATTGTTTGTACGTCATACATTTTCTTGATGTGATGTATGTCGAAAAAAATGTATGTGACAGTGTTATCAGAACGTTGCTAAATGCCCCTGGCAAAACAAAAGATTGAATTAAGGCAAGTTTGGATGTGGTTTACATGGGAATACGAGAAGAGTTGGCTCCTGTGAAGGGTGAAAATTGAATGTTTCTTCCTCCAGCTGCTTATACTCTTTCTAGGGTGGAGATATATCAGTTTTGCAACTTCTTCAATGATGTAAAGGTTCCAGAGGGGTACTCATCAAATATCAATAACATTGTGTCAATGAATGATTTGAAGTTAAAAGGTTTGAAATCATGATTGCCATGTTTTGATGCAAGATCTAATTCCTATAGCTTTACATTGCATTTTTTCCAAGAATGTTCATCATACGTTAACCAAAATTTGTTTCTTTTTTAAAGCTATATGTAGCAAAGTTTTAGACCCGGGGAAATTGATAGCTATGGAAAAAGAAATTGTCATCATATTATGTGAATTAGAAATGTTCTTCCCTCCAACATTCTTTGATATGATGGTTCATTTGATGATTCACTTGGTGAGAGAGATTCGACTTTGTAGTCCTGTGCACTATAGATGGATGTATCATGTTGAACGGTATATGAAGATTTTGAAAGGGTATGTCAAAAATTGAAGTCGGCCAGAGGGTTGTATAGTGGAGCGATATATTGTTGAGGAAGCCATTGACTTTTGTACTGAATAACTATCTGATGTGGAAAGAATTGGTCTCCTGAAATCTCGTCACACTGGACGCATTGAGGGTGAGGGAATTTCTGGAAGAGAAGTTGTGACAATCAGTATTACAGATCAGGAGCAGGCTCATCTTTATGTTTTGCATAAGAGTTGGGAGGTTGCTCTATATATTGAAACTCACAAAGAAATTCTTAGGCAGTTGAATCCATCGAGGGATGAAAAATGGTTATCAGATACACATAATCACCAGTTTATAGGATGGTTTCAGGACCATATTTTTAAGCAGTTGGATGAAAATCCGAATTTAATTTCAGATTGTCTTTGATGGCTAGTCGCTGGATCAAGTGTGTATGCATTATCTTACAGTGGTTATGTAATTAATGGTTATACATTCTATACAGATGAACATGATGAAGATAGTACCATGCAAAATAGTGGAGTTACAATAGTGTATGAAGCGATGCATGTTTCTGGTAGTAAGGACAGAAATCCAATTTATGCAAATATGTCATACTTTGCCATTATCAAACTAATATGGGAGTTGGATTATACGACATTCCAATTGCTGATTTTTCAATGCAAATGGATTGATAACAACAGTGGTGTTAAAATAGATGAATTTGGATTTGTGAAAGTTTATTTTAGTAAAAAAGGGTACAAAGACGAACAGTTTATAATGGCATCACAAGCGGTAAAAGTTTTTTATGTTCCAGATCCCGCAAACCGAAAGTGGTTGATTGTTCTGTTATCGTCCAAAACTACTGAAGGTTCCGATGAAAATTCAGTTGAGGATGATCCTTTTAGTGGTACGTCGCAATCATTTCGGAGTGTTCCCAATGCAGATGATGTTTTGTATGTTAGAGGAGACCACAATGAAGGTATTTGGATAGTCAATAGAGGTGTCAAATCCCTTCAACCTTTGAAAAAAATAAAGAGAGTTCAGTAAACAGGTTATATTTTTTTGTAATATAGATCTTGTTATCTCATGTTATTATCTTATAATTACTGAATTTATGTAATATGAATTAACTTTTCAACCACTTTTGCAGATAATGACTTCTGCACATTCTGATGCTCCTAACCTTGAGGCTGAACAAGTCTCTCAAGCAGCTGCTGTTGCGACTGCTGCTGCTCTTGCTGCTCCTACAGCTCATGTTGCTACTGCTGTTGCTCCTGTTGTGGCTCTGGTTGATCACAAGATGATATAGATGTGTTCATAAATGAGTGGGCCGCATACCTTATGGAATATTGTACACAAATACAATGAAGATCTGACATGGGGACATGTACAATTTGTGGTCATTTTTGATAGGGGTTAAGGGGATCAAAAGATGAAACATTGTTGTATGTAAATATTCATAGAAAAATTGTAATTGTTATTAAATAAAACATCCTTTATCCAATGAGTCATTTTCCCATTTTAAAAGATGATATGCACCAGAAACATGCAAGAATGCTGAACCACTCAAAGGTTCTCTATTTTGTTTAAAATGGACAAGATTTTAAGTGAAAACAAAAACTGACCTAGGGAAAACCGACCAAATGTGTTCATATTGCATTTATATTTTATAAGAACGATCCAAGGGTCCTTGGTGATGTGTAAGAGTCAACCCTGCCTCAATCTGAGTCACGGTGTGGCCGCTAGCACTCAAAGGGTCTCTATTTTGTTTAAAATGGACACGATTTTAATTGAAAACAACAACTAACCTATGGAAATCCGACCAAACGCATTTATATTGAATTGATCTTTTATAATAACGATCCAAGGGTTCTTGGGGATTTTTATGAGTCAACCCTTCCTCAATCTGAGGCACGGTGTGGCCGCTATCACTCAAAGGGTCTCTATTTTGTTTAAAATGGACAGGATTTTAAGTGAACACAACAACTGGACTACGGAAATCCGACCAAACGCATTTGGATTGCATTTATCTTTTATAATAACGATACAAGGGTCCTTGTTGACATGTACGAGTCAAACTTGCCTCAATCTGAGGCATGTTGTGGCCGCTATCACTCAAAGGGTCTCTATTTTGTTTAAAATGGACAAGATTTTAAGTGAAAACAAAAACGGACCTACGGAAATCCAACCAAATGCATTTAGATTGCATTGATCTTTTATAAGAACAATCCAAGGATCCTTGGTGACGTGTACGAGTCAACCCTGCCTCAATCTGAGGCACGGTGTGACTGCTATCACTCAAAGGATCTCTATTTTGTTTAAAATGGACAAGATTTTAAGTGAAAACAACAACTGACCTATGGAAATCCGACCAAACGCATTAGGATTGCATTGATATTTTATAAGAACGATCCAAGGGTCCTTGGTGATGTGTATGAGTCAACCCTGCCTCAATCCTAGGCACGGTGTAGCCGCTATCACTCAAAGGGTCTCTATTTTGTTTAAAATGGACAAAATTTTAAGTGAAAACAACAACTGGCCTATGGAAATCCGACCAAACACATTCGGATTGCATTGATCTTTTATAATAACGATCCATGGGTCCTTGGTGATGTGTACGAATCAACCCCGCCTCAATCTGAGGCACAGTGTGGCCGCTAGCACTCAAAGTGTCTATATTTTGTTTAAAATGGACACGATTTTAAGTGAAAATTACAACTGACCTACGGAAATCTGACCAAATGCATTCAGATTGCATTGATATTTTATAAGAACGATCCAAGGGTAATTGGTAACGTGTAAAAGTCAACCCCGCCTCAATCCGAGGCACGGTGTGGCCGCTATCACTCAAAGGGTCTCTATTTTGTTTAAAATGGATAAGATTTTAAGTGAAAACAACAACTAACCTACGGAAATCCGACCAAAAGCATTAGGATTGAATTGATTTTTTATAATAACAATCCAAGGGGACTTGGTGATGTGTATGAGTCAACCCCGCCTCAATCCAAGGCACGCTGTGGCCGCTATCACTCAAAGGGTCTCTATTTTGTTTAAAATGGACACGATTTTAAGTGAAAACAACAACTGACCTACGGAAATCCGACCAAATGCATTTGGATTGCATTGATATTTTATAAGAACTATAAAAGGTTACTTGGTGACGTGTAAGATTCAACCTCACCTCAATATGAGGCACGGTGTTGCCACTATCACTCAAAGGGTCTCTATTTTGTTTAAAATGGACAAGATTTTAAGTGAAAACAACAACTGACCTATGGAAATCCGACCAAACGCATTTTGATTGCATTTATCTTTTATAATAATGATACAAGGGTCCTTTTTGGCGTGTAAGAGTCAACCTCTCCTCAATAAAAGGCACAGTGTGGCCGCTATCACTCAAAGTGTCTCTATTTTGTCTAAAATGGACAAGATTTTAAGTGAAAACAACAACTGACCTATGGAAATCTGACCAAACGCGTTCGGATTGCATTGATATTTTATTAGAACGATCCAAGGGTCCTTGGTGATTTGTACGAGTCAACCCCTCCTCAATCCAAGGCACGGTGTGGCTGCTATCACTCAAAGGGTCTCTATTTTGTTTAAAATGGACACGATTTTAAGTGGAAACAAAAAACTAACCTACGGAAATCTGACCAAACACATTCGGATTGAATTGATCTTTTATAATAATTATCCAAGGGTCATTGGTGACATGTAAGAGTCAACACTGCCTCAATCCGAGGCATGGTGTGGCTGCTAGCACTCAAAGGGTCTCTATTTTGTTTAAAATGGACACGATTTTAATTGAAAACAACAACTGACCTACAGAAATCTGACCAAACGCATTCGAATTGCATTGATATTTTATAATAATGATCCAAGGGTCCTTGGTGATGTGTATGAGTCAACCCCACCTTAATATGAGGTATGGTGTGGCCGCTATCACTCAAAGGGTCTCTATTTTGTTTAAAATGGACAAGATTTTAAGTGAAAACAACAACTGACCTGTGGAAATCTGACCAAATGCATTCATATTACATTGATCTTTTATAATAATGATCCAAGGGTCCTTGGTTATGTTTATGAGTCAACCCCGCCTCAATACAATGCACGGTGTGGCCGCTAACACTCAAAGGGTCTCTATTTTGTTTAAAATGGACACGATTTTAATTGAAAACAGCAACTGACCTACGAAAATCCGACCAAACGCATTTGGATTGCATTGATCTTTTAAATGGGGGGTCATAGAATGTTATATATTAGGGTCCTCATATATATCAATTCATGTTTGGCCTATTATACTAGGGTGATCATGTGTTTGGGTCTATGATACTTATGGGCTTATATATGGATGAAAATACTCCCATTTGGGAGGGTGGATATGCTTATGGGTCTTATTCCTTAAATGAGAATAATCTCATAGGGGAGGGATGATATGTATATAGGTATTATTCCCAAAATTATAATACAACCATAGGAGTGGGATGAGATTCTTATTTGTAATATTCACTAAATGAAAATAATCCCATAGGGGAGGGCTGAGATGATTATATAGATTATGCCTCAAATGAGAATACACCCATATTGGAGGGTTGATATGATTCTAGGGATTATTATTTGGATGATAATACTCCCATATGGTAAATAATATATGATTCTTAGTATTATTCCCTAAATAAGGGTACTCCCATAGTATAGGGATGAGATCCTTGTAGGTCTTATGCCTCGGAATTGGAAGAACACATATGGGTGGTCTGAGATACTGTTGAGGGTATTCACTGGATGAGAAAACTCACATAAGTGGATTTTCATGGTGGAGTATAAATAAAACTCACATATTGGAGGTCAATGATAATTATTTATATAGTGGGGAGACCATGGTATATTATATGTTTTGTGTGGTTCTTATGATGTACTCAGAAAAACCCTAACATTGGATGAAGTAGGTATGGTTGATCAAGCTTTAATACTTGAGAATCAATGTGTCTTGATGTAGATGGGGTAGGACTTGGTCAAACTATATTTTTATAATGTCGACACGATCCTTTTGAAATGCTTGGTAAAAGTTCAGCACTTGGAAAATTAATTTGGGTTTAATCATGGTCATGGATTTGAGAATCAATGATGATTTTTTTATTATTTTTATTCCAGTTCTTTCTCAACTAGGTTGTGAATATTGCCTGATCATGCACTTAAAATAGCCTATTGCAGGTTTAATATTGGGGGTTTATTAATGAGATTCATCCCCCCCCCCCCAAGTATGTGCACCTCAGTGTGTGTACAAACCTTATATTTTCTTTGAGGTTGAGAACATGATGCATAGTGGATAGAGAAAAGTCCAAAGATTTGTGTATTGATAAAACACACCCATGTGGAGCCTTAGGATTGAACTGGAAAGCCCCCTGGACACCCCTACCCCCCCTTGGACAGCCACCCCAAACCCTTGAAAAGCCCCCAAACCCCCTGAATTCTTAATTTATTTCTTTAAGTACTTGATTAACTTATAAATTATGTGTTAATGGTGTATGGGTATAATTGTTGTATGGGTATACTTGGTCTAATTTTCTTATGATTTATGAGTTAATTTTTTATGGGTATACTTGCTTTAATTGGATTATTGAGATGCTGTTTTTTTTTTGCAGGTGTTCGGGTGTGCTGTTGCAGATTTATCGCAGCAGTAGAGAGGGAATTTATCAGCGCTAAAAAATCACTGATAAACTACACCTTTATCATCGCTAAAGAAGCGCTAATAAAAGATAAGTTTATCAGCGCTAAAGGAGCGCTGATAAAACAATCATTTATCAGTTCTCTTTTAGCGCTGATAAATGTTTGTTTTATCAGCGCTCGCTTAGCGCTGATAAAATCTACCTTTATCAGCACCGAGCTTTACAGCACTTTTTTAGCATTGTTAAAGCCCGTTTTTAGCGATGTTAATGCCCGTATTTGTAGTAGTGATCTCATGATATCTTATAAAGCATAACACACAATTTATATCATCATACTTTATTACTTTATTATTGATTGACCATACTGGATAGACTTACCTTCGACTACCATGACCATGGATTTATGAAGGTATTTTCATTCTGATCAATTGGGCTAGAGATATCTCTTCCCATCAGAAGCAACAAATTCTTTCTTGATTATTCAATAAATATCATACTACCAATAACACACCCAATGCAAGCCACATCAATACGATTTCATTGTTGTAATATTTTCCTTGCATCAAAGTATGCAATCAAATAGTATACACAAATAATAATCCCAAGTTAGGAGACCTTTACACATGTTTGTAGATAGAAACAACCAATAACACCCAAAACATATGGTGTTCCCATTGGCAAGATTGTTCTCATGATCTCACCTACTAGAGATCACTATGTGTAAACTTCATGAGAAGAGGTCTCAATGCTTATGAACCTCCAACACCCGATAGTCAGACATCAATTATGACTAGTCAATATGATGTATCTAGACCATAGGACATATATTTAAGACACTACTACAAATATGGGCATTAACAGCGCTAAAAATAGTCTTTAACAGTGCTAAAAAAGCGTTGTAAAGCTCGGTGCTGATAAAGGGGGTACCCTTTATCGGCGCTAAACAAGAGCTGATAAATGATTGTTTTATCAGCACTCCTTTAGCGCTGATAAACTTATATTTTATCAGTGATTCTTTAGCGCCGATAAAGGTGTAGTTTATTAGCGCTTTTTTAGCACTGATAAAAGCATGATTTGTCAGTGCTAAAAGAGCGCTGATAAATGCCCTCTCTGCTGCTGCGATAAATCTGTAGCAGCACACCCGAACACCTACAAAAAAAACAGCATCTCAATAAGCCAATTAAAGCAAGTATACCCATACAAAATTAACTCATAAATCATAATCAAATTAGACCAAGTATACCCATATAACAATTATACCCATACACCATTAACACATAATTTATAAGATAATCAAGTACTTAAAGAAATCAATTCAGAATTCAGGGGGTTTGGGGGATGTTCAAGGGTTTGGGGTGGCTGTCCAAGGGGGGTAGGGGGTGTTCGGGGGGCTTTCCAGTTCAATCCTAAGGCTCCACATGAGTGTGTTTTATCAATACATAAATCTTTGGACTTTTCTCTATCCACTATGCATCATGTTCTCAACCTCAAAGAAGTTATAAGGTTTGTACACACACTGAGGTGCACATACTTGGGGGGTATGAATCTCATTAATAAACCCCCAATATTAAACCTGCAATAGGCTATTGAAAGTGCATGATCAGGCAATATGCACAACCTAGTTGAGAAAGAACTGGAATAAAAATAATAAAAAAATCATCATTGATCCTCAAATCCATGACCATGATTAAACCCAAATTAATTTTCCAAGTGATGAACTTTTACCAAGCATTTCACAAGGATCATGTCGACATTATAAAAATATAGTTTGACCAAGTCCTACCCTATCTACATCAAGACACATTGATTCTCAAGTATTAAAGCTTGATCAACCATACCTACTTCATCCAATGTTAGGGTTTCTCTAAGTACATCATAGGAACCACACAAAACATATAATATAACATGGTATCCCCACTATATACATAATTATCATTGACCTCCAATATGTGGGTTTTATTTATACTCCATTATGGAAATCCACTTATGGGAGTTTTCTCATCCAGGGAATACCCTCAACAGTATCTCAGACCACCCATATGTGTTCTTCCAATTCTGAGGCATAAGACCTACAAGGATCTCATCCCTATACTATGGGAGTAACCTTATTTAGGTAATAATACTAAGAAGCATATATTATTTACCATATGGGAGTATTATCATCCAAATAAAAATCCCTAGAAGCATATCAACCCTCCAATATGGGTGTATTCTCATTTGAGGCATAATCTATATAATCATCTCAACCCTCCCCTATGGGATTATTTTCATTTAGTGAATATTCCTGATAATAATCTCATCCAACTCCTATGGTTTTATTCTCATTTAGGAAATAATACCTATATACATCTCATCCCTCCCCTATGAGAGTATTCTCATTTAAGGAATAAGACCCATAAGCATATCCACCCTCCCAAATGGGGGTATTTTCATCCAGATATAAGCCCATAAGTATCATAGACCCAAACACATGATCACCCTAGTATACCAGTCCAACCATGACTTGATATATATGAGGCCCCTAATAGATCACAAGCCATGACCCCCCATTTAAAATATCAATGCAATCTGAATGCGTTTGGTCAGATTTTCGTAGGTCACTTGTTGTTTTCAATTAAAATCGTGTCCATTTAAAACAAAATAGAGACCCTTTGAGTGCTAGCAGCCACACCATGCCTTGTATTGAGGAGGGGTTGACTCATAAACGTCACCAAGGACCCTTGGATTGTTCTTATAAAATATCAATGCAATCTGAATGTGTTTGGTCAGATTTCCATAGGTCAGTTGTTGTTTACACTTAAAATCTTGTCCATTTTAAACAAAATAGAGACCCTTTGAGTGATAACAGCCACATCGTGCCTTGGATTGAGGAAGGGTTGACTCATACACATCACCAACAACTCTTGGATCGTTCTTATAAAATATCAATACAATATGAATGCGTTTGGTCTGATTTTCGTAGGTCAGTTGTTGTTTTCAATTAAAATCGTGTCCATTTTAAACAAAATAGAGACCCTTTGAGTGATAGCAGCCACACCGTGCTGCGGATTGATGCGGGTTTAACTCTTACACATCACCAAGGACCCTTGGATCGTTATTATAAAATATCAATGCAATCCTAATGCGTTTGGTTGGATTTCTGTAGGTCAGTTGTTGTTTTCACTTAAAATCGTGTCCATTTTAAACAAAATTGAGACCCTTTGAGTGATAGTAGCCACATTGTGCCTCGTATTGAGGTGAAGTTGACTCATACACATCACCAAGGACCCTTGGATCGTTCTTATAAAATATAAATTCAATCCGAATGCGTTTGGTTAGATTTCCGTAGGTCAGTTGTTGTTTTCACTTAAAATCTTGTCCATTTTAAACAAAATAGAGACCCTCTGAGTGATAGCAGCCACACCATGCCTCAGATTGAGGAGGGTTTGACTCGTACACATCACCAAGGACCCTTGTATCATTATTATAAAAGATCAATGCAATTCTAATGCGTTTGGTCAGATTTTCGTAGGTTAGTTGTTGTTTTCAATTAAAATCTTGTCCATTTTAAACAAATTAGAGACCCTTTGAGTGATAGCGTCCACACCGTGCCTCGGATTGATACGGGGTTTACTTTTACACATCACCAAGGAACCTTTTACTGTTATTATAAAATATCAATACAATCTGAATGCATTTTGTTGGATTTCTGTAGGCCAGTTGTTGTTTTCACTTAAAATCTTGTCCATTTTAAACAAAATAGAGACCCTTTGAGTGATAGCGGCCACACCGTGCCTTGTATTGAGGCGGGGTTGACTCATACACATCACCAAGGACCCTTGGATCGTTCTTATAAAAGATAAATGCAATCCAAATGTGTTTGGTCGGATTTCCGTAGGTCAGCTGTTGTTTTCAATTAAAATCGTGTCCATTTTAAACAAAATAGAGACCCTTTGAGTGCTAGCGGCCACACCGTGCTTCGGATTGAGGCGGGGTTGACTCATACATGTCACCAAGGATCCTTTTATCGTTCTTATAAAAGATCAATTCAATCTGAATGCGTTTGGTCAGATTTCTGTAGGTCAATTGTTGTTTTCACTTAAAATCGTGTCCATTTTAAACAAAATAGAGACCCTTTGAGTGATAGCGGACACAACGTGCCTCGTATTGAGGTAGGGTTGACTCTTACATGTTACCAAGGACCCTTTTATTGTTATTATAAAAGATCTATGCAATCCGAATGCGTTTGGTTGGATTTCCGTAGGTCAGTTGTTGTTTTCACTTAAAATCTTGTCCATTTTAAACAAAATAGAGTCCCTTTGAGTGATAGCGGACATACCGTGCCTCGGATTGAGGCAAAGTTGACTCTTACACATCACCAAGGACCCTTTTATTGTTCTTATAAAATATCAATGCAATCCTAATGTGTTTGTTTGTATTTCCGTAGGTCAGTTGTAGTTTTCAATTGAAATTGTGTCCATTTTAAACAAAATAGAGACCCTTTGAGTGATAGCGGCCACACCGTGCCTCGGATTGAGTCGGGGCTGACTCGTACACGTCACCAAGGACCTTTGGATCATTATTATAAAATATCAACACAATCCGAATGCGTTTGGTCGGATTTCTATAGGTCATTTGTTGTTTTCACTTAAAATTGTGTCCATTTTAAACAAAATAGAGACCCTTTGAGTGATAGAGGCCACACCGTGCCTCAGATTGAAGAGGGGTTGACTCTGACATGTCACCAAGGACCCTTGGATCGTTATTATAAAATATCAATTCAATCCGAATTCGTTTGGTCGGATTTCTGTAGGTCATTTGTTGTTTTCACTTAAAATCTTGTCCATTTTAAACAAAATAGAGACCCTTTGAGTGATAGCGGCCACACCATGCCTCGGATTGAGGTAGGGTTGACTTTTACACATCACTAAGTACCCTTGGATCGTTATTATAAAATATCAATGCAATCAGAATGCGTTTGGTCAAATTTTCGTAGGTCAGTTGTTGTTTTCACTTAAAATTGTGTCCATTTTAAACAAAATAGAGACCCTTTGAGTGTTAGCGGCCACACCATACCTAGGATTGAGGCGGGTTTGACTCGTACACATCACCAAGGACCGTTTTATTGTTCTTATAAATGATCAATGCAATCCGAATGCTTTTGGTCAGATTTTCGTAGGTCAGTTGTTGTTTTCACTTAAAATCTTGTCCATTTTAAACAAAATAGAGACCCTTTGAGTAATAGCGGCCACACTGTGACTCATATTGAGGTGGGGTTGACTCTTACACGTCACCAAGGACCCTTGGATCGTTCTTATGAAATTTCAATTCAATTCAAATGCGTTTGGTCGGATTTCCGTAGGTCAGTTGTTGTTTTCACTTAAAATCGTGTCCATTTTAAACAAAATAGAGACCCTTTGAGTGCTAGCGGCCACACTGTGCCTCGGATTGAGGCGGGGTTGACTCTTACACATCACCAAGGACCCTTTTATCGTTCTTATAAAATATCAATGCAATCCAAATGCGTTTGGTCAGATTTCCGTAGGTCATTTGTTGTTTTCACTTAAAATCTAGTCCATTTTAAACAAAATAGAGACCCTTTGAGTGATAGCGGCCACAACGTGCCTCGGATTGAGGCAGGGTTAACTCGTACACATCACCAAGGACCCTTGGATCGTTCTTATAAAATATCAATGCAATCGGAATGCGTTTGGTTGGATTCCGTAGGTCAGTTGTTGTTTTCACTTAAAATCTTGTCCATTTTAAACAAAATAGAGACCCTTTGAGTGATAGCGGACACACCATGCCTCATATTGAGGCAGGTTTGACTCTTACACGTCACCAAGGACCCTTGGATCGTTCTTATAAATGATCAATGCAATCCGAATGCATTTGGTCGGATTTCCGTAGGTCAGTTGTTGTTTTCACTTAAAATTTTGTCCATTTTAAACAAAATAGAGACCCTCTGAATGATAGCGGCCACACCATGCCTCAAATTGAGGAGGGGTTGATACTTAAACATCACCAAGGACCCTTGGATCATTCTTATAAAATATCAATGCAATCCGAATGTGTTTGGTCAGATTTTCGTATGTTAGTTGTTGTTTTCACTTAAAATCTTGTCCATTTTAAACAAAATAGAGACCCTTTGAGTGATAGCGGCCACACCATGCCTCATATTGAGGCAGGTTTGACTCTTACACGTCACCAAGGACCCTTGGATCGTTCTTATAAATGATCAATGCAATCCGAATGCATTTGGTCGGATTTCCGTAGGTCAGTTGTTGTTTTCAATTAAAATCGTGTCCATTTTAAACAAAATAGAGACCCTTTGAGTGCTAGCGGTCACACCGTACCTCAGATTGAGGTGGAGTTGACTCATACACGTTACGAAGTACCCTTGTATTGTTCTTATAAAAGATCAATGTAATCTGAATGCGTTTGGTCAGATTTTCGTAGGTCAGTTTTTGTTTTCACTTAAAATCTTTTCCATTTTAAATAAAATAGAGACCCTTTGAGTGGTTCAGCATTCTTGCATGTTGCTGGTGAATATCATCTGTTAAAATGGGAAAATGACTCATTGGAGAAAGGATGTTTTATTTAATAACAATTAAAATTTTCCTATGAACATTTACATACAACAATGTTTCATCTTTTGATCCCCTTAACCCCTCTCAAAAATGACCACAAATTGTACATGTCCCCAAGTCAGATCTTCATTGTATTTTTGTACAATATTCCATCAGTTATGCGGACCACTCATTTCTAAACACATATATATCGTCTTGTGAGCAACCGGAGCCGCAGCAGGAGCAACGGCAGTAGCAGCATGAGCTGCAGGAGCAGAAGCAGCAGCAGCAGCCGCAGCAGCAGCTGCTTGAGAGACTTGTTCAGCCTCAAGGTTAAGAGCATTAGAATGTGCAGAAGTCATTATCTGAAAAAGTTGTTGAACAGTTAATTCAGATTATATAAATTTAGTAATGATAAGATAATAACATGAGATAACAAGATCTATATTACAAACAAAATATAACTTGTTTACTGAACTCTCTTTCTTTTTTTCAAATGTTGAAGGGATTTGACACCTCTATCGACTATCCAAATCCTTTCATTGTGGTCTCCTCTAACATACAAAACATCATCTGCATTGGGACCGCTCCAAAATTATTGTGACGTACCACTAAAAGGATCGTCCTCAACTGAATTTTCATCGGAACCTTCAGTAGTTTTGGACGATAACATAACAATAGACCACTTTCGGTTTGCGGGATCTAGAACATAAAAAACTTGTACCGCTTGAGATGCCATTATAAAATATTCATCTTTGTACCCTTCTTTACTAAAATCAACTTTCAAAAATCCTCATTCATCTATTTTAACACCACTATTGTTATCAACCCATTTGCATTGAAAAATCGGCAATTGGAATGTCGTATAATCCAACTCCCATATTAGTTTTATAATGCCAAAGTATGAAATATTTGCATAAATTGGATTTATGTCCTTACTACCAGAAACATGCATCGCTTCAGCCACTAGTATAACTCCACTATTTTTTATGGTACTATCTTCATCATGTTCATCTGTATAGAATGTATAACCATTAATTACATAACCACTGTAAGATAATACATACACACTTGGTCCAGCGGCTAGCCATCGAAGATATTCTGAAATTGAATTCATATTTTCATCCAACTGCTTAAAAATGTGGTCCTAAAACCATCCTATAAACTAGTGATTATGTGTATCTGATAACCATTTTTCAGCCCTCGATGGATTCAACTGCCTAAGAATTTCTTTGTGAGTTTCAATATATGGAGCAACCTCCCAACTGTTATGCAAAACATAAAGATGACCCTACTCCCGATCTGTAATATTGATTGTCGCAACTTCTCTTCCAGAAATTCCCTCACCCTCAATGCGTCCAATGTGATGAGATTTCGGGAGACCAATGCTTTCCACATAAGATAGGTATTCAGTACAAAATTCAATGGATTCCTCAACAATATATCGCTCTACTATACAACCCTCTGGCCGACTTCGATTTTTGACATACCCTTTCAAAATCTTCATATATCGTTCAACATGATACATCCATCTATAGTGCACAGGACCAAAAAGTCGAATCTCTCTCACCAAGTGAATCATCAAATGAACCATCATATCAAAGAATGTTGGTAGGAAGAGCATTTATAATTCACATAATATGATGACAATTTCTTTTTCCATAGTTGGCAATTTCCCCGGGTCTAAGACTTTGCTACATATATCTTTGAAAAATAAACAAAGTTTGGTTAACATATGACGAACATTCTTGGGAAAAATGCAACGTAAAGCTATAGGAATTAGATCTTGCATCAAAACATGGCAATCATGTGATTTCAAACCTTTTAACTTCAATTCATTCATTGACACAATGTTCTTGATATTTGATGAGTACCCCTATGGAACCTTTACATCATTGAAGAAGTTTTAAAACTGATATCTCTCCACCCTAGAAAGAGTATAAGCAGCTGGAGGAAGAAACATTTGATTTTCACCCTTCACGGGAGCCAACTCTTCTCGTATTCCCATGTCAACCATGTCCAACATTGCCTTAATTCCATCTTTTGTTTTTTTCAGGGGCATTTATCAACGTTCTGATAACACTGTCACATACATTTTTTTCCACATGCATCACATCAAGAAAATATCTGACATACAAACAATTCCAGTATGGTAATTCAAAAAAAATTGATCTCTTTTTCCAACCGATTTTCGTAAGGTTTTTCGAAAATGGTTTACCAAAAATAGTGTTCAGATCTTTTACTTTCTCAAATATCTAATCACCTGTTAGTGGAGATGGTGTTGCACATTTTTCTGAACTTCCATTGAATGATGTCGTCCAAGATCGGTACTTATGCCGACGAGGTAAAAATCTACGATGTCCTAGAAACACATATTTCGATGAATGTTTCAACCTAATTGATTCTATATCTTCTTTGCACATGGGACACCCTTGAGTTCCTTTAATGATATAGCCTAACAAATTTCCATAAGCAGGGAAATCATTTATTGTCCCATAAAACATCACTCTCAATGTGAAGTATTCACTTTTGTAAGCATCATACAATATTACACCTGAGTCCCATAATAACTTCCAATCCTCGATCAAAGGATCCAGATAAACATCAATATCATTACCTAGTTGTTTTGGTCCTGATATAAGCATAGATAACATGATGAATTTCTGCTTCATGCATAACCAGGGTGTCAAGTTATAATTTACCAACATAACAGGCCATGTACTATGAGTGCTGGTTTGAAAACCAAAAGGATTCACTCTATCTGTAGATAATGCAAGACGAAGGTTTCTCGGCTCTTTTCCAAATTCAGGATACTCATGATCAATTTTCTTCTATTGAGGAGAGTCGTTCGGATGACGTAATAACCCATCTTTATTTCTTTTATCTACATGTCACGACAATTGTCTTGCAGTTTCTTCACTTCCATATAGACGCCTAAACCTTGGAATGATTGGAAAGTACCATACAACTTTCTTAGGATTGGATTTATCTTTCTTGTATCAAGAAGCACCACACTTTGGGCATTCTGTAAGTGATTTGTTCTATTTTCGAAACAATATACAGTCTTTCGGGTAGGCATGTATTCTTTCAGAAATCATTCCCATCGAGCATAGCATTCGTCTAGCTTCATATGTACGGCTTGGGATCTCATTATCTTCCGGGAGCATGTCATTCAAGAGAGCAAGTAGTTCTGTAAAACTGACATCACTCCATCTGTTTCCTGCTTTCAATTTATACAACTTCAGTACAGTTAACAATGTTGTATACTTAGTGCAAGAAGCATACAATGGCGTCTTTGAACAACTCTTTAACTTCTCAAACAATTTTGGGCAATCACGGAGTTCATCTTGAATTGTCTTTGTCATTTCCTCAATATGATCTTCATCATCATTGACATCTGTAATCACATCCTCCATACGGTCTTCTTCATTATCCATATTTGTATTCATATCTGACGATCCATAAAACGCAGTTTTATCCCAGCCAGTAGCTACATTCGCTTTTTCTCCATGTTTATTCCAACATTTATAACTCCGATCTATTTCGTGACATATCAAATGTTCTTCCAACTCCTCTGGATTAAGTAGTCTAGAATAACAACAACATAAACACGGACAAAGTATTTGAGAAGGATCCTTTGCGTGATCCTTTGCAAACTTGATGAACTCTTTCACTCCGTTCTCGTACTCTATTGTTAAACAATTAGCATCCATCCAATCTTTATTCATCTTCATCCTATTTGAATCTCAAATATTATTATTTATGGTTCAATTACACAAAACAAGAATTTCAAATACATTAGAAGAGAACCACTTCCTTATAAAAATATAGATTAATAGAGCCTAACCATTAGTATTTATTCATCTTCATTAAATATAATTACTTTAGATTCATTATAGTTTCCTCAAATCACCCCAGACCAAACACAAGAATAATCAATAACGATACATCTTCCACTCCTAGGTCTCTACCCTACATTCAATATCATCATGCCTAAATACTCACTACTGGTGGAAGTGAAACCGTTCCTGATGATCATGCCAAGAAGAAATGGAAACCAAAAGGGGGGATTGAATCAAAATACCCCAAACAAGATGGAAAAACATGGTATTTGAGAATAGGTTAGTGGCTTTCATGTTGGTTATACACTTATCCAATAGACTCCACAAGCGGTGATGGCCCCTACAGTTGTTGCACCAGGTGAAACTGTCACCTGAGAAGCTGAGATCAATGAGGCCCTTCCCAGCCATGAACTGAACAAACTCCATGATGGCCTTCCTCTAGAATGGGCTTCTACCTTTCCTTTCCTTTGGGTTGGAAATGACATTAAAGTCACCCCCAACAAACAATGGATGGTGGTCGGGTTCGAAGGTATTTTGTTTAAAAGGACAATCAATCCCCCTCAATTTTTTAAAATACCAATACCATAAACCATTTAAAAATAAGACATTTTAATTTATTTTGGAAATCATTCCCAAAAAAATTCAATAAACAAACCCATGCCAAACCATTTGGAATTTTATTTAAAGAATCAACTTATCTTTATTTTAAGCCATGATTTTCATTTATAATATCAAATCCACCAACGGTATAAGGAAACCTAATTTATTTCAATGAAAAGGGTTAATTCACAACAAGATACCATCCATTCCATATATTATTTTCATTAATAGGGTTAAATTTGTGCTTCAGAATGATCAAAACATGTCTAACCAACTTCAAATGGATAAAATATGAATTCATGAAACACATGAATCCCAAAAAGAAGATATAGTATAGAAACACCCACTTGGAATATGAATGAGTCTACTCAAATGAAGAACATCATACATCTCCAACTACATCGATGCTTTCTCATATACAACGACACCACTAGCTAGATAGTGGCCCTCACCAAGAACATCATACATCTCCAAATAAGAGACTACAACCACTAACCATGAAGAACATCATAAGATGGAAATATACTAAGAACACATCTCTTCACCTAGATAAGATACTACAACCACTAACCATGAAGAACCACTAAGAGCATAATTTGAAACCTAAGGAAAGGTACACCCAAAACATACCAATGAATTCAAATGAAATACTTTCTAAACAAAACCATTGAAATCCTCAAATGTTCCTAACATCAAACCCCATCATATCTCCTAATAAAATTCTTTGATAACACTATTTCATGGCCTATACCCATTTAGACCCCTCTATTGGTTAGTATATTATAGTTTAGTGACCCCCTAAAACCATCCTCCAACATGTCATGGGTTAGTGAATGCACCGAGGGTATTTATCACAACCATGTGCAATGTACTTCTAATAATAAATAATTGATATAGTTTAACATCAAGTTGTATAGATGATTTTTTGAATGATACCAAGTGAAATTTAGTATGGTAAATATGTGTGATAAGACATTTTTGGTCTAACTAAAAGGGTATATAGCCTAATGAGTGTATTTTGGATTCACAAAAAATATGACTCTATGTGGTATAGGGTTTTTTCAACTAGTAGGAGTATGTACCACTTAGTGAATATGGTCCTCTATGTGTGGGAATGTTTTCATTTAGAGTATGGCCTAATATGTATGGTTCCCATAGAATAAGGCCCATTTGAATTGGATATTTGGGCTCATGGGTAATTTTTTGATGCCTCTACTAGGGAAATCACTCAGGATTGAATCTATTTACTTGGGCTAGCCACAATCCTCATAACCTACCTTACCTATTTCCAAAGGTGGAAAGAGTCCACCTCCATGGTTGATAATATTGTCCCCTTGATTGGAATGGGATTATGGGAAGTGTTTAGAGATCGTATGCTCATCACATAGGGGATTCTTTGGCACATCGCCTAAGGAATCTCATGCTCCTCATGTGAGGTATAATCCTAGGATCATTACCTAGGAGATGAATAAGAGATCTTATGATCATCACTTAGGGGATTCTTAGGCATATCCCCTAATGAATCTATTTATAATCTCATGAGGTATAATCAAGGGAACATTATTTGGGAGATAAAGAAGATCTCATATTCCCATAACATAGGGACTTCATATTCTCGTCACCTAAGGCAACCTAGGATTATCACCTAGAGTTGGATGTTTCCTGAATTAAGAGTGGTCATAGGTTTATATCTCGGTAAAGGAACTCACATATTTGAATTTTAGAAGAGGGAACCACTCGATACACTCATCGCGTAGGGGGTGAGCATAGTTTTATAGCCACCATTTCATTTTTATCCATGAAGTTATTCAATTCCCACCAAACCCTTTTCAATTTAATCATTAACAACTATATTCTATGTCATTGGGAAACTAAAAGGAAAACCCATATCAACTAACGATGTCATCTCCCACAATAACCCACTCATTACATCTTTTTAACAATGGAAAGGTTGATGCTTCCCCACTGCACGATTTACCACCTCAACCATCTCACATTTTCCCCCAATGGAATCTATCACAACCAAACTAAAAAAAAACTTCTCAAACAACCCCACCAAAAAACAATGATGATTTTAAACAATAAAAGTAAACAAGCACCATGTTCTTGAGAAATATAATGAAAATTAGTAAACACATGTGAATCATCCCCTTTACATCATTTTCCATCAGTATGGTTCATTTTCTTCAATCGGTCAATCCATAATACTCACCCATAGAATAAAAAAGCATGTTAAAAAATGATATACAAATGAGAGAGGAGAACAATATTGAAAAAAGATTTGGAAAACACGCCTTAAAGGAGGTCCGGCAAACCGAAGCTTGAAAGCGTTGCGGGCGGCGGAGGTCCGGCAAACTGAAGCTCGAGGGCGGCGGAGGTCCGGCAACGCGAACTCAGCGGGCGGCGGAGGTCCGACAACGAGAAGCGAGGGCGGCGGAGGTCTGGAAATGTGATCTCAGTGGGCGGCAGAGGGGAGTCGCAGGGTTCCAGTACCGTGAGATCTTTAGGTCGTGAGAAAACGTGGGCATTGTGCGACCGACTTTATAAAAAAAATGCACTAAGGTTTTATCAGCGCTAACATTTTAGCGCTGATAATAGTACCCTTTATCAGCGCTAAAAAAGCGCTGATACAGGGAGTCTTTATTAATTCTTTTCTAGCGCTGATAAAGAACTCTTTTATCAGCACTAAAATTTTAGTGCTGATACAGGGTAACCTTTATCAGCGGTTTTACTTAGCGCTGATATAAGGGGGCGCTTCCCTTGCCCGTATTTGTAGTAGTGAGACTAATGACATAGTATCTCAAGGTTCTAATTATATCCTGAAAACCGTTATAACCTTTGGATATGAAAAATAATATATGTACAATACCATATAAATAGTTTATGTAGAAATATCAACATTATTATGGTAAGTGTACATCATGTATAACTCACTGTATACATGATATGGTAATCAAAAAGTACTATTTAGTTGGGTCTAGGGTGCCCACTATTACAAAAAAATACATACCCTATCTTAAATTATTTTAATGATTCTCCCCTGCAGATTATTATAATTGTTTTTAATATATGACATTACAATGAGATGTAAGAATTCATCATATTGTATATCATTTTAACATATGATGAAAAAATTATATAATCAAACTTAATAGAAAATTGATTATATTATTTTCATACATAATTCCATTATGTAAAAAAATGTTACCTGACTTAATATTTTACATTACCTTTCACATGAGACAGAAATTCAAACAATAGTATGTATACTCATATAATAGTGTGTGTCAACAAAGAAATTCCTAGGTTTATCTAAAATTAGTAACCCTGTTAAGGTTATCATTACAATTCTTGTATGATTTCCTTTAAATATCATATATCATTTTTAAATATTTTTTTATTACCACCTTTCATACTAACATAAATATAAAAACATTGTCTATATCATTTCAGGTACTGACGTCTTCTGAAAATTCTTATTTCAAATCTATGTGCAACACTGGTATGAATACTTTCATATTTTTTTATCTTTGTTTCTCTTTAAAGGTCAATGTGTATATGGTGTACGCACCACACTAATTACATTATGCACTATTTCTTATGGGGATACATAATAATATGCAGTATATTATATTCTTTATACTGATTACAATTTTAAAGGCATCTTAAAACAATTAAATACATATTTTTTTGTTCCAATGATTTTTAAGAATAATGTAGTATTGAATATATAGGTGAATCATTTTTTTGCATCCAAATGACTATTTAATGGTGTAATCATGAATAGAAAATTGAATATAGTATCATGGTGGTTTTTTATGTAGGGAATCTATATATTTCAATTCCTAAATTCAACCATGGTTTGTAGGGCTTGATTAATCGATTATGGGATGTGATGTAAAGTTGTATGATGAAAAAGACATAAAAAATAATTGATCCAGGTGTATGATGAAAAATCCATTTCTTATTGTTGTCAAGACAAGTGGTGTAGTTATTTTATTAGATTGAACCACACATCCAGTAATGAATTAAAATATGTCATAAGTAATCATGCAAATTTCTATTTATAATAGTTTTTCACCATAATAGTTTAGTAAAATCTTGTATTTATGGATACTTTTATCAGCCTCATAATTTTTTTGTCATCCACTTTATTTTGTACATTGTTTCTACTTTATTGACATGTCTATTTAATTTTTAGATTATTGCATCGGCCTCTGTATATTCATCTTCCATGTAGGTTGTCCTTTAAACTTCTTATATCTATATAAAATATGTGTATATTACCACTTTTTATATTTTTAAAAAACCCTATCTTTCTTCTTGCAGATACCGAAAACTTTTTTTAACTCCTAATTCTTATCTATTTACAGAACCGGTATGTATTCATATTTTTATATGAATGTTTAATTTTTTCTTCTCACAAATTGCATTGTGCAATATATGATACAGTAGTTCATAATGGTATGTTGTATATTATATTATTTATACTGATAATAATTTTGATGGTATATTAAAACAATCAAATACATAATTTTTTCCCCTACGTTTTTTAGAAAAATCCAAGTATTGAATAGATAACTGAATCAATCATTTTTTTTCAAAACCGTTGTTTTTTCCAAAAAAACAATTATGTGACTGGAAATTCTTTTACTCTCATTTTCTTTCAGTTTATACTTTTACACTTCAAATTTCATTATCCATTATATTTTTGGCCTTCCAAAAATAACCTCTTCAATTTATTCATTTCATGGTTAAAAAAGTGGAGGGATTAAAAATACTTGAGGGATTAAGGCAGTGATTCATGTTTTCTAAGACTTTTCACCCATGTGTTGTGTTTAATTTCAATTACCATTATGGGTTTTTTATTAACTATCTCTCTTTTCATTTAAAGTGTATAGCTCGGGAAAAATGAGGCGCGGCCCATTATGCTGACGGACTGCTTTGACGGACCATCGCTGAGTGGGTTGTTACCCTCCGGGACGCTCTGTCATCTCGGTTGGCAACGGCTCCTTCCCGGCTGGGGCTCTCTCCGAAGTGACCCCTTCGTGGGGAGGGGGGTTTCCTTGTGTGGAGGGTTCGAAAAGGCCACACAGGGGAATTCCCTCAAAGAGAAGGAAAAAAATTAAGTGAATAGCTATTGAAGTTTGTTATGTTTTACAAACTCAATGCTCTCTCTTAAATTTTATTTATTTAATATATATTATATCATTTCTCTCCCTTGAATTTATTTAACTTTTCATTTCTTTAGTTCCTTCAATTCTGGCATACATGTATATATCATTTCCAGATTTTCCTTCTTACATTTTCTTTTATCAAACTATTTATAATTTACTTTAAAACATAAATAACAAAATACATGTGCATTTATGCTTATAAACTCTTTGATGATTTCTTAATATTATGTTGGCATGATGGACCATAATGTATTAATCCACAGCCACACACTAATCCTTTCTCGGTATAGCATATTGGTGGATGAGAGATAGCTTCTCTCAATGACTATGAAATAATTATGGGCTAATTTTACATTAATGAATGTATCAACACACACTTTTCCGGGTTCTATTAGACCTATTTCTCTTTATTCAATCATCTAAAAGATTGGTCATCAAGCTATAATTAATGAAGAATGTATATCATTCCATGTTCTATTAACTTGATTTTTAATCATCCTCTAAGCTACCATGCCTTTTAACATGCGAGGAATGAGAGGTTTCTTAATAAGCTTCTCATTGACATTGTTGAAGTGACTCAGATAGTGTACATGTTGTTAGTTTAAGAGCCTTTCTATAAATATGGGAGCATTTATATGTGTCCCTAGGGTTTATAAATTATCATAAAAGAGAGGTATTACTTATCAAAAATACATTGTAGATATAAACATGTGGTTACAGTTTTCTAATTTCTTTCCATTATTATAGTTATTGTTACATGGTAAAGTTAATTTTAATTATATATTCAATTATATTTCAATTTTTTTTTGTTGCATAATAGTTAAAATCATTCAAACCATGTTGTTTCGTATAATCATCATATTTCAAACTACAAAACTGGGATAATTATTGAGAGTTCATCTATTGGAGTGGAGAAAGTGATTACAAACATTTATGCACCACAACACTTTTGATAACACATATGAAATAGCCAAACATTTCATTAAAATTATATCATCTTCTTTATATATATTTTTGGTTCAATAGTCCTAGTTATGAAAATATATCTTCTGTAATTTTCATGTCAAATGTTTGTCACATGGGGTTACCTAGTGGAGTTGGTCAACATTTTAGGAACTCATCTTATTAGGGTTGGTGCAAAGAGAGGAGCACATGCCCTATAAAGAAAGGAACTTATTATTATGCCATTTAATGCTCCATTTGATAGTTATTATTGATAACCGCTCAAAGCACTAATTGCATTTGATTAGTGCTTTTGTATACATGTTTCCATATTGATTATTGAAACAATGTTTTTCTACAACCCATTTAGATATTTTTCCTAAAACTCAGGAGTAAGTGTTTCTAGAGAAACAAAAAAAACACCACTTATGTTTTCAATCTGCTTATCATAATTGATTAGTGCTTTAAGTAGTTTTAAACAAGTGTTGTCTAACAGTGCTAAGTATTACCGGTACCGATATCGTTGTTCTTGATTGTTTTGATCATGAGTTGCTTTTTTTCATTTGTAGGGATACTCATCATTGGCAGTTGCTTTGGTCCTCCATGAATCGTGTTGCGTAGCTTGTGAATGATATATCCATACCATTAAAGTTGCAAAAAGGTATTATGAGGTGGTTGGGGTTTCACAAAAGGTGTTTCTCTTTCACTGTCATAAGTTCTCTTTGAAATATCGCTAAAAAAACTAATAAAAGTCAAAAAAATAATAATTTTTTAAAAAGAAAATTGTTTCCTTCTATAAATTAAAAATCCTGAGGTGGAGGACCCCCCATCACCACTCAAAGCCCCCCACCCCTCCTTTTAATAGTGCTCGTCTAGACCCCCCCCCCCCCCACCCCCACACACCCAACGACGCTCGAAGCCCCCCCCTCCCAACAGCGCTAGACCACTTGATTCAAATGCTCATGCACCCCTGCCTTCATTGGGTTTTGAACTTGAGACATCCCCCTCACGAATTTACACCTTTACTACTCTATATTGTTTTGTTCTGTATTTTTTGATGTATATGTTTATTTATATATATTTAATTACATTTTTTATCCATATATATATATATATATATATATTATTTTTAAACACATATGTAAAATATGTTTTTTTTTTGTGTGTTTATAAATACATACGCGCGCGTGCACACACACACACATATATATTTATATATGTGTGTCTATAAATAAAATTATACATATTTATATTTATTTATATATATTATATATTAATATATATATATATATATATATATTAGAATATATAGATATATATATTTGTATGTCAATACACACACAAATATATTTATATATATATATATAAACATTATATATACATTAATTGTATATGTATATAAATATTCATACATTTTTATTTTAAATAAAATGGATATCATTTTTTATTTAGATGTATTTTATATATATATATATATAAAGATATTTTATATGTTAATATGTTTACATATTTAGTTACAAAAATAATTTTTTATGTGTGAATATATACAGATATGTATATATATTTATATATTTAATTATGAATAATACTAAAATATGAAAAATGAAAAAAAAAATTGAACTTCATAATATCCCATATGAGGGTAACCCTTGAGAATAAATTGAGTCTCCGCCAAAAAAAATATAAGAAAACTTCCTTAAATGAGGATGAAATTTCATCGAATGTTAAAAAATGAGGGTACCCCGACAAAAAACTCAGTTTTAGAGGTCTTTTGGACCTTTTTTGACAATAAAAAAAATATGATCGGGGTTTTCTCAATCATCACGGCTTAAATCTTTTCACAAACTTTGATTTGATATGTGATAGAGGTCAAATGGGCATCCGGATTAAAAGTTATAGTTTGAAGTTTGAGTCATGGTTTCAACTTATTTTAGATTGATTGTTAATTTATTGAATTTTTCTATCTTCAAATTATTATTAAATGACTATTAGTCAATAATAATTATCAAAATTTTAATTAGTATTATTTTTTAATTATTTTATAAACTATTTTCACTAAATGTCATATATGCGTGATTACATATTTCGTATTATATAAATCATATTTTATAAAATATATTATATTTGTAGCAACGTAAAATTATTTTTTTCCCAAAAATATATCATTTTCATTTTCATTTGCTATTTTTTTCTATTTACATGATATAATATTTTTCATAATATATTTTAAAAAATGAAAAAAATGAAATGTTTCAAAAACCAAATGCAACCAAAATATCTCTTCCCAACTATTCAATTACAAGACTATTTTAATACGTCAAACTGTATATCATCCTCAATATAATTGTATATTTACATAGAATTATGCAAATGTTTTATGGATGAGACTCACTACCATAGATATTGCCTTTAAAAGCTCACAAAAAAGGCATTTACAATGCTAAAAACGCTGATGATCGAAGCGTTATTAAAAGGGGATCTCTTTTATCAGTGTTAAAAAAACGCTAATAAAAGCCTTTTTTATCAACGTTTTTTTAAGGGTTGATAAAAGTCAGAAAAAATTATTTTAAAAATATTTTTTCCCTGCAAATTTGGAGGGAGGACCAAACCCCCTTTTATCACCCCCCCAACAGTGCTTGTCTACCCTCCCTCGACCCCTTTAACAACACTCTTTGCATTGCCTCACCCGCCTGCGCACCCCCTTGTCTTTGGTGAGTTTTGAACCCGAGACCCCCTCATAATCTCGCATCTTTGTCACTCACCTGTATTGTTTTTGTTTTCTATTTTATGATATATCTGTATATTTATATATATTTCATTTCATTTTTTATCTGCACGCACGCACGCGTGCGCGCGCGCGCCTGCGCACCCCCTTGTCTTTGGTGAGTTTTGAACCCGAGACCCCCTCATAATCTCGCATCTTTGTCACTCACTTGTATTGTTTTGTTTTCTATTTTATGATATATCTGTATATTTATATATATTTCATTTCATTTTTTATCTGCACGCACGCACAAAATATGTTTTGTGTATGTATGTGTGTTTATAAATACATACATACATACATATATATATATATATATTTATATATGTGCGTGCATTTATAAATATAATTATACATATTTATATTTATTTGCATATATTGTATATTAATATTTATATACATATATTAGAATATGTAGATAAATATATATATCTTTGTCAATACACATATATATTTATATATATAAAAACATTATCTATACATTAATTGTATATATATATAAATATCCATACATTTGTATTTTAAATAAAATGGATATTATTTTTTTATTTATATAAGTTTTATATATTGAGAAATATATTTTTTTATATAAATATGTTTAATTATCTATTTATAAGATTAAATTTTTATGTGGGAATATATAAAAAATATGTATATATTGTTATACATTTGATTACAAATAACGTTAAATTGTGAAAAACGATAAAATTTCAAAACCATAATATCAATACGAATGTAAGTTATAGACATAAATTTAGTCCCCATTGAAAACGAGCAAAAAGACTCCCTTGAACGAGGTTGAGATCTCATCGAATGTTAAAAAATTGAGGTACCTCAATTAAAAACTCAGTTTTGGAGGCTTTTTGGGTCATTTTGACCTCGAAAACCCCTCTGTTATTAGTGCATAAAGTTCGATGCAGACTTTGATTTGATACGCGGCAGAGCTCAAACAGACACCCGGATCAAAAGTTATGATCGTTTGAAATTCAAGTTGTGTTTTTAATTTATTTTAGATCTTTTGTTGATTTTTTGATTTTTTTATCTTCAAATTGTTATTAAATGACTATTACTCAATAATAATTACCAAGCAATTAATTGAAAATATTTTTTAAAATATTTTACAAGTCATTTTCACTAAATATCTTATATATTGTGTGTAAACCTATTTAGCCTTATCTAAAACATATTTAAAAAATATATAATATATTTATATCAATATAAATATATTGATATATTGATATATTTTTTTTAATGAAATATATATATTTTTTGAAATATATCCTTTATCAACACTACTAAAATCGCATTTTATTATTATTATTTTTAACGGTATTAAAGGGTGGCATTGCGAAAACTCGTTTATGTGATAATGACTTGAGCATTTTAAATTTTTTGTAATTAACTTATGGTTACAATTTCAACTAATCACCTTTTATATATTAAATATTATTTATTATTTTATTTATTTCTCTTTATATATCACGTCCATATAGGTTTTATTAATTAAATCTAAGTTTTTTATTGTGATATTTTATATATTAAATATTATTTATTCTTCTATTTATTTCTTTTTATATATCACATCACTATATTGGTTTTATTAATTAAATCTAAGTTTTTTATTGTGCAATTGCACGGGTTGGGTAATAGTTAAAATTAGAATGAACGTTGCTAATATTAATTTTTAGAGAAACTGATGGAATCGTATTCGCAGCGCGTGTGTTTCGATGCCGTACCAACGCGATAGGAGGGAGACAGCGTGGACGGACGCAGACGGAACGAAACCCAATTTTCATGTCAGGTTTTGTTTTCTTCTATAAATAATATAAAATTACCCCATTGTTTCTCTCTCTCCACGGCGGGATTAATTATTTAAATTAAATATAATCATAAACTTAAAATTATATACATATATATATTTAAAAAAAGCCTAAACAACAGAAATCAATGGTTTAATTCAATTTATAATTTATAATAATCATCTAAACAAATATAAGCATGTGAAATATTCATCTTTATATTTTTCTTATCCGATAGTCACACTGTCCACTGACCACGCTTCGCCCTCTCTCCTCTCTCCTCCCTCCCTCGAGACCACGTTCCTCTGTGCCTTGCAGCTCTGGCATCAGGGTCCCCCACGCTCTCCGCTTCACGGCTCGAAGCGTCCTTCCACTTCTGAGAGCTGCTCAGGCGGCCATACATGATTCTCCAACCCTCTTTCTCGGTGATTTTGCAGTGGGGGGATTTGATTTGACGAGTACGATTCCGTTTTCCATTGGGTCATGCGTTCATCTTTTTGTTTGTTGGGTCTTTTCGTAACGAGGTGCGGGAAAGATCTTAGCCGCTGCTCCTCCGTCTGCCTTTATTCTCTGATTGGCTGAGAGTTCGTGGAGTCGTTTTCCAATACTTCCACATACAGGGCTTCTTTCTTCGCAGTGAGCGTTCTCTCGCATGTCGTTGATATCCCTTGTGCATGTATCGAGATTCCTTTGGAAAAGGGGCCGCGCTTTGGTCTTGTAGTTTGATGCTGCTGCTATTCTGATCGCCCCTGATCTCGAGCGTTCCCTCAGTTTCCTGGAATCGTCGGCATTTCTGGTGAGGGAGCTGTTAGGTTATTGGGGGAAGGATGCCGCAGCATCCGAAGCACGTCCTCTGGTGAATATGGTTTGGAATTCGGAGCGGAAGGTTTAGTTTAATGCTGTAGGATGATGGATGCCGGCAGAGCAGAGTCTTCATCTATAGTCGTGGCCGATAGGCGTCCTCAGAGGAAAGGCGGCTGTTCAGGGATCTTCTCTCAGCTCATCGACTGGAACCGGAAGTTCGCGAAGAAACTGTTCTTCTCCAGGAAAGTACTCCCACCGGGTTAGTATCCTTACTACGCAGTTTATACTCTTCGTTTGGCAATCCTTTCTGAATTTCTTATTTGCGGCCTTTTAGCTCGATCGAAGCAAGCGTCTAAGAAGTTCAAAGGACATGGGAAGCTGCCCAAGTCGAAGCTTCTCCTGGTACCTCACCGTCTTCCCCCTTTAACCCCTTTTAATACTCCGAGGGACTTCTGTATATTCAAGTAGTTTTATCTGATACAGATTGCTGACGACAACAATGGAGGTTTCCCTAGTTCAAAGAAATTGGGGTTTCGCAGCGCTGATTGTGAGAAAAGGATACTGAAGCATGAGATGCGATCTGCCAGCTTGGTTGCCAGGCTAATGGGTCTCGAATCTATGCCGGTGATGCAGCAAGAAAAGCACAAGAACAAAATCCATTATGGCAAGGACGACAGGTTTGTAAGTGGATCGACAGAGTCTGGTAATTACATTGAAAATGATGGCAGGAAGACGGAGTTCAGGCCTCCAAAGGTTCCAAAGGCTGGGCTGTCTGGTGCCGATGGCCTGCAGTTAAAGGGCATTCTATCGGCCTCCAGAAAACATCGCTCAGAACTTGCATCACCAGTGAGTCCAAGGAAACCGTCAGGGAGGAGGGCATCACGATTGATTGGGGCTGCCACAAGAATTTTGGAGCCTGGTTTGCAAGCCAAGAAGAACACAAAATATGCTTTGACTTACTCAAATTATAGGCATGGAAATCCTAAGGGTGATTCCATGACAGAGGGGACACTTGTTCAATTACCAGAACCTTTGATGGAGCAATCTTCTTGTAAAGCTTGTGGTAGTCGGCTAAATGTTAGGGCATTAGGTCGCGGCATGAAGGATGAGCAATCTTCTTCTTCTTGCTCCCCTTCTGAGGGTTCTGAATGCGTTGACTGCGATTCACCCTCATTCTCTTCTGAGCAAGAAATGAGTGCAGTCTTCTCAAGTAGCGGGGGAGAATCAATGACAGCACTTGTTACTCAAGTCGATGAAGTGGGGCGCATTACAGAGAGAGAGAGCCCACTAAAAAAAGGGTTTACAGACTGGCATCTGCCCAAGCAGTGCTCAAAGCCTCCCCAGGATGCATCATCTTCTCAAGCTCGTCCTCAAATTGCAGCGGACAAAGATATGATCCCTGCAAGGTCAAGCTTACGTAACCTGCATAACCAAAGAGTTTCTCGTGATGCAAATGCCTCCAACAGGCCTAAAAAGTTGGCCGATTTGAGCTGCAGTTCAAGTGATCTAGGCAGACCAAGAATGCCTAACAAACTGCATGACTGTCAGCTTGAAACAGAGAGGAGATTTTGTAATAAGCAGGATAACTCCTTCAGGGCTCCTGTGCATAGGAGGAGGATGATTGGCATTGATAAGCAAGTTGTAAACTCAAGGCCCCAGAGCCTTGCTTCTAAGGCTCAAAGAAGTGCTTGGTATGTAAATGGGAATGAATTGCAGACTAATGCAGGCTTGATGGAGATGGGTCCATTCAAGAGAGAATTAGTCCAACAGGGTGACTGTAGTAAGATGAGACATGAAGTTCCATCTGAGGCAAGGGGTTCAATGCAGAGGAACAAAAGGTTGATAGTGGATAAACTTGACCGAAATGGACCTTTTCTTAAACAATCCCCGCAAACAGGGGATGGTTTGGGTGAGTTTTTGGAACACAAATTGAAGAAGCTCACTCATCAGGAAGAGGGCGAGCTGGGAGGCGACCATAGATCAACTTCCATGGCCCTTCAAGTGCTTCTATCTGCTTTTTGTAGAGAGATGCCCATTTCAACAGATAATAAAGTGGTTGCTTTTGAGCTGAAAGTAAACTCTCACTATGATAACCATGCAATTTTGCGTAACCAAGATTTTTTCCAGGTTAGTTTCTCTTTATATCGGAAAAACCTTTCAAAATCAAACCTCATGTGCTTGATTTAAACACTGCATTGTTATATTTTGAAGATTTCCCATTCTACTACCCAAAACACCTATGATTGTCTGGAAATTGTGCAGTGTGGATTGTTTTAGTGTAAGGTGGACATACTCAACTCTCATGCTGCTGGGTTACATGTGAATATGCAAACGGCCTCAGTGCATGCATGTGTAAGCAGATGTGGCAATTCAGGTTCATAGGTTGGCTTGGCTGTTTATGCCCAACCCTTACCTGATCATTTAATTAAATGGGTTGACCCGACCCAACCCATTTATGAAAAGGTCAATCCTAATGCGACCTGTCAACTTGTTTAACTTTAGATATAAAACATAGATTGCATCATGACATGTCCAACTAATTCAAATCACATAAACTCAATGACCTAACCAAATTGAATTATCCAAATTAGACTAAAAATAACCTAATTAATATGAAACATATATTATCCATGTTGCAACTTAACCCTCTTGAACTATTTAAAATAAATAATTTGTTATTTATAGACATGTTGAATTGTTTCAATTAAATTGATCTTAATAATTAAATATATTATAAAATTATTTATTTTTTAAGTTTTTTATATTACCATTATATTTTTAATTGGGTTACATGGGTTAGGCGGGTTAGGAATTGTCAACCTGACCTTGACCCAAATGTTATTTGTGTTAGATAACTCTGCTCGATTACAACCCGAACCTATTTATGTGTGACCTAACCCTGTTTAACTCATGTCAGGTTATCTTGTTAGGTTCCAAATTGCCACCTCTATGAGTAAGTATTCTTTTTGTTGGATATTTATGTACTAGTTATGTGATTTTCTGATTATGAATATGACATATTTTAGGGAATGGGGTTGTCTTTTAATTTCCACACTTTGTCATCTATGCTGCTATTAATCTTGGGTATTTTTAGATTTCCTTGGAGGTGGGTGTTGCTATCTCCCTTATTTGTCTGGTTCCCTTCCAATGGCCGAGAATCAAAGATAAATTTGTTCCCTTTAGATTTCATGTTGCTATCTCCCTCATATTTGTCTGGTTCACTTTTAATGGCTGAGAATCAAAAGATAAATTTGTACCCTTTAGATTTCCTGTTGCATAACCCATGTGGAATACGTGATTCCATTCATCTCTTCTCAGGCTGAAGTGGATACACAACATGTTCCCAATCGATTCCCGGACAGTAGTCATCTTTTCAGCCCCGAATCAGTTCTCGAAGCTTCGTTCTCCAACGACAGTTGCCTTTCCAGCAGTAGCTCAGGTTGGGAACATGTTTTTAGATGGCACCTTAAAGAACTAATATAAGGCTGCTTTTGGTTTTGGAAAATGTTTCATGTTTTTTTCCAAAGTTTAAAATTTTAAAATGCTGATTGAACTAATCCATTTTGATAATCAGGAGCAAGGCTGCATCCAACCCCCATGGATTGCTCCACTGATCAGCTGCATCATGCAAAACCTAATTTCAATCTTCTGGATTCTGCATCCTCATTAGACAAAAAAGCAACAGGCTTTCAGATGGTGACACACATTCTTAACAAGATTCCCCAGACGGGTGCCAGTTTAACAGGATTGAATTTCCGGTATCGAAATGAGGTTATACTTGATGCCGAATTATTATTCGGGAATGCAACACTAGGCGAGCTGGATGGGGCACAAGATTTTCTGATCTTGCCCCTCCTGCTTTACAAGCTGGAAAGTCTTGCTCGTCAGGCCTCCTCACCCTTCTTCCTCGGATTCCACAAGACCGAAGAGACAAACCAGCTTCGATCATTTCTTCTAGACTGCGCGGTGGAGTACTTGGATTCTAAATGTGTTTCACTCAGCAAGCTTGGTTATAATTCCTGGAGAAGATTGAGGCTAAGCATGAGTATGGTGATGCTCGTTTCTAGGGTTGACGAGGAGATAGAACGATGGAGATGGTGGGCTGGGAAGGATCGAGACGAGATAATTGATGGTGAGATGAGGCGTTCATCCGGGTTATGGATGGATTTTGAGACTGAAGGTTTTGAGATTGGTACTGATATTGGTGGGGATTTGCTTGAAAGTTTGGTTGGTGAAGTTGTGGTTGATCTTTATATTCCATGAATCTTCATTACAGAATTTCTGCTTTGTTTTTGCTACCCAACTGGTGGATTCTGTAACTGTAGATGTGAATTTCATAAGCCGTTGTATCTTTTGCATTAACATGCTCTGTGATCCCTTGCAGCTATTAAAAACAACAGAACCTCCAACATACAAAACCTCCCAATGGCCACTGGAAAAAAGAAAAAGGAAAAAAAGCATAAATTGCAGTAATCTCATATTTGTATGTTGAAATAGAAAATACGCTAATGCCGGTGTGGCAAGAAAACCCAAGCGATTGAAGAGGAAAACTCAGAGCTGCCTGCGGCGGCGTTGACCCAGAACGTTTCTGACAGCTTCGCCGCCGCCCCCTTCTGCACCCATCGCTGCTCGCGCAGCCGAGGCCAGTCCCCGCAGCTCCTCAGCACCGCCGGCGTAGCTCCTCCTC
Source organism: Viscum album (assembly GCA_963277665.1). Classification (NCBI taxonomy): domain Eukaryota; kingdom Viridiplantae; phylum Streptophyta; class Magnoliopsida; order Santalales; family Viscaceae; genus Viscum; species Viscum album. The sequence goes on along the minus strand of OY728125.1, from coordinate 1,832,251,134 downwards.
GCCGTCACCCCGACGCGGCGCTTCTCCGCCGCGCTCGCCGACTGGCTGCCCGCCGCAGCGGGTGGCGAGCACCTCTTGGCAGGCGGCGTCATCACCCTGGGGTGCGACGGGGGAAGGCGCTGCACGTTCGCCGCCTCCGGCCTCCGATTCTCCTTCCTCGACGCGGCGGAGAAGACCGGCATCGACTGGGCGACGGCGGCGTCGCGCCGGCGCTCCTTCGCCGCCGCCGCGCCCTCCTGGCGTTTTCCCTGCTTCCAGGCGGTCGATTCGCGAAGCGGGGGTTCTTGAAGAGCCTCCATGCTCCGCTTTCTGAGCGTGGATTCTCTCAGATCCGCGTATGCTCTGTATTTGGGCCCTCTCTCTAGAACCAAGCAGCTCTCCGCGGGGAAGAAGTCGAGGAAAGTGGGTGAATCGAAATATGAGCTGGTCGTGCTGATCGGAGACGAGGATTCGTAGAGGTAGGGGAAGAGAGGACCTAGAGAGGTGCTTGCTGGATCAAAAGCCGCCATTGTCGATGTGCGGGGAGCTTGGGTAAATGGTTGCAGATCAATTATGATAAGTCGGGGGGGTTTGGTTGGAATGCAGGGTTTTAAATGGGAGGGGCGAGGAAATTTGGGATGCTTTTGGCTTTACGTCCAACGTTCTAATTTTGGTCGGTGGGTCCTTTGAGTGGGTATCTTATGCAACACATATGATTACGTGTCAACCAAACATATGATAGTTACTTGGCCATATGAAGTGTATCAAAAATTGAATGATAGTTACACGATCGTTTAGTAAGGCGTTTGAATATTTTTTCACATTTTACATATAACGTAACATGTCATTGTTACTTGTTACAAAGGATTCTAATGTAATTTCCATCAATTATATTTATCTTCGTACAATTGTCTTTGACATCAAGTTTAGTCATGAGACATGAAACGTGCCAATCTCATACAAGTCAAATCATAATCATCGATTCACCGAGTAGATTGGACAAAACAAATGAATACATTGCATATCATTAATTCTTAGTAAATGATCACACCACATGTCATTTAACTAAACATGATTATGCATTTTCTTAGTCTTACTCAATTGAGAGTCCATATGCCGTGCCTGTCATATAAGAGGGAAAATTCCTTCATAGTTAATCAAAATGCATCTGCACGATCAACATCATACTCAATCACCCTTGATTGGATAATTCACATGAATGATATAAGATGGGTATTGAAATATGATACTTCATATGTAGTAAACATTGTTGACCTGAAGTATGTGATTACTATGAGGTCACCCCAAATACATCAATGCTAGGTATATGACATCAACAAGTCTAACTCATCACAAGAGTGAATATTACATCACCATATGAGTTCCTACTTATGTTAATATCAAAATATCATCAAATGATAATTTTATTTCCCCCTAAGTTTAGTGGTGGTTCTTGTAACTGCCGATAAACTTGACAAACCCCCCCAATCCCTGACATCCTCCTCCCCCTCCTCACGGTCAACTCCCTCCTCCCTCACACCAACACCGACCCCTCCTTGCTCCCTCTTGCTTTGTGCACTGACTCTACCCTTCACCTTCTTGCTTTGTGCATCAAGTCACTCCTTCACGCTTGCAACATCGACCCTCCCTCGCGACCTCTCGACGATTCAACCCCAACCCTACCCCCCTCACGATTGACCTGTCAATAACCCAACCTTGTGACCCCAATCCCCCCGTTGAGTCAATGACTCACTTGTTTTCTTTAATTTGGAAATCACAATACACTGTGTATAAATATGATCTAACTTGCCTTTCTGTTTAAGTTGTTGTGTTTGTGCAGAATGATTTTCTGATAATTGAAATACCAAAGAACTAAATATGGTTAACAAAAATCTGGCAGTCTGAACCTTCCTGGAAGATTACTTTCATCGAGTTTACAAGCATTGTAGCGATGCTGGATTAACTAATCGGTAGATGAAGCTACATGTGAAGTTTATTGGTAGATGATGGAGTTGTTGTCGATGCAATTACAACTAACTTCGATATTTGCAGAATTTGACTATTAAAATTTGTTACAATGACGATTATAAATAGAGCCTCACCACAAGTGTTGGAAGAAGAACAGATGCGACCAGACATTATGAAATTTTGGGATTGTTTTGAAGCTTTGCAATTGCTTGATGCCTTGAGAGCGCTTCCGATCAACGTAATTTTTTCGAATGTTTTTGTTTAGGGATACCATTGCGAAGTTTGCTTTATGAATCTCTTTGAAATTTCTGTTGTAATTGTTTATTTACTAATTGTCAGGTTCAAGGGCTTCTGTGGATAGGAAGACTGAGTTCAAGAACTTCCAGTGTGTGGAAGAGAGTTATTACTGATAGGTTTAGTCGATGGCTTCTAGGGATAGCAAGACGAACCTTCTGATAAGTATAAAATCGAGTATACCTTATGATAGGTTTAAAGTCATGGATACCTTGGATCGAGTCTATAAATCCACCCAACACTTTGGTTTAAAAGTGTGGTTTGAATATATCCTTTAAAGGAGTATTAGGTTTGTTAACCAATACTTCTTGCATTGTTTTTAATCTTCCGTTGTATTCAATTTCTGAGTTAATATTGTACTCATCGTTTGAATTATCGATGATTTAAATCTTCTATTTTCATTGTTCAGTTTAATACTATTGGATTTGCATAAACTTCCGACAAACTTATTTCCACTGTGCTGACTGTATTTTATATAGTTCATATTTGCACAACATACATTGTTTTTTACTTTGAATCTTTAATTTGATCGGTATTTCATAAATCCGATCATCTCAAAACTTATGGTGTGCATGAAATTTGTAAGTTTGTTTTTAAAACTGTAGTTCACCCCCACTTTTAGATTACCTGTCACACCCGCATTTTTATTTAATTTGTTTTTATTTTATTTTATTTTTTTCTTAGTTCCGAGGTCCGAGCCGAGCCCCAGGTTAAAACCATAATTCTACTCCCCCCTTCCCCCACCTTGAGCGCCCCCCGATTCCCCTCCCCTCCCCTCCGGCCTCACTCCGCCCCAGGCGCACTCGCCGCCCGCATCCGACCTCCGTCCGGCGCCCCGTCGCCCGCGCCCGACCTTCATCCGGCGCCCCGCTCCCACCTCCGACGATCCCGACCGCCACGCCCGGCTCCCCGGCCTCGTCTCGGTCTCCCGTCGCCGCCGATCCCCACCTGCTCGCCGTCCGGCCTCCGCCCTGACGCCCGGCTCCCGCGCTGCCCTGCCCTCCGGCGCCCCGCCGCGCCGCCCTCCCGCTCCGACGACCCCGCCGAGCCGCCCTGCTGCTCCGGCGACCCCACCGCCCAGCCTGCTCCCTTCGGCGTTTCCGCCTCGTCGGCCATCACCTCCGGCGAGCCCCCGCCTCCGGCCAGCCTGCTTCCGGCTGCCCCGAACCCGGCCGACCTTGCTCGCCGCACCCCCTTTGAGCCACTCCGACCCGCTGGCCTTTCACAGCGCCGCCGCACCGTCCGACGCCCCCCGACCAGCCGTCGTGTCCCCGGTCACCGCGCGCCTTGTTCTAAAGTGGGCGCGCGAGGAACACCGCTGCCGTAAGCGAGTGGTTTGGGTCCGTTCTGTTTCGCCTGCGCGAGTGTTAGGTGGGTTACGCGATTTTCACTTTGGATTATTTTAAATTATTGTTTGTGTGTTTTTGATTATTTTTGTGATTGCTGCGGCGTATTGGCATAGAAGTCCGTCATACCCCTGTTAGCAGCTTGCGGGTGCTTGCGTGCTCGTGCGTGGCGTGTCGCGTCGCCGTGTTCGGTCTACGAGTTGAGGTAGGTTCCCTATGCCCTGACCTTTAATTAGAATTTCCATTACTGTTTGGTATTTTTTTAAGTGTATTCTACCTTTATATTTAATCCATATGCAATGTATACATATGTATATATATATATATGTATATATATATATATGTATATATATATATATATATATATATTTATATATATATGTTGTGAATAAATTGTTGTGATTCTTGAAAATTGGTTTCTTAGACTTTTGAATGTGAAATGAGTATTTCCAAAGGCGTGTGGTCTTTCGACCGGTTTGTTATAAAATTGTAACGACATGTTTTTTTTTGTGTTTTCCAAAAAAGAGTTTTGAGGATGGTTTGATTTTCTTAAAAAGATTTCTTCATTTTATGTGCGGATTTACGCATTATTTAAACATGCACTACCTTGGTTGTACATGTATGCTTCTAATTGATTTTTGAAACTTAAAGGTGTTGAGCAACAATGTTTTTTTAAAAATTCCTTGTAAAGTGACGAGGCCCGTTTGGCACTTTGAAATTTGTTTGCTAAAATGGAAAATCCCACTTGAGACATTCCCCTTAATTTGAAAAAAAAAATGTGATGCAAGTGTTAATGTGCGGTTTGTGATATGTGCCTAGTGTAAAGGCTTGTACGTGGTTGTGTGATGTAAAAAGGGGGAATGTGCTTAAGGAGGGAGAACAATGATGAGAGATTGAGTGAGTTTTGGATAAAGAAAGTGTTATGTTCATTTTTGTTCTTTTGATAAAACTGCACCACCATTTGAAAAAGGGCACATGGAAAACCCGAGGTATCTAGGTGGGCGGACTAGACTAGAGTGCTAGTGATACGAGAGTGGCTTCGGCCTAGTTTCACTTAGCTGGATTGACGCAACAACACTAACTAAACATGTGATGATGATGGGGACCACTAGGTTATTGATGATCTCCTACTAGTGGCTCGTGCATGAGAATAGATATTTGTTATGGTTACTCTTACACCGAGACGTGAGGTTCTAGGGCCTCACACGAGCTAGATGAACCTTAGGGGTTTTGACCATGGTGCTTACTAATGTTTTTGGTATTCGTGGAGTGATTTTCTTTTCAGAGGTTTAATGCATGTTTCCCTCTTTTGTGAAAACCATACCTCAAAGTAAATTTTTTCCTTTCAATTTGAAATGTCAAAGTAAGTTGGAATTCTGCCTTGAAAATTTATGGGAAATGAAATGTTTTCCTTAAAAGTAAAAGCCTGTTATTTGAATTTGAAAAATCTAAAAACATTATTTTAAATGAGCCTTATTTTCAAACTAGCACGACTGGTTTTCTTTTTAAAGTTAAGGGCATAGGGCGTTGGTTACTCTTGGCTTTCCTACTGAGTATTTTTGTACTCACGCCTTTCATTTACCTTTCCAGTTGCAGGTTTCCCTTTGTTCAGGTTTTCTGGTTTGAGTCGCTCAATGTTGGAGCGATGTTGGTTTTTCATTGGATGGTGACCCGTGAGGTCACATGGAGGTACGTTTGTTGTGTAGTTTTTTGTTTATGTTGTCTATTTTGTTTAGTTGTTTTCTTTTACAGATCTTGGTTTGTTTGGGCTAAATCGTTCCCAACGATTAAAACTTGATGCCCGACACTAGTTTCCATCCCGGGGGGATCGGGAATGCCCCTCGGGACTTGCCGCGGACCAGCTCGGGTGACCGGTTCAGGGTTGACACGGGATGGTTCGTGAAAAAATGGCATCAAAGGGAGGTTCTTGTTATTTGGGTTGTCCGGTAGGTGGAGATTAGGACTTTCGGGACTTGAGAGGTAGGTACGGGAAGGAAGTCATGAACCCTTTCCCGTTCTGCACCTTGAGTCGTCAGGGGTAGTCCGAGAATTGAGTCTTTGTCTCATCCTGATTTGTTTTGAATTGAGGGATGACAACGGAGGCAAGCCGATGTTACCTCATGATTTCACATGGATTAGTGACCCATGTGGAGTTTGGATACATGGTTTTAATTCCTCCTAGTGGCCGACGCCTATTTGGGTCATGGCCCATTACCATGTAGCCAGGTTAAGCGTGACTACTAGTCCCTCACTCCGGTGTTTGATGCAATTTAAGTGTTGTTTTTGTTCTGGTTGGTGTAAGTGCATTTTTGGAAAAGGGAAAAATGAAAAAAAGGGTTTTTGAAAATGGGACTGATTTCTTTTAAAGGACTTTAAATGTATGAAATGGTTTTAAAAACTGAAAGCTCTTGATTTGGAAATCCTTTTTTGCTTGGTTTTGGTCAAAAATGGTTTGGGGTGAAACCTCAGGACCTCTTTATGAACGTTTTCACATGTGTGAGAATGCATAGGAAGTGCGTGTTGGTGCGCGTATGAATGGAAAGCGGATAAAGACATGTGCAACGGTTCATAGGATTACCCGGGTGTGTATTTGAAATAAGAGGTTTGACCTTGTTTTCTGAATTGTTTTTTTAAAGGGGAAATGGTTTTGGAAAGTGATTTTGGTTTGAAAGTGATTTTTTATTTGGAAGGTGGTCTTGAAAGAAGATGGTTTTGAAAACTAAAATGAAAAGGGGATTCTAAAAAGGGGATTTTATTTGGGGTTGTGTTTGTTTGGATTTGAGCTGGTTATTGTTGGATGAGGGTGTTTTATTGATGTTGCTTCGAATGTTATCGGTTTCGGCTTGGTGTTTTTTATGTTGTTTAGAAATGCAGCCCAGAAAGGTCCTTAAAGTTTTTGATGAGTCATGCCCAGTTTTGGTCCTTCTTGGACATTGTCTGTCCTTCATGGTGATTGGAGTCTGTTAGAGATAGCACAGTGGCTTGAAGAGGTCGAGCGCGTCTTCAGGGTATTGGGAACTCCCGAAGTTGTTAGAGTGCATGCCGTTTTGGGTCTGTTCGAAGGTCTAGCTCTGGACGAGTAGGAGTTTTTCGTCCTGCCATCACTACAAGTTGGGATAACGTGGGTTTTCTTTAAATCTATCCTCGTCCGATGGTTTATACCTGAAGAAGTGAAGATGAAGAAAAGGGAAGAGTTTGGGTGTATTCAACAAGGCCAACGGATGGTGAAGACATATGTTGACCATTTCAAGGACCTTGTGTCTTTTTCTCCAAAGATAGCGTCATAGGATTTGATGAAGACTTCCCTCTTTATCAGGGGTCTTTGTCCGGAGATCAAAGAACAAATCTTTTCTTTTTTGGAGCATCACTTTTGAGAAGTTGGTGCATGAGGTGTTTTAGCTGAGTTGGTCTCCAGAGCACAGATGGTTGGCAATCCACCGTATCCAGTTGCTCATGAAGGTCTCCCATCTGATGAGTAGAGTGTGCCAGATGGATATGTTCCCAAAGAGTCCTCTGTAGTGGCTCTGACTTTCAGTTCTTCAGACCGTCTAATGGTGTACCGTCAGTATGGACGTTTAGGGTATACAAAGCCGTCATGTCACACCCCTTCAATGACGTTTCATCATTGCGGTTGTCTGGATCATCTAGAGAAGTTTTGCAGGAAGCGTCGCTTGAAGAGGATGCTGTGATCAGAGAAAGTCAGTGCCTGACTGTGAGGTATGAGATGCTTCATCCATCAGAGCCCCAGCCATAGGTCTCAGGGTGAAGCTCGCGCACAGTCAGGAGTTTACGGGGGGTGTGAAGCCTTGGTTCGGGCTTTGTGTTTGGTGTTGGTAACAAAGCATTAAAGGTCCTTCCATTCTCGTTCTTCCACTGTTAAAGTTTTGGTGTTGTCGTAGGTTCATTGTGTTGTCGTGAAGTTGGGATGAGTATGTTCATTTGTAATCTAAACAGTCTCATTTGTCTGATTATGGTGTTCTGGATCATGCGTTTTTCTTAAAGGTGTGTTTGGATCTTGCGTGAGTTGATCTCAGTTTGACTGTGTTCGTTTGGAGATGTAAGTGTCTTTGGGAGAAACGACGTTGTGGGAATGCTTGGGTTTACTTCATGGGTTAAGTCTTCTCAGAGTTTTCTTTTTCCCTAGTGTTCGGGGTTTTGGTATAGCTCCATAATTCCAAGTTTTAGTGGATGCTTTGTTTCGCTCAGGCTATAAAGGTTAGATTGGGAGTTCCCGTGTCACCCCCCCTCTCTGGGTGGTATGGTTGAGTGTTAAATTTCCGCACTAGTTGAGTTTTTGTGGTGGGTAGAACCCTCCCGTGTTCTCCCGCCCTCTCGTATTGTGGTCCCTTTTTCTTTCAACCGGGCATTGATTCAAGTTTTGTCTATCGTTCTTTTGGGTGACTTTCTGGGGGTAGAAAGTGCTTGTGGTGGGGAGAATTGTCACACCCGACTTTTTATTTAATTTATTTTCTTTTTATTTTATTTTATTTTTTTCTTAGTTCCGAGGTCCGGGCCGAGCCCTGGGTTAAAACCCTTTACTGGGTTTCGGACCCGTGCGCGGTCACCGCGCAGTTGGCGGACACCGCGTGGTCATCCCAGGTGTCGGGCAATTGCCTTTTTTTTATTATTGCTATTTTTATATTATTAATATTATTATTAGTATGGTTATTATTATTATTATCATATTTTTTATCTATATATATATATATATATATTAAAAACCCTAATTCTACTCCCCCCTTCCCCCACCTTGAGCGCACCGCCCCCCCGATTCCCCTCCCCTCCCCTCCGGCCTCACTCCGCCCCAGGCGTGCCCGCCACCCACATTCGGCCTCCGTTTGGTGCCCCACCGTCCGCGCCCAGACTTCGTCCGACGCCCCGCTCCCGCCTCCGACAATCCTGACCGCCACGCCCGGCTCCCCAACCTCGTCCCGGTCTCCCGTCGCCATCGCTCCCCGCCTGACTGCCATCCGACCTCTGCCCCGGTGCCCAGCTCCCACGCCGCCCTGCCCTCCGACGCCCCACCGCACCGCCCTCCCACTCCGACGACCCCGCCGCGCCGCCCTGCTGCTCCGGCGACCCCGCCGCCCAGCCCGCTCCCTCCGGCGTTTTCGCCTCGTCGGCCAGCACCTCCGGTGAGCCCCCGCCTCCGGCCATCCTGCTTCTGGCTGCCCCGAACCCGGCCGACCCTGCTCGCCGCACCCCCTTTGATCCGCTCCGACCTGCCGTCCTTTCGCAGCGCTGCCGCGCCGTCCGGCGCCCCCCCGACCAGCCGTCGTGGCCCCGGTCACCGTGCACCATGTTCTAAAGTGGGCGCGTGATGAACACCGCTACCGTAAGCGAGTGGTTTGGGTCTGTTCTGTTTCTCCTGCGCGAGTGCTAGGTGGATTACGTGATTTTCACTTGTTTGGATTATTTTAAATTATTTTTTGTGTGCTTTTGATTGTTTTTGTGATTGTTGCGGCGTATTGGCAGAGAAGTCCGTGATACCGCTGTCAGCAGCTTGCGGGTGCTTGCGCGCCCGTGCGTGGCGTGTCGCGTTGCCGTGTTCGGTCTGCGAGTTGAGGTAGGTTCCCTATGCCCTAACCTTTAATTAGAATTTCCATTACTTCTTGGTATTTTTTAAGTGTATTCTGCCTTTATATTTAATCCATATGCAATGCATACATATGTATATATATATGTATATATATGTTGTGAATAAATTGTTGTGATTCTTGAAAATTGGTTTCTTAGACTTTTGAATGTAAAATGAGTATTTCCAAAGGCGTGTGGTCTTTCTACCGGTTTGTTATAAAATTGTAACGACATGTTTTTTTTTGTGTTTTCCAAAAAAGAGTTTTGAGGATGTTTTGATTTTATTAAAAATATTTCTTCATTTTATGTGCGGATTTAAGCATTATTTAAACATGCACTACCTTGGTTGTACATGTATGATTCTAATTGATTTTTGAAACTTAAAGGTGTTGAGAAACAGTGTTTTTTTTAAAATCCTTGTAAAGTAATGAGGCCCGTTTGGCACTTTGAAATTGGTTTGCTAAAATAGAAAACCCCACTTGAGACATTCCCCTTAATTTGAAAAAAAAATGTGATGCAAGTGTTAATGTGTGGTTTGTGATATGTGTCTAGTGTAAAGGCTTGTGCGTGGTTGTGTGATGTAAAAAGGGGGAATGTGCTTAAGGAGGGAGAACAGTGGTGAAAGATTGAGTGAGTTTTGGATAAAGAAAGTGTTATGTTCATTTTTGTTCTTTTGATAAAACCTCACCACCATTTGAAAAAGGGCACATGGAAAACCCGGGGTATCTAGGTGGGCAGACTAGACTAGCGTGCTAGTGATACGGGAGTGGCTCCGGTCCAGTTTCACTTAGCTAGATTGATGCAACAACACTAACTAAACATGTGATGATGATGTGGACCACTAGGTTATGGATGATCTCATACTAGTGGCTCATGCACGAGAACAAATATTTGTTATGGTTACTCTTACACCAAGACGTGAGGTTCTAGGGACCCACACGAGCTAGATGAACCTTAGGGGTTTTGACCATGGTGCTTGCTAATGTTTTTTGGTATTTGTGGAGTGATTTTCTTTTCAAAGGTTTAATGCATGTTTCCCTCTTTTGTGAAAACCATACCTCGAAGTAAATTGTTTTCCTTTCAATTTGAAATGTCAAAGTAAGTTGGAATTCTACCTTGAAAATGTATGGGAAATGAAATGTTTTCCTTAAAAGTAAAATCCTGTTATTTGAATTTGAAAAATCTGAAAACATTATTTTAAATGAGCTGTATTTTCAAACTAGCACGACTGGTTTTCTTTTTAAAGTTAAGGGCATAGGGCGTTGGTTACTCTTGGCTTTCCTATTGAGTATTTTTGTAATCACGCCTATCATTTACCATTCTAGTTGTAGGTTTCCCTTTGTTCAGGTTTTCTGGTTTGAGTCGCTCAATGTTGGAGCGATGTTGGTTTTTCATTGGATGGTGACCTGCGAGGTCACATGGTAGTACGTTTGTTGTGTAGTTTTTTGTTTATGTTGTTAGTGTTGTCTATTTTGTTTAGTTGTTTTCTTTTATGGATCCTAGTTTTTTTGGGCTAAATCATTCCCAACGATTAAAACTTGATGCCTGACACTTGTTGCCATCCTGGGGGGATCGGGAACGTCCCTCGGGACTTGCCGCGGACCGGCTCGGGTGACCGGTTCAGGGTTGACCTGGGCTGGTTCTTGACATTACCCGCATTACATCCTTGGGATAACATTTGGTTTCAAAGTTAGTATCTATCTAGTTCTGAAACCGAGATTCATTCAGATTTTTATTTGATACCAACCCTTACATTCAGAGCTCGGCTATACTAAGTTGTGAGATTCATTCAGATTATTGTCTAATACTAACATTTGGTTTCAGTAGGGAGTCTCTACTTGCCTCATAATTTTTTTTTCTGAATTTCTATTTGTTTATCATAATTTCATCTCAGTTTCCTTACACTAACTGTGTTGGTAGAGGAAATATTTCTTTTGTGATGAAAGGTTTTTTAGTAGGAACACTAGAAAATTTAAATCTGACATGACCACTAATTTTTGATGGAGCATACTATGATTACTGATATGATCTCATGAAGTCCTATATTATTAATATAGGAGTTTAAAATTTTATTATGATGACTGGAAATTACAAAGTTCTCAAAAATGAAATTGTTCATTTTTCTTGAGAGGAAAAACTTGAATATCAGATAAATTATAAAGTTCATAACACCTTGTTATTTTATATGACCAAGGACATTTATATCCAAATACCATCTTATGAAACAAAAAATTAAATTTGAAATAATCTAGAAATTACACATTTTGAAACCTCCAAGGTTTTAGAAACTCACAGAGCTATGTTGGGAGTACACTATCAAGATTTTGATTTTCTACTTGGTGAAATAGTAACTCAAATGCATCAATGATTTATGAATATTGTAAATAGTTTACAATATTTGGGTGAGATAGAATTATCAGAAGACCAACTAATTGAAATTATTATTGATATAATTCCAAAGGAATGAGAATTGAAGAGGATATCTATCGATGCTACTAAACACTTGGCTAAGTTAAGTTTAAATTATTTAATTAGTACATTAGTTTAATATGGAATTCAACTAAAGATAGAACTAAAAAAGAGAAAAGGAAGAATGGAGTATATTTTCCTTCAACTTCTGATAATCCAATTTCTTGTACCATTAATTCCTATACTAATGTTTTTAAATATCATGTTTTGAAGAGGAAATGTAAGCATTCATATTGAATTAGTTCAAAAGACTGTGAAAATGAACTTGCTCATATTGCAAAGAGAATGAATAATATTGTTAGCACTACAAATTTCTAGAATACTTATCATTAGGGGTGTCCAGATCTGGCCCGACCTGACGGGTTCGACCCGAACCAACCGGTTTGGGTCGGGTTACACAAAAAAAAACTCGGGTCGGGTTCATAACGGGTCGACCCATGCATGGGTTGGGTCGGGTCTCAGTTTGGAGTCATTTAGACCTAGCCTGACCCGTGACCCAATGGGTGCCAGCCTAAAAAAAATTCCTAATCTATCTCTCTCGCTGGGCCGTGACTCGCATCTCCCTCCCTCCCTCCCTCATGCTCTTGTTGGGCTCCTCACCTATCCTCCTTCCTCTCCCCATGAACCGACCCCTACCTTCCCTCGCGCGTGGTGAAGAAACCCTTCGACAGGCGACGAACGAAACCCCCTCTCTTCCTTACTCCTTTCCCGAGCTTCCCGAACCCCTCTCCTTCTATTCTTCTCTCTTCTCCTTCCGTGAAAAAACCCTTCTTCCATCCTCCTCTACTCTTTCCTCCTTTCGTACCTCTGAACCCACCCAGAAAAGGTCTCCTCGTTTTCCTCCTCCCATGAAAGACACCTTCTTAGCAATTTGGGTTCGAGATTCGGGAGAAATCCCTTGGCTCGGGTCACCTCCTCCTCCTCCTGCTGTTACGCATGGGTGTGGTGGTAAGCAATTGATTTTTTTTATCATGTTATTTTAAATTATGTTTTCCTTTCCATTACGTATGAGTTATCAATTTTATTTTGCTACTCCTGTAAAATTTTGGTTTAGTCACACATCCACTGGTTACCTAGTTCGACTCAACCTTTACACCTTGAACCTTTTTCTCAAACTATTTCATTTCAACTAGGCCCAATTCTGGTTTGGTGGTGTGTTTTTTTTAGGGATTTTAGGATGTGTTGTTTGAGAATCCAACAATTTAATTTTACACGAGGCAGGATGACTAACATTGGTTTCATTTCTTCATTCGGGTTTCATTTTTCCTTTGATGGTGGTAGTTTGGGGTTTCCTTGTTTACTACTGGTGGTCTTGTGATGTGATGGTGATGATGTGGTCTGTTCTTGACTACCATTTGGTCTCAAGTCGATTCAAAATTGTTTTGTGGTCAGTTGTGTTTTCTGGTGGCATTGGGTTTTCTTCTCCCTGGTTTTTTTTGTGATGGTCTGACAATAATAATATTGGTTTTTGGTGTTTCATCATCGATGATGTCGAAAGTGGTGTATTGATATTGGTGGTTCTAGCAATTTAAAGTGTTGGATTTTTTTGATGATGAGCAGTGGTTGAAGCAGCCTTGGTTGTTGAGTAGGTGTCGTGTTGGGCTCAAGGCATGATGCACCTTATTATCATTTAAAAAAATTTGTTCTTAAATTTTTTATCATTGATTATCCTTGTATTTTTAATTTCAAATACATATATTGGTTTTAAATTTATTCTCCTTATTCTACCAGGGACCATGGGTGTGTGTGCCACGAGATGACAATAGATAGCTAGTGATTCATGTAAGGAGGTGGTGATAAAATAAGTGGTTCTAATCCTCCAGTTAGCGCAGGAACCCAAAGTCAGATGGGGTCTACTCTAACTACACATTAAATAGAAATAGGAGGGGGGAGTAGTTGCATACCAGTTGAATAAAGTGAGGGTACTAAGAGGTATCCTAAGGTAACAATTCATAAACCTACTGGTTCTAGAATTTCTCAAGCTTGGGATCATTTTCATAAGAAAAATGGACGGATTGTTTGTAATTATTGTGGAAAAGATTATGCTTTCACATCTGGCCAACATAGAGCTAGTAATTTGAATAGGCATTTGATAAAGTTCAACAAAAATCCACACAAAAATCTTGACAAAAGTCAAATCACTCTTGGTCTTACAAAGAAGTGTGAAGATGAGGATGATGGGATGGTTAAAATTTCAGTAGCCCATTTTAACCAAGAAGAATGCAGAATAGCTCTTTCTAAAATGATAATCATTGATGAGTTATCATTTAAATATCTTTAGAATCAAGGTTTTAGAGAATTTATTGAAGTTGTTCAGCCTCAATTTCAAGTTCCATCTAGAAAAACAGTTGCTAGGGATTGCTTGCAGTTATATTTGGATGAGAAAGAAAAATTGAAGTCTATGTTTGATATTTTCTCTCACATGGTATGTCTTACAACCGACACATGGAATTTAATTTAGAATATGAATTATTTGTGTGTGACTGCACATTTTATTTATGATAATTGGATCTTAAATAAAAAAATCATTTAGTTTTGTCTTTTTGCAGATCATAAAGGGGAAACAATTGGTCGAGTATTAGAACAGACATTGAAACAATGGAGGATTGAAAGGATTAATACTGTTACCATGGACAATGCTAGTTCTAATAATACAATGAGTTATTTGGTGAGGATGGTTAATGATTGGAATGGGTCTATTCTTAATGGAGAGTATATGCATATGAGATTTTGTGCACATATTTTAAACCTTATTGTTAGTGATGGGATAAAGGAAATATCAACATCAATTGCTAGAATCAGAGTTTCCTGCAAATTTGTGAGAAGTTCACCTTCAAGATTGGCTCATTTCAAGAGTATAGCCGAGGAGTTAAAACTTCCTAGTAAACAAGCCATAATTCTTGATGTGCCTACTAGGTGAAATTCTTGTTACTTTATGTTGGATGTTATAGAGAAGTATGAGAAAGTATTTATTCACCTTGAGGAGGATGCAATTTTCAGGAGTGCTCTTGTCTGTAAAGGTGGGGATCCTACAACATATTATTGGAAGCATGCTCATGTATATGTCAAGTTCTTAATTTTTTATGATAGAATTGTTGAGTTTTCTAGTTCTATGCATGTGACATGTCACACATTCTTTCATACTCTTTGTGACATATATAGAAAAATCAAGAAATGGATGAAGAGTCATGATATTACTGTGAGTGTAATGACTATTGCAATGAAACTTAAGTTGGACAAGTATTGGGGTATTGGTTCAAATTTTAATTCTCTCTTACTTGTGGCAGTTGTTCTTGATCCCCGATATAAATTGGAATATGTTCGGGATAGTTTTGAAATGATGTTTGATGATGAAGAAGACAAAAATCAATTGATTAATAAATTAACAGAGGTGCTGAATAAAGTAGTAGAGGCAAGGATGATGGATGGAGATCTCTTCATTAAGGTATAAATTTATGGTTGTTTTACAAATTCTTTTCATAATACTATCATCACATACATAGATCACCCACAAAAAAAGAATATATAGTTTCTTCCCATGAATTGATTCCTCATGTGAAGTTGTTTCATCTATCTCAGTTTTCTTTTCAAGGCATATTTTGTGGATGACTTCTCATGAAATACAAGAACATGTTTTTCTTTGTTCGTAGCATTGGATTATGCTTTATTACTTTTTTAGTCTTGTCCAATTGATCATGCCAAACTAAACACTCTTTATTTATTTGACAAATATTTTTGGGATGCTGACATGCCTTCTTAACTTCTTCCATCTTGCATGCATGCCTTTTTTCTGTGTTTTTTTTTGAATTTCATTCCCTTTCATATCATAGGGCCTTCTCCTATCAATAGTCATTAAAAACTCATCTTTTTTACCTTCTTGAATGTACCCTCTACATACTTACAAGGATGGAAATTTCATGTCATTTGTTTCTGAATTTTGGAAAATGATAAACTTTCTCAGTGAGAAATGGTTCATGCCATCATTTCATGATTGTTTTTTTAAGTTGTTTCTTAAAATGCTGAGGTTTTTGAGACAAATATTTGTACTGGGTGATTTTTTCAGGTTTGTTGAGTAGAGATGTAAGCCCTGAAGGCTTCCAATTTCATATTACCTATTTCCTAAAATTGATTTGGGTGATTGATTCTTAACTTGTAAGTTAAACATGGTTGTTATTCTATTTTATTCCCTTATTAATTTTGTTCTTAAATTGTCAAAAACTTTGAACTTATATAGGGTGAAAGATGGTGGAGTCTCTACTCTCAGAAGTTTGGATGCTGCTGGCTAATTTCTTTTTTCAACAGGTTTTCTTACTTATACGCAGCATACACATTTTCTAAATATCTGCACTTCTGAATCCTAATCTGAACCTTACCTTATTGGCATTTTGGCCTAATTAGATGTTGTTTTTTTTCTCCATGTTTATTATTAGTGTGATTGACTTCACCTTTATATGATTATTTTTATAAAGAAAACATATTTAGTATTTAGTATTCTGTATTTAATACAAATACAATTTTTTAGTTTTTATTGAATTATCTTCTTTTTACTTTTTTTACTATTCCTTTTGTCTGAGATATGTGTGGCTAGATACAACCTACATGTGTTCACTGTTCAGTGTTGATTCTGGTTTGGGGAAGGGGTGCAGGCTGCTGGCTTAGCTGGTGCAGGGGTGCAGCAGGGGGGATGGTGGTGCAGGGGTGCAGGGGGGAGGGGGAGGATGGTGTGTGCAGGTGGGGAGAGGGGGGTAGGGGTTTAGTGCAGGGGGGAGGTGTTGGGTATGGTCTGGTGTGCAGGCAGGTGGGGGGGGGGGCAGGTTGGTTTGCAAGGGGGGAGTGTGCAGGGGGGAGGCTGGTGTGTGCAAGGGGGAGGGGGGAAGGGGTGCAGGGGGGAGGCTGGGTTGGTTTGGTGTGTGCAGGAAGGGGGGTAGGCTGGTTTGCAGTGGGGGAGTGTGCAGGGGGAGGATGGTGTGCATGGGGGAGGGGGGATGGTGTGTGCAGGGGGGGAGGGAGGGCAGGGGAGTAGGGGCGGGGGAGGTTGGGTTTTCTTGGTGTGTGCAGGCAGGGGGGAGAGGGGGCAGGCTGGTTTGATTTGTAGGGGGGAGTGTGCAGGGGGGGAGGTGGTGTGCAGGGGGGGCAGTGGTGCAGGAGGGGAGGGGGGTGGGGCAGGCTAGTGCATGGGTGCGGGGGGGGGGGGGGGGGTAGATCTGGTGTGCATGCAGGTAGGGGGGGAGAGGGGGGGGGGGGGGTGGGCTGGTTTGTAGGTGGGGAGTGTGTAGGGGGAGGGGGGGTAGGGGTTCAGGGGGGAGGGAGGCAGGCTAGTGCAGGGGTGCAGGTGGGGGGGAGGTTGGGTCTGGTGTGCAGGCAGGGGGGGAGGGGGGGGGGTGGTTTACAGGGGGGAGGGGGGAGGATGGTGTGCATGGTGGGAGGGGGTAGGGGTGTAAGGAGATTGGCACAGGGGTGGAGGGGTTTTGTGCAGGGGGTAGGCTGGTTTGTAGGGGGGAGTGTGCTGGGGGGGAGGTGGTGTGCAAGGGGGAGGGTGGGTCTGGTGTGAAGGCAGGGGGGAGGGGGGCTGGTTTGCAGGGGGAGTGTGTAGGGGGGAGGCTGGTGTGCATGGTGGGAGGGGGGGCAGGGGTGTAGGGGTGTAAGGAGGTTGGTGCAGGCTGGTGCAGGGGTGGATGGGTGTTTGTGTGCAGGGGTGTAGGGGGGAGGCTAGGTCTGGTGACTGGTGTGGAGGGGGGAGGGGGAGGGGGTGCATGGGGGAGGGGGCAGGGGTTCAGTGGAGGGGGCCGATTGGTCTGCAGGGGGGAGGGGTACAGGCAAGCTGGTGTGCATCAGGGGGGTAACAGGGGTCCATCGAGTTGGGTCTGAGTGGATGGTTCGGGTCCATCGGTTTGGGACGGGTTGGGTCGGGTTTACACATATAACCCGACCCGAATTGACCTGACTCATAGTGGGTTGGGTCCTTCGGGCATGCGACGGGTAACCAGACCCCAATAGGTTGGGTTGGATCGGGTTATCCGATCATGAAGCATGTGACCCGACCCGACCCGACCCAAACTTTTTGGTTCTGGTCGGGCCCTGAAACGCCTTCAACCCGACCCGACCCGACCCATGGACACCCCTAATTATCGTAAAGACAAGAAATGAAGACATGAAAAGAAAGAATCATCAAATGTGATTTGTTATGAATGTAAGAAGGAAGACCATATTAAACCATATTTCTCTAAGTTGAAGAAGAAATATAGAAAGTCAAGAATACATTCAAAAAGTAAAGGAAAGAAGAACTTGAAAGCTTTGGACACATGGAGTGCTAGTAAAGGTGACACACCATTTGATAGTTCATCAAAATATTGTGGAACTAAAAATCCGAAAATAGTTAGATTCTATTCAAATATCCCAAAGAGTGAAAAATTCTATATGGATAAGGTAATTAATGAATCTTTGAAAAATCTAACTATAAATTATAAATTTTCTTATAAATTTTAATATTATTATTATACTTTTTAGATCATGAAATTGTAAATACATTTTAAGATGAGGAAACTTTACCTACACTTGCTAAAATGGCCATATATGCAACTCTTATAGAAAAATAAAATAATAAATTGAAAATTAATTATTATTTTACTAAAGTAAATATAATTAAAACTAATAAAATAATTTCAAAATTAACCACTAAAATTTCAAAATATTCAACCGAATTAGATTAAAAAACTAATTCAAGTTTAATTTATGTTGATCAGAAACTTGATGATCGAAATTTAGTTGATCAGAATTTAGTTGTTCAACTTAAATCTAAAGTTAGCAGTCTAAAGAAAATTTTATCTAATTTTACTTTCATTAAAGAAATTTTTGATAAAATGTATAAACAACTTAGAGCTTCTAGAACTTTTAATATTGTTGGTTTTACTTCTGATAAATCTAATTTCCAATCAAACAATTTTTCACCTAAAAGTGCACCCTTCTGTATTAAATTTCAAAGGGTAGATCACTAAAATAAATATTTTTATTTAAACAGAGTTCAATCATTTGGTTTTCACAAAGGTTATATTTTATAAGAACTAACGGTTATTCAACAAAGAAGAGTTGGGCATATGTGAGTTACTAAAATTTTATTTGCTTACGTAACTAGACCCAAGAAAGTTTAGGTACGAATAACTTAGTTTTATATTTTTAAGGAAAAAAGGTTGAGTACCAGTAACTGAAAAAAATGGTACATGGAAAATGGTCATTCTCAAAAAATGAAAAGAGACAAGTCCAATGGTGTTTAGTAAGGTGTTTGAATATTGTTTCACATTTTATAGATAAAGTAACATGTCATTGTTATTTAAGTTATAAAAGATTCTAATATAATTTCCATCAATTATATTTATCTCCATACAATTGTATCTGACATTAAATTTATCCATGAGACATGAAACATGTCAATATCATACAAGTAAAATCATAATTATCGATTCACTGAGTATATTAGACAAAACCAATGAATGCATCACATATCATTCATCCATAGTAAATGATCACATCACATGTCACTTAACTAAACATGATTGTGAATTTCCTTAGTCTTACTCAATTGAGAGTCCATATGCCATGCCTATCATATGAGAGGGAAAATTACTTCATAGTTAAGAAAAATGCATATGTATGATCAACATCATACTCAACCACCCCTGATTGGGTTATTCACATGAATGATATAAGATGGGTATTGAAGTATAATAGTTCATATGCAGTAAGCATTGTTAAACTGACATTTGTAATTACTATGAAGTTACCATGAGTACATCAATGAAATAGGTATATGACATTACATGTGGTATATCCATAGTATAATAGTCTAAACAATAAGTCTAACTCATGTCACAAGAGTGAATATTGCATCACCATATGAGTTTCTACTTATGTTAATATCAACATATCATCAAATGATATTTTTATTCCACCTTAATTTTAGTGGTGGTTCTTGTAAATGCCAATAAAATTGAAAAAAAACCCCAATCCCTAACATCATCCTCCTCACGATCGACTCCCTCCTCCCTCACACCAACACTGGCCCCTCCTTGCCCCCTCTTTCTTTGTGCACTAGCTCTACCCTTCACCTTATCGCTTTGTGCATCAAATCACTCATCCTTTTTGCTTGAGACATGGACCGTCCCTTATGACCTCTCAATGATTCAACCCTAACCTTACCCCCTCATGATCGACCTGTCGATAACCCAACCTCATGACCCCAACCCTCCCTCTTGTTGAGTCAATGACTCACTTGTTTTCTTTATTTTGGAAATCACAATACACTTTATATAAATATGATCTAACTTGAGTTTCTATTTAAGTTGTTGTGTTTGTTTATAATGATTTTCCAATAATTGAAATACTAAAGAACTAAATAAGGTTAACAAAAATTCGGTTGTCTAAACATTACTAGAAGATTAATTTCACCGGGTTTATGATCACTGTAGCATTACTAGATTGGCTAATCGGTAGATGAATCTACATGAAAAGTTTATTGGTAGATGAGAGAGTTATTGTCGATATAGTTACAACTGACTCTGATATTTTTAGAATTTGACTATTGAAGATTGCTACAACATTTTCTATAAATAAATCCTCACCTAAAATGTTGTAATAAGAACAAATGTGACCAAACACTCTAAAAGTTTGTGATTTTTTTGAATTTTTAACATTTCTTACTGTCTTGAGAGTGCTTTCGATCAGTGTAAATTTTCTTTCTGAGTGTTTTTTAAGACATACCATCATGAGGTTTTATTTGTGAAGATCTTTGCAAAATCTATTGTAATTTTTCATTTACTGATTGTCAGCTTTGAGGGATTTTGAGGATAGAAAGACTGTGCTCAAGAAATTATCACTACTACAAAACACGCCTTTAACAACGCCAACATTTATCAGTGTTAGAAAAATTTGCTGATAAATTCCATCTTTATTAGTGCTGATAAAGGTTCAGAATAAAAGGAAAAATTAAACAAATAAAAATATGAAACATTTTATTAATTAAAAAATTATTGATAGAAATTAATAAATTTAATATATATATATATATATATATTATAAATATTAATAAATAGTATATATTAAATATAGATATATAAAATGAATAAGTATAATATATATAAAATTTTAATTAAAAACATATTAATGCCATTCATTTTTAATGTTGTTTGATTTTTCAATTTAACCTACATTAAACGTCATGTGTTGCATTTATTTCACGTATATATATAAATATATATATATATGTTAATGAATTTTTATACACAAACACACACACAAATATATTTACGCAATATATAGAACACATAAACCTAATATTTATGTAATTTATTCAAATTTTAGTATATTTTAGAATTTCATTATTACACGATACATTTAATATATATTGTGTTTTTAATCGGTCAATTTTATTTATTTGTTTTTAATACTACATTTAGAGTATTCATTTTTAATATATATATATATATATATTTTAATTTGATCATTTTTTATTATTTATTTATATATATTTATTTACTATGTTTTAGTATTTTCAATATGTATTTATCCACTTCAATATATATATATATTTATATCCATATATCTATATTTTTTAATAACTTATATTCAATTAATAAAACTTATCCATTTTTTAAATATTTTTAAAGTGTACTCATTTTGAATTATTCAATTTCACTAATTTTTAAAATTCATCTATTTAAGATTATATATCCATTAATAACGTTTAAAATATATTTGTAAATAAGTATTTATAAATAAATATATCTATAAATGTCTATTTACTATATTTATAAATTTATAAATTTATATTTATTATAAATAAATAATTATTATTTTTAAATAAGTATTTATATAATTATAAATAAATAATTATATATATTTAAATAATTATAAAATTATAATAAATTTATTTAAATAATTATAAAATTATAATAAGTTTATTTAAATAATTATAATTATAAAACTTTCACCAGTTCCTTTTTAGCACTAATAAAGATAAATCTTTATCAGCGCTAAAAAACACTATTAAAAGAGATATTTATCAGCACTAAAATAATAGCGCTGATAAATGTCTTTTATCAATACTAAAAAGGCACTGATAAAGATCAATTTTATGAGCGCTTATAAATTTAGCACCAATAAAAGAGATCTTTATTAGTGCTTTTCTAGAAGTGCTGTTAAAAGTGTCCCTGATCTATTTTAAAAAACCCTAAACACGACTCAGTCAATCAAAATTATCAAGCTCTTGTAGAACTCCTCTACTGTCGGTGTGAATCCTCTATGTTCCCTCAGATTAATCAAGGCTATAATCCAATGTATGTTATTTTCTACTTTTCCTCTATCATTGTTTGATGTTTTGGGTTCTACGTTTTTCATTTTTGTGCTGTTCTTAACCATGATGAACCATAAATCTCTTATCCTTGCTACTGAAATATAATGAGTGGTTCTATTTCATCATTTTCCTCTATAGAAAATGGTTTCAAAGAAAGATAAGGATGTTTTCATATGGTATAGTTAGTCAAAATATGTGTATGGGATTGTATGAATAAATAAAATAGATTTTGCACCACATGATACTGCAAAGGTAATACTGGATTTATAGCATGCTCAAATTGAGTTTAGTTAAACATTGAAGAGGTTAACCCTTTTCTCAAACATGTTATCTATATCCCTTATCATTGAAACAAGACTTTAGTGATTGGGAATTGTGTCTTAAGTGATGTGCTGACCTGAATTGGGAACTATTTGGGTATATTAGGTCAAAAATGTTACAAAATGAAATCAGAGTGAAACTAGGGATATTGGTATTGATTATAGCCAAAAAAGAAAAAAACTTTCCAAACATAAGAAGTAATCCATAAATATGTGTGGATATCATAATTATATTGCATACTTGAGTTACCATATGAAGTCTAGGTTGTTTTTTGTTTATTTTTTCCTTGACCTGTCTTATCAAGACTCATGCCTCTTATTTAGGAGTTTTTTTTAAAGGAAAAGATAAATTACTAATCAAGGGAACCAGGATTACAAAGCCAATCAGGGAACGAGTTCACCCAACAATGTTCACCCCAATGTTTCCCAAACCGAGCCAAACGATGGGCTTTCAAATTACCATCTTTTTTTATGAAAGAAAATTTGCATGTATCGAATCCATTGTCTAGGGACTAGATCTTCCTCAAGATGAGGCCATAAGGCTTGGAATCCTCATCTTTTTCTAAGAGAGAGTTCACCACTTCGAGGCAGTCGGATTCCACCAAAATCTTGGGGCAAAAATTTGAACGGGAAAAAAGAATCCCCTAGAGGATGGCCGAGGTTTCTGCCACCACTGGGCTCCATGAGTTAGGCACTTCCCTACACTAAGATTACACAATCTGGCCAAAACTGTTATGAGAAATAAGCCCAATACCGACCCTTGAATTAGCAGAGACAATAGCATCAATATTAATCTTGAAGAAACCCTCAGGGGGGGAGACCAAAGAGGAGCCACCCGTCGAGTGTGGCTCAAAGAAGGCCCCGCATAACTTTTCTTTCAAACATTCATCCACTCCAAAGCTCTATTCACCCAAAGGTGATCAGGGGTCACCTTCATCTGGAAAATACATTCATTCCGTCGAGTCCAAACCAACTAAAAAATTGTGCATATCAGCCCAACCACTCTCAGTTCCAGAGAAGACACCCAATTAGTAAGGTTTGGGATCAACCCAATTGAGGGATCAAAGAAAATACCAAAATCCGGCCTCCACACCTTCTACACCCCTTCCACCTACTTACAAGAAAGAATTGCATGCAGAGGGGATTCCACTTCCTGGAGGCACAAAGGACAAGTGTCGTCCTCCGCCAAATGTCACTGCACCAGAAAGTCACGGGTTGGAAGAACCCCAGCACAGACCTACCACCAAAAAAATTTCACCTAAGGGGGAACGTTGAGGGACCAGAGGCACTTCCACCTATTATCGGTAAAGACCTGGGCCAAACCTTGAACCCTCAGTTTGTAACCCGAACGAACAGAATATCTCCCATGGGGTTCCCCAGTCCAGCAAATCTGATCAATACCCATTCCTGGTGTGAGAGGGATACTCAGGATAAGCTGACGATCCACCTCATTAAACCAGCAACAAAGCTTCTCCTGATCCCATTCCTCAAGCGAGACATCGAGCAGGTCACGTACCCTTGCATCTTCGAATCCAGGGACAACCGGTGAGGAAACCCTATTATTGATTCCATATTCTAGACATGGATCATTCCAAATGTTAATATTATGCCCATCAGCGATTCTCCACACGCAGCCCAAATCAATGAGAGGTTTTTCTCCCCAAATGCTCCTCCACATAAAACTCGGTCATGGCCCCATCTGGGCATGCAATAAGTCATAATGAGGGAAGTAATTAGCTCGCATCACCTTTGAGAATAGGGTATTTGGGTGGGAAAGAAGGTGCCATCTTTGCTTCACTAGAAGAGCCTCGTTAAACCATTTTAGATTTTGGAATCCGAGGACACCATGGAATTTTGAAACACACAGCTTCTCCCAAGACATCCAATGAGAATTATGTTTTCCCTCATGGGAGCCCCACCAAAAGTTGGACAACCAGGAGTGGAGTTGTTCCACGAGAGTTTATAGGAATTTAAACAGTGACATAGCATAATAAGGGATTTCTTGGGCCACTAACTTCACGAGAAATTCCTTTCCCGCCTTGGAAATCTTCCTACTAGACCAAAGACAAATCAGATTATCCACCTTGTCCACAATCATGCCGAAAACTTGTTTCTTAGACCTACCCACTAGGGTCGGGAGGCCAAGGTACTTAGGATTCTTATCAACCAGCAGAAACCCACACATTCACTGCAAATCCTCTCTCTTAGCTTGTGGGATGCATTTACTGAAAGATAACTCTGATTTAGAAGCATTAAGACATTTCCCAGAGGCCTTTTCGTACAAATTGATGATATTTAGCACTACACTGCATTCTTGCGGGGTAGCACGCGTGAAAAGGAGGCAATCATCTGCAAAGAAGAGATGAGAGATAGGGGACATTTCTACATACCGTAGCACCATGGATAATTCTTTGATCCGACGCCTTCAGGATGAGATGAGAAAATAAATCTGCCACCAGAATGAAGAGGTAAGGTGATAGGGGGTCCCCTTGTCTCAAGCCTCTTGATGGTTTAAAGATTGCTGAAGGGACCCCATTAATATTTATTCTGTAGGAGACAAATGTAACACAATTAATGAAATTAGAGATCCATTTCATCCCAAAACCCAACCTGGATAGAAAAAGTTCGAGAAAAGGCCATTCAACTCTGTCATAAGCTTTCACCATATCAATTTTCATTACCATGGTGCCACACTTGGATGAGGAGTGAGCTTTCATAGAGTGGAACAATTCGAAGGCAATGGCAGCATTATCCATAATAGATCTCTTTGGAACAAACACACTTTGGTTATCTGAGACAAGAAACGGGAGAAAAATCCTAAGTCTAGCCACCATGATTTTGGAGAAAATTTTGTAAATCACATTACATAGGCTGATTGGACGAAACTTAGAGATTTTCTGAGGGCACTAGGATTTAGGGATAAAGGTAATAAGAGTTTCATTCAAGGATTCAAGAGAGGCTCTTCCATCCCCCACCTTCTTTATTAGGGCCACCACATCGGGCCCCACAATGTGCCAAAAGCATTTAAAGAACAGAGCATGAAACCCATCAGGCCTCAGTGCCTTGGTAGAGTGAATCAGATACAGGGCCCCAAGAACTTCCTCCTCAGACAAATCGCTTTCCAGGTACCGATTCATGTCTTCTGTAACCAATTTTGGGATACATCCACTCAGGCATGAGGGAGTGAAAATACTTTCTGTTGAGAAGAGGTTGCTGAAAAAGTTCAGGATAATGGAGTGAATGCCGTTTATGTCATGAACAACTCTTCCAGTGGGGTCCTCCAGATGAGAAATATGATTCTTCCTTCTCCTCACAGATTCTCATTGGTGAAAAAAGTTGGTGTTCTGATCACCATCTCTGATATGGGACTCCCGTGCCCGAATGAACCAAAAACTCTCTTTCTCCCTCAAAGCTGCATTAAGCTTCTTTTCTACCACATAGATGTTTCTAAGGATAGAGTCACAATAAGGATATGAGTGGAGTCGCTTTAATTGATTCTCCACCTCCTTAATACGTCGGTCAAAGTTACCAAACCTAGAAGAGATCCACTTCTGAAGGCGAGCCATAACCATAAGGAAGTTGGACATGATGCATCGATTTGATCCCTCCCACACCGCTTGAATCACCTTTTCACAGTCACTATCTTGGATCCACATAATTTCAAAGTGAAAGGTTCACTCAGGTCCCCTCCGTTGCCCTTGTGGGACTGTTGACAACAGGATTGGGCAGTGGTAAGAGGAGACGGGGGGTAGGTGGACAATAGAGAAGGCATGGAAAAGAGAGGTCCACTCATCATTCCCAACAAATCTGTCTAACCTTTCCACCAGGTGGTTCTCCATGGACCTACCCTAATGCTAGGTAAATGGTGAGCCAGAATATCCGAGGTCATGAAGAGAGTTCGAAACAAGAGACATCCTAAAATCGTTCATCGCAGCACCACTCCTCACATTCCCCCCTTCTTTTTCATAGGGGAACAGGACCTCGTTAAAATCGCTCCCCATCAGAAGAGGGCCAGGGAGGGAGTCCCACAGTCGCTTCAAAAGGGCCCATGATCTATGTTTATCCTACCAACTCAACCACCCGTAGAAACCAACAAACGACCAAGAAGGATCCCCTGGGCCAGAAACCGTCATAGCAATGTGGTTACTTGAGTAATTTGAGATCTTGACCCCAAGGCCCTCCTTCCACAAGAGGAAAAATCCACCTGAGTGTCCCTGTATTCCAATGGTTAAGACGTTTTTAAACCCAATCTTCCAGCCCATAAGGCCCGCATCCTTGCTATCCAACATAGTTTCAGATACAAAAACTATTTCAGGGTAAAATTTGGAACTCCAGTGATGGAGAACGCGAACCGTTCAGGGATTTCCAAGCCCCCGAAAGTTCCAACATAATATTTTCATTTCCCTAGGCGAGGCTGGGCCACACCCACCGCCACCTCTACAACTTCGACACCCCACTCATCATCTGCCACTTTCCACCTCTTTGGCAGGCTCTCAGTCATCTGAGATGCCTCCAAGCGTCGTTTAGGGTCCCTGGGCTGTTAACTGGGGGGATACACACCCTTATCCCCGCTGATCATTCTTTTCCATGCTCGATGTTTTATAGTACCTATCAACGTGATCCCCATCATGTCATCTACTGCCTGAGTGGTAGCACTGGGAGAAACATCATCTGAACTGGGAACTGGGTCTGGTGGGTCATTGCATAACTATTGTACCCCTAAGCCTGGGTCTGGTGGTTCCTTGCAGTTTGGCTGCAACCTAGCAGATGGGGAGGCAATGACCTTCAAAATAGTTGTGGTCTGGCTTGGGGGGGGGGGGGGGGCAGTCGGCCCCTGCCCCTGACTCATGTGTTGTTTTCTCAGCTCGACCGAGTTCCGTGGCCAGTCTAGGTTCCTTCCTTCCACCCGTTGAACCCCATGACTGTCAGCAGAAATATTTGGCGTCCCAAGCATGATTATATTAGTATTATATGGTTCAACCTGCTTATTAAGAGACTTCACTAGTTTGTCGCGGTCCTATTGTTTTTCAACTTCGGAAATAAAATTCGCCCTATAGGTTTTTGCATGGAGCAAGGGACCGTATTGCAAAATAACATTGCCCTGTCCATCCTCCTTCTTCGCCTCACATGACTTTTCTAAGTGTCCAAGGCACCCACAAAAGAAACAGAAAATAGGAAGTTTTTCAAAATCAAAAGAAATCCAGACGTCAGATTCCTCTATTGTCAAGAACATTCCCCTCATAAGAGGATGTGAAACATCCATAGAAGCTCTAATTTTCACAAAAGGTTCCCAGTGGATTGAATTAGACCGATCCCATTCCATAAATGACCTGATGCGTCCTCCAATCTCACGCATAACACATTCTGTTCTACCATGAAAGGGGATTCCTTTAATTTGAATCCAGAAAGGTGAGCAAGACAGATTAACTGACTGAAAATTTTCTTTGCCTTTAAGGTCCTCCATGAGTATGATTTGGTTTTTAAAGGACCATGGTCGACCTTTGAGGACTTTTAATTTATCACCTTCATTAAAGAATTCAAAGACTAGGAGTCCTGCTTCCACTTCTCTTATAGCAATGTCGTCCTCCAATCGCCAGATATTTTGCAGCATATTTTTCAGTGCTCCCTGATTGAAAGACCTTTTCGCTAGAAATTTTCCAACAATAAGCAATGAAAGTAACCGTGAGAGAAACTCATATTCACTCTTCCGTGTAGCAATTACTGATTTTTCTTTATCAGTTAAGGAGAGGTTCCACCAGCGATTCATTAGGTCCGTCTCCATTTAACTGAAACTAAGAACTTCCCTCATCACCCCAAACCCATTCGTCCCCAGGCTTCGTAGTCACACTCCTCCCTGGGCTCCCCTCAAGAGTAATAGTAATTTATTACAAAATGCAATGGTATACTATTTTGCAGCAATCTTATTTTTCTAATGGGTATGAACCTTCACTGTGTAATAGTAATTTATTACAATTTGAATTGGTATGAACCTTCACTACACATGACCCTCCCTTCGTGACCAGAACCCCGCACAAATAGATCATCACCCTATGCAAACTGAACTCTGTGCGAACAGATCATCACCCTACACGAACCGAACAACACCCTGCGCGTGAACACTCCCTTCTCGAACTGAACCCTGCGCGAACAGAACTGCACTCTGCGTGATCCGAAGGACACCCTGCGCGTGTACACTCCCTACGCGAATAAACCTTTAGTGAGAAGTCCCTTTATTAGCAGTCCCTTCACGAACCGAGTCTTCCGCGGACCCAATCCTTTACAAGCCTCACCCTACACGAGCAGTTTCAATGCGAACAAATCCTTCGCGAACAAATCCTTCGCGACCAAATCCTTCACGATCTGACACCTACACGAGTCGCCCCCTTCGCAATTCAACACAAAGCCGATCTCCCCTGTGAAAAACACCCCGCGCAGGTGACTCCTTCGTGAGCCATACCCTATATGTACAAACCTCCACAAGAAAATCCTTTGCAGGCAACCTTCCGGAATCACACCTCCGCCCGCCGCGGAGAAACCTTCACGAGGAACCACCTGTGGCCGCCACAGACAGCCTTCGCGAGGGGCAAACCTCCGTAAGTTGTGGAGTCTGGTGACTCAACTAGGAAGAACCTCTGTCATCCGAGGTAGCACTTATGTCGTCCAGGTCTAGGAAAGAAGAGAAATAATTCCCCAAAACACAGACCGAAACCACACAAAACTCAAAGATTGTTGAGGTCAAGTAGCACCGGCGATGGAAATCCAACAGAAGAGAGATATCACATGGAAGACCATGCCTTCATGGAGAGAAGGGTGAAAGGGGGTTGAACTGGGGTAAAAAATGGCGAGCAACTGGGAACACACTGGAGAGAACGATGGAAAGCGGCCGAAGATCAAACGGGAAAGCTCTGTAAAGCGCCACCGCTTTGTGTAGAAGAAAAACTCAAACCAAGGAAACCCTAGGATGCCCACTCTCATAGCAGGATATAATTCCTCTTATTTAGGAGTTGATAGATAGTAATTGGTAAGAATATATGAAATATAATGTTCTTATGTCTCTCTATTTTTTTAGAATCAATTATAAATTTATATTAATGGAAACATGAATAGTAAATAAATAGTGCATTCTTATTTACTTATTAGTGATGATTAGGTTTATATAACTTATTAATTGATTGAGTTTATTTAGTAACCCCCTTTATTGATACTATTAGTTATTTGTTTCATAATTATATTAAAAAGAATGCTTCTAACATATTTTAAATTATATATAAAGTATGAAAAGAATTATTAAAAAGGAAATGAATGAGAGAGAAGGGAAGGGTGTTCACATTTAATATAGATTATTCTATGCCTATTTTTGAAAGATTATTGTTTTTTAGAAGGGGAAAATTATGTGAATCTCTACATTAATATAGAACATGACACCACTCTGACCCCTAGATCTCTATAGGAAGGAGCCAATGAACATCATCTGTATGCTATAACTTATATTTATCCTCATGTTCTAGAGGTAATTGTAGATATACTTCAAATTATGTGGTATAATTTTCAATGATGGGAAGTATCTATGGTTCCTCTAAGATTTTATGGTAATATATCATAATAATAAATTTAGCATTGAATTGAATAGATTCATTTAATTTATAAGAGTAAAAAAATTCTAGATCAATATTGAGCATAAGTTAAAAAATTAACCCTTTAAAGGGATATATGTTATTATAGGGATCTTATGGTGGATTAAAAAATATCCAAAATTAAAAGGTGAGGAATTATTGAGTAGACATAAGTGATGTCCAATGTAGGTGGGGTGAGATTCATTTCTTCAATAACATTAGAGTGGAAGTGTTCCAATTACTCTTCAATTGAGGATACTTTTTGAGTAATTCCATTAGTGTAGGTTCCTATGAAACTTTAATCCTTAGATTATTGATTGTATTCCATCTCTTGATGATGGATTGGAATCTCTCTTTCAAACTAGCCTTCCTCCCATCATTGTGGTTCTAAAGTTCATTGATGACATACCTCCTGAATAGTGATGAGAGGAAGACTAGTTTGAAAGAGGGAATGAGTAGTCTCAAATCCATCATCAAGAGATGGAATATAATCAAGTTTCTCAGGACAGATTAAATAAAGGAAGTGGAGGTTAGTTGTAATACAATATTAAAGTATTATATCTCTATTCATGAAAATAAAATTTTTTATGCAAGATGCATGCAATTGTGTACTTTTATGCATGGAGTTTATTGTATTGTTGTTATTCAAGACAAATTAAATGGTTGAATACTCATGTAGACAATGTCTTCTAAACATGATGATGTTACTAATCATGAGGAAGAATATACCATTGATGATAAAACTATGGAATTATTAGGGGACCAACAACATGTTGATGGAAAAAAACAACGACACAACATCACAGTTTTGAATAAAATTATCAAGGCAAGAAGTCAGGGTATAAAATTTGAGGTTGGATGGAATCAACATGGCCGACCTATTTACCTCAACAAGTCAATGTTCATTAGTTATCTTGGGGTCCCAATGAGGATGATTTTTTCAATTGATATTGACTCATGGAGTCATGTCCAAACTGTAATGAAGGAAATACTTTGGAAAGATATGATGGCAATGTTACAATATATTTTCTCTATTTTACTGAGAAAATATATAATGAAATTTTGATTTAGTTTTCATTATTCCTTGCAGACTTCATTTATTTTAGAATATTTCCATAAGAAATTTGTCTTAATGGCTACTGGAAAATCCCATAGAGGCTTCCATAATCTTCTGACGAAGTTACATATTAGGGATACTGAGGGGAAGATAAAGCTCCACCCACCACTTAGTTATGTACACATTATAAAGTATGAAACATAGACTTCTTTCAGTAATCATTGCAATGAGAAATACTTTCAGGTGCATTGTGGTCAATAATATATTATTTGACATTATTTATTTTATCCAACTTGATTCAAAATTTTTAATTTATGAAACAAAAAAAAGAGTATTGACAATAAAGAACGTGCATCAAAACCAACGTACCCCTATCGTAAAGGAAATATGAGGTATGATTAATTAGAGAATAAATTGGTATGTATTTTAAATCAACAATAAAAGTTTAATTATGTGATATGAAATATCATATGTTCCTTTATTTATATGCATATTGATGAATCAAAATATGAAGCCACTTCCACCCCACGTCATGTGCTATGGAAGGAGGATAATGTAAATAAGGAGGGTAAATTAGTTGATGAAAACAAAAAAGTAGTATAGGAAGCATGTGTAAGTATGAAATAATCGTGATTAATTATGATTTATAACAATATTACATAAAAATAAATATGTTCATATTTTTTATATGGTTTAGACACAAGAATTATCAATGTCTGTACTAGAAGAAAAGTGAATTTTAGTAGCTTTGAAGTGGATCAAACAATATGGACACGTTAGAGGATTAAGTTTTAGAGACTATCCTCAATAATATTTCATGAATATAAAATCACATGAAGATACATATAATATAATGATATG
Organism: Viscum album; assembly: GCA_963277665.1. Lineage (NCBI taxonomy): Eukaryota > Viridiplantae > Streptophyta > Magnoliopsida > Santalales > Viscaceae > Viscum > Viscum album. The sequence continues at coordinate 1,832,219,305 of OY728125.1, read as the reverse complement.
ATTGTAGGCATAAATAAAATCACTGCAAGATATTATTTTGCGGCCAGATTTGACAGACCAATGCATAAGAAAGGATCAAAGCAAACCAATGGTGGAGCAAAGATCTACACATGAACCAAATTATCCCATTAGATTTGAGGCTAGTAATTCCCCCCCAACCTCATACCTTACCTAGGGTAATAATTTTTTTTCATTACTATTTCTCTTAAATGTGAATAAAAAAACTTCCAATAGATTTATATTACTAAAATTCTACAGGGAACAATTGTATGTGATATTTATTTGTCAATACCCATGTACCACCATGTTGTGATGGGTACAATATATAATATTCAGGGAGACCATTTAGATAATCAACCCCTTCCAAAAAATCACATGAGAGTGGGGATTGAGGTAGCTTATAAGCTGACTGCTAAATTACCCATTCCACTTGATGGTCTAAATATTACAATGGTTAAAGCTGCTATTAGAGATTTCATAACATGGTTATCTAATATTATAAAGATACATGAGGTACATATTTAATAATTTTTTTCATATGAAAAAAACGTAAAATTTTATGATAAAAGGTATGAAGTGAGGTATGATATTACATATGGATAAGTAGTGGAGAAATGAAAGGTCGAATCAAGAAAATCTAGTGAATCGACCAAGAAAAAAAATGACCTTCTAAGAGCACCTTCTCCCTACCAGTTCTAGAGAAACATTTATTATCATTAAAAATTCATAAAGAGACCACATTTAAAGATAAAACTATTTCTTACATTGAATATGAATAAAACATATATGGGGATTCCTTAAAAAACATAATTGGTCTCGAGACTCTAACTGAGATTCTCAAGTATGAATGGTTGAGCATCTAAGTTGTGAATACATACATAAGGTACATTTTTAAAATATTTCTATCTAAATAATGAGATATATATGTTTATTAAAGTTAATAACTATTCATATTTTTTATAGGTGTTTATATTAAAACTATATAAAGGGAAGATCGTGTGAATCACAATTTGGATTCATTAATCCCCATATCATTTCTATGTTAGAAATTACTTTGGACTCAATGCATGGATATGCAACCAAATGACCACACATGATGTGTATTTTTAATATATAATACACTACAATAAACTTTTTATAAATAAAATTCAAATTATATGTTCAATCCATATTTTAATAAGATTTTTGTTATGATAGGGAAATCACTCAATACAGGCTAGATCAAGGCATGAAGTTAGTGTCTGAAGGGATAAAGCCTATGGATTACTACAAATAAAAACAAATTAAGGTATATATATAAATATTTAACTATCAAAGCATTTCAAAACAATTTAATTATTTTGTTCAATGTTTATACAGTGTCCGAAACAAGATAATGAAATTGATTGTGGATATTATGTTTACAAATTTATGAGAGAAATCATAAAGCATGAAAAGACCAACATCCACCAACAGGTAATTTATAAAGGTAATTATAATTTCATTAAATATATTTCATAATAATTTGTTTGTATATATTTTTTCAGTACTATCAATATTGATGACAACAAAGTTACACAAAATAAGAAATCAATTTTTTTAGAGTTGAGTGGGCAGTGTACTTTTTGTCAGAATGTATACTGAAAAAAATTTAGGTGATTACCTGGTATGTTTATGATATAGTATGAGTTATGAAATTCAAAATATATTTGGGGTTTGAAGCATTAGTGTCATAATTCTTATATATTATTTTTGATCTCTTTCTCAAGGATAATAATAACAGAGGAAATAATTTTTTTTAGAAGCGCTATCTTGAAAATAATAAAATTTTTGGGAAATCATATAAATGAAGGTAAAGGCAGAGGTGAATGTGTAGGAATAGGTGGAGGCAAAGGCAGAGGTAGATTCGGAGTCGGTGATCAATGTGGAGGAGGAGGTAGAGGCGAAGACCGAGGTGGAGACCGAGGCGGAGGAGGATAAGAAGTGTTGGCTTACAAATAATAAAATTATTGGTCAATGAAGTAGAATAAAGATCATACCATGATTTTTTTTATAACAATTTTTTAAATGTTCACACAAAACTTGTCACTTAAGATAAGATCTATTGTGTGTGTTTCTAGTTTAAAATGACATTTTTGTAAAAAACACACGTGGCATACTAAAAACTGAGGAAACACATTCCGATTGTTTTTATACTTTATGAAAACAATACATGAATCATTTGGTATGTGTATAAATTATCCGCTCCTCAATATGATTCATGGTGTGATTGGTATGACTTCAAGTGCATCTTTTTATTCAAATTTGACATTAATTTTAGTGAAAAAAACAATTTACATACTCAAAATCGAGAAAACGCATTCAGATTGTTTTGGTAATCTAGAAAAATGATCTATGAGTCATTTGGGATGTGTATCATTTAGCTATGCCTCAATCCCATGCACGGTGTGATTAGTATGACTCCAAGTGCGTCTTTTTATTCAAAATTTACATTACTTTTAGTGAAAAAAACAACTAGCATACTCAAAATTGAGAAAATGCATTTTCATTGTTTTTTTACTTTAGGAAAATGATCCATATATCATTTTTAAATTTTAGTGATCAGATGCACCTCAATTCGACTGACGATGTGACCGGTATTACTCCAAGTGTCCGTTATCAGTTTAAAATTGATATTTTAATACAAAAAGTGCCACTCATTGAAAATAAAGAAAATGTACTCAGATTGTATTGATAATTTAGGACAATTATTTACAATTCATTTGTGATGTGTATGAATTAGTCTCATATAAAACCCACACACAATGCAACCTTTATGGATCAAAGTGCCTGTTTACAGTTTAAAATGAAATTTTAGTAAAAAATACATGTAACATACTCAAAACCAAGTAAACACTTTTAAAATTGTTTTGATACTTTAGTAAAATGATCAATGAGTCATTTTTGAAGTGTAGAATTCATTTGTGCTTAAATCCAATGCACAGTGTGACCGGTATGACTCAAAGTGTGTCCTTCTATTCAAAATTGAAATTAATTTTAGTGAAAAAAACGACATAATCAAAACCAAGAAAAAACATTCAGATTATTTTTCTAATTTATAAAAATTATACATATGTAATTTTTGATGTGTAGAGATCAAATTCACCTCAATATGACACATGGTATGATTGGAAAGACTCTAAGTGTCTGTTATTAGTTTAAAATTGACATTTTAATACAAAAAAGTGCCACTTAATGAAAATAGCACAAACATGCTTGGATTGCCTTGATAATTTAGAAAAAATATTCATAATTAATTTATTATGTGTATGAATCATTCTCATGTCAAACCCACACACAATGCCACATGTATGGCTCAAAGTGCGTGTTTCCAGTTTAAAATGACATTTTAATAAAAAATACACATGGCATACTCAAAATTGAGGAAACACATTTCGATTGTTTTTATACTTTTTTAAAATGATATAAGAGTCATTTTGGATGTGTAGAATTCATTCGTGCCTCAATCTTACGCACGGTGTGACCGATATGACTTCAAGTGTGTCATTTTATTCAAAATTGACATTAATTTTAGTAAAAAAGGATGACATACTAAAAAAATGAGAAAACACATTCGGATTGTTTTGTTACTTTAGGAAAACTATCCATACGTAATTTTTGATGTGTAGGGATCAACCGCACCTCAATATAATGAACGATGTTACCATTATGACTCCAAGTGTTCGTTACCAGTTTAAAATTGACATTTTAATACAAAAAAGTTTCACTCACTGAAAATCGGGAAAAATCACTTGGATTATCTTCATAATCTGAGGTAATGATTCATAATTTATTTATGACATGTATGAATTAGTATCATGTCAAACACACACACAATTCCACCTGTATGTCTCAAAGTATGCGTTTCCAGTTTAAAATGACATTTTAGTAAAAAAAACATGTGGCGTACTCAAAACTAAGGAAAGACATTCAGATTGTTTTGATACGTTAGTAAAATGATTCATGAGTCATTGAGGAGGTGTATAAATTATCTACACCTCAATACGATGCATGGTGTGATCGGGATGACTCCAAATGAGTCTTTGTATTGAAAATTGACATTAATTTTAGTTAAAAAACAACTGACATAGTAAAAACTGAGATAACACATTTGGATTGTCTTGGTAATTTATGAAAATGATCCATGTGTCATTTTTTATGCATAGGGATCATCCTCACCTAAATCCGACACACAATATGATCAGTATGACTCAAAGTGTCCATTATCAATTTAAAATTGACATTTTAATACAAAAAAGTGTCACTCATTGAAAACTGATAAAATGCACTCAGATTGTCTTGATAATTTAGAAAAACATTTCATAATTAATTTTTGATGTGTATGAATCATTCTCATGTCAAACCCACACATGATTCCACCTGTATGGCTCAAAGTATGTGTTTTCAGTTTAAAATGGAATTTTAGTGAAACACACACATGGCACACTCAAAATAGAGAAAACACATTATTATTGTTTTGATACTTTATTAAAATGATCCATGCTTCATTTGGGATTTGTATAAATCAGTTTTGACTAAAAACGACGCATGGTGTGACCGGTTGACTCTAAGTGCGTCTTTATTCAAAATTAACATTAATTTGGGTGAAAAAAACAACTGATATACTCAAAACTAAGAAAAAACATTCATATTTTTTTGGTACTTTAGGAAAATGATCCACACATAATTTTTTATGTGTAGGGATCAGCCACACCTCAATATTACGTATGGTGTAACCGGTATGACTCCAAGTGTCTGTTATCAGTTTAAAATCAACATTTTAATACAAAAAAATGTCACTCACTAAAAACCGAGAAAAAAAACTCATATTGTCTTGATAATTTGGGAAAATGATTCATAATTCATTTGTGATGTGTATGAATTAGTCTCATGTAAAACCCACACACAATTATACCTGTATGGATCAAAGTGCATGTTTCCAGTTTAAAATGACATTTTAGTAAAACACACACATGACATACTCAAAACTAAGAAAACACATTATAATTATTTTTATACTTTATGAAAATTATCCATGAGTAATTTGGGATGTGTATCATTCATTCGTGCCTCAATCTGACACACGGTGTGACCGATATGACTCCAAGTGTATATTTTTATTCAAAATTGACATTAATTTTGGTGAAAAAAACAACTGAAAAACTCAAAACCAAGAAAAAATATTCAGATTGTTTTGGTACTTTTTGAAAATGATCCATACATCATTTTGATGTGTAGGGATCATCCAAAACTCAATCCTATATATGGTGTGAGTGGTATGAATCCAAGTGTCTGCTATCAGTTTAAAATTGACATTTTAATACAAAAAGTGTTAGTCACTGAAAATTGAGAAAACACATTCAGATTGTCTTGATAATTTGGCACAATGATTCATATTTCATTTATGTTGTGTATGAATTATTCTTATGTCAAACCAACACATGATTTCACCTGTATAGATCAAAGTGAATGTTTCAAGTTTAAAATGACATTTTAGTAAAAAACACACGTGGCATACTCAAAACTGAGGAAACACATTTCAATTGTTTTGATACTTTATAAAAATTATACATGAGTCATTTTGGAAATGTATCATTCATCCTCTCCATAATACAACACACAGTGTGACTGGTATGAATCCAAGCGTGTATTTTTATTGAAAATTGACATTAATTTTAGTGAAAAAAAAACAATTGACATACTCAAAATCAAGAAAATTCATTTAGATTATTTTGGTAATTTATAAAAACTATCCATATGTCATTTGTGAAGTGTAGGGATCAAAATTACCTCAATATGACTCACAATGTGACCGATATGACTCCAAGTGTCCGTTATCAGTTTAAAATTGATATTTTAATACAAAAAAAGTGTCACTCACTAAAAACAAAGAAAATGAACTTGGATTGTATTTATAATTTGGTACAAAGATTCATAATTCATTTTTGACATGTATGAATCAATCTCATGGAAAACCCATACACGATGCCACCCGTATGGATCAAAGTTTTTGTTTCCAGTTTAAAATGATATTTTAGTAAAAAACACATGTGGCGTACTCAAAACCAAGTAAATACATTCATTTTTTTTGATAATTTAGGAAAATGATCCCTGAGTCATTTGGGATGTTTAGAATTTATCCAAGGCTCAATCCTATGCACAACATAACCAGTATGACTCCAAGTGAATATTTTTATTCAAAATTGACATTAATTTTAGTGAAAAAAATAACTGACATACTCAAAACTAAGAAAAAGCATTTGGATTGTTTTGGTATTTTAGTAAAATAATATATACATCATTTTTGACATATAGGGATCAACTATACCTCAATTCGACGCATGGTATGACTGGTATAACTCAAAGTGTCCATTATCAGTTTACAATTGACATTTTAATACAAAAAAGTGTCACTCATTGAAAACCAAGAAAACATGCTCATATTATCTTGATAATTTGGTAAAACTATTAATAATTCATTTGTGATGTGTATGAATTAGTCTCATGTCAAACCCACACACGATGCCACCTGTATGGCTCAAAGTGCGCGTTTCCAATTTAAAATGACATTTAAGTAAAAAATACATATGGTGTACTCAAAACCAAGGAAACAAATTACAATTGTTTTTATACTTTAGTAAAATGATACATGAGTCATTTGGGATGTGTAACATTTATTCGTGCCTCAATCCTATGCACAGTGTGACCAGTATGACTCCAAGTGCATCTTTTTATTCAAAATTGACATTAATTTTAGTAACAAAAAACAACTGACATACTCAAAAACGTGAAAACACATTTGGATTGTTTTGTCACTACTATAAATCTATAATTTGTGACATTTAGGTATGAGATTAACCTCAATCTGACACACAGTGTGACTGGTATGAATCTAAGTGTCCGATATCAGTTTAAAATTGACATTTAATACAAAAAGTGTCACTCACTAAAATAGAGAAAAAGTGATTGGATTGTCTTGATAATTTGGGAAAATAATTCATAATTTATTTATGAAATGTATAAATTAGTTTCATTTCAAACACACACATGATTCAACCTTTATGGCTCAAAGTGCGTGTTTCCAATTTAAAATGAAATTTTAGTAAAAAACACATGTGGCATACTCAAAACTGAGGAAACACATTCAGATTATTTTGATACTTTAGGAAAATGATACATGAGTCATTTGGGAGTTTTAGAAATTATATGTACCTCAATTCAATGCACAGTGTGACCGTTATGACTCCAAATGAGTCTTTTTATTCAAAATTGACATTAATTTTAGTGAAAAAACAACTATCATACTCAAAACTGAGAAAACATATTCATATTGTTTTGGTACTTTAGGAAAAAAATATATACATAATTTTTGATGTGTAGGGATCATCCACACCTCAATCCAAAACACGGTGTGACCAATATGACTCCAAGTGTCTGTTATTAGTTTAAAATTGAGATTTTAATACAAAAAAGTATCACTCACTGAAAACTAAGAAAACACACTCGAATTTTCTTAATAATTTGGGATAGTAATTCATAATTTGTTTTTGATGTGTATGAATCAGTATCATATCAAATCCACACACGATGCCACCTTTATGGTTCGAAGTGCGTGTTTCCAGTTTAAAATGACATTTTAGTAAAACACACATGCATCATACTCAAAATTGAGGAAACAAATTATGATTGTTTTAATACTTTAGTAAAATGATCTATGAGTAATTTTGGATTTGTATCAATTAGTGGTTCCTCAATCCTATGCATGTTGTGTCAGGTATGACTCAAAGTGCGTCTTTTTATTCAAAATTAACCTTAATTTTGGTGAAAAAACAAATAACATACTCAAAACTGAGAAAACACATTTGGATTGTTTTAGTACTTTAGAAAAATGATCCATACATAATTTTTGACATGTAGGGATCATCCAAACCTCAATAAGATGCATGATGTGATTGGTCTAACTCCAAATGTCTGTTATCAGTTTAAAACTGACATTTTAATACAAAAATTATCACTCACTAAAAACTGAGAAAATTCACCTGTATTGTATTGATAATTTAGAAAAAAGATTCATAATTTATTTGTTACATGTGTGAATAAATCTCATGTCAAACCCACACATGATTCCACATGTATGGCTCAAAGTGCATGTTTCCAGTTTAAAATGACATTTTAGTAAAAAACACACGTGGCATACTCAAAATCAAGGAAACACATTATGATTGTTTTGATACTTTATAAAAATGATCCATGATTCATTTGGGATGTGTATCATTCATCCGCGCCTCAATCTGATACACAGTGTGACCGATATGATTCCAAGTGCGTCTTTTTATTCAAAATTGACAATGATTTTAGTGAAAAAAACAACTGACATACTCAAAACCAAGAAAATGCATTTGGATTGTTTTGGTACTTTATGAAAATTATCTATACATAATTTTTGATGTTTAGAGATCATATGAACCTCAATATAACACATGGTGTGACCGGTATGACTCCAAGTGTCTGCTATCAGTTTAAAATTGACATTTTAATACAAAAAGTGTTAGTCATTGAAAACCAAGCAAACACACTCATATTATCTTGATAATTTGGGAAAATGATTCATATTTAATTTGTGATGTGTATGAATTAGTCTCATGTCAAATAAATACACGATGCCACCTGTATGTCTCAAAGTGTGTGTTTCCAGTTTAAAATGACATTTTATTAAAAAACACACGTGGCACACTCAAAACTGAGGAAACACATTTTGATTGTTTTGATACTTTAGAAAAATTAAACATGAGTCATTTTGGACATTTATTATTCATAAAATACACAATATGATACATAGTGTGACTGATATGACTCTAAGACATCTTTTCATTAAAAATTGACATTAATTTTAGTGAAAAAAAACAACTAACATACTCAAAACTGAGCAAAAACATTCAAATTATTTTGGTAATTTAGGAAAAAAATACATACATAATTTTTGACATGTATGGATCATCCATACCTCAATATGATGCATGGTGTAACCACTATGACTCCAAGTGCATCTTTTTATTCAAAACTGACATTAATTTTAATAAAAAAAACAATTGACATACTCAAAACTGAGAAAACAAATTCCGATTGTTTTTTTTAATTTAGGAAAATGATTTATAAGTCATTTGTGACATGAAGGAATCAGTCAAACCTCAATTAGACTCACGGTGTGACCGATACGACTTCAATTTCTCCTTTTTATTCAAAATTTACATTAATTTTAGTAAAAAAAAACAAATGACATACTCTATATTAGTGTTTTATTTTTCTTGTATTTGTGTTATAAATTTTATTTAATTTAAATTTAGTATTTTTATCTTATTTTTGTAATTTCTATTGTTATTTATAATGATGTAGTGCATTGTTACAACACATTGCACCTGTTTTTGGTGATGTAGTGTGCTGCAACATCACACTGTAGTTTTCACCTTTATTAGTGATACTAAATAAACTGATAAAAATATGATTTATCAACAATTTTAAAAGTAATGATAAAGGAATCATTTATCAGTCCTTATACAGGAGCTGATAAAGTCAATCTTTAGTAGCACATTTAAAAGTGCTGATAAATCACACTTTTATCAGCACCAATAAAAGTGTTGATAAATATGGACTTTTATCAGTGCTTTTATTTACACTGATAAAGCTACACTTTATCACTACTTTTTTAGTACTGATAAAAGCCATGGACTTTTAACTGTGTTGAGGTAGTTAGTTCTTTTCTAGCACTGATAAAGGACGATTCTAGTGCCGTTAAAGGTGTATTTTGTAGTAGTGTCTAGTGTGTGGAAGAGAGCTATTACCAACTGGTTTAGTCAAAAGATTCTAGGGATATAAAGAAAAAACTTCCAATAAGTATAAAATTGGGGATAACTTACAATAGGTTTAAAGTCAGGGATACCTTGGATCTAGTCTATAAATCCACCTTACACTTTGGTTTAAAAGTGTGGTTTGAATATATCCTTTAAAGTAGTATTAGGTTTTTTAACCAATACTCCATTCATTTTTTTTAATCTTTTTTTGTATTCAATTTCTGAATTAATTTTGTACTCATCGTTTGAATTAATTATGATTTAAATTTTTTATTTTTGTTTTTAAATTCACTACTATTTTATTTTCATAAAATTATAATAAACTTATTCCACTATGCTAAATGTATTTTATATAGTTCATATTTCCACTATATACATTGTTTTTACTTCGAATTTTTGATTTGATCGGTATTTTGTAAATCCAGTTAGCTCGAAACGCAAGGTGTGGATGAAATTTGTAAGTTTTTTTTAAACTAAATTCACCTCTCTTGTAGATTACCTTCATTACATCCTTGGGATAACATTTTGTTTCAAATTAAATCTATCTAGTCATGAAAATTAGATTCATTCTAATTTTTGTATGATATCAACACTTCCATTCGGAGCTTGGCTCTACTAAGATTTGAGATTCATTCATATTTATTTTCTGATACCAAAATTTTGTTTCAGTAGAGAGTATCCACTTTACTTATAATTTATTCTAAATTTTTGCTAGTTTATTGGAATTTCATCTCATTTTCCTTATGCTAACTGTTTTGGTAGAAGAAATATTTCTTTTATGATGTCAGATTTGCTGGTAGGAACACTAGAAAATTTAAATCTAACCCGAACATTTATTTTTGATGGAGAATATTATGATTACAAGTGTGATTTCATGAATTTATATATTATTAATACTGGAGTTGAGAACTTTATTATGATGATTAGAAATTACAATATTTCAGAGAAGGAAATTGTTTATTTTTATCAAGAGGAAAAACTTGAATATAAGGTAAATCATAAAGTTCATAACACTTTGTTATGTTCTATAACTAGGGACATTTATATCCAAATAACATTTTATGAAATGGAAAATAAAATTTGAAGAAATATAGAAATTTCACATTTTATAACCTCCAAGGTTTTAGAAACCCGTAGATCTATGTTGAGAGTAGACAATAAAGCTTTTGATTTTCTGCCTGGTGAAACAGTAACTCAAATGCATCAACAATTTATGACTATTGTAAATATTTTACAATATTTAGGTGAGAAATAATTATTGGAATACCAACTTATTGAAAATATTATTAATATAATACCAAAGGAATGAGAACCAAAGAGGACATCTATCAATGATACTAAACACTTGGATAAGTTAAATTTGGATGATTTAATTGGCACATTAATGCAATATGAAAGTCAACTGAAGAGATATATTGAAAAATAGAAGTGAAATAATGGAGTATATTTTAATTCAAATTATGATAATCCAACTTATTTTACTTTTAATTATTGTACTAATGTTTTTAAATGTCATATTTTGAAGAGGAAATGTAAGCATTTAGATTGAAGTAGTTTAGAAGATAGTGAAAATGAACTTTATCAAGTTATAAGGACAATGAGTAATGTTTTAAGTAATACACATTTCTAGAATAATTGTCAGAAAGAAAAGAAAGGTAGAAATGACAAGAAATAATCCTCAGATGTGATTTATTATGAATGTAAGAAGGTAGGTCATATTAGACCATATTTCCCAAAGTTGAAGAAAAAATATAGAAAATTAAGAATACATTCAAAAAGTAAAGGAAAGAAGAACTTGAAATATTTGGACACTTGGAGTGCTATTAAAGGTGAAACACCCTCTCATAGTTCATCAGAAAACAGTGAAACTAAAAGTTATAAATTAGTTGGATTCTATTAAAATATTCTGAATAATGAAAAATGTTATATGAATACTGTAATTTATGAATCTTTGATAAATCTAACTTTATATTCTAATTTTTCTTATAATTTTTAAGATGATTATTCTAATTCATCAGATGACAAAACTATAAATACATCATAATATGAGGAAACTTTACATACTATTACTGAAATAGATAGATAATAAACTCTTATGAAAAAAATAAAATAATAAATTTAAAAGTACTTAGTATTTTACTGAAGTAAATATAATTAAAGATAATATTTTTTTTTTCAAAATTAACCACAAAAATTTCAAAAAATTCAACCAAATTAGATTAAAAAACTAATTCAAGTGTAAATTATTTTTATAAGAAACTTGATGATCAAAATTTAGATGATCAAAATTTAGTTTTTCAACTTAAATCAAAAGTTAGCAGTCTAAAGAAAATTTTATCTAATTTTACTTATAGTAAAGAAATTTTTGATAAAATGTATAAACAACTTAGACATTTTAGAACTTCTAATGGTGTCAGTTTTACTTATGATGAATCTAATTCCCAATTAAACAAAATTTTCACCTAAAAGTGAACCCTTATGTATTAAATTTTAAAGGGGAGGTCACTAAAATAAATATTTCTCTTTTAAAAAAGTTCAATCTTTTGTTTTTTATAAAGATTTTATTTCATTAGAACTAACATTTATTCAATAAAGAGGAGTTGGGAAGATGTGAGTTCCTAAAATTTTATTTTCTAATGTAACTTGACCCAAGAAAGTCTAGGTACAAAGAATTTAGTTTTATATTTTTAAGGAAAAGAGGTTGAGTACCAGAAAATGAAACAAATGGTACATAGTCAATGGTTGTTCTTGAAAAATTCCATGAGACAAGTCCAACTTCCAAAATTTTAAAATGTTCCCTACTGGAAAACTACCATGTACCAATGGTTTTAAATAGTTGGTATATGCCTAGGAACTGTTGGTATAGACTATACCAATGGTTCCCAAAACCCTTGTAAAGTTATCCATAAAGATACCCCTATACAAATAGTTTTTTAGAAGCCATTAGTATATGTGGTTCAAAATTTCCTTTTCCCAAAAATTACTAAACTGTTGGTATAAGATCCAACTGCTCCAACCTAATAACCAGCTTTCAATGACACCTCAAGAACCATTAAACCAATATATTTCATACTACAAACAAATTTATGTATTCAATCAATAACAATACACATTAAATACAACAAATATATTTTATAATTTACATTTAATCCATTGATAATTTTAAAAACAAATCAAAACACACATATAACCAGTTTCCATCATCAAAAACCATCCACATGATTGTTTCATAAATATTAAGTTATAAATGGAGGGGATCAATATCTCCCTCATGACCACCACTACCATCATGATCATCAATATCACCACCACCATCACGAACATCCTCATTATCATCACTACCTTCAGTATCTTCATCACCAACACATCTAGGAAAGTCTTCACTCCCAACAACACTTGGACTATCATCATCTAGTGAATCATAGTCATCACCATCACTGCACTCATCACGAAAATTCTCAAAAGCATCATCATATTCAACATCATCTCATGTGAAAATCATTTTTAGAAATTTTATTTTGATTTATCTCTTAAATATTTTTCAAATCTTTCATTGAGAAATAAATATACATTTAATTTGAAATTCATTACTAATGGGTAAGTAAAACATGACATAATAGGTGGCATGAAATAATTAAGGCATACTAATTATCAAGAAAAACAAGGGATATGTGGTGACATAACATAATACAATAATTTAGAAGTTATTATTTCTAATAATGATTAATTAATATTTTATTTATTTTTATTTTTCTTGGTTTTCAATTATTATTGTTATGGTTTAATAAATAAACATTTACAATGTCTTTAACAAATGTTTCTGATAATGTGTTTATGAAAATAACTCAATGGATTCCTAATGAAATTGATAGAATTACTTTTTTATATATGGTTTTCTATATTTTATAATGAATTTATATATTTATTTTATTAATAAAACTCAATTATAAAGTGTCTTTTTAACTCTTTTGAATATATTCATTATATAAATTTACCCTGTCATTAATGAATTTTTCCTTATGAATAAAGTGCAGTTACATTATTTTAATCATTGAATGATCCAAGATATCTAATATAAAGGGGTGAAATATTATATAAATACTGGTTAAATTAAATTCATAAATCATAGTAAACATAAAGGGAAATTACATTAGGTGTGAAGTGTATACATTCAATGAAGTGGTCATGATGGGACACAACATTCCTTTAGATGCTTGAATTAGGACACAAATATCCCTTTAACACTAGTGTTTTGGGAATACTTCTCCCTTAATTATTTAACTGTATAGACATGGTACCCCCATGGAAATTGTTATCCCAACCAGGATAGTAAATTAGGGAATGACAGATTTAAAAAAATGTCTCTTTGGATCTTATTTTTTCATTAAACAAAACACTCTTCTCTCTTCTTCCCATAGCACAAAATAAATAGAAAGTAAAACATGAACATGACACAACAATTTTACTTGGTTCACTATCACTAGGTTATGTCCAAGGAGTATACAAAGGAAATGTATCAATATACCAAATACACTAAAGTGCACTTCCATTACAAGTTTTGGAGTGGACCTACTATCCATCCTAGTTTACAACCAATCACAAAAATGAAATCTCACTACTCTCTCAAATAAAGTGTGCACACTACTCCTTTAGAAGATCCTTACATTGATTTAAATCACCTCAGAATATTTTCAAACACATATGAGTGAAACATTAAGCTCTGTTTTCACTTAATTAATGAACTCCACTTCACCACGCAACAATTTATTTTCGCAGATTCCTTTTGTGAACTATTTTTGTTCCTATATGAACTGATTTACCCCCCTAGGAAAGTTCCTTACAACACATAGCATGATTTATTCTTGAACTGCCTTTGCTTCACAGATGGATGACACCTCTCAAACCACCACTCCTTTTTGAGCTACCTCCTTTGTGAACTACTTTAGGACTTAGATAAATTCTTCTAGTGATGATTCTTTCTAATCAACATTTCTCTTCATGAAATGAAGTGATTAGGGGTCCTTTATATAGGAAAAAAACATGAGAAGCCTGTTGATCCTAGTTACTATTAACTCCTTTACAAATTATCCTTCACTACGAACTGAACTCATTATGTAGTTAACATAGCACATAACTCCCCTTACATCGGCCTTTGAAACACAACCTTCAACCTCAAATGAGGAAAACCACTTGAGTTTAATTTTTTGCTATATGGTTGAAATGAATTTTCTAAATTTTCTTCATGGTTTCATAAAATTTCTATGTGGTTCGCATAGCAAATATCATATTTGGGAAAGTTTAATTTGTTAAAAAACCACTATGAATTCCTTCAGGTGCTATGTGTTCTAAATTTTTTTTCTATAGTAGAATCCTTCATTTTCCATAAAATAAATCCATATTTTTATTTCAAAAAATATGGAAAACATTGGGGAACTATTCCACCTTCAAAAAACCTTATTTGGAAAAAATTCTATAGGAACATTGTCAAATGGGTTTTTTACCAAACACAATTGACCCAAAAATATTAAATCACCACAAGGATATATTTTTTCCCAAAACATACCCATTTGGTTTTTTTGAAAACACTTCAAAAACTGCTAATACACTTCAGTTGACAAACATTCACACACCTCCTACTACAACCACCACTCACACTTTACAACACCAAAAAGTAATTAGAGATTTACTCAACATGAACTCTAAGCCCACATGATACATGTTTGGTGTGAGAAAAAAGAGTATCATTATAAGTTTATCACTTAATTTTCAAAACAACCCTTTACACAACTTTACATGAAAATTTTATAAGACCAACTCTTCAACCCCACCAGGAAACTACTTTAATCACGAACCTCATAGGAAAACTATTGTGATATATAAAATTTGAATGAACATCTTTAACATTATTATATTTAAAACTCTCCTTATTTCACTACACCCCCTATAAAATTCTCCCCCACCTTTCTTTTCTTAAATACATTTTATCCCCCTTTGTCAACAAACCCAAAAGTCACTCCTTTATGATCTTTAACATGTTAAAGAAAAAATATAAGCACATAGGGGAAAACACACCATACCTTGGGGATATGGGGTTCCACTTCCACACATGTTCAAGTTTAGGGAGTCGAATGAACTCCAAGATCTAATTGATGACATTAAAATGCTTTTTTGGATAAGATATTTGTTATAATATCGAAAACCTATAGTTCTATTGGCACATACTACAACTTCACAAGCCCATACTCTTATCTTTGATAAAGTGATACTTAATTTCAATGTTCTTTGTCTATGAGTGATGGCCTATATTTTTTATAATATTTATAGAACTTGAATTATTAAAATGTATTCTAATAAGAGTCTTCACTTAAACTCTAAAATCATCAATCTTCTTCTTCATCCACATTAAATATGTCTGAGAGTGAGTACTCGAAATATATTTAGCCACTGAGGTTCTCAATGAAATGAAATATTTCTTATTTATTATCCAAGAAATACAAAATCCACCAAGATAGAATTCACCACTTGACATTGAATTTCTATCATCCGATGAATCGACCCAATCAAGATCTGTATATCCCAATAACTCTTATTGATATTTTTTATTATATAGAAAAATAAAATCCACCATGCCCTTTATATACCAAAATATTCTTTTCATTGCATGTAAGTGGATTTCCTTGGGATTTATTTGATACCATGATTCTTGGTATGTGAAAAAAATAATATCAGGCCATGTCGCTATTAAGTACAACATGCTGCTAATGATATGCTTGTATTTTATGACATTCACCGCTTTTCCTTCCTCAT
The DNA here is from genome assembly GCA_963277665.1 of Viscum album. Taxonomy (NCBI): domain Eukaryota; kingdom Viridiplantae; phylum Streptophyta; class Magnoliopsida; order Santalales; family Viscaceae; genus Viscum; species Viscum album. The sequence continues at coordinate 1,832,202,632 of OY728125.1, read as the reverse complement.
CTATTGATAATTTCATCCAAATAGAAACTAGATTTGTTATCTCATTGGAATTTTCCATTCCAAATCTTTTAAAAACCTCATTATAATTTTTTTATTGTGAAATAAACATTCCATGTCTTCCTTAAGTTACCTGTAAACCAAGGAAAAATGTTATCTCTCCAATCATTAATATTTTGAACTTTCATTTCATGAATTCTAAAAACTGTTAGAATTGTGATTCATTCTATCCACTAAAGATCATATCATTGACATATACTAGCACTATCATCCTTTTATTACTCTATTTATTGACATAGATATTGTAATAAACTAAACCATACTGAAAACCGAGCTTCTTCAAATACTGACCAAGTCATGAATACCATGATCTTGGTTCATTATTCAACCCATATAGTTCCTTATTTTTAAAAAATCATGACTTTACATCCATATAGAAAACTTTGAATTTCATTTTAACTAACATGATTAAGAATAATCAAATTGTCTCCATCCTTGCAATGGGTGAAAATGTATCATCGACATTGATACCCTTAATTTGGGAGTATCCTTTTCACACCAGTCATGTTTTTTTTGAATTACAATGTATTATTCATTCAATTTATTCTATAAGAACCATTTGGTCCTCATAAAATTTTGATTTGTTGGCCTTGAAACAATCTCACATGCTTAGTTCCTTTTGATTTGGTCAATATCTTCATTCATCATTTGAATCCAATTCTCATATCTTGCATCTTCTTCAAAACACTTTGGTTGTACCTATGATAGAAAAGATACTTGATGTAGCGTCTTTATACTCTTTATCTATACTGGTTCTATTTGAACACCAATGTAGAACCTTTATCCCCTTTATACCCCTTCACATGTCTATAGAACATATCTAATAATATAATCTAAATAAAAAATTTAATATGAAAGTCATCAAATCATGCTAATAGCTAACCAAAAATAACATAAGAGATGAAATATTCTTTAATCGATGCATACTAGTAGTTACCAAAAAAAGTATAATACATGGAATAAGAAACAATTGATAAATACTATTAGATTATGTGGATGTAGAGAGTGACTATCAAATGAACTTTCATTAATTATCAATATGATTATTCAAATATTTCACATCACATTAGATTGAAATCAATTATACAAAAATAATTTAATAACACCCTAATACATTTAATTTTTTTTACCACAATGATTAATTACATAATAACCTAATATATATTACATAAAAAATAATATTATATTGGATTTAGGTACAGGTGGTGAGTAACTATTTTTTTTAAAATACATCAACTATGATCACATTTTTTATGAAAGACTATAACAAATATAATTTAAACAAACCTCAATTCAATTAATTGGGAGGAATAATGACTCAATTAGATATAAATTTATATTTTATACCTAGATAAAAATGAAAATGATGGTCAACAGAATTGATTGTTGAACTAGAAATAACTGATTTGATGTTGAAGAAGAATCATTCAAGAAATGGATGAATGAGAGTAGATCGCCAGGGAGAACCAAGGGAAGGAAATGCATGGGAAATGGGGAATTAGGTATCATGGGGGAGGGTATTTAATGTGTCACATTTGGGTGAAAACTATACAAAAAGTTATAAAAAACTACTGGTATAGCCTACCCTATACCAATGGTTTTTTTAAAAACCATTGGTATAGGGTATCAGTTTTAACTCTATACCAACGATTTGTATAAACCATTATTATATGGAATCTATGTACATGGTTTTATAAAAATTTGGGTATAGAATTATTAGTATATGTTTAAATTAAAATGGTTGTTGAATGGAGGATGAGTCACATTTAGAGACAATGCACATGGTGAAATCATCCAAATCAGTGATATTTCTTTTCTCAAAAAACTATAATTTTGAATTTTTTATATCTTTTATGTATTAGGAACAAACTTATAAATATTAATCAATTACACTCTGGGGAATATATTTAGAAATTCAGGAATGATGAATTCACTATTCAAAGTTTAGAAGGTACTTTCATTCTATATGCTAATAAGCTTGAGAATTTACAGACTCTTAGGTAGTTGGGGTTTGGCTTAGTGGTAAGCACCCCATAATTATACATGGAAAATGGGGGTTCAAAACCCATTGGGTGCAGGTCACTGTAGCAGCACTGTAGCGCTACTGTAGCAGCCGAGATACTGTTGCATCGGTGGCACTGTAGTGGCGGCAGAGGCACTGTAGCAGTGTCGGGTACTGTAGCAGTGCGGTACTGTAGCAGTACTATTCACATAATGGGCCTTGGGCCAAAAAATTGGGCCTATAGGATATGTAATGGGCTAAATGCCCACTGGGCCTTCGGGATATGTAATGGGTCTCCCTCTACCGAGTTAAAGAGGTCTTTTCTTTGTTTCAATAATAAAAATGAGGCTTTGGCCCCAACCTTTTTTTAAAAAAAATTTACAGACTCTTAACTTCAAAGAATAAAGCCATTGGAATTTAACTTATTTAAGGGAAAATAAAGATCTATATTGGTTGTGGAATATAATATTAGGCTACCATAACTTATGAATTTTAACCAAACTTTCTATGAAAGGATATGTTAGGGATCCCCCAGAACCTAAGTTCAATTAAACTAGAATTTATGATCCTTTTCAATTTAGAAAGAAACATAAGTCTAGTTTTAAATATAAAAGTTAAGTTTCAACTTATTAAGCTTTACAATTAGTGAACATGGATTTATTTTATCCCACAAAAATTGTAAGTATTGGGGGAAGAAACTATATGCATGTCTTGGTTGATGATTACACTATATTCACTTAGGTTTATTTTCTCACATGTAAATACAAATCTCTTCATTATTTTATGATTTTTATGATTCCATTAAAAATGAGAAAAACCTACATTTGATTACTATCCAGAGTGATCATGGTGGTGAGTTTATAAATTTTTATTTTGAAATTTTTTTTAGTAAGAAATGAATTACTCATAATTTTTCAGAACCTAGAACACCACATAAAAAATGGTTTAGTTAATCCGAGAAATAGAATTCTATAATAAATTACTCAAACTTTGATAAGTGAGTATTCTATTTTTAGAAAATTTTGAGCTGAGGCTGTGAATACCACTTTCTATACTATAAATATAGTTTTATTCATACAATTTATTAATAAAACTTATGTGTTGTGGATTGGAGGAAAGCCAAAACTTTCTTACTTTAGAGTATTTAGGTGTAAAGTATTCACCCTAAATACTAAATATAAACTTTATAATTTTCATCCTAAAACTGATGAAAGAATTTTTATTGGTTACTATACAACTATTAAGTCTTATAGAGTTTTTAATAAAATAATAAATGCTATTAAATAAATGGTTCATGAAAAGTTTGATGAATCTAATCCTTTTTTTTGATTTTTTTTAGAAGTTCATCTTCCAGATGATGTTTTAGAAAAAAACTCCAATTGGTTTATTATAAGTTGATTACTAAATTCTAGTAATAAATCATAAAAAATTAAGATCAATGTATTTAAATTATCCAAAAATAAATTCAATAGAATATGTACATCCAATAGATGAAAACCAACTTACTTATTTTCCTAAAAAAGTCGATCTTAAGGATCCACCCTACAGATAATATTTTTAGTGATGTAATTCAACTGGATAAAGATAGAATTTCCTTAAGAAATCAATGTGAGCATCATGGATTCTTATCATAATTCAAACCTAAAATGGATAATGACACCTTAGGTGATTAAATTCAGATGAATGATATGTAAGAAGAGCTAAATAAATTTGAAAGGAATCAAGTTTGTACATTAGTTGAATGAATTAAAGATCTATCAGTAATCTAAGTCAAATAGTTTTTATAAAAAAATGTGATGAAAATGGAACTTTTTTTTAAAAATAAATAAATACTTGTTGATCAAGGTTATTATCAAGAGGAATGCATAGATTATAGGTAAATTTTTTCACCCATTACAATATTAGAATCTATATGAATCCTACTAGAATTTGTTTCATATTTTAACTTTACTTTATTTAAAATGAATGTAAAAGTGAATTTATTAATGGACATGTTCAAGAGGAAGTTTATGTAGAATAACCTAATGATTTTGATGATAATAAATTTTCAAAAAAATGTATTTAAACTTACTAAAGAACTCTACGTTATTAAATAAGACTTGAGATCTTGGTATGATATAATTACTTGATATTTAATATGGAATAATTTTATCAAAGGAAGTGTTTATACATATCTTTTTATAAAGAAAATATTCAAGGCACTATAGGAAAAACAAAATATGTAACACCCCAAGCTTCTATGGTACGCTTCTCTTTGAATAATGCAATAGCGTGTATTGTACGCAATATCAAGTTCTAACACACCACAACCAATCAAACTAGCCATTATGAATAGTAATACCCACCTTTTGAAATTTATAAATTTTATTTTTCAAAATTTACTTCATTTTTAGATTCGGAATATCGAAATTAGCCTAGGGTAAATTTTTGGTATTTTTCTGAAAAACTTCATTTTTTGATGAATAGTGAAACCACTAAGTGGTAGTTAAAAAAACTGAATTTTTCATAAAACTTAATTTTACCGCTTCTGTGAGTGGAATTTAAAAAATCTGAGAGACACGGTTAATATCAAGGAGTAAAATGTGGTTCAATGAGATGAAAATAATTTTTGGTGAATAGTAACTTTTCACTTTTATTTACCACGGTTAAAAGTAAATAGGGTAATTAAGGGTAAAAATGATATTAATATTACCCTAACACATGTCCTAATTCTATTGGACAAGTGCATCTCGACCAAAAACAACCTTAGGAATAAAATATTATCATTTAGGTCCACTTGGATTAGATTAGGACATTTATTATTATTTAATTCAAAGAAGAGTTAAAAGAGTTAAAATCAAAGTTTATTTACTAAAACATTTTTATAATAGGGTTATACATAAAGTAAATTATATTGTAAATATTCATTAGAAATATAAAAATATTTAATACATAATGATATTTTATTTATAATTTTTAGACATTAAATAATTTAATTTATTTATGACACAATGATGATGCAGTAATTTCCATAATAGTGAAAAATTAAAATAATTGATATTATAAATACCCAAATAAATATAATTTGAGACTTTTTATAAATTAAAATAATTTTCTAGGTTAATATTACATATTAGGATTGATTTAATTGACTTTTTTCGAAGTAATCATTCTGTTATAATTTTCACAAAAATCAATTTTCCAAATAGTGTCAAAATTGACATAAAAGAGTTTTTAAAACAAATATTATATTATTAATTGATATTCAATTCCTAAAAATCTAAGGTTTGTCCAAGAGACTTATATAATGATAGGTGTATCATTAATGGACCACTTGGGGGTCGATTGGAGGTATATAGTAAGTTTATTAACTATATATTATAAAAATACAAAGTGACATGGTAAGTGCCAAACTAATTAACTAAGAGTTAAAACTAAAAGATAAGGTTAATATAATGATACAAACCTATCTAAATTCTATTGGTTGAGTGGTTTTAGACCCATACTCACCTTAAAATTTAAATAATCCACTTTGGATCCATTATAAACCGAATATGAATTTATTATAAAATAATATTTCTAGCTTTTCCAAAGGTGCCCCTCACCCCTCTTATAAAAGGGCACTCCACCTTCTCATTAATTAACACCTTAAAAGTCTTTTGGTTCGACCAAACCCTGACCAAATACTCTCTCAACTTCCCTAAGTACAACCTAGAGGCCTTATTTTGATCAGAAATCCAACCTAATGAGCCCTTTTGATCAAATCAAAAGGAAGAACCTGAAGAAGAGGTAATGTTTTCACCACCCTTTTTCAAATTCATTTCTTCTTCAACTTATTCTTTATTTGTTATTCCCATTATAAAATAATAAATACAGTATCTCCTATATACTGTAATATTATTATAAATATGGTACAACCATATTCATTATTCTATCCATCCTTTGAATGACATGTCACCATACGTGCGTACATACGGCTTACCGTCTCCACGTCGTGGTGTAATTGTTATTAAATATATTATTATTTGGATGGGTATAATAATGATTTTTAATTCATGTAAATAATAAATATAACATGATAATTATTCTTTATATATGATATACTATACAATTAAATATTATTTTAATATCAAAAGAATGATATTGTTGCTCGTGCGTACGTACGGACTACCGTCTCCACGAACGCGATGAGTTTCATTCTCCATCGTATCCATCCAAGTCTAATTCTCATTTGATGATTAATAATATTATATAAGGACTTGATATCATTCTTTATATGAATAATATACAACCTATCCATAACAAACACGTCTTACGTAACAAAACATATAAAAGAAAACGAGTAAGTTAACACCCGAAACAACGATAATACTAAGATATTATTAAAAAATCAATGTTAAAAGATCATATATGATATCATATTAATGTATATGATTCTTGTATAATTTAATAACAATTATTTAACCATTATATAGGAGGTTAACCTACCCCCAACCAAGGAAAATTACAAGGTAAGGGTTTATTTCACAATCTCTTCATTATCCGAGGTTGTTTATACGTAATAATCTACTGTGATTTCCTTATCATCCACATCCATGTTTCTTAAAAATGTATTTCAAAACATTTTTACTATTTACAAGAATATGGGTTAAATTAATTTATATGCTTTTTTGACTTTTTATGTGAGGTTTATAAAGGAATATTTCCATCGTTTTCCAAACAAGGTGCTTTTTAACCTTTTCGACAGAATTAAGGTAAGAATATTTTTTTAACTTATACGGCAGGTGCGGCTATTTTCCGCCATTATAAAATCGTCGAAGCTTCCCTTACAAGATTATAATAATATTTTCAAAGAAAATGTTTTATTTTATAGATATATGACTCTTAAATGATTTCAAAATAGAAAGATATATTTCTCTAAAAAGAGTTTTGATTTCATCTATGTCAACATCCTTTGATGGATTTTAAGATTATTTGAAGTTGATTTATTATGATACAAAACTTCTATATTGTATTGAAGGTTTTGTGAAATATTTGACTATGGATGTGTTATTTTTATACCATTCGTGGTTTATGGATGAAGTATTTACATTTCGTATGCTAGTTTTAATACGAATGTTTATGTTATGTTTAAACCTTTTCATATGGGAATGCATTGGACTTAATATGTGACGGGTGGAGCCCGCTATAGCTCCTCGATGCATCGGTAGGTCTCATGAGAAAAACTAGTGTCTTGGAATAAGGACTTGGAAAAATCTTATTTGTAGTCTTGGCACGAGGCCTTGGCTATGTGGTTATGATAGTCTGGCATTATGCATTCCATCATTATGAAAGTGGTTATTGATATTGCATGTGATTATTCGATTAGTAGAATATCCATGTGAATAAGTAAATGGAATTATTTCATTTTATTTTTCCCATACTATGTTGAAGTTCAAGTTTAGAAGGCTTTTGTTTTAGTTATACATTGCCTTAAATGTTTATTCTTATTTATGAAAGTTTCCGCTATATTGTTATCCTTACTGAGTATTTGAGCTCACCCCTTTTCTATGTTTTATTTTTCCCAGAATGTGAAGAAGTAATTTATGAATGAACTGCAGGGATAGTATGAGGGGATAAGAGTGTGGACTATAGAGACTATATTGTTTTAGTTTTCATTTTATGATGTAATGTAAAATTTATTAATGTATCTAGTTATTCCAAGGCTACTAAACTAATTGGTCTTTCGAGATTTGATCTTTCCTGTGATCATGCCAATGTTATGTAATAATGCACCGACTCTGGGTAACTGGGGTTAGGGTGTTACAGATGGTATCAGAGGAAGTTTAGTACAAACCTTGGAATCTAGATTTAGATAAACTATGATTAGAGAACATAGATTTAAGATGTACTTTGAGGATTAACATAGAAGAACTTCCTAGAATTTTGGTATTATAGAGATTTTGTGAGTTTTCTGAGAAATACATCCCTGTCTGGATACAAGCAGGTAGAGGCGGCTCTGGCATAGATGTACCTAGGGGTAAAACCCGAAAACACCGCTTTGAGCTAGACTCGAACGAGAACTGGTGCACGAAAATGGGCCTTGCTGCACTCTTGGTTACGACACTCCCGGGGGATATGATTAGGATAAATATCATTTTATTTAAAAATCATTATGAAGGGTTTATGAGTATATAATTCCTCAAAGAAAACATTTTTATGATTATGGATTATATCCATAAATAGTTCAATTTATGTTAAGTGTTTTATAAGTATGAAATTATGTATTTTGATTCATAAACTGATCTAGTTTATGCCATTGTTTAGAAATGGTGCCTAGTGGAAGAAATGGAAACTGTATCAATGCATGCACTCCATGTAGGGATTTACCTCCTATTCAAGATAATTATAGTGGAGCTGGTGATGCAACTGGTGCTAATAAACTAATCACCATATTGGGACAACTCACTCAGGTTATGAATAATAACCTTACCCATATGGAGCACCTTGATCCGTAGCGTGGAGGATAAATGTTAGATCACTTCATGAGGAAACAACCACCAATGTTCAATGGGAGTACAAATCCATTAGTAGCTGAGCAATGGATAAATTCCATAGAGAAAATATTTCAGGCTTTGGGAAGTAGTGAAAGGGAAAAAGTTATCATGGTAGTTTACCACCTCACTGGAGATGCTGATCAATGGTGGTCATTGATTCAAAACTTGAAGGAAGATGATGAAGTATCAAATATGGAATGGAGGGAGTTCAAAGATCTGTTTTTAGAAAAATACTTTCCTCGTGACCATCGAGCAGATATAGAAAGGAAATTTCTGAGTCTGAGATAAAAGGAGGATGAGAATGTCGCAAAGTATGAGGCTAACTTTACAAGGTTAGCAAGGTATGCTGGAGATTATATACGTAACCCAAGAAATAATATTGATCATTTCTTTGATGGGTTAAAACCATTTCTCCATCAAGCATTAGTCTCACAATCCTTCTCGTCGTACGAAGACATTGTCTCATGTACTTTCAAGACAGAAAAGGAATTCTCTAAGTCTTATGACTTTAAAGAAAAGAAAGAGAAGAAGAGATCTTCTGATCAATCTGGTAATAGAAATAAGGGGAAGAAGGGAAAGTTTGAATATCCATCCTGTGGTAAATGTGGGAAGAAACACCCTGGTACTTTCTTGAAGGGAATGGGTGTCTGTTACAAGTGTGGTGAAAAAGTCCACCAAGCTCATGATTGCAAAGGGAAGAAGGAAGCTACCGATGTTCAGTGCTACAGTTGCAGGGAGATGGTACATTATGTAAATAAATGTCCTAAGCATCAGGGGAACTTACCTCAGAAAAGGCCAAGGGATCAAGGCCAAACTTATGCTATCACTACTGCTGAGGTAGAAGCTCCAAAAGACGTGGTGGCAGGTAATTTAATGGTTTCCTCAAGTTTAGCAATTGCATTATTTGATTCTGGATCATCGCATTGTTTCATATCTTCCCAGTTTTCTAAGAAAATTAGATATTTCCAATTTGATTTAACAAGGGAGTTGTCAGTTAAAACTCCCAAGGGAAGTATCATTGCAACAAAGTTTTGTGAATCAATCCCCATTAGAGCACATAAATGTTCTTTATCTGCTGATCTCATTGTCATACCTATGATTAAGTTTGATATAATCCTCAGTATGGATTGGATTTCAGACCATGATGCGAAGATTTATTTTAAGAAGAAGGAGGTTATGATTTTTGATGATGATGATAAGGAACACCTTATCTTTAGAGAAGAATCGTCACCACCTAATTCTTATATAGATCCACCCCCAATAGCTCAACTAAATTCAATTATTGGGGAGGAATAGAATGAAATGACTGTGGGTGAGGAAAGGAATGTTCAAATAGAGGATGTACCTATTGTGAAAGAATATGTAGATGTGTTTCCGGAAGATTTACCTGGACATCCTCCAGAACGAGAAGTTGAGTTTTCCATTGATTTAATTCCTGGATCAAGGCCTATATCGAAGACCCATTATAGAATGGACACTGTGGAATTAGTCGAACTAAATAAACAACTAGAGGAATTGGGTAATAAGGGATTTATTTGACCTAGTGTTTCTCCATGGGTATCCCCAGTTCTTTTTGTTAAAAAGAAAGATGGATCTATGAGGTTATATATCAACTACAGAGAGATCAATGCTATAACAATGAAGAACAAGTATCCCCTACCTCACATTGATGATTTATTTGACCAACTGCATGAAGCTCAATACTTTTCAAAGATTGACCTTCGATATGGATACCATCAGTTGTGTGTGAAGAAGGAAGACATTCCGAAGATAGCATTTCGAACCAGGTACGAGCATTACGATTTTACAGTAATGCCTTTTGGATTGACTAATGCACCATCTGTATTCATGGATCTGATGAATAGAGTTTTCAAGGAATATCTCGATGAATTTGTGGTGGTATTTATTGATGACATCTTGGTATAATCCAAAAGCTATAAAGATCATGAAAATCACTTGCGCATTATCCTGAAGACTCTGAGAAGACATGAATTATATGGTAAGTTCAGCAAGTGTGAATTATGGCTTCAGGAGATTTATTTTCTTGGACATATTGTCTCTAAAAATGGAATCTCTGTTGATCCTTCTAAGACCAAGGCAATCCAAGAATGGCCAGAACCTATGAGTATAACTGAGGTATGTAGTTTTATTAGTTTGGCAGGTTATTATCGACGTTTCGTCCAGAATTTTTCCCGATTGGCTAACCCATTAATGAAGCTCACACGTAAAGGGGTTAAATTTGTTTAGACAAAAGAGTGTGAAGAATGTTTCGAAGAACTAAAGAGAAGATTAGTCAATGCTCCTATATTGAATCTACCATCGGGGAATGATGGGTTTGTTATTTATAGTGATGCATCGAAGAAAGGACTTGGTTGTGTCCTTATGCAGAATGATAGGGTTATTGCCTATGCATCACGATAGTTGAAAATTCATGAACAAAACTATCCTACTCATGATCTCGAGTTAGAAGATGTGATCTTTGATTTGAAGATATGGAGGCACTACCTCTATGGTGAAAAATGTGAGATTTATACTGATCACAAGAGTTTGAAGTATATTTTCTCACAAAAATAACTCAACATGAGGCAAAGGAGATGGCTTGAATTACTCAAGGATTATGATTGTACGATACACTACCAACCGGGGAAAGCAAACAAGGTGGCAGATGCTTTGAGCAGAAAAGATCATGGAGTTTTGAACATGATGAGAATTGAAAGGGATCCTATTTTTATGGACCTAGTAAAGTTGAATATGGGAATCACCATGGAAGGTGAAACATTAATGCTTTTTCAAATGGTTTCCAAACCATCTTTACTAGAAAGGATTAAGAGTTATCAGACCGATGATGAAGAATTTGAAAAGAAGATTAAAGCTTTGAATGATGGGAGATTGAGAGACTTTGTGTATAAAGAAGGAATTTTGAAATTTGGGAAGAGACTTTGTGTTCCCGATATACCTGATCTAAAAAGGGAATTGTGGGATGATTCTCATAGTTCCAATTTCTCTATACACCCTAAGAGAACCAAAATGTATAGAGATTTGAAGGAACATTTTTGGTGGGACAACATGAAGAGGGAGATTGCTGATTTTGTGTCAAGATGTATGGTTTGTCAACAAGTGAAAGCTGGAAGGCAACAGCCTGGAAGAGTCATGCAACCTCTTCCCATACCGGAGTGGAAATGAGACAATATTACGATGGACTTTGTCATGGGGCTACCAAAGACTCCTAGAAAGAACGATGCAATATGGGTCATTGTTGAACGTCTTACCAAGTCATCACATTTTCTTGCTATAAGGGAAGATTTACCACTTGAACGACTAGCAAGACTATATATTAATGAAGTTTTGAGACTTCATGGAGTACCCATATCAATTGTTTCTGATCATGATCCCTGTTTTACTTCAAGATTCTGGAAGAGTCTTCAGAAGGCCTTGGATACTGAACTTTGTTTAAGCACTACCTACCAACCTCAAACAGATGGACAATCATAACGGACTATTCAAACCTTATAAGACATGTTGAGATCGTGATCACTTGACTTTTAGGGTATGTGGGATCAATATTTACCTCTGGTAGAATTTTCCTATAACAATATCTTCCATTCGAGTATTCAGATGGCACCATATGAAGCGTTATACGGAAAGAGATGTCGCACACCAACCTGTTCGGATGACGTTGGTGAAAGAAAACTTGTAGGCCTAGAACTGGTGGAGGAAATGATGGAAAAGGTGAAGTTAATCCAAAACCATATCAAAGCAGCTCAAAGTAGGCAGAAGAGCTATGCCGATAATCGAAAGAAGGATTTGGAATTTCAAGTTAGTGATCATGTTTTCTTGAAGGTATCTCCATGGAAGGGAGTCATACGTTTTGGTAAGAAAGGTAAATTGAGTCCTAGGTACATCGGACCTTTCGAAATTCTAGAACGAATTGGGGCTGTAGCTTACCGTTTGACAATGCCGCCAAATCTCTCCAAAGTTCACGATGTGTTCCATGTATCACTATTGAGGAAATACATGCCTGACCCAACACATGTACTCACCTATTAGGAATTAGAACTGGAACCCAATCTGTCTTATTGCGAAGAGCCCGTCAAGATTCTTGATACGAGAGAACAAGTACTGAGAAACCGGAAGACTCATTTGGTAAAAGTCTGGTGGAGAAACTATAAGATGGAAGAGGCAACGTGGGAACCCGAGGAACTTATGATGAAGAACCACCCGAGTCTTTTCATGAGGTAGTATTCTAGAAATTTCAAGGACGAAATTATTTTAAGGAGGGGAGAATGTAACACCCCAAGCTTCTACGGTACACTTCTCTTTGAATAATGCAATAACGTGTGTTGTACGCAACATCAAGTTCTAACACACCACAACCAATCAAACTAGCCGTTATGAATAGTAATACCCACCTTTTGAAATTTATAAATTTTATTTTTCAAAATGGACTTCATTTTTAGATTCGGAATATCGAAATTAGCCTAGGTTGAATTTTTGATATTTTTCTGAAAAACTTCATTTTTTGATGAATAGTGAAACCACTAAGTGGTAGTTAAAAAAACTGAATTTTTCATAAAACTTAATTTTACCACTTATGTGAGTGGAATTTCAAAAATCTGAGAGACACGGTTAATATCAAGGAGTAAAATGTGGTTCAATTAGATGAAAATAATTTTTGGTGAATAGTAACTTTTTACTTTTATTTACCACGGTTAAAAGTAAATAGGGTAATTAAGGGTAAAAATGATATTAATATTACCCTAAAACATGTCCTAATTCTACTGGAAAAGTGTATCTCGACCAAAAATAACCTTAGGAATAAAATATTATCATTTAGGTCCACTTGGATTAGATTAGGACATTTATTATTATTTAATTCAAAGAAGAGTTAAAAGAGTTAAAATCAAAGTTTATTTACTAAAACATTTTTAATATAGGGTTATACATAAGGTAAATTAAATTGTAAATATTAATTAGAAAGCTAAAAATATTTCCTACATAATCATATTTTATTTATAATTTTTAGACATTAAATAATTTAATTTATTTATGACACAATGATGATGCAGTAATTACCATAATAGTAAAAAATTAAAATAATTAATATTATAAATACCCAAATAAATATAATTTGAGACTTTTTATAAATTAAACTAATTTTATAGGTTAATATTACATATTAGGATTGATTTAATTGACTTTCTTTGAAGTAATCATTCTGTTATGATTTTCACAAAAATCAATTTTCCAAATAGTGTCAAAATTGACATAAAAGAGTTTTTAAAACAAATATTATATTATTAATTGATATTCAATTCCTAAAAATCTAAAGTTCGTCCAAGAGACTTATATCATGATAGTTTTATCATTAATGGACCACTTGGGGGTCATTTGGAGGTATATAGTAAGTTTATTAACTATATATTATAAAAATACAAAGTGACATGGTAAGTGTCAAACTAATTAACTAAGAGTTAAAACTAAAATATAAGGTTAATATAATGATCCAAAACTATCTAAATTCTATTGGTTGAGTGTTTTTCGACCCATACCCACCTTAACCTTTAAATAATCCACTTTGGAGCCATTAGAAACCGAATATGAATTTATTATAAAATAATATTTCTAGCTTTTTCAAAGGTGCCCCTCACCCCTCTTATAAAAGGGCACTCCCTTTTCTCATTAATTCACACCTTCAAAGCCTTTTGGTTCGGCCAACCCCTGCCCAAATACTCTCTCAAATTCCATCACTACAACCTAGAGGCCTTATTTTGATCATAAAGCCAACCTAAGGAGTCCTTTTGATCAAATCAAAAGGAAGAACCCGAAGAAGAGGTAATGTTTTCACCACCCTTTTTCAAATTCATTTCTTCTTCAACTTCTTCTTTATTTGTTATTCCCATTATAAAATAATGAATCCATTATCTACTATATAATGTAATATTATTATAAATATGGTACAACCATATTCATTATTCTATCCATCCTTTTAATGACATGTCACCATACGTACGTACGTACGACTTACCGTCTCCACGTCGTGGTGTAATTGTTATTAAATATATTATTATTTGGATAGGTATAATAATGATTTTTAATTCATGTAAATAATAAATATAACATGATAATTATTCTGTATATATTATATAACATCCAATTAAATATTATTTTAATATCAAAAGAATGATATTGTCGCTCGTGCGTACGTACGGACTACCGTCTCCACGAACGCGATGAGATTCATTCTCCATCGTATCCATCCAAGTATAATTCTCATTTGATGATTAATAATAGTATATAAGGACTTTATATCATTATGGATATGAATAAGATACAACCTATCCATAACAAACACGTCTTACGTAAAAAAACATATAAAAGAAAACGAGTAAGTTAACACCCGAAACAACGATAATACTAAGATATTATTAACAAATCAATGTTAAAAGATCATATATGATATCATATTAATATATATGATTATTTTATAATTTAATAACAATTATTTCACCATTATACAAGAGGTTAACCTACCCCCAACCAAGGAAAGTATAAGGTAAGGGTTTATTTCACAATCTCTTCATTATCCAAGGTTGTTTATACGTAATAATCTACTGGTATTTCTTTATCATCCACATACATGTTTCTTAAAAATGTATTTCAAAACATTTTTACTATTTACAAGAATATGGGTTAAAGTAATTTATACCCTTGTTTGACTTTTTATAAGAGTTTTATAAAGTAATTTTTCTGTCGTTTTCCAAACAAGGTGCTTTTTAACCTTTTCGAAAGAATTAAGGTAAGAATGTTTCTTTTAACTTATACGGCGGGTGCGACTATTTTCTGCCGCTATAAAATCATCGAAGCTTCCCTTAAAAGCCTATAAGAATATTTTAAAAGAAAATGTTTTATTTTATAGATATATGACTCTTAAATGATTTCAAAATAGAAAGAGATATTTCTCTAAAAAGAGTTTTGATTTCATCTATGTCAACATCCTTTGATAGATTTTAAGCTTATTTGAAGTTGATTTATTATGATACAAAACTTCTATATTGTATTGAAGGTTTTGTGATATATTTTACTGTGGATGTGTTATTTTTATACCATTTGTGGTTTATGGATGAAGTATTTACATTTCGTATGCTAGTTTTAATACGAATGTTTATGTTATGTTTAAACCTTTTCATATGGGAATACATTGGACTTAATATGTGATGGGTGAAGCCTGCTATAGCTCCTCGATGCATCAGTAGGTCTCATGAGACAAACTAGTGTCTTAGAACAAGGCCTTGACAAAATCTTATTTGTAGTCTTGGCACGAGGCCTTGGCTATGTGGTTATGATAGTCTGGTATTATGCATTACATCATTATGAAAGTGGTTATTGATATTAGATGTGATTATTAGATTAGTAGAATATCCATGTGAATAAGTAAATATAATTATTTCATTTTATTTTTGCCATACTATGTTGAATTTTAATTTTAAAAGGCTTTTGATTTAGTTATACATTACCTTAAATGTTTATTCTTATTTATGAAAGTTTCCGCTATATTGTTATCCTTACTGGGCATTTGAGATCACCCCTTTTCTATGTTTTATTTTTCCCAGGATGTGAAGAAGTAATTTATGAATGACCTACAGGGATAGTATGAGGGGATAAGAGTGTGGACTATGAAGACTATATTGTTGTAGTTTTCATTTTATGATGTAATGTAAACTTTATTAATGTATCTAGTTATTCCAAGGATACTAAACTAATCGGTCTTTCGAGATTTGATCTTTCCTGTGATCATGCCAATGTTATGTAATAATGCACCGACTCTGGGTAACTGGGGTCGGGGTGTTACAGAATATAGCGACTGTTTTTTAGATTTAGAGGCAGTTTTAACCACCTCCAATAGGTCTCATGGTGGATTTTCTAAACTATTTTAAATAGATAGTAATTAACTATGTAATTATGGTTTGTTATTTTTCATGACATTTTCAAATTTTTTCTAATATCATAAGCTTTTAGCCGTATTTTTTTAAATTAGCATCGCTTTTTCTATCATGAAATTTAGTAGTGATTTTTTTAGTTAGTGGAGGTTTTTCTATATAATGAATATTTAGTGGCTATTAAACTACCATTAAATATGTAAATTTACCATATTTGGTGTAAGTTTTAAGCACCGCTAGTTTATTCATAGTGGTTAAAATATCAACTAAACAATTAGAGGTGGTTAAAACCGACACAAGTTATGCGATTTGAAAAAAAAATATAATTATAATACTACTCAAACCATGAAAAACCAATATACAAAGAATATATAAAAAAATATTTAATTAATACAATATAACACAAACAATAACATCCATTCATTAATAAAAATTCCATTATATATAATACAACATAAATTACATCATAGTTTACAAAATTCCAACACAAACAAGTGTCCTGACTACTCTATTAAGATGTATGTCCCTAAACCTCCATTACTCAGTTGTACTGCTACCCATCACCTCCTTCCCCACTTCTTATCTATGGTTCCTACATTTATAGTAGTCAACCACACATCAGTAATGAGCATATTCAATAAATAATAAATGAAATATAATTCAAATGATATATGATTTGATCTAAACTCGGTTTAAGTAATGGTATAATAATGAAATGAATAATTGGAAGCCATAAATATTCCAAAAATTATCATAATAGATGATATCCTTAGTTTAGTTTCAATATAAATGAATATCCTAAAACACTAAGTCAACCTTTAGACATTAGTTTCAAGTTACGGTAACCATCTCAACCAATAAGTATATCCATAATGATAATTAGATTACTAACTGAACACTATTCACAAACTTGAAATTTACAGACTCAAACTAGCATTTGATTACAATTAATTAATTTAAATGTTCAATGACCAACGTTCCTTCAATTATATTAACAATAAACACACTCCATGTCATTAAAATCCTATTTATTACAATAATTTTCTCATACATGATTGAAAGTATAAACATAAACTCAGTAGTAGATTTTAAACCTACAAATCATTTCATCAACATATTTTAATTTCATAGCCTCTAAAAATAATCCTAAATAGAAATTTTAATATAAATAAAAAAGCATTGAATGTTATCAAAATTCAGTACAAAAATAATGATAGAAATGGTTCTCTAGATAAATTATTTTCTTTGGAACCACTAGTTCATTTAAAATTTGTTCTGATAACAATATTGATTTATACTATAGAATTTAAATAATTATAACAACATTAAAATGTGGATTATTCAAATAATTGAAGACCTATTTTTATGAGATATACTAAAGAAAATTTTAAATTCATTTGACTTAGAAAATTTACTGAACAAAAAAATAACTACTAAATTGAAGAAAATAAGTTTAAAGTTATGAAATTTACCAATATTTCTATGTTATATTTGATTCCTCAACATCATTAGTGGAAGTCATACCTGTAGATGAAAGCGTATTAGGATAAGATGAAATGATATCAGGAAAGTGTGCAAGGTATGTGATTAATTTTACCTTATGTTGTAGAAGGAGAATGAGAACCCTATGACGTGGAGTAGGTACTGACACTAAACCTCTTCAGTGTGGCATACCTATAAAAAAACATTCCTTGAGTTTTGAAAAACATAAATTTGGTGCATATTTTTACTCAATTATCAATGATTTTAATTGTTTTTCAATGAATTAAGCCATGGTTTTCAATGTTTTAATGAATAATGGGTAATTTGAAATATGGAATAGAAGTGGTTTTAAATGAGTAAAATAATGGTGTTTTTAATTTTAGGATTTAATCATGTGATATGTTGAATATGAGATTATTAATTCCTAACTCTTTTAGGTAGATAACAAAAAAAATAGCCACTTGGGCCATCCTTCAACCAACAATCCCACACGCCACTTAGGAAACCCACAGGGGGTCACCCGAGCATGTAGACCCTCAGAAGGGCTAACCTAGTGGGAGGCTGCACATGGGGGTTTAGGCTCATTCATAGAGTCCCACGGTGGTGAAATTTGTAGGGTACATATCTTGGCTGCAACCGGGAGCACTGAACCATGGTGGTTAATGTCACGAACCGAATCTTGTCACCAAAAAAACCGGCACCAAACCCAGCCCGTGACATGACCCTAATGGCGTTCCCTATCCCCACGGGCTGGAACAAGTGCCCGGGTATCATTTATTTTTTTTGGAATGATTTACCCGAATATGAAGGCATAAAACATTAAAAAAATCAATAAACTGAATCTGAAAAATTTATACCAAACGATGTTTACAAAAAAACCAGAACTGAATACATTGGTTTGGATTCAATACAATATGTATATAAATAAATGAAAATATTAGAAAAACAACCACCAAGACTCCACATGACAAGGGGTCATCACCCCTGATCTGTCTCCACAACACCGCACAGTAGGAGGGGGCTAACAACCCGAACCGCCTTCACCTGAGGCCTTACCTTTACCTGAGTCAAACATAACCAAGTCTAATTACACCCAAGTGGTGTAAGTAGGGTGTGAATATAATCCAAATAGGATACCACCCAATGATTCCAAAGTACATGCAATATAAGGTGAATAAGCAAACAATTTTAATTCGTAAAGAAAAAACGACGATGAAATTCCAAGAAATGCAACTTTCATTTGAAAAAACGTTTTCAAACTAGAATTTCCAGAATGTTAACATATATAAATGGAAATGATAGATACTGTAATGTACTGAAAAACACACCCAAATACAAGGGTAAATACTAAAAATCCAGTGAGCAACAAACTAGGAACACCCCTAGGCACTAGGTTGTCTCGGGCCCTATGTACCTCGTACCTCGGTGTAAAGCAACCATAGTAAAATCCACTCTCATGCACGAGCCACTAGTAGGGAACATAACCAAAACATAGTGGTTTATAATCATCATCCACATAGTTTAGTTAGAGTTGTCATTATCCAAATGCTAGGTGAAACAGGGACAACACCCATCCGATCCACTAGCCCTACTAGTACAAATCCGCCCACCTAAGTACCCGGGCTTCCCCTTTTGTGCTCAAACAATTTCAGCATGAAACATAAATCCATTTTCAAATAAAACACTACTAATGGTCACAAAAAATCAATACAGTAGCTATCACATTTTTATACCACTTAAAACACACAATAAAACACTTTGATTTTTAATAAAACAATTCCTCAAAATCCTGTAGTGTTTTGCACAAAAAAACACCTTAAGAACCCCAATTCCACTATGTGAACATTTTTGAGTTACCAAAACATAAAGGGCATCCAAATAAATTTAAATTAAAACAAAAAATCATTTTTAGGGAAGCCTCATATGGTTCAAGAAGTGACATTATTGTAAAAACTCCATTTTTACACAACACGACTCTTAGAAATTCATGTGTTTCACAAACACCATTAAAACCAACTTTCACAACAAAAACACATGGGACAATCATCAAAACAGTATTTTAAGTCATATTACAGTTCATTAAAATCAACCAATTACTTATAGGGAATCCCCAAATAAACTAATAAAACATTTCTATAAAAAACCCCCAATTTCACATGAATTTGGCATTTAAGATTCATTTGAAATAAAAACACCACTAAAACTATTTTTTCAGCAATAATAAAATTCAATAAGCATGAAAATACCATAAAAATAGTATCCAATTCACAAAAACTTCATAAAAAATGGAATAACCTACCAAAAACAAGGAAACCCTTGAATCCTTTGTGCGAAAACTCAAACGCACCATTGCCGCACCTCAAGGAAGGTAAAACAGACCTAAAACCAGAATTTCATACCATGAAACACAAGATAAGACCCTAATTTTTAAACCTTACTTTATGGAAATTAGGAACCTCAATTATAAGGGAAGAAACCCTAAGTACATTGAATGTAACCCTAAACAAATTGAAAGAATAAAGAAGAAGAACAACTTACTAAAAATATCTTGTATAAATCACCCCCAAAAATACCAGTAGCTGATTTTAAAAACAGTCAAACCTTCAAGGGAGGTTCAAAAAATGATAAGGAGATCATTTAGGAATTTGAATTGGGGAAAAAGAGTAATAATTGAGAGAGTTATGAAGGAATTAACTTACCTCTTTAAATCTGGACGTTTTGAGAACCCTATGAATATCGGCCCAAATTCGCGATTTTCAGGAGCTCCAAAGAGGGGGGGTAAGGGAATGGAACTGAGATTGTCGGCCCATGGTGGTGAAACCCATGGGGCAGTAGAAGGAGAGCCTCACTGGGATGGTGCGGTCTGCAGCAGCGACAAGCATCCTCTGACACCTGATCAACTTCATTTCTGATTGATAGGTGCACTATAGATTTTAAACCATCACACTCCTGCATCACCATTTAGACATGGGACAAGTTTTATGCAAGGTACTATTCACCCCCACTCAAATTTGTTGCACTTCACCACAAATTTTCCCTTATCCTCACCCATTATCACTGCTGATCACCTGGAACTTCCATGGCCGCCACCTTTTGAAGCTCGGATCAAGCTCTTCCTTCTCTGCCATCACCCATGAGCACCCTGGACCACCTTCTGTGTAACATACCATGTAATTATATAATAATAACTTTTCATATTTATCAATATTTATGAATTAGATAATAATTTTACTCTAAAAGAGACACTATGTTTGATAGAATACATGACACACAATAATAGAATTCTTCGAAATCTTACGTTGCACACAAGACTGAGTTATACTGAGAAATAATATATTATTAATACTATTATTTTAAGTTGTGGTTATCATGTAGACATTAGAATAGCAGGAATGAATGATATTAACTAAATTATAAAAATAGGGTTTACACATGTTTATATAATGATTCATTGGTTATAAAATTAATTAGAATTGAAAATAAAAACCAATTGAATATAAAGGATGTGTTTTTACAAAAAAACTATTTAAATGAAAATAATTGAGTTTATAAAATAATAAAATCACTCTTTTTGGATTATATTAAAGAAATATTTTGTTTAAAATTCATATTATATGTTTTATAGACATGATATAATAATAAATTCATTTTTATGAATAAAAGGATTATTTTTCAAAAAAGGCATTTTTACCGCGTTTTGATAGCGAACCCATTTTAAATCTATTTTTTTTTTCACTTTTATAAATTATATTTGAAAAAATAATCTTCTTATTTGGAAGTGGGATATAAAAATTTACTTCAGTTAAATGTTTGGTATTTTTCTGATAAAATTCATATTTTAATGAATAGTGAAAATACTAAATTTTAATTCAAAACTGCATTTTCATCTAATTTATTTATATTGTTAAATTATAATTTTACATAGTTTTAAGTTATAATTAGATTAATTTTTAACAATTAATCCAATTTAGTTCATTGTATTCAATTTCAAATTAAAATTAAATTGAAAAATAATGTGAACTTTTGAACATTTTACTTAAAAAACCTATTTTCTCGATCCGTCAACGAGATTAGTGTTAAACCTAATTTAACCACTTATGTGAATTGAATTTTCAAAAATAGACATACATGGTTATACTTAGTATGAAAAATGTGGTCCAATAGGATTAAAATAATTTTTTTAGTGAATAGTAACTTTAGTATTTTATTTACCACGGTTAAAGGTAAATAGGGTAATTTAAGGTAAAATTAATATTATTGTCACGACCCGTACCTCAGGGCCCATATCATGACTACCCCAAGCCCGCCTTCCATAGGCCAGGTGCTGACAACTAACACCAAAGGCGTAAATCCCTAGGACTGGGAAGGAATTGCCTTTATAACTAAAAAAAACACAACCAGAGTACAAGAGGAAGCAAACACTAAGTGAAAACTGTATAATAAGAGTAATGAAAGTAAATGGGCCAGAATAAAAGCACAATTTTAAAGTAAAAATACAACTGAAATAAAGTACAACTAAAAAGGGACAAATAGCTGTAAGGTGAAAGCAGCTCCTGGATCATCCTCTGGGGTTCCTACCTGAAGGGTAGGTACAGATAGCCTCCTCAGTGCTCCACATCCATCCGTATCCTCCGGGTACCGTCTCATCATGAGTTACACCTATGGGTACCATCCGGTCCTCGTACACTCCACCTCAGTCAGCTCTGTCCGTCATCTACATCCAACATAATGAGGTGCAGACATAGCCTGTGTAGGGGTGAGTATAACGATACTCAGTAGGGACCCCGAGAC
This sequence comes from Viscum album, assembly GCA_963277665.1. Classification (NCBI taxonomy): domain Eukaryota; kingdom Viridiplantae; phylum Streptophyta; class Magnoliopsida; order Santalales; family Viscaceae; genus Viscum; species Viscum album. Next base: position 1,832,179,848 of record OY728125.1, on the reverse strand, counting down.
CCTCAAGGTCTCACAAAATCCAACAAGGATAATCCAAAAAGTAATATTTCAATGGATAACCATTACTTAGGTATATTCCCATACATATACCTAAGTTATCAAGTAACCCATCTCAATCATGAGAAAAACAAAAAGGTCATAGACTCAGCTCAAACCCGGATTTTTATTCCCGAAGTCGAAACCACGGCTTCTAGAGAACTCCTCTTTCGAGTACAGTGGGCCTGCCGCTACAACCAAGCACTTCCCACTAACCTTGGAATGATGAAGTACTCCACCTGTCGAGTACTATGGGCCTGCTGCTACAACCAAGCGCTTCCCACCATGGGTCTGCCGCTACAACCAAGCGCTCCCCCTCATAGCCTACAGAGGTAATCCTTCTATTGAGTACCGCAGGTCTGCCGTTATAACCAAGCGCTCCCCCACCATGGGTCTACTGCTACAACCAAGTTCTCCCCACTGGTCCATCCAAATCACTCTGAGTTGATTGATCAGAAGTCGTCAAGTCTCAGCCAGCTACTAGGTCTCTGCGATCTGCTCGCTCGTCATTGGGAGGGTCCGCTCCATGCACCACAAGACAATACTACAAGTATAACGAAGTCTCACGTAAAATTATCTCAAAGGACCACCTCGTCATAGGGTTCTCAACGCAATAGATGACGCGTCAATCGGACGCCCGGTCTATGAGTTATTATCATTTTAGTCCCGGGGGACCTTTTGGTTTCGCGTATGAACCAACCCGACCATAACTCAACTATACCCCAAACTCCCATGGGGTGTACTCAAGGGACCGTTTCTCAACAATATTACCAACTTTGCTGACGGTTTGTCAAACGGACGTCCGGTTTGAGAGATACTGGCTTTTCCGTTCCAGGGGCCCGGTTGGATTTACACTCGATCCAAACCCGGACATTTTCTAAGGTCATCCAAAACTCACTAAGAGTATAGTAAAATAACCGCCTAATCGTGAGGATCTCAGTGCTGCAGACGGCGCGTCGATCGGACGTGCTGTCTAGATGATATTCGCGTTTAAGAGAAATGGGCTCGGTCCGTCAAACCCAGTGGGCTGGCGGGTCGACCCAACCTAGTTTGGCGGGTCCGACCCAGCTGAGGGTTGACCTGACCTGATGGAGCACGGCTTATCCTGGTGTGGCAGGGCCTGGACTAGCATGGCGTGGTCCGACCCGACGTGGCGCGGTCTGGCCCGGCGCGGCCCGACCCGGTGCAGCGCGACCCGACCCAGCGCGACGTGGCCCGACGTGGCGCGACGCGGCCCGGCGTGGCATGGAACGACCCGGCATGGCGCGGTGCGGCCCTGTGTGGCGCGGTGCGGCTCGGCGTGGTGCGGTGCCGCCCGGTGGGGTGTGGCACGACCCGGCATGGCGGGGCGCGGGCGCGGCACCTGCGGGTTCCGTGACCTCCTCCAACCCGGCCGGCTGACGAGCCGACCAATTCGTCCGCCGAAGCGGCCCGTGGAGTGCGGGCTACGGTCCTCTGTAGTGCAGCGCCATGGGGCACCGCGGTTCCTCCAGCCCGGCCGACCGGTTCTTCTTCGGCCGATCGGCCCGCGGTTGCTGGCCGCAGTTCTTCCGCACGTGGTCGGCACGCGACCGCCATTATCTCTGGTCACCGTCGCTTCTGGTCACCGTCGCCTCTCTCGACACTGCTTCCATCGCCAATATAAACGTAGATCAACGGAGGGTCGCCGGGCCGTGTTTGTTCGGCCCATGCCCTCCGCGTTAGGCGATATCCAGAGGCCAAGTCGATCACTTGCATTCAACAACGACAAGAGTATAATTTTATTAAACGAAAATTATAAAAACCCCCTACCTAGTAATTGAGGTTTGTTCGTCAATGAGCCATGGAAGATGAGCGTCGCGTTAGTTGGGCGTCGCGGAAGACAGCGTCACGGAGAACGGCGTCTCAAAGAATGGTGTCGTCCCGTCAACATTGGAGGAAGAGTCATTGTCGTAGACGACATTCCTCACGAGTGGTGTCTTCTCCCTTGACGCGGAGGAAGAGGAAGGAAGACACGTCTTCGTTCTTCCGTGGAATCAGTGATCTTCATCGAAGAGAAACACTATTCCTCTAACTCTACAGAGCCTCCCCAACACAACCGAAAGCCGACCCAAAAATAATATCTTAGACTATTATTTTATTCTCAACATGAGTTTCAAAATTCAAACACTTAAATTAATTAATTAATTGTGGATCAATTAATTAATTAAAGGGTGTTGGAAAAATTAATGGAGGGAGGTGGTGAGTTAGAATTAAAGTGGGGAGGTGGAGAGTTAAGAGAGGGGTTAAAGGGAGTTAAAGAGGGGATGTGAAAGGGTTTGGGTTTGTGTGGGCCCCACCACTCTAAATCCTCTCATGGGAGGTTATGTGGGGTGTGGCCCCACCTCCAACTTCTCTTTGGAAGAAATAACCACCATCAAATAAAAATTATGTACACATAATAATAATAATAATTATTTTAACGAATCTTCAAAAATTAACTTCTCCTCCTGAGAAAATGCAATTGCAGTAAAGGTAGCCATAAGTGAATACCGGCATTGCGAGTTCATCGGTGTCCTCAGATTTCAATTCCGAGCAATGGTTCAAAAGATAGAAAAACCCGCACGTACGTTCACTGAACGTACCAGAACAAAACTTTAGAAATTGATTCCGGGCACACTGGGTCTTGGAATCAGGCGCTGTCAGAAACTGCGAACTCTTAAAATTCCAAAGAAATTAAGAAAAAAATTCCTTGAAATTTCCGAGACTTTACATTACCGCCACCTTAGGGCTTTATGTCCCCGTAAATCTACAACACACACTAGGGAAACAAAGGTGGGTTCTGTGCATGCATTTTGAGCCTCCCGCTCCTATGTGCTCTCCTAGAAGCTGAAAACCATACCTCCTTCTGAGCGCATCCGCAAAAACTTTCCCCTTCCCGGGAGTATAGACTATCTCTAAGTCATAGTCCCGGAGGAACTCAAGCCATCACCACTGTCTCAGGTTCATGTCCTTCTGAGAGAAGATACACCTGAGACTATAGAAATTAGGGTAAACCGCAAACCGTTCGCTCAACGAACTACGGGTGAGACTAGCCAATTGTTGGAACTCGACTTCACCCTTCCTCTTCTATGTTCTAAAAGAGCTGCTAATATTTATCCTTTGCCGAAAAGATAAATCTGGTCTCATCCCCTGGATAAACCACGTCCTTTTCCTAATACAGTCAGTCCTGACATGAACGGTACTAATTCATGCCATGGACGACGTCGTAAGGCCTCAACGCTACTACTAATAGATCCAACCGTTACTCTTGCCTCCTAGGGTTGAGTCACACTGTCGGCATCAGTGTGTGGTCACTGGGTCTCCTCTAGTAGAAATCTCAAAAGTGAGGTCAAGTCAATAGTTTTAACCATAACCTCTTAGTATTAACCACACAAAAGACCGGAAAGAAAACATCACAAAGAAAAGTGTCTTTTATTACTAAATCTCAAAGTACAAAGACACATAACAACCATAAACAACAACAAAAAGGAAGCTAGAAGCACCAAGAACAAAGGCCTCCATGCCTGGAACTAGTCCCACTCCTGTCCACCTGCTTTCGGAGCTCCATAGTCGTATACTTCAGCTGCCTGAAGCTGTGCTCTCCCATGTCCACCCGTTACATATGGTCGGGGTGGACCTCCTGGTGGTGGTGGTGGCAACACCTCAAAGTGTCGTCTACCACCAGCTGCATGACCATCTCCTCTGTGTTGGTCTTCTTACTCCTTGCGGTCCACCTCGATCGAACCTCTGCCTCTGCCTAAGAGGTCCTTCACCTATCTGCTGATCATCTGTATGGCGGGTCGGACAGTCACGTGCCATTTGACCAAGCCCGCCACAGGAGTAACACTGTCCGCTCCTGGTAAGTCATTATCCACCCCGGGTGCCTCGCACACACGATCCTGAGTCATGCGGTCGATCACCTATGGGTCTGTTCCTCTTGGACCCTTATGTCATCTGTCTATTACCAGCTGTAGAAGACTCCTCTGCATGTCGGCTAGTGGTGGGTCTCACTGCTGGAGACTGCTTAGCAAGGAAATTCTCCACTAAGAGGGCTCGCTCCAACACCCCCATCTGCGTCGGGATGCTGTGAGAGATAACTGAAGCTCTGGTCTCTCCCCTGAGTCCCTGCTCAAAGGTCTGGGCCCTGAATAACGAGTTTTGTACCATATCAATGGAGTAGCACGAGAGGTCGGTGAACCTCACTGAGTACTGAGCTAAAATCATGCTACCTTGCTGCAGATGAAGTAGCTCCTGTATCCGTACCGCTCGAAGGGTGGATGGGACAAATTCCACTCAGAACAGGCTCTCGAAGTCTACCGAGAGAAGTGTCACCTCGTCGTGGACCTGGAGCATCAGGCTCTACCATCTGCCTGTTGCTGCCTGAAGGAGGATGGAAGCAAGGATCACCATAAAGCCTACTGGTGTCCCTACCAGTCTGAAGACTCTTGCCACAGCCTCCAACCAATCCTCAGCCGCCTATGGGTCCATCTCTCCCCGGAACCTGGGTGGCCTCTGGCACTAGAACTCATGCAACGTGCTCAAGCGGCGTGTATTGCTTGCTTCTAGGGCTGGTGGCATCGGTGTCCCAATGGGAAGTGGTACCGCTAGTGCCTCAACTACAAAAGGGCCCTGTACTGAGGCCTCACCGCTCAGCGGGCTGTCATTACGTACAAATCTCGGGTCTCTAACTGGTTGTCTACGGGGAGGCATCCAGAAAGAAACAGATGCGATATGGTCAAAAGAATATACCTGGTGAGCTGACCTGGTTTGAGATGACTTAAGGGAAAAACTTTTGAAAACACACACGCAATCAGTGTTTTAGTGCAATGAGTCAGAAGTCAGAAGTCAGGGTCCTAGTGTATGGATATGTCAGCTCCCCGCACCAACACTGGACTCCCTGAACTGAAAACCACACTTAGTACCTTTAACACTATTGCTTCACAAAAAAAGAAATATCAGAGTCCTAAGTTATGCAATAGAACCGACGTACTCTGATACCAATTTGTCATGACCCATCCCCCGGGGCCCGTATCGTGACTACCCCAAGACCGCCTTCCATAGGCTAGGGGCTGACGACTTGCACCAAAGGTGTAAATCCCTAGAACTGGGAAGGCATTGCCTTTATAACTGAAAACAAACACAACCAGAGTACAAGCATAAGAAAACACTAAGTGAAAACTGCATAACAAGAGTACTGAAAGTAAAGGGGCCAGAATACAATCCCAAATGTAAAGTACAAGTACAACTGAAATCAAGTACAACCAAAAAGGGACAAACAACTGGAAGGTGAAAGCATCTCATGGATCATCCTCCGGGGTTCCTACCTGAAGGGTAGGTACAAATAGCCTCCTCAGTGATCCACGTCCATCTGTCTCCTCCGAGTACCATCTCATCATGAGGTCCACCTCTGGGTACCGTACAGTCCTCGTACACTCTGCCTCGGTCAGTGATGTCCGTCGTCTGTATCCAACACAACGAGGTGAGGGCATAGCCCGTGCAGGGGTGAGTATAACGATACTTAGTAGGGACCCCAAGACCCTCAAGGTCTCACAAAATCCAACAAGGATAATCCAAAAAGTAAGATTTCAATGGATAACCATTACTTAGGTATATGCCCATACATATACCTAAGTTATCAAGTTCCATCTCAATCATGAGGAAAACACAAAGGTCATAGATTTAGCTCAAACCATGATTTTTATTCACGAATTCGAAACCACGGCTGCTGGAGAACTCCTCCTCTATCAAGTACAGTGGGCCTGCTGCTACAACCAAGCGCTTCCCACTAACCTTGGACTACTGAAGTACTCCACCTGTCGAGTACTGTGGGCCTGCTACTACAACCAAGCGCTTACGACCATGGGTCTGCCGCTACAACCAAGCGATCCCCCACATAGCCTACAGAGGTACTCCTGTTGAGTACCGCCGGTATGCCGCTACAACCAAGCACTAATCCACCGTGGGTCTGCTGCTACAACCAAGCGCTCTACACTGGGCCATCCGAATCACTCCGAGTCGATCGATCAACAGTCGTCAAGTCTCAGCCATCTACTAGGTCTCTGCAATCTGCTCGCTCGTCACCGGGAGGGTCCGCTCCACGTTCCACAAGCTGATACTCCAAGTGTCACGAAGTCTCACATATAAGTATCTCAAAGGACCGCCTCATAATAGGGGTCTCAAAGCAACAGACGACGCGTCAATCGGACGCCCGGTTTGTGAGTTATTAGCATTTAAGTCCCGGGGGCCCGGTTGGTTTCGTGTACGAACCAACCCGATCGTAACTCAACTATACCCCAAACTCCCATGGGGTGTACTCAAGGGACTGTTTCTCAATGAGATTACCAATGCCGCTGACGGTTCGTCAAACGGACGTCTGGTCTGAGAGATACTGGCTTTTCCGTTCCAAGGGCCCGGTTGGATTTACACTCGATCCAAACCCGGATGTTTTCTAAGGTCGTTCAAAACTCACTAAGAGTATTGAAAAAGGAAAACCTCATCGTGAGGATCCCAGTTCCACATACGTCGCATTGATCGGACGCACGGTCTAGATGATATTCACGTTTAAGCGAAATGGGCTCGGTCCGTCAAGCCCAGTGGGCTGGCGGGTCGACCCAACCAAGTTTGGCGGGTCTGACCCAACCGATGATCGACCCAGCCCGATGGAGCACCACCTAGTCTGGTGAGGCGCAGCCCAGCCCGGCGGGGCGCGGCTGGCCATGGCTAGGCCCGGCTGGCCGAGCAATGCGGAGGGGCGCGACCCCCCGATTTCCCGAACCGGAGACCCTGATCGGCACCACCCCTCCCGTCTGGCCGGTCGAAGCCGGCCGGTCTTCCTAGTGCAGGCGACCCGCACATCGGGCTGCTGTCCTCCCGCACGGCACCTGTGGGTGCTGCGACCACCTCCAACCCAGCTATTTGATGATCCGACCGGTTCATCCACCGAAGCGGCCCGCGGAACGCGGGCCACGGTCTTCCGCAGAGCGGTGCCAAGAGGCGCTGTGGTTCCTCCAGCCCGGCTGGCTACGGCAGGCAGGTTCTTCTTTGGCCGGGTGGACGGTGGTTGTGGGCCGCGGTTCTTCCGCACGCGGCTGGCGCGCGACCGCCATTATCTCTGGTCTCCGTCGCTTCTGGTTGCCGTCGCCTCTCCCGACACCGCTTTCATCGCCAATATAAACGTGGATCAATGGAGGGTCATCGGGCCGTGTTTGTTCGGCCCGCGCCCTCTGCATTAGGTGATATCAAGAGGCCAAGTCGATCAATTTCATTCAACAACGACAAGAGTATAATTTTATTAAAATAAAATTATACAGACCCCCTACCTCATAATTGAGGTTCGTTCGTCGACGAGCCGTGGAAGACGAGCGTCGCGGTAGTCGGGCGTCAAGGAAAATGACGTCGCGGAGAACGACGTCGTGGAGAACGGTGTCGTCCCGTTAACATTGGAGGAAGAGTCGTTGTCATAGATGGCGTTCCTCATGAGCGGTGTCTTCTCCCTTGACGCGAAGGAAGAGGAAGGAAGACATGTTGTCGTTCTTCGGTGGAATCGGCGTTCTTCGTCGAAGAGAAACACTATTTCTCTAACTCTCCAGAGCCTCCCCAACACAAACAAAAGCCAACCCAAAAATAATAGCTTAGACTATTATTTTATTCTCAACATGAGTTTTAAAATTCAAACACTTAAATTAATTAATTAATTGTGGATCAATTAATTAATTAAATTGTGTTGGAAAAATTAATGGAGGGAGGTGGTGAGTTAGAATTAAAGTAGAGAGGTGGAGAGTTAAGAGAGGGGTTAAAGGGAGTTAAAGAGGGGAGGTAAAAGGGTTTGGGTTTGTGTGGGCCCCACCACTCTAAATACTCTCATGGGAGGTAATGTGGGGTATGAACCCACCTCCAACTCCTCTTTGGAGGAAATAACCACCATCAAATAAAAATTATGTACACATAATAATAATAATTATTTTTTAACGAATCTCCAAAAATTAACTTCTCCTCCCGAGAAAACGCAACTGCAGTAAAGGTCACCTTAAGTGAATACCGGTATTGCGAGTTCATCGGTATCCTCAGATTTCAATTCTGATTACCGGTTAAAAAGATAGAAAAACCCGCACGTACGTTCACTGAACGTACCCGAACAAAACTTCAGAAATTGATTCCAGGCACACCGGGCCTCAGAATCAGGTGCCGTCAGAAATTTTGGAATCGTAAAATTCCAAAGAAATTAAGAAAAAAAATTTGTTGAAATTTCCAGGTCTTTAAATTACCCACACCTCAGGGCTTTACGTCCCCGTAAAGCTACAACACACACTAGGGAAACAATGGTGGGTTCTTTTGAGCCTCCCGCTCCCATGTGCTCTCCTAGCAGGTGAAAACCAGACCTCCTACTAAGCGTATCTGCAACAACTTTCCCCTTCCCAGAAGTATAGACTATCTTGACATCATACTCCTAGAGGAACTCAAGCCATCGCCGCTGTCTCAGGTTCAGGTCCTTTTGGGAGAAGATACACTTGAGACTATAGATATTAGGGTAAACCGCAAACTGTTCGCTCAACAAACTATGGGTGAGACTAGCCAATTGTAAGAACTCGACTTTAGCCTTCCTCGTCTATGTTCTAAAAGAGCTGCTAAGATTTTCCCTTTTATGAAAAGAGAAATTTGGTCTCATCCCCTGGATGAACCACGTCCTTTGCCTAATACAGTCAATCCTGACATGAACGGTACTAATTCATGCCATGGATGATGTCGTAAGGCCTCGATGCTACTACTAAGAGATCCAACCGTTACTCTCGCCTCCAAGGGTTGAGTCACAATGTTGGCATCAGTGTGTGGTCACTGGGTCTCCTCCAGTAGAAATCTCGAAAGTGAGGGTCAAGTCAACAGTTTTAACTAAAACCTCTTAGTATTAACCACACAAAAGGCAGGAAAAAAAAATCACAAAGAAAAGTGTCTTTTATTACTGCATCTAAAAGTACAAATACACATAACAACCACAAACAATAACAACAAGGAAGCTAAAAGCACCAAGAACAAAGGCCTCCATGCCTAGAACTAGTCCTGCTCTTGTCCACTTGCTTCCGGAGCTCCATAGTCGTATGCTTCAGCTGCCTGAAGCTATTCTCTCCCATGTCCACCCATTCCTTATAGTCGGGGTGGACCTACTGGTGGTGGTGGTGGAAACACCTCAAAGCGTCGTCCACCACCAGCTGCACGACCAGATCCTCTACCTCGGTCTCCTACTCCTTGAGGTCTACCTTGATCGAACCTCTGCCTATGCCTGGGAGGTCCTTCATCTATCTGATGATCGTCTGTATGGAGGGTTAGATAGTCACGTGCCATGTGACCAAGCCCGCCACAGGAGTAACATTGTTCGCTCCTGGTAAGTCATTCTCCACCCGGGTGCCTCACACACACGATCCAGAGTCATGCGGTTGACCACCTGTGGGTCTGGTCCTCTTGGATGCTTGTGTCATCTGTCTACTGCCAACTGCAGAAGACTCCGCTGCATGTCAGCTAGTGGGGGGTCTCACTACTGGAGACTGGTCAGCAAGGAAACTATCCACTAAGAGGGCTCGCTCCAACACCCCCATCTACGTCGGGATGCTGTGAGAGATAACTAAAGCTCTGATCTCTCGCTTGAGTTCCTGCTCAAAGGTCTGGGCCCTGAAGAACGGGTCCCGTACCATATCATTGGAGTAGCGTGAGAGGTCGGTGAACCTCACTGAGTACTAAGCTACACTCATGTTTCCTTGTTTCAGATGAAGTAGCTTCTGTATCCGCATCGCTCGAAGAGTGGTTGGGACAAATTTCGCCCAAAACAGGCGCTTGAAGTCTGCCCAGAGAAGTATCGCCTCATCGTGGACCTGGAGCATCAGGCTCCACCATCTCCCTGCTGCTTCCTGAAGGAGGATGGCAGCAAGGATCACCATAAATTCTGCTGGTGTCCCTACCAGTCTGAAGACTCTCTCCACAGCCTCCAACCAATCCTCAGCCGCCTGTGGGTCTTTCTCTCCCTGGAACCTGAGTGGCCTCTGGAGCTGAAACTAGTGCAACGCGCTCAAGAGGCGTGCATCACCTACTTCTGGGGCTGGTGGCATTGGTGGCCCAACAGGAAGTGGTACTGTTGGTGCCTCCTCTGGTGCCTCAATTGGAAGAGGTCCCTGTACTAAGGCCTCATCGCTCGGCGGGCTATCAGTATGTACAAATCTCAGGGCTCTAATTGGTCGTCTGTGGGGAGGCATCGTGAAAGAAACAAATGCGACATAGTCAAAATACTATACCTGGTGATCTGACCTGGTTTGACCTGACTTAAAGGAAAAACTTTTGAAAACACACACACAATCAGTGTTTTCGTGCACTGAGTCAGAAGTCAGAAGTTAGAGTCCTAGTGTACGGATACGTCGGCCGCCCGCACCAACATTGGACTCCCTGAACTAAAAACCACACTTAGTACCTTTAACAATATTTCTTCACAAAAAAGAAATATCAGAGTCCTAAGTTTTGTGGTAGAACCGACGTCCTCTGATAGCAATTTTTCAAGACCCGTCCCCCGGGGACCGTATCGTGACTACCCCAATCCCACCTTCCATAGGCCAGGGGCTAACGACTAGCACCAAAGGCATAAATCCCTAGTAATGGGAAGGAATTGCCTTTATAACTGAAAAAAAACACAAACAGAGTACAAGAGGAAGAAAACACTAAGTGAAAACTGTATAACAAGAGTACTGAAAGTAAAGGGGCCAGAATGAAAGCCCAAATGTAAAGTAAAAATACAACTAAAATCAAGTACAACTAAAAAGGGAAAAATAGATGGAAGGTGAAAAAAGCTCTTGGATCGTCCTTCGGGGTTCCTACTTGAAGGGTAGGTACAAATATCCTCCTTAGTTCTCCACGTCCATCTATCTCCTCCGGGTACCGTCTCATCGTGAGGTCCACCTCCGGGTACCGTCCAGTTCTTGTACACTCCGCCTCGGTCAGCACTGTCCGTCGTCTGCATCCAACACAACAAGGTACGGGCATAACCCGTGTAGGGGTGAGTATAACGATACTCAGTAGGGACCCTGAGACCCTCAAGGTCTCACAAAATTCAACAAGGATAATCCAAAAAGTAATATTTCAATGGATAACTATTACTTAGGTATATTCCCATACATATACCTAAGTTATCAAGTAACCCATCTCAATCATGAGGAAAACACAAATGTCATAGACTCAGCTCAAACCAGGTTTTTTATTCATGAAGTCAAAACCACGACTTCTAGAGAACTCCTTCTCTGTCGAGTATAGTGGGCCTGCCACTACAACCAAGCGCTTCCCACTAACCTTGGACTCTTGAAGTACTCCACCTGTCGAGTACTGTGGGCCTGCTGCTACAGCCAAGTGCTTCCCACCATGGGTCTGCCGCTACAACCAATTGCTCCCGCTCATAGCCTATAGAGGTACTCCTTATGTCAAGTACCGTGGGTCTGCCACTACAACCAAGCACTCCTCTACCGTGGGTCTACTGCTACAACCAAGCGATCCCCACTAGGCCATCCGAATCACTCTGAGTTGATCGATCAACAGTCATCAATTCTCAGCCAACTACTAGGTCTCTACAATCTGTTTGCTCATCACCGAGAGGGTCTACTACACGTGCCACATGCTGATAATCCAAGTTTCATTAAGTCTCACGTAGAAGTATCTCAAAGGACCGCCTCGTCACAGGGGTCTCAACGCAACATACGACGTGTCAATCGGACGCCCGGTCTATGAGTTATTAGCATTTTAGTCCTTGGGGCCCGATTGATTTCATATACGAACCAACCTGACTATAACTCAACTATACCCAAAACTCCCATGGGGTGTACTCAAGGGACCGTTTCTCAACGAGATTACCAATGCCGCTGACGGTTCGTCAAACGGACATCCGGTCTGAGAGATACTGGCTTGTCCGTTCTAGGGGCCCGGTTGGATTTACACTAGATCCAAACCCGGATGTTTTCTAAGGTCATTCAAAACTCACTAAGAGTACTGAAAAAGGACAAAATAATCACGAGGATCTCAGTGCCGCAGACGGCTCGTCGATCAGACGCACGGTCTAGATGATATTCGCGTTTAATCGAAATGGGCCCCGTCTGTCAAGCCCAGTGGGCTGGCGGGTTGGCCCGACCTAGTTTGGTGGGTCCAACCCAGCTGAGGGTTGACCTGAACCAATGGAGCATGACCCAGTGGCTCACAGCCCAGACCGGCATGGCCCGACCTGGCCCGGCCCGCGGCTGGCCACGGCTCGGCCCAGCTGGCTGAGCGATGCGGGGGGGTGCGGCCCCCCGGTTTCCCGAACTGGCGGTGCTGCCCCTCCTTTCCGGCCGACCAAATCTGGCCGGTCTTCCCAGCACGAGTGGCCCGCACAGGGGGCCACTGTCCTTCCATGCGGCACCTGCAGGTGCCCCAGCCACCTCCAACCCGGCTGGCTGACGAGCTGGCCAGTTCGTCCGCCGAAGCGGCCCGCGGAGCGCGACCCACGGTACTCCGCAACGCGGTGCCATGGGAAGCTGCGGTTCCTCCAGCCCGGCCGACTATGGCCGGTAGGTTCTTCTTCGGCTGAGCACCCTCGGTTGCAGGCCACGGTTCTTCCGCACGCGGCCAGCGCGCGACCGCCATTATCTCCGATCACCGTTGCTTCCGGTCGTCATCGCCTCTCCCAAAAACGCTTTAGTCACCAATATAAATGTGGATCAACAGAGGGTCATCGGGCCGTGTTTGTTTAGCTCGCGCCCTCCACGTTAGGCGATATCAAGAGGATAATTCGATCACTTGCATTCAACAATGAAAAGAGTATAATTTTATTAAACTAAAATTATACAAACCCCCTACCTCGTAATTGAGGTTCGTTCATCGACGATCCATGGAAGACGAGCATCACGGTAGTCAGGTGTCGTGGAAGACGTCGTCACAGAGAATGGCGTCATGGAGAACGGTGTCATCCCGTCAATGTTGGAGGAAGAGTCATTGTCGTAGATGGCATTGTAGACCCCGGAAAACTCGTCCCCAAAATTTTCCAAATGCTTCCATACATGATCCAAGATCGTATTCCATTTCGCAAGATTCTATTTGGTAGGTCATAGGGCCCGAATGGAGTTACGGATTAGGATTTATAAACATTTGAAGTTTGTATAGAAAACTGGTTCGCAAATCCCATTCGCGAAGCCGCCTCCGCGATTGAGGAGCGCCGCCGCGAAGCACAGGAGGCGGGATGCTCCGCGAACGAATTTGACATTCGCGAACCCACCGCGAAGCAGAGGAGGTGGTAATGCTCCATGAACGCCCTGACGTACGCGAGCCCTCCGTGAAGCAGAGGAGGCGGTAATGCTCCGCGAACGCCCTGGCGTTCATGAGCCTGCCGCGAAGCAAAGGAGGTGGGACGGCTCCACGAAGTGCCTTGACGTTCGTGACGTGCCGCGAAGATCCACTGTGGAGCAAGCTCCGTCTTCGCGCCGCGTGAGCTCTGCCTCACGGCGCCCTTGCCTATAAATACCCAGCTCACCCCCCTTCTCTGGACGGCCAGCCATGACCACTTCGCCCCTTGGGCGGCCGAGTGGAGCTCCGCATTGCAGCTCCGCGAGGCCATGCTCTGCGAGCAGCTTCCTTCGCGTTGCTACTCTGCGAGCCGAGGCTCCGTGAGTCCATGCTCCGCGATGCTGCTCCGTGAGACCAAGCTCTGTGAGACCCCTTTTCTCCGTGAGAGAACATTTCTCCGCGAGTCCATGCTCCGCGAAGCTACTTCACGAAGACCCATCCTTTGCGAGGATCCTACCTTCGTGCCCACCGGTCCTTACCGCGGGGGCTGCGCCCCCACACCCCCGCTCGGGGTAAGTGCCGGGCTTCGGTCCCGGCCCTCCGGGCCGGTCCCTTCACTACCATCACAGACCCCCATGAAAAATGGGGAGTCACACCGTGAACTTTTCACCCCGGGACGTCGGGATTTTCCATTGCGCACTTATGCGCTCCCACCTTCCACCTATGGAATACCATGATTAAAGATACTCCTCCACACACCATGAAACACTGTGAGTTGACATATTCCTCTTGGTTTCATTCCATGTCTTGAGTTGAGATTCTCATCATCAATTCCCCGAGTACCTTGAGTCGAACCATTCCTCAGGAAACTCCTCCAAACCCTATCACTTGGCTCCTATGCCAGGTTGAACCAGAAAGGGCCGCCCTTTCATAAGACCCAACACCAACCATTTCTAGGCACCTTCTGCCAACATTCCTTTCTACATGACTCTAAACTATAGTAATCCCTATCTAACAATTAATAGGATGCCTCTTGCTCCTAACAAGAGATGCCTCCTTCTCCTAGCATGAGATGCCAACAATCCTTTCTATATGAATCTAAACTGTAGTAATACCTATCTAACAATTGATAGGATGCCTCTTGCTCCTAACAAGAGATGCCTCCTGCTCCTAGAATGAGATTCCAATAGTCCTTTCTACATGACTCTAAACTGTAGTAATCCCTATCTAAAAATTGATAGGATACCTCTTGCTCCTAACAAGAGATGCCTCCTGATCCTAGCATGAGATGCCAACAGTCCTATCTACATGACTCTAAACTGTAGTAATCCCTATCTAACAATTGATAGGATGCCTCTTTCTCCTAACAAGAGATGCCTCCTGCTCCTAGCATGAGATGCCAACAGTCCTTTCTACATGGATCTAAACTGTAGTAATCCCTATCTAACAATTGATAGGATTCCTCTTGCTCCTAACAAGAGATGCCTCCTGCTCCTAGCATGAGATGCCAACAGTCCTTTCTACATGACTCTAAACTGTAGTAATCCCTATCTAACAATTGATAGGATGCCTCTTGCTCCTAACAAGAGATGCCTCCTGCTCCTAGCATGAGATGCCAACAGTCCTTTCTACATGACTCTAAACTGTAGTAATACCTATCTAACAATTGATAGGGTGCCTCTTGCTCCTAACAAGAGATGCCTCCCACTCCTAGCATGAGATGCCAACAGTCCTATCTACATGACTATAAACTATAGTAATCCCTATCTAACAATTGATAGGATGCCTCTTGCTCCTAACAAGAGATGCCTCCTTCTCCTAGCATGAGATTCCAACAGTCCTATCTACATGAATATAAACTGTAGTAATACCTATGTTCCAAACATAGGATGCCTCTTTCCCTATACAAGAGATTCCTTATGCTCCAAGCACAAGACGCCTAATTCCATGATTACAGTGGCATAATTCCAACGCCCCTTGGCATTCTCCCTCTTGTGCACCAGTGCATAAGTGAAGGCCTCAATTCACCAGTGATTTGGGATGCCCTCATGGCCAGACATGAGGAAGACACCTGGGCAGCTTCCTAGCATAATCCCCATCCACGATTGCCGCTCCATAGCGGCACCCGAGCAGCTTCTTTGCATAAGCCCCATTCACCATTTCCGCTCCTTAGCGGCACACCAGGAAGCTTCCTAGCGTAAGCCCCATTCACTATTGCTCCTCCCTAGCGGCACCAGGGAAGCTTCCTAGCGTAAGCCCCATTCACCAGTGCCGCTCCTTAGCGGCACACCGGGAAGCTTCCTAGCGTAAGCCCCATTCACTATTTCTGCTCCATAGTGGCATCCGGGAAGCTTCCTAGCGTAAGCCCCATTCACTATTGCCACTCCATAGTGGCACCTGGGCAGCTTCCTAGCGTAAGCCCCATTCACTATTGCCGTTCCATAGCAGCACCTGGGCAACATCCTTGCGTAAGCCCCATTCACCATTGCCGCTCCATAGCGGCACCTGGACAGCTTCCTAGCATAAGCCCCATTCACTATTTCCACTCCATAGTGGCACCCGGGTAGCATCCTTGCGTATGCCCCATTCACTATTACCGCTCCATAGCAGCACCTGGGAAGCTTCCTTGCGTAAGCCCCATTCACTATTGTCACTCCTTTTCAGCGGTAAGCCGTTGAAATCCCTTTGCAGCGGTAACCCGTTGTGACCCAATCCAACGGTAAGCCGTTGAAACCCCCAATCGGTGGTAAGCCGTCATTAGGAGAACTACGAGGACTTTGATTCCCTGCCACGGGGATACGCAGGAAGCCTCCATGAGGCTCAATCCCAAAACTATCGTCATCCTCTTCTTCGGGCCTCCATCCTGAAGTAAGTCCCAGCACCATGGGCTGCCTAACGCGTAAGCCCCTCTTTGCTTCTCACGGACGCACCCTTCGCAACATGATCGTCAGGTCCTTGCTGCCTCTTGTTTCTCACACCGAGCATGACTCACGTGGGCTTAGAGTAAGCATCGGCCATGGCAATACCCTCATCCAGCATGACGTTAAACTTTATACCCTCGTCCAGCATGACGTTAAACTGTATGCCCTTGTCCCGCATGACATTAAACCGCACACCCTTTGAACTACGAGGTCTTTGATCCATGTCAAGGCATGGTATGTAGGAAGCCTCTACGAGGTTCAAGCCCACCACCCGGTCATTCCGACCTCATTCACGTCGGTTAACCACCGTCCCGCATGACGTTAAACTGTATTCCATCATTTGAACTACAAGGTATTTGATCCATGTCAAGGCATGGTACGTAGGAAGCCTCCACGAGGTTCAAGACCACCCGTCATCTAATTCACGTCGAGTTCCACTTGCGTCCAACATGACGTTAAACTGCGTTTCAGTCCGACAGTAAGCCGTTGTGACCAACCCAAACTACGAGGACTTTGATCCGTGTCAAGACATGGTATGTAGGAAACCTCCCTGAGGTTCAAGACCAACAATCATTGGCCCAGACCGTCTCCTTGTCGGTGTGACAAGCCCCCATTTTCTCCCGAACTGCGAGGACTTTGATCCATGTCAAGGCGTGGTACGTAGGAAGCCTCCCTGAGGTTAAAGCCCATCCCCTTTGGACCAAGGTCCCTCCTTCCTTACGTCGGTCCGCTGACACCCACCATCTGAACTACGAGGACTTTGATCCATGTCAAGGCATAGTACGTAGGAAGCCTTCATGAGGCTCAAGCCCACCACTAGTAGACCCCCGGGTCTACTTTCATGTCGGTTCACCGATGAAACCATTTGAACTATGAGGTATTTGATCCATGTCAAGGCATGGTACGTAGGAAGCCTTTCAGAGGTTCAAGCCCACCACCCATCGGACCAAGGTTCACCTTCACGTCGGTTCGCCGACGAAACCCCTTTGAACTACGTGGTCTTTGATCCATGTCAAGGCATGGTACGTAGGAAGCCTCCATAAGGTTCAAGCCCATCACCCAGTAGTTCCGACCTCCTTCATGTCAGTTCGCTGACAAAACCCATTGGACCAAGGTACACCTTCATGTCGGTTCACTGACGATGCCCATCGGACCAAGGTCCACCTTCACGTCGGTTCGCTGATGATGCTCATCGGACCAAGGTCCACCTTCACGTCGGTTCGCTGATGCATCAGACCAAGGTCCACCTTTACATTGTTTCGCTGACGACATCCATCGGGCCAAGGTCCACCTTCACGTCGGTTCACCGGCACCATCCCGAACTACGCGGAATTTGATTCCCTGCCACGGGGATACATAGGAAGCCTCTTCAAGGCTCAAGACCAACTTCACTGTCTCCCCTGCGATGGTCCCATTTCATTCCCCCTCCACTTCATTCATCCATCCATCACCCATCCTGATTCTCACTCGGGCCGCCACATCCAGGTGGGATCATTCCATCCACCTCCTCGCTGCTCCTAGCGGTGCATGGGCCGCTTTCCACGTGTAAACCCCATCATATCTCTGGGTCGTTGTCCTCTGTGTACACCTCGATTCATCACCCTTTCGAACTACATGGGTTTTGATACCTGTCCTCTATACAGGGTATGTAGGAAACCTCTAAGAGGTTCAATCCCAACCAATGGTAATCCATGGTGTCCCCCATCCTGGGGCGCACTTCCCCTGATCTGCCCTCAGTGGTGTTCAGATCAGCCATTACGGTGTGACATCTCCCCTCTAGGGAGTGCACCACCTCAGATCCATCCTCATTGGGTGTTTTGATCCATCCATCTTCCAGGTGTTCTCCCTTTGGGATATACCAATCTGATCCGTCTTTATGGGACTTTCTGATCACCCTCATTCCATCTTCGTAAGACGTTAAACTCACGGCCTACCTCGTGATAAACATGAGATGCCTGAGGAAAACCTCAGATGACACGCCTTTGGCGTAACCATCTCCATAAGACGTTAAACTCGCAGAATACCCTGTGTTAAACACAGGAAGCTGAGGAAAACCTCAGATATATGCCTCGGGTTCTGAACCCTTGATATGCCCTCTTATGAGGAAGAATACAGGTTCCCCTATGTCCACGCACCTAGAGGTTCCCCGACATGCCTGATGTTGCCGTCTACTCCGACCAAAGGTCACTACCATGTCAAGACCCTAAGGAAAGTCTTGACGGAAGTAGTGTAATTAACTGGCGTCCATGAAGATATGGCACCAGGAATGAGATTCACGAACAACGTATTAAATCTATGAGGGAGACCCGCACAAGGTGATGAGTTCTGAGGAGGAATCCACATAAGGAAGAACCTACATCCCATCATCCTGTTTCGATCAAGGAGAAAACGTCCCTAAACAAGGAGCGAATGCCGCCCGCCTTTGGAAAGCAGGAATGCGGGGAAACAGCAGCGCATCCTCACAGATAGATGCGCGCGCCCCGGCGAAAGCGTCAGAAACATGCATTCCTCATGAGCGGTGTCTTCTCCCTTGGCGCGGAGTAAGAGGAAGGAAGACACGTCATCGTTCTTCAATGGAATCGGCGTTCTTCGCTAAAGAGAAACACTATTCCTCTAAATCTTCAGAGCCTCCCCAACAAAACCAAAATCCAACCCAAAAATAATAGCTTAGACTATTATTTTATTCTCAACATGAGTTTCAAAATTCAAATACTTAAATTAATTAATTAAATGTGGATCAATTAATTAATTAAAGGGTGTTGGAAAAATTAATGGAGGGAGGTGGTGAGTTAGAATTAAAGTGGGGAGGTGGAGAGTTAAGAGAGGGGTTAAAGGGAGTTAAAGAGGGGAGGTGAAAGGGTTTAGGTTCGTGTGAGCCCCACCACTTTAAATCCTCTCATGGGAGTTTATGTGGGGTGTGGCCCCACCTCCAACTCCTCTTTGGAGGAAATAACCACCATCAAATAAAAATTATGTACACATAATGATTATTATTTTTTTTAACGAATCTCCAAAAATTAGCTTCTCCACCCGAGCAAACGCAACTGCGGTAAAGGCCACCTTAAGCGAATACCGACATTGCGAGTTCATCAGTGTCCTCAGATTTCAATTCTGTGCACCGGTTCAAAAGATAGAAAACCCGCACGTACGTTCATTGAATGTACCCTAAAAAAACTTCAGAAATTGATTTCAGGCACACCGGGCCTCGGAATCTGGCGCCGTCAGAAACTGCGGACTTGTAAAATTCCAAAGAAATTAAGAAAAAAATTTCTTTGAAATTTCCGGGTCTTTACAATTATAATATTATAAACTTACCCTAAAACTTGTTATAATCTTATTGTATGAGTTATTATCAACCATGACCATCCCTGGGCCTAAATTGTGACATTTGGAAGCCACTTGGGTGTGATTATGACATTTATAACATTTAATTTAAAGTAAAGACAAATATATCATTAAATGTCTCTTCTTACTAGAACAATTTTAATATTGGTTTATATAAGTGATATATTTAAATATAAATCATCCTTAGAAATATAAAAATATTACATACAATAAGGAAATTTATTTATAATTTTTTTGAATTAAATAATTAAATTTAATTGTGTCACAAAGATGATGTAGTAATAGATTTATTAAAGAAAGAATAAAATAAATGATATTAAAAATATTAAAATAAATATAATTTGAAATATTTTATGCCATACAAAAATTTTTATGTATGACCATGACATTTTAGTATTGAGTTGATTTAGTTTTTTCAAAGGAATCAAGTTGTTATGATATTTTAAAAAATTCATGTAATGAATAATGTCAAAATTGACACAATTCATATTTTAAAGTATAAAATATTTAATTAAATCATATAAAATTTATAAAAATATAAGATTCAAACAAAAAGTTTATATAAATCTAAAAATATCATTAATGACTCATTAATTGGACATTTAGCATGATTTGGTAATTATTTTAACCCTGTAAGTGTAATTACTTGATAAAATGGTAAGAGTTAAAAGGGGTTAAAACAAAAGGATAAAGATTAAAAAAAATAAAACTTGTCTAATTTTTATTGGATTATTATATTTCAACCCATACTCATAATATATTTTAAATAAATGATTTTGTACCCATTTTTAATTGAAATTTAATTTATATTAATTTAATACTTTTAATAATTCAAAGGGTGCCCCTCCCCTCACCTATAAAAGGCACCTATTCCTCTCTATTACTCACACTTCAAAAACCATTTTTTCCAGACAAGATCTACCCAAACCCTTCTTATAATCCCTCCCCACATTATTGAAGCCTTATTTTAGGTATAAAACCCTTCTTATAGGTGTTAAAGTGTTCTTTAAAGGTGATCAACTGAAGAAGAGATATCATTTTCATTTAAGTGTTTCTATTTTACTTCTTCTTCCACTTCCTTAAAATATCTTTCAACCATGATGAGATAATAAATAAAGTATAGTAAATATAATGAGATCTTATTATGTTAATATCATAACCTAAATCCGTCTCCAATTTTATCAAATAGTAAATTAACATTTCGTTCGTGTGTATGGTGGACTACCGCCTTACGGACCGATATAGTTTATTTTTCGTTACCGTCTCTCAAGACTAGACATAATGATGGAATTAATGTTTCTATATGATGTTAATGAAATATTTATCATTATAATAAAATAATATATCAATTATTTTCCTACTTTATATGCATATAAAAATGGTAACATCATTTGTGCGTACGTGTGATCTATCACCTCCACGAAGCGATGCAAATCATTTTTATTCACCACATTACTTGTATGATATATATAAGTATATTTAAATGATTATTACGATGTTAATAATATTAGTATTATTATTTAAAGATAAAATGATAATTACATTATTTTTATAGTGATCAATGAAAAATGGAAACGTTACTCATGTGTACATATGACTTACTGTCTCCATGATTATAAAATTGTTCATTTTTAATTACCATAATTAATGGTTTGATTTAAAAGTATAATGTATGTATAAAATTGATCCTTATTTCATGAATATTATTATGGGGATTATGGAATTAGGATTATATAGACTATTGACAACGTACCAAGTTCATTTTTGACTCAAGTACCAAATATCGACACAACATACGATATGAAGTTAAATAATTATTTAATTGTTATAACATGATAATAAGTGATATAAAAGAAATAATAAACTTGAAAAAGGTTGTAAATAAAGTATAAATTAACCTAAGTTTATTATTTAGGAGTATAAATATTGTACATGACGAGCCAGACTCACGATAAGGGACTTCTTCTCAATCTCCTTTCATTGAGGCATATTTTGATGTTATACACCACCTTCTTTTATATGGTGTATAATTAAACCCTTTGAATTTTAATTTAATTCAAAGGTTTTCAAAAGGAATATTTTTATATGAATCATTTTACTAAATTACAAAAAGATTTTTTTTAAGGTATATGGCGACAATACCTTTTCCTCCACCATGACCATTATTTGGTATTTGGATTCCTCTACAAACCGTAATGTTTTTTAAAAGAAAAATAAATACCATATTAAATTTTTAGGTATTTTGGTATTAAAAATGGTTTTGATAATGGATTTATTTTTTCAATATCTTGAAATGATATCTTGTGATTGTAATGTGGAAATATTATTTTTCCTTTATACTTGTTAATGTGTTTTGATTATGTTATGGTTCTTGGGAATTGATTATGTATATGGGTGGTTCCATGATAAACTAAGGGAGGGTGAGATCATGATAACTCTCCAATGCATTGGATAATGAGACAAAGTTAAGCCATAATGTTTCTCCTAAAATATTTGGGGAATATACTATGATGGGTATTCTAAACATAACCATGAAGGTTACTCCCTATGTAGTTGTGAAAGCTACAATGTAAGTATGATATGAATTACACAAGTTAACTTTATAATTTATGATTGCCAGAATTTTTTTTGGAATCTTATGATTTTATGAAGTATGTTAAAGAGATTATGTTTTTTCATGAAAATTATGATTTTGTAATTTTTTTCACAAGTTTAAATTATTCATGGACTAACAATTTCATTACTTATTTTATATCCCTTACTGAGCTTTTTGTGATTATCCCAAGTTTTAAAAATATTTTACAAAGGGTATAGGGATGGGTAAAATAAAGGAAGTTGTTAAGATGAATGTTATGAAGATTTTTATCAAGAAAAAAAATCATGTTTAAATAGTTTCATTTTTTTGAAAAAATGGATAGTGAGTAAAAGTGTCTAATTTTTAATATTTGAGTTGTTATGTAATAGTTATGACCTAATTATCTAAAAATATAAACCTAAAAAGATCCTCAATGTGAATTCTTGATTTAACTCAAGATTATGTAACAGTTAAGGATAGGTACTTATAGTTGGTATCAGAGGATGGTTTAGACAACTTTAGAGGTTAGAGTGATATTTAAGCATAAGTTACAAGTTATATATATCCATAATGGTTAGCATAATAGAAAGAGTCATAGTTATTTTAGATTAATTGAATGAGTTTGAGATAACATGAATAAGTATATCTTAGTGTTTATCTTATTCATAAGATAGTATGTGATGATTTTATTGATATAATCACACTAAATTTTTTGGTTTTAGTAAATGGTTGAATCCAACAGGCACCAAAGTAACAATGGATGTGAAGGAAAATGTGGTGGTTCTTTGAATAAGAAACCAAATGAAATAGGATATATAATGAGAACTCTCATGGTTATTCTAAACCAACTATCAGGATTCATGATTAACCCCTGGAAACTTGGTGAGTTTTATAATGCATCATATATGAGAGAAATGAATCTCTATAGAAGTTCAGGTAATAATAAAAATGGTATGTATATTCAATGAAATATGTGTCAAGGATGTGGAAAGAAACACCTAGGAAAATGTTTAAAGGAATGAGAAGATGTTATATATGTGGTAATGAAGGTCATAAAACAATAAAATTCCAAGGAAAAAGGAATAATTCCATTGAATCTAGGAAAGAGAAATAAGTTCTTTATGAGTTATCAATTGAATGTTTTAAATGCGGGGAGTATGGTTATTATGAAAATAAATTTCCTATAAAGAAGGTTTTCAAATAGGATCAGGATGACCATACAAATAAATGTTTAGAAATATGTATTCCATTCCAATTAAAGTTGTGGAAACTGAAGATGATCTATTAAAGGTATGAATTATTTCTTATCTCATGTTTTGACATTATTGAATCTTAGGACATGATTCATGTTTTTGTTTGCAGGAAAGAAGTATTAAAGAATAATATGGAAAATCATGGCTAAAGGATCACAAAGAATGATGAATAATTAAAAAGTCTACATATAAAGTATTCAAGATTTACAGTATACTTTAGGATGATTAAAATTTTAAAACTATTAATGCTCTTTTGATGATGGGATTACTTTGGAAGACTTTTTTCTAGTATGTGTAACACTGGAGTTTGTTATGTGAAAATTTTATTTCATAAAGAATTATCTTTTCTTGTGTGGAAATAATTAAAAAGGTATGGATAACCATTAGGGTTTATATAATCTTTGATTTTTAGGTAATTATGGGTTATTACATTTTGGGTTTAAAAATGAAAGTTATGAGATAAAATTTGAGCATATAACATGTTATAATTATTTTTGAGGATTTTATATCATTTGGGAATGTTATAAAATTATATAATTTTAGGAAAAGGAAAACTTGCAAGAAGGGTGACAACCCATTGCATCAGACAAGGCTATGGAAATCAAACCCATAAACGAAGTGCGATAAGGCTTTATCACCTACCACTAGCATACGTGAAGACCTTGGTTAGTATGAATTTTTATTTTTAGTTAAACAAGTTGAAATAATAATAATAATTTTATTTTGGGAACTTATGTTTTATCAAATTGATATCCTTGGTGTTGGAAAATGATTTGGGGATTAAGTGATAAATGTCATTTCAGAAGACATTCACTATTTTGGGAACCCTATATGACCAAGGTAAATAGAATACTATGGGATTTCATTTAAGGAGTAATGGTTGAATTTTATTTTGGAATAATCTATGTTTTTATTGTGTAATTATAGAGATTTGGGTTATTTATGGAAATGATTAACCTATCTTGGAGAATATGTGATTTTAGAAATTACATTTTTGGTATGATACATTAAGAGCAATCGATGTTATTTGGAGATAAATGTTAAAATTTATCTTGGAATACCATGTAATCAAATTCTTCTAAGTTTTGGGTTTAAAACTTAGTTTGGATTATTTTTGAGGGATTTCAGTGATAGTTGTTTGTTGAATGGTATATTTTTAACTTTTGGTATTATAGTTGAATTTTGAAGATTAAAATTAGTTTCTCATTATACAATGGTTTATTCTTTTTGAAGAATTGTTTTATATTATCCTAACTATATTTTTTTGGTTAATGTTTTAAGATAGGAGAAATATATAGTTAATCTTTTGTGGATCATGTGATTCTCTAGAAGTTGATTCCAGTGTTTTAGGTGTGAAAAACTCAACTTTAATACTCATTGTTTAGAGAAAAAGATAATTTTGTGGTGGAATTTGATTAAAGGATGAAACTCTACTTTTCAATTAAGTATATTTACTTATGTTCTTAGTATATGAATTAAATTAATTACTCAAATTTATGAAAATGATATTAGAACAAAAATATTATCCATTTACTTTTAATTATAAGAAATTAATAACCTTTTAACCAATTACAAATTTACGGTTTTGTGATTGTTAACTTTCTCCTAACCATGTTTTCTATCACTCTCTATAAGAACTTGATGGTTAGTTTTCTCTTCCATATCCATGTTTTCCTACATGGAACCATAATATTTGTTATCTTGGGTGATCTTTTTACTTCACTTTATTTCTTTTAAATTTAAGGTTTTATTGATTCTTTTTTCTATGTGGGATTTCAATGAAGTAATTTTGAAAATTGAAACCTTAGTTACTGAGCCCAACTTTAAAATTACTTGGATGCAATTTCCAAAAGAGGGAAGGATTTAACATCTCGAGTAATTATAGAATAATAACTTTTCATATTTATCAATATTTATGAATTAGATAGTAATTTTACTTTAAAAGGGATGCTATGTCTGATAGCATAAATGACACACAATGATGAGTTTTTTTTTAAATCTTACATTGCACACAAGACAAAGTTATACTAAAAAATAATATATTATTAATACTATTATTTTATGTTTTAGTTATTGTATAGTCGTTAGAATGACAGGAATGAATGATATTAACTAAATTATAAAAATAGGGTTTATATAAGTTTATATAATGATCCATTGGTTATAAAATTAATTAGAAATGAAAATAAAAACCAATTGAATATAAAGGATGTGTTTTTATGAAAAATTATTTAAGTGAGAATAATTATGTTTATAAAATAATCAAATCACTCTTGTTGGATTATATTAATGAAATATAAATTAAATATGACGTTTAAAATTCATCTTATATGTTTTCTTGACATGACATAAAAAGAAATTCAATTTTATAAATAAAAGGAGTAGTTTTCAAAAAAGGTATTTTTAACGCCTTTTGATAGAGAATCCATTTTAAATCTATTTTTTGTAACTTTTATAAATTATATTTGAAAAAATAAACTTCTTATTGAGAATCTAGATATAAAAGTTTACTTTGGTTGAATTTTTGGTATTTTTCTGATAAAATTCATATTTTAATGAATAATGAAAATACTGCATTTTAATTCAAAAATTCCTTTTTGTCTAATTTATTTATATTTTAAGATTATCATTTTACATGATTTTAAGGTATAATTAGGTGATTTTTTATTAATTAATCCAATTTAGTTCATTGGATGCAATTTCAAATTAAAATTAAATAGAAAAACAATGTGAACTTTTGAACGTTTTACTTAAAAAACACGTTTTCTTGATCCATCAACGAGATTGGTGTTAAAATTAATTTAACCACTTATGTCAATTGAATTTTAAAAAATAGACACAAATGGTTGTAATAATTATAAAAAATATGGTACAATATGATTAAAATAATTTTTAGTGAATAGTAACTTTAGAATTTTATTTACCACAGTTAAAGGTAAATAGGGTAAGTAAAGGTAAAATTAATATTATAATATTATAAACTTATCCTAACACTTGTATTAATATTATTAGATGAGTTATTATCAATTATAACCATATTTGGGCCAAAATTGAGACCTTTACAAGCCACTTGGGTGTGATTATGACATTTATAACATTTAATTTAAAGTAAATGCAAATATGTCATAAAAATGTCTCTTCTTACCAATTTTTTTAATATAGGGTTATTTAAGTGATATATTAAACTATTAATAGTCAATATAAATCTGGAAATATTACCTAAAACATGGTAATTTATTTATAATTTTTAGGAATTAAATAATTTAATTTAATTATGACACAAAGATGATGTAGTAATAGATTTATTAAAGAAAGA
This sequence comes from Viscum album, assembly GCA_963277665.1. Classification (NCBI taxonomy): domain Eukaryota; kingdom Viridiplantae; phylum Streptophyta; class Magnoliopsida; order Santalales; family Viscaceae; genus Viscum; species Viscum album. The sequence goes on along the minus strand of OY728125.1, from coordinate 1,832,153,127 downwards.
ATCAAATAAATAATATTAATAATATTAAAATAAATATAATTTGAAATATTTGATGCCATAAAAAGATTTTTTGGATGACTCTAATATATTAGTATTGAGTTAATGTAGTTTTTTCAAAGGAATTAAGTTGTTATCATTTTAAAAAAAAGTCATGTAATGAAGTGTCAAAATTGACATAATTCATATTTTAAAATATAAAATATTTAATTAAATGATATAAAATTTCTAAAAAATATAATATTCTAAAAAAAGTTTAGATAAATATAAAAATGTCATTAATGACTCATTCATTGGACGTTTGGCATTATTTGGTAGTTATTTTAACCCTCTAACTGTAATTACTTGATAAAATGGTAAGAATTAAAAGGGGTTAAAACAAAAAGATAAGGATTAAAAAAAATTAAACTTGTATAATTTTCATTATATGGTTAGATTTTAACCCATAATTATTTTATATTCAAACTAAATTAGTTTTTACCCATTTGGAATCGAAATTAAATTTATATTAATTTAATACTTTTAATAATTCCAAGGGTGCCCCTCCCCTCCCCTATAAAAAGGAACCCATTACTCTCTATTTATAACACTTAAACAAACATTTGGTTTAGTAAATATATACCAAAAAAAATTCCTAGAATATCTACCCATATTCTTGAAGCCTTATTTTAGTTAGAACACCCTCTTTATAGGTGTTAAGGTGTTCTTCAAAGGTGATCAACCAAAGAAGAGGTATCGTTTTCATTTAAGTGTTTCTATTTTATTTATTCTTCCACTTACTTCATATTTAATCCAACCATGAGGAGATAATAAATATAGTATCATAAATATACTGAGATATTATTATGTTAATATAATCCCCTAAATACATCTCTAATTTTCATGAAATGGGAAATGAACATTTCGTTCGTGTGTACGGCGGACTACCGCCTCGCGAACTGATATATTTCGTTTTTCATTACCATCTATAAAGAATGGTCATAATGATGAAATTAATGTCTATATATGATTTTAATGAAATATTTATCATTATAATTGAATAATATAACAATTATTTTCTTAATTTCTATGCACATAAAAATGATAATGTTGTTCGTGCGTACGTGTGAACTATCACCTTCACAAAGCGATGTGAATCATTTTTATTCACCACATTACTTGTATGATATATATAAATATATTTTAATGATTATTATGATTTTATTAATATTATTATCATTATATAAATATAAAATTATAATTAACTTATTTCCATAATGATCAATGAAAAATTGAAACGTTACTCTTGCATATATACGACCTACTGTCTCCATGATTATAACGTTGTTCATTTTTCATTACCATAATTAATGGTTTGATTTAAAAGTATAATATATTTTTAAAAGTGAAACTTATGTCCTGAATATTATTTTGTAGATTATTTAATTATTACATATGCACTATTGACATCGTACCAAGTTCATTTTCGACTCAAGTACAAAATATCGACAAAATATCTGATATGAACTTAAATAATTACATAATTGTTATAATATGATAATAAGTGATATAAAATAAATAATAAAATTGAAAAAGGTTATCAATAAAGTATAAATTAATCTAAGTTTATTATTCAAGAATATAAATATTCTACATGATGAGTTCGACTCACGGTAAGGGACTTCATCTCAAACTCCTTTCATTAAGGCATATTTTGATTTTATAAACCACCTTCTTTTATACAGTGTATAATTAACCACATGAATTTTAATTTCATTAAAAGGTTTTAAAAAGGAATATTTTTATATGTAGTTTTTTAATAAATTAAAAAGTAATTTTTTCTTAAGGTATATGGCGATAATGAATTTTCCACCGCTATAACCATTATTTGGTATTTAACTTCCTCTACAAGCCATAATGTTTTTTAAAAGAAAAATAAATACCATATTCCTTTTTTAGGTATTCTGGTATGTAAAATGGTTTTGATAATGGATTTATTATGTCAATATCTTGGAATTATATCTTGTGATTACAATGTGGAAATGGTATTTTTCATTTATTCTTGTTAATGTGTTATGATTATATTATGGTTCTTGGTAATTGCTTATGTATACGAGTTGTTCCATGATAAACCGAGAGAGTGTGAGACCGTGATATCTATCCAATGAATTGGGTAATTAGATAGAGTTAAAATATATGGTTTATCCTAATATATTTAGGAAATATACTGTGATGGGTATTCAAAATGTAACCATAAAGGTTAATCCCTATGTAGCTGTGAAAACTAAAATGTAAGTATGATAAAGATGCAAAAAGTTACCTTTATGATTTATGATTACTAAGAAGTTTTTTAATATTATTATTATTTCATGAAGTATGTTAAATAGATTATGTTTTATAGGTGAAAATTATGATTTTTTGAAAATGTTTTCACGAGTTTAAATTATTTGTGGACCAATAGTTTCATTACTTATTTTGTATCCCTTACTGAGATTTTTGTGCTCATCATAATTATTTAAAATATTTTCCATAGGGTATAAGTATGGTTAAGAGAAAGAAATAAGTCAAGATTAATGTTATAAATATTTTCATCAAGAAAAAGAAATCATGTTTAAGGAGTTTTATTTTGTGAAAAAATGGACAGTGAGTAGAAGTGTCTACTTTGTAATATTTGAGTTGTTATGTAGTAGTTATGGAATAATTATCTAAAACTATAAAATTAAAAATATCCTCAATGTGAATTATTGATTTAAATCAATATTATGTAACATTTAAGGATGGGTCCATATATTTTACTCCATGTCCGAGACCCCTGAATCCATTAGAGGCTTCATCCGACCACTCTAAAGGTCAGATAAAGTGAAGAGCACTGCTGAATTCACCTAAATGCCATTACCGCTATTGGAAGAGCTCAGTCTTAAGATGAAGTCCACTTACTTCACTCCAAAAATACCATAGATGAATTTGAAGGCCTCAAAAGGCCACACTAACACCATGTCAAGATTCATCTGACTACTTTAAAGGTTGGATGAAGGAGGAGCTCGGAGGAGCTTCACTACCACTGCTCACATCACTATGCATGCACTGTCGCCAGTTCCACACCCTTATTTCCATGCATCGATCCCATTCATGCCTCATTCACTGAATCCATGCACAAATGAATCCATGAAACTCAGATTTGTGTGAAAAAATATAAAACACTCAAGATCCTTAGATGTTTCCATTCTTTTTAACAGATCTCAACGTATTTTTAATTAGATAACCCTGAATATATAGAGATCCTTTAAATTAAAGAGGTGGACTAAGGCCTTATTATTCCTATAAAATAGAAAACACACCACCTTAATAAGGGGATCTCAAACCATGATCGGGAATCCATTGAAGGGGAAAGACCTCCATGTTGCAACTTATCTGTTCATTTCATTTTTTTTTATTTTTATTTATTTATTTTGTTTTAGTTTTATTTTAATTGTAATTTTCTTTTTACTAAATAAATGGAAACACATGAATGATTTTCTTTAAAGTATTTCACCCATAAATCTTCTTCTCTTATTATTATTCTTCTTCTTCTAATTATTATTTTTATTATTTTAGAATTATTCTTTATATTCTATTCTCTTTATTTATTTTATTATTTTATTATTATTCTCTTTCTCTCTATCATTCCAATTATTTTCATTTTATTATTTTCATTTTATTTTTATCATTTGTATTCTTTTTATTTTTATTCATATTTCTTTTATTTTTTTATTTTTTATTCTCTTTTTCTCCAATTCCACAAAAGTGATCTCTTACTCTCGATAATGGGAGTTTGACCTGTGGCTTGGCCCGAGGGAGTTCAAGGTGATCTTGAATTTTTCTTAAATTTTATTTCATTCTTGTAGGTATATATGAGTAGCATGCATGGGTGTGGTGAATTTACCCAATGTGGGGACTATCCCCCATGACATGCAACTAAATCTATTTCTATTATTATGTTTAATATTTTTTCCCTCTCTTTATTTAGTATCTCTTCAATGATAAAATTGAGAGAATCAATGGATGAAATGACATCAATAGAGATGGGTCCTGGAATATGGAACACCCTCGATGAAGGTGTGTCATCAATCTTGATTAAAAGATGAGGTGGAATTGATATTTCTTAAGCATTCAAAGATTCCACAATTTCTAAATAAAAAGAATAATAATTCATCATGAGATTTCATGTTTGGATTATAAAACTAAAATAAAAAAAATAAAGGAGAATAAATATTGAACCCAAAACTGAACCTAAAACCAAGTTATTTCTTTCTTAACTCATTCATTTTATCATTGCATGATAGTTTTGTTTGAATTATCATTTTTCATTCCATTTTAATATTTATAAAAGTAATCAAAAACCAAAAAATTCTCCATTTATTTCATAAAATAACAAAAAACAACAAAAATAATTATTTTATGTGAATTATATTAAGTGAGTGAAAAAACCGAGAAGCTCCTTAAGTGAGATAACATTGGTCAGCCACTGGGCTATATTAGGAAAATAATTTTCTTTTTCCACGCCCTATGATAGGCATGCATCAAGACATGCACTATTTTTAGGTATCCAATCAGTTATTTGCTTACCTTTTTTATTTTCACATTATAGATAGTTTTAATTTCTTTAATAAAAGAACCATAAAAAAATTTCTTGATGTATTCAAATGATTATTATTTATTAAGGACTTCTGATTATTTACAGGTGCAAGAACCAATATTTAAAGCACCCTTGTCTATAGAGGAAAGTGTTTTTGTATAGTCTAGATATATCAAGGTATCCCATAGTTAAATTAGTATAGAGGATTAATTCAAGGAACTTATCCAACATCTAAAAGAGACCCTCTAAAAAATAGTGGTTTAAGGATTTTCTAGAGAATTAACTAAATTCTGGGAGTACTTATTAGAATTTTATTAAGAAATGACCAAGTCACAATAATAAAATTCTTTTCTTTCTCCAAAATCTTTTGAAAAATTTCCCAAGAAAAATTCTAGGAGCAAGTATCTAAAAAAACTCAAATATGATATTCAAGAGATAGAAGTGATGGTGCAAGATCTACAAGGGAAAATGGACCAGATAACTACATATTTCCGAGCATCATTAGAGCTACCTACACCTGAATCAAAATATGATCCACTTGTATTCCCTAATTTACCTAAGGAGGCCAAGGAGGAAGAATTTCCTACTGAACTACATGTGGGATATCAACAAGATCTGGATGAATTTTGGAATGAATGTAAGGAACTACTTGATCTAACTATACCTTTCAAAGAAGAAGAGCCATCACTATTAAAGGAAGATACCACTAAAGTGGTGGAATTTGAATTAAAGATGGAGGATCCTGAATACCTACCTATGTCCATTGATATCCAAATTCAATACGTGATTACCACTAATTTAGTGATTGAACCAAAAACAACTCAAAGAAATGATCTTTATTTGAACACTTTTTTTTTATTTTATTCAATCTGACTTGAGTATCACTCCTTTTTGTTTTGAATTTTTATATTTTTTCAATCCTTTCTTTTCCTAAGAGGAATATTAAGAAACTGAAAATACACCCATTGAGGAACACATGGAGTTCCCTGATTTCAATGAACATGAATTTGAGGAAGGCCATGAGGAAGTCCAAGTTACTGAGCTTGAGAAAATCAAGACATAGGATTATCATATTAAAAGGGATAAATTAATTATTAAAAATTAAAATTGAAATTTCATTCAATTGAATATGCTTGCTTACTTTCCCTTTAAATACTCAATTCATAAAGCCCATGTTAATCCATCTCTGGAAGAGTAAGAGAATGTTACATAAGTAGAAACCAAGAAGGAGGATGATTCATACTTCATCCTACCTCATCCATGCAATCTACACCTAATTGTGAAGAAGGATTTGGTATACTCTATCCATAGATCATTCCTCACCAAAAAATTAGAATCTAGAAAAATTCATATGTGGTGGTTCATGTAAAAGAAGATCCAACCACCATTAGACTATGGATAACAAATGGAAATTCTCTCTAGAGGTAGTAAAATTTAGGGCCCACTTGGGGGATCATACCAAGACTCATCCATTTATTTTCTTTCTTGGAATTTATATTTCAATTTAATTTCTTAGGAATTAGTCTAGCATGTATCTCAATACCTCTTATATTTTTGAGTTTAAATGACATGATCCTTATGCTTAATTGAGTAATTTTATTTTATAAGTTAATTATGGCACAAGGAATCCCAAATAATAAAGGAGAAAATATGACTAAGATTAATGGGAAAGGGAGTTCACTTTTAATTATTATCTTTTAAACTCAATATTTTTGTTCAAAAACCTGTTTTGAGATTTTAAATGGAATTTCATACCTATACATGAATTATGATTTACTTAAATTATCTAGGAGACATGAGTTTATTAGGAATCCCATGATACCATATTTTATATTTCAATGATAATAATATTGAATGAGTAAAATGGATAATTAGATGATTAAAGTGAATCATGGATATTAAATTGCGGACTCATGATTTAAGAAAATTAATTTATTAATGTAAATGAAATTTCCCTATCATTTTTTATGATTTGAATTTCTAAAATTCATGTGAATTGATTTGTTATTATTAATCATTCCTTGAGAGATTATCTAAAATTATACATTCCATTCCTAAGAGGATTTCTAGACCAAGTACTTTTTATTTATTCTTGTATATATTTCTTGAGTGATCTTGGGGAATGTCACCTACCAAAACTTTCATTTGAACTTGTCAAAGATATGGCTATGTAAAACACATTTAAAATTATTGATACATCTTTTGAAAATAACTTATCCTTAAATAACAACTTCACATCAATCCTTGTTTATCCCATAGAGACCATAAATGACCTTTTTAGGGATGATCCATGTTTAATCCATTTTTTATCCATTCCTAACCTACTATTATTATTTTAACAATATTTTAAAGTTGAATTGTGGGGGTGAAGGTATTAATGATGGATGATATGAAATACATTGTAATGGAAAAGTGTGGGGGTGATATTTATGGGTGTTAATAAAGTTCTTTGATTTATTGATTTTAATCTTCATTTTTTGCCTCTATTGATAAAAAAAGAAAATCAAAAAAAAAAAGAAAAAAAAGAAAATAATGGGTTGTGATTTGGGAAAACAAAAAATAACCATTACTAGACCTATTAATTTTATCATATGTAATTAGGTGGTGGATTTTAGGTTTATTCTAAGCATAAATTTTTAAAAATAAAAAAAATGAAAAGGTTCTTTGAAAAATAAAAAAATTATAAAAGTAAAGAAAATTTCATGTGGGAGCACAAATAATTCATTATGATTAATTTAATCATGATAATTACTTTGAGTTTTGGGGAATTTGGGAATTGTTACAATTTGGATGGGATAATTTCATGACACTTTTACTTTTAATATCATGCTTTATGATTTAAGTGATAAAACTCCTTCTTGAGACTTATATTTAAAATAAAAAATTCCTACTAACCTTAAGCCTCAGAGACATTTTAACCTTAAATAAATTACCTCATGATTTTATGTGTCTTTTGTGTTTATAAAGTGGAGAAATTATTTCGTTTAAAAGTTTATGGATAAGGAGAATGTTTTCATAATATAATCATAACTCTACTTGAATTAATATCATGAATGATGAGTGAAAAGATTTAAAAGCAAGGTAAATCATGATTTTTTATGTTTAATAATAATGAATTGGGGAATTTTAATGAATGATAAGATAAGTTCCATCAATTTCAAAAAGGAAGAATTAAAATACTTGAATTAATTATTTCTTTGTAAAATTGGAAATTGAATTGATATTTTATGTGACATTTGAAAATTTTATTTGAAATTGATGATTGTTTAATTTTATTTCCTTGAAATTTGAATAATGACAACATTAGTGACCTATGATCTCCTATGTTGATATTTTATGCTTGAGGAAAATCATAGTATAAGTGTGGGGGTATTTGACATACATAAACTTGGTGCATATTTTTATTCAATTTCAATGATTTAAGTGGTTTTCAATGAATTAATCCATGGTTTGAATTGTTTTAATGAATAATAGGTAATTTAAAATGTGGAATGGAATTGGTTTTAAATGAGTAAAATAATGGTGTTTTTAATTTTGGGATTTGATTATGTGATATGTTGAATACAAACTTATGAATTTATAACTCTTTCAGGTACTTCACCAAGAAAATATCCACTTGGACCAACCTTTAACCAAGGGGCCCAAATGCCACTTAGGCAACCCATAGTGGGTTACCTGGCCATAAAAGCCCTTAGGAGGGCTAGTCTAGTGGGAAACTGCACATGGGGAATCATTCCCTTGTACAAAGGCCCACAGTGGTGAAATATCTGTGGTCCATAGCTTGGCCACAACCAAGAGTGCTAGCTCATGATGGTGAAACCCACATGATAGCAGGATGAGAGCCTCACTGGGACGGTGTGGTATGCAGTGGTGACAGGAATTTTCCGACACCCAATCAACTTCATTTAAAATTAAGAGTTGTGCTTTGTATTTTAAACTATCATATTATCAAATCACTGTTTCGATGTGGGATGAGTTTTATATGGGGTGCTATTCACCCGCTCTCAAATCCATTGTGCTCCACCGTAGCTCCACCCTTGGTTTCACTCAACGCTACCACTAATCACCTAGAACCTCCATGGCTGCCATCTCTCAAATCTTGGTTCAATCTTTAACTCCTCTTTCATCACCCATGAGAACCTTGGACAACTTTTTGCTCCTTAGACTAACACCCTAAAGCCATTGGAGGCTTCATCCGACCACTTTGAAAGCCCGATTAAGGGAGGATCACCTTTGCAATCACCCGAACACCATTACTATAACTAGATAATCTCTATCCAGAGCTAAAGTCCATTTCCTCCACTCAAAACCACCATAGATGATTTTAAAGGCCTCATACGACCACCCTGACAATATCTCAAGCTTCATCCGGCCAATATGAAGGTCAGATGAAGGAGGGGATCAAAGGAGATTTGCTATCACCACTCACACCACCATTAATGCACCACCGTTAGTGCCACGTCCATGTTTCCATGTCCTGAGCCCATTAATGCTTCATTTACTAAATCTATGCACAAATGAATCTATGTAGTTTAGATCTATGTGCAAAAATCTCAAACACCTCTAATCCTCAGGTGTTTCCATTATTTAAAGAGGATATCAGGGTATTTTTAATTGGAGATCCCCAAAGATATAGAGATCCTTTGAACTAAAGAGGAGGACCGAGTCCTCCTTGTGCCTATAAAATAGGCAGCTCACTACCTCAATAAGGGGATCTTGACCCATGACAAGGAATCCAATGAAGGAGAAAGGCCTCCATGCTACAACTTCTCTCTTCATTTAATTATATATTTTTTTATTTTTTTATTTTTATTTAGTTTTAGTTTTCTTTAAATTTTAAGTTTCTTTTATTAAATAAATAAAACCACATGAATGATTTTCTTTAAATTATTTCACCTATCCATATTCTTCACTTCTTATTATTTTTATTCTAATTATTATTAATATTTTATAATTCTTTTTTATATTTTATTTTATTTATTTGTTTTCTTATTTTATTATTATTCTCTCTCTATCTCTCCCATACCAATTATTTTATATTTATTTATTTTTATTTTATTTTTCTCACCCTTATTATTTTTATTTTTATTTTTATTTCTTTTATTCTTATTATTTTATTATTCTATTCTTCTCCCATTCCACTAAAGTGATCTCTTACTCCTGATAATAGGAGTCTGAATTGAGGCTTGGTCTAGGGGAGGTCAAGGTGTTCTTGAATTTTTCTTAAAGTTTATTTTACATTTGTAGGTAGATATGAGTAGCATGCATGGGTGTGGATAATGTACCTTGTGTGGTGATTGTCCCCCATAACATGAAACTCAATCTATTTCTTTTATTTTGTTTAATCAATTTTACCTCTCTTTATTGATTATCTCTTCACATGATTGAATTGAGAAAATCAATGGATGAAACAACATCGATAGTGCTAGGTCCTGGAGGATGGAACACCCTTGACCAAGGTATGTCATCAACCTTGATTACAGGAGGAGGTGTAATTGAGATTGCTTAGGCATTACAAGATTCTATGATTTCTAAATAAAAAAATAGCAATCCATCATGAGATTTCATGTTTGTATTATCAAACTAAAATAAAAAAATAATAGAGAATAATGATTGAACCCAAAACCAAACCCAAAACCAATTTCTTTCTTCCTTAACTCATTATATTTATCATTTCATGTTAGTTTAGTTTAAAATCTCATTTTCATGTCATTTAAATATTTATAAAAGTAATAAAAACCAAAACATTCTCTATTTATTGCATAAAATAATAAAAAACAACAAAAATAATTAGTTTATGTGAATTTGATTATGTGAGTGAACAAAATGGAGAAGCTCTTAAAGTGAGATGATCTTGGTCAACCACTATGCTGCACTAGGAAAATAATTTTCTTCTTCCACACCTTGCGACATGCGTTCATCAAATTTGTTAATATAAAATAAAATAATCCTTGCATTTATTAATATAAAAAAATCATTTATTGCCTTTATTAATATAAAAAACAACATAAAAATTCTATTCCTGGTTGGTCATGTTTTTATCAGGTTCCATTATTAACTTTATTTATACTTCTTCTATTTGTTCTTATTATTCTTCTTCACTATCTCTCAAAGGTTTATATTTTTAGTATTATCAGGTATAGAAAAATCAATCTATTTTTGTTCACTAGTGCAAAAAATGGGTTTTCATGTCGGTTTTTTTGCTTTTTAACATCAGTTAGCACACAACACTATTGAAGGAGATGTTGTAAATAAGTTTTTAACATCGCTTAATAAAAATAAAAATTTTAAATAAATTTACACGTGATTTTTCCATGTCAGTTAGAAAATAAAAAAAATGAAAAACATTTTATGATGTCGATTAAAAAAAACAAATCTGATAAATGAATGTTCACATCAATTATTTGGTAACTGACATGAAAAACCCATCACAATTTTTTTTCCAAGTCAGTTATCGGATAACCAACATGAAAAATCAACATTGATGGATTTTTCACATTGGTTATCCAATAACCATTGTGAAAAATTCATGGTATCTGAACACTAATTATGACATAATCGATGTGAAAACTTTTTATCACAACTTTTTAAAAAAACGGACGTGGTAAACTATTTTTCACATCGGTTATAAAATAAAAGATGTGAAAAAAAATCCTAAATCAACATTTTTCACATCAGTTATGAAATAACCTACATAATTTTTTTTGAGAAAATTTATTTTTATTCCACCTCTCAAAAACATATAAGACCATAAAATCAGCAAAAAATAGCATAAAAACTATCAGAAAACCTATAAAAACACACTTATAATTTAAAATATCAATTTTATAGTATATATGACAAATAAACTAAAATCAAATCAAACCTGTGAAATTATTTTCCCATTCAATTTGTAACTATCTCAATTCCTATACACTATAAGGTTGAGATTCATAAAAATCTACAAATTAATAGGCATTATAAATAAAATGATTAAAATATTAAGGAAAAGTTTATAAAGAGATTTAACCTGCTGGAACTTTATAACTGTCCCAGTTGAAATTATTTCATACATAAATCGTAAAACATAATATCCATATTCTTTTATGCCTTCTTTTTTATGAAAATAAAATTTAAAATAATTTTTCAATTCAAAATAACATTATTAAGTAATATATACAAAATTTAGTAATTACAAATTAAAATCACCTTTTCTTTTACATATTCAATCTTAGCGCTCTTCTTTCTTATAGTATCTCTAAAGAAATTCCATTCCCTATTTGAAAATAATATGAATAAAATAAATTTAAAATTCATTATAATATAAAAAAATATTAAAAAATTCTAACTCATGCATCCAATACATTCTTAAAATTTTCTCACACTTCACCATGGATAGAGCATAACCAGTAATGTGTCTTCTACCTTGGAAAAAAATAACCATAATCTAATGGCCACTGATATTAAAGAAAATTTAATGTTAGTGGTTATTATGTTAAGATATATATAATTTTTTAAGATATATTTTTCATAATCTTTAAGATAAGGAAACATACAACATTGAAAAATTTCATTCTTTTGAAATCTTTCATCAATATAAATTGTTCTTTCAGCATCAGTCATTCAAAATGCTATAGGTGAAATAAATCGTGGGTATATAAATCTATATAATTCTATCTTTTCATGATTTTTACAAATTTTATAAAAATAGATAATACAAAACAAAAATAAGTATAAATTTTCAATAAATTTAACTAACAAATTTTTTTTATCGACTTACATGGAAAAAACTTGCATCATGTTGATTCCCAATTGATATCCAGTTACATGATCCATGAAATCATTTTTTAAAAGTACCATAGTCATTTCACACCCAAAAATTTCATCTTCAATTGGAATCTCATAAACATCCAACAAAAAATTGGAATATGTTGATAATCTATCAAGACTAGTATAATTTTTATCTAAAGTCATAGAACTTTTTATTTGTTATTGTCTATACAATATTTCATTACCTTTAAAGTATTTCTATAAAAAAATAGATAAATACATAAACTTTAAAATGTTAAAATGAATTTAATAGAAAAATGAAATAAAATATAAAATATACACATACCTCTAAAGTAATATGTCGAACAAGTCTAGATGGAAAAACTAAAAAGTGACTGATACATTTTCCAACTATACTCACCTTATCTATAGGTAATTTTATTCTTACTGATCTATCTATAATATTTGTTATTGTGACCCTATTATTATCTATCTCTATCTATTGATGATGAATGATATCAACAATATAAAATATCATCCCATATGAAACAATATTATTCCATGGATCATCAACATATAACTCACAATAACTGGGAAGATGTGGAGGAGGGGGTGTAGGATTAAGATAAGAAGAAGTAGGGTATATAGGTGGAGGCGGAGGAGTGGGAGATACTAGCATGGGAACTAATGGAAGAAGTGGAGGAGTGGGATCAACATTCTGAAACTTTCTTTATATGTCTGCAAAAATTGTTTGTACTGAAGATCTAATCCTGTCCTCCATTTCCATATGAATATCCTGAAATTCATCTTCCAAACATTATATTTTTTATAAACATCCTACATTTAAGAATCTTTAGAACATGACAACACTTTTTTTCACCGATACACCTGCTGAGTATCCTTGTAAACCACCTGGGTGTTTGGACTTTCCCAATACTATAGCTAAAATATCCTTCCTACCCCCATATTATAAAGACCACCTATGTGCTCTTCTTCTCAATAGAATCCTATATGTAATATTTGAAAAAATTCATAATGAATAACAATATATAAATAATTTATTTAACTTAAATAAATAGATTAATAATCTTACAATCCTATCACCTAGAACCCTCAACTCTTCTATAAGATATCATCATTTTTTACTCATCTAAGCCCTCTTCCATTTTTCATGTCTAGCAGGTGGGTCAACCTTTGTAGAGACTAAAGACTCAACTCTCATTTTTTTTCAATTTTTTGGATATCATTTGTTCTTTCAATAATTCATACCCTCCCTGAGATAAATTATAAGGGTATATGTTTCTAGATTGGATCACCTAATGAGATCTCCTCAGTTTCTATAAATTAAGAATAAAAAAATCATTAATATAAAAAAGATTCTAAAAGGTAACACTGCACTTACCAAAAATGATTCTCATAATATACTTTCAAAAAATTTATTCCATGTATCTTCATCTATAAATGGATATATATCACATGAATTATGATTTTTCTATGCCCAAAAATGAAATCTGATGTTAGGGTTGATTTAAAATCCCTCTATCTCATAGCCTCCAATGATAAAAATTTCCTCCTAACTCCTCTAGTATCAGGTATGTCATATGTCATATTATAATAAGGGGGAAAACATATATTAATATAAAAATTTCAAGATAATTAAAATAATAACAAAAAATATTACCAAAACGGTCTCCCAAAAGTGAGATATTGTCAATTTGTCAACACTTCCCCAATCATCAATCAAAATACTAACATTTATTTTAGCATTCACTACTATAAAAGTTTTGAATTATTTTGAATTTGTACCTCTTGGAATATCATTATAATAAAAGTCTAATGGTATCCTTTGGTCCTATCTATGGGTAACTGATAATTTTGGTAAACATGTGCTACCACGTTTACCAACCCTCGACCTCTTCTTTGGTCCCATGGAATTAGATGTCTCTTGTAAAGAAGGATGAGGTTCATCAAAATGATCCTGTGTACATTTATCTATAGTAGTATGAGTATGATCATCTCCCAAAGTATGTGGTGTATCAGAATATTGATCTTTCATTATCCTACAAATCAAAGCAACAAAAAATTAGTAAACAAATATAAAAATCTAACTATTACATTCAAATATAAATAAAAATTAAAAATTATGAAAAAAGTAAAATAAAATAAACTTAACTAAATTTTATTCATATTTATTATAGTTAACTAAAATGTTAAAAATATTGATGAGAGATTAAATGACATATAACCAAATAAATACAAATCAAAAAATGGTCTGTGAATAGTAAAAATGATCCAACCTAATAAATCATTTTTTACAGAAAAAATATTTTTTTGAATATACTCTTATGCAATATTTTTGTTTTTATTTAACATATTATATTTAAAATAATTATTTTTCAACAAAATAAATTAATAGATAAGTTACATAAGGTTAAACATGGTAAACTGAACAAAACTAAACTAATATAAACAAACAATTTAACTTATTAGTTATAATATGCGTTTTAATAATGAAAATGAAATTAAAATATCTAATATTTTATGAAATTTAAAAAAGTAAGTGAGAAATAAACACATGTTACCTATAATATTAGGAGTGTACTAAAGGATTGCTTTCCCAAATTCCTTTTTCATGATCGTTCTGTATGGAAGAAACCATGTATATGACATGCTCATCAATATTATTTGTTAATCTTTCCATGGAAGTAGGGATCTCATATAAATCAACATATTCATCAAGTTTATCATCACTAACATACTATTTTTTTCCTTTTAAAACAATAGACCGCTACATAAAGATTGATCAAGAACATATATGTTTTTTCTTCATGTGTTTCCATGATAAAAGAATCAACTGTGTATTCCAATCTATTCAGATTAACTAGTGTCATTCCAAATACATCATGGATGACACTGTTGTTACTGATAAACTATTTTCAGTTAAATAGTGGAACTTTAAATTTAATGTAACCAACCTCCTATATTTCTTCAATAACTTCATAACATGCACTTGATGTGAAGATTGGGTTTTTGTTTTTATCACTTAAAAAATGCATTGCTTCTACGAACACCAATACACTACTAGTATGAACTGCACTTATGTTGTACTGATATTTCATATAAAATATATATCCATTAATGTTATATGCAAACCATGTTGTCAAATTTAAACTTGGACCACCCACTAAACATCTCAATGTTTTCTATGTGTATGATCTACCAATCACGGTCTCTTTAAACCATGGTAAACAGGTTTTGTTATGCTCATTCAAAATCCATATATCTTTCTTCTTTGGATAACATTGTTTCAATACATTAACATGTAGTGTTATATATGAATGAAAATAATTTATGTTATTCAAGATGTATAAATATACCTTCTTTATCTGTTCACCTGTCAATAATTTTACTTTCAATATATGGATTCCCTTTACCCCATAATTGACTCATTTATGGAAAGCTATAGGCAAAATGATGTGCTCCACTATAGAAAAGTATATTGAAAAAAAATTTGCAACCTGCTCATAAATATACTTCTCAATAATGGAGGCTTTAGGTTGATATGGATTCTTAACATAACCTTTAAATATATTCATATAACTTTCAAAAGGATAAATCCAATATAGATATACATGCCCTTAAAGATTTATTTCTCACACTAAATGAACCATTAAAAACACAATGATTTCAAAAAAATATGTAGGAAAATACATTTCTAATTGAAAAAGTGTATAAATTTATTCATTCTCTAAAACATTCAAAGAATTCATATCAATCACCTTATTAAAATTTGAATTGAAAAAATAACACACCTTCATGATAACCATTCTGATATGGATGGAAAATATTCTATGAAATGAAACTAGTAGGAGTTGTTGAATCATGATATGATAATCATGAGATCTCATACCTATCCAATTAAGATCCTTTAAAGACACATTTTTTTTACATTTGAAGAATAACCATATGACACTTTTATATCATGAAGACAGTAAAAAAATATAAATTTTACCTCTTGGATAATTTTTGAAAAGCTGAGGGAGGAAATGTTCATCTTTCATTTGGAGTGGGAGATAACTCTAAACGTATTCCCATTGAGAGTAAGTCCAATCTTGCATTCAAACCATCTTTATTCTTTACTTTAATATCCAACAATGTTCTGATTAAGCTGTCATAAATATTCTTCTCCACATGCATGAAATAAATGTCATGTTTGACCTCATGATATATCTAATATGGAAGCTCAAAAAATATTGATCTTTTATTCCAAATATTTATATCATTGCCATATTTTTTTCCTTTTCTGAATGTCACATCAATATTTTTCAACCTCTCAAAATAGTGATTGGTGGAAAAATATTTTAGAGAATTATCAAATTATTGTGAGCTGTTTAATGCCTTTTTTAATATTTTATAAGAGTTATCCATAGACAATAAATTTCGATGAACTATGTATACTATTTTTTCTCCTATGATGAATTTGATAATATAAAGTCTATTATTCACAAATTGGAAAATATTTATGCCCCTTAACACTGTATCCATAAAAATTTCCATATAATGGGAATTCATATATAGTGAAAATAATCATTGCATGATGTTGAAAATATTCCAATTTATAAGAATCATACACCCTAATACCTTCCACCCATAAAAGTTTCAAATCATTAATTAATGGTGAAAATAAAACATCAATATCATTTCGGGGATGTTTTGTTCCATAGATCATTAATCTAAACATGAAATATTTTTTCTTCATACAAAATTTAGGAGATAAGTTGTAAATTACCAATAAAAAAGGCCATGAGATATGTGTGATACTAAGGCTTCGATATGGATTCATTCTATCCATGTATAGTCCAAGTATGATATTTCTAACTTCATTTCTGAATGTTGGAAACTAGTGATCAATTTTCTTCCACTATGGATAGTTAGATGGATGTAATAATTTTCTATCACATATCCTCTCATCTATATGTCATCTTAACCTTTTTTCAACATATGAATTTGAAAATAAACATTCCAAACAAGCAATTATAGGAAGATACCAAAATTTCTTGTTGGTGGTCTCTTTAACTACTAAATCAGCCTGTGATTTTTCTTTTAACTTATACCATGACATCCCACATTTAGGACACCCTGATAGAAATTCATATTCCTTTATATATAGCACACATTCATTCAGGAAGACATGTATTTTTTTGTACCCTAATCCCATCGGGCATAGTATTTTCTTTGCTTTATAATGTGAATATGAAAGATCATTGTCATTAGAAAGAATATCCTTCAACAATTTTATCAAATATGTAAAACTCTTATCACTCTATCCATGTTTTGCCTTTAAGTTAATCAATATTAATACCATTAATAAAACTTTAAATTCCACACAACCCAGATACAATGTTTTTTCAGAATCACCATATAGATACTAAATTATTGGTTCTTTCTCAACTACCTTTACTTCAATATCATCAATTATTTCTTTAATTTTATTAGAGTTATCATTTTACAAAGCATCATCATCAATAGATCTGAAATTATACCTAATTCACCATTCCAAATCCAAGGGATGTAATTCAGATTAAAACCATGATAAATTAAATGATATTTAATCTCTATGATTTTAAAATTCTTCATTTTTAAACATTTCACACATAGAAAAAACATGTCATTGTTGGGAACATTTCATTTACAAAATTCCAAAAAAGCATCAAAACCTTCCTCATATTCATCACTTATTCAAAGTTCCATAATCCAAATTTGAATCATTATTATCTATAACAAATACCAAAAATAAATATATTGTTTAAAGAATATAGTGGTGATAAAAGTAAGAATAAATTATTCAAGTTAAACCAGATTTAAATTTATATCAAATATTTCATAATTTGAATGTAACAAAAATTAATTTTTTAAAAATACATATGCATATTTGAAAAGTATAATTATAAATTCTAGACAATAATAGAATATAAGTTTAAATATAATTAGTAAATAATAAAAATAAATGCATGGGAATAATTTACAAAATAAAATATAGTTAGAAAATTCTCTCATTTTTCTTTTTCTTCTAAATTAAATTAAATGAAACTTGAAATTGAATATTATTGACTAGAATCCAAATCAAGTTCACATTTCCATTTTGATTTGAATCTTTATTATCAAAATTTTTAACATATTTTTTTTCATGAAGAAACCAAAAATTATTTGAAGAAACATCCATTCATACTATAATATAATCGTACAGTAGAGTTCAAACAACACAATGATGAATTTTTAATGCAGTACATATATATATATAAAATTAATATTATATATTATTTATGCCAAGTGTATTATGAAAATTGTGAAAAGCATATTAAATATTTTGTATTATATGACAACATGTTTTATTTGAATGTAACACACTAATAACTTATATTTTAAATATTTCTGTCTAATTCATTTGATACAATAAAAATCCAAATTTATGGGGATAAAAATTATTTTAGTGTGAATAATATGCAATGAATGTGTAATTACATGAAAATATAACATATAAAAACTCTCCAAATGTAGTGGGATAATCCTATCATTTTAAAAATTAATGTAACCTAATGTATGACTGGGGATAGGCAGCGCATCAATCTCTATTATCATTTGTACCAAATGGGTTAATTAATCTAAATAGAGTCAAAACCTAACATATATCTATCATAATATAACAAAGATATGTAAAGAAACAAATTCAAAGTTACTATTATTTATTCACCAATAATGTTAACTTTATATTGTCAGTAACTCATAATATATAGACTGCATATTTAATATATGATTTTTCAAGATAAGAATATGATCACATCATAAGAAAAGTATTGATATGCATATACACTAATTATATTATATTTTATATTGAACTATATAGAAATTGAAATGTATGTATATATTACATTTTAAGATTAATAAGTCACTAATAAATGCATAAAACTAATTGAAATTTATTAATATACATGGCAGTGTATGCATAAATAATTAATGATTCACAAACATCATCCAAATAAGCAACAATTAGAGATTTAATGTAGAAATTTAAGACGCGATGAAATATAAAAATTTATGAACAAATTTAGTGGAAAATCATTTCTATATAGTATAAACACTAAAATATTAAGATATAATGTGAGAATTTATGATCTAATATAGAACATTAATATATAATTCAACCCACACACCTTTTTACTTAAATCAATGAATAACTAAGGTATATGAAGATAGTAATCCAAGATTTGAGATTAACAGATCTATATTAAAATATGAAATGATGATTTTGTTGAATCCTGAGGTTTTATAAATATGGTAATACAATATTTAAGTCCATATAATAAAAAAAATGAGAGTTAGGATGTATGAGACATTGAACGACCGAAAGAGAGGATTGATGTGTGAGGCTTACTTGAGAGAAAAGCAGACCGAGTATCCAACAATGAGGTGAATGAAACCATAGGATGCATGAAGATGGAAATCAGATATTGGAGTCCACCAAATTGAATAAATGGGGGTTAGGTCTTCCATGTGATAGAAACAAGTCTTCTTTCACAAGATTGAATAACACTGAAATGATTCAAACTGATGATTCATAAAATTTTTAATGGTATATCACATCATTTATATACTAACCAGTGTGATAAAGAAATGTACATAAATTTTTCACATTGGTTATTATATAACTAATGTGATAAAGTGGGTAAATTACTTTTTCACATATATTATTATATAATCAATGTGATAAAGAAATATACATGACATTTTCACATCGTTTATAAATAACTGATGTTAAAAAGTTGACGTGACATATACTTTTTGTACTAGTGGTTGATGGAGATCACTATCAAAAATTACTTCACCTTCATCATCCATAATATACATTTCTCTTAGTTTTATGTGTAAAATAATACTCCACCCATCATTCATTAAATTATCAACATAATATACCATTTTTTCATGGGAAGACATAATATATGGATTGTGTTCTTCTCACTCACTAGTATCGATCAACCAAGAGATATTGAAATAACTAAATTGTAATGAATATTTATTTATACCCCTATTAATATTAACCCAATTACATTTAAATAACACAACTTCAAATATACCCTGATAAATTAACTCAAAAATATCAACCAAATTTCTATTGTAAACTTGATCTACAACTTTAAATATATCACTAATTTTTGTTTTCAAACCTTCCTCATGAGAAAAAGTAAAAAATTGAAACTATTAATACTGTAATCACTGAATCTCCTAGCATGATTCAAAGGACCTCAAGTTAAAACTTAAAATATTTAGATATTTCAGCTCAATTATCATCATTCATTACCTATAAAAGTTGATATAAAAAATGGTTACATAATTTAGATAAATTTCAACATATTTAAACTATATATTAGATTAAGAACTTACATGATGTGAAAACAATTCAATAATTTCTTTGGTAACAACTTTGTTTATCTCTATCACATTAATATTTTGGCACCTTATGTGTATTTTCATTTTTCCCTCAATTATTCAGCATAGGGATCGAAAATATAGGTATTGGGTAGAACATATCCATGTTCTTGTCTTAACTGCACATTTTTAATGAAAATTAATATATTTTTCCAAATTCTTGACCTAAAGATGGAAATATTGATGACTCATTATTATCCCTCAATTAAATTGAATTATCATCAACATGTACCACTTGGTTGAATCTTGTCTTTATCAAATCTAAATACCTTCAACAAAAGGTTAAATAATCTTCGATAAGGTAACCTTCCACAATAAAACCTTCTAGATGATATTTATTTTTCACATAAGACTTTAGATAATCAAGATACCCAACGATAAAAGGTAATAAATTAATAAATAAGTTTTTAAATATTTACTAAGAAAATTATATTTTTTAATTAAAATAGTATTAAAATAAAACACCACTCCATGGGATACATCCATTGATAATGTATAGATCCTCCAATTTTAGATTCTTCATACAAATGCATTGTCATAAGAATCATTACATTGAAAAATGATGGGAGGGAGAACAACTAAAAATGACATAGTGATCATACAATTTTTCTTGAAGTTTATCCAATTCAATTAGGGGTTTAATGTCCTCTCAAAAAGTTTTCTAAGGAAT
This sequence comes from Viscum album, assembly GCA_963277665.1. Classification (NCBI taxonomy): domain Eukaryota; kingdom Viridiplantae; phylum Streptophyta; class Magnoliopsida; order Santalales; family Viscaceae; genus Viscum; species Viscum album. Next base: position 1,832,131,633 of record OY728125.1, on the reverse strand, counting down.
GTGAAAAGTTCAATTAGAACAACAATGGTTTTATTAATAAACAATTATGAATTTACAAAGGTAGAAACTGCTCCATCAACACATGTGGGTCATGAATTTTCTATCCATATATCTTATGACGATTGAAATAAACACATCTTGAAATATAACTAGAATATCCATTAGAAACTTTCACATTTTTTAATATTTAAAGGAAAATATCTCTCTGATGGTTTTTTCATTGAAAATATAGTTTTTGGATACTTCAAATTATCATTTTACCATATATTACATTTGATATTCATTTATTCTAAGTGTTTATGATCATTTAAATGATATTATGATTTTCCCTACACATTAATCAATGTAAACAAAACATTATCACTCATATTTTTCTCAATGTGCATGACATCAAAATTATGATGTAACAAATTAAATTTTTAATATGGAAGTTCAAAAAATATACTCCTTTTCTTCCATAATTGTGATCCAATTGTAAATGATGCTTTTATAAATATTTTTCAACTTTCATTTAGCTGAAAATATTTTCCAAGATTTGTACCGACATTTGATAATTCTTTCAAGATTTATAATCTAGATAATAATTTTGGTGGAAGCATCAAATCATTTTTCCATTGAAATGTGACTTGTAAAACCAAAATCTATAAGATGTATTAAGGAAGTGATGGTGACTCATGAAACACCACTTTCTACTATAAGGTATCCATTGATACTCAAAATCCAAGTTAAAAATTAGAAAATCCAAACTAGTGTGTATATTCCAAACATACAAACTTCCTAGTTTGGGAAAGTCACTAATGGTCCAAATAAGAGAATCATGCATTTTGAATATTTTCATGGTAGATTCATCATATGTTTCTACACTATCATTCTATAACCCTTGTAATTATTGAATAAGAGGCTAAAGGTAGACATCTATGTCATTTATATGCATTTTATTTCCAGGAATAATCATCTATATGATGAATGAAGTCTATTTCATACACATCTAGGGAGGTAGATTATAAGGGATCAAAACAATTTTCTAAATAATGTAATTTATACTTAAAGTCCCAAAAGGATTGAATCTATTATATTCCAATCCCAAACATACATTTCTGGGATCATAATAGAAATCTATATTTAATTAACCAAAGGTACTCCATGATTTTTGAATCTCTTAGACATCTCATGAACTCACCATTATTATTATGAAAATCATACCACTTCATATGATCAGTGGTTTTAGATGACATAAAAAATATTTACAACCGTGGTTTTAATGGAAAGTAACATAAAACCTTCACATTAATTTTATTTTTCTATTTATTTGGGGTACTTCATAGATTCAAATTAACATCATTATTTTTTGATTTCCATCTAGAATTATGACATCTTTTTTACTTTTCTCTATTACAATATTCTTTCCAATAAAGCATATAATCATTGAGACATGCATGCATCTTCGTATAATTGAGTCCAAGATTCTTAATAATATTCTTCATCTTATAAAATGACATAGGGATCTTAGATTTAGAAAATTCATCACAAAAAATTTCTAATATCATAGACATTGCTTTATTTGTAATCCCACATAATTTTTTTGTGTGGTAAAATTTAAGTAAAAAAGTTTTTTTTAATATTTGACACATCCTTCATGCATTTCCCGATTTATATCTGAAACTGATTTAGAAAACTCTGTTGTTTTCTCAGTTGAGTTTTCTATTGTATTAGTTTACTTCATGAATTTCCTAATTTCTATCTGAAACTGATTTATAAAACTCAGTTGTTTGCTCAGTTGAGTTTTCCATTGTATTAGTTTCCTCCTCATCATTAATTTATATGTCATCATCTTGATCAAGATGTCCTCCAATTATGAAAACATCATTAATATCCACAAAATCAATAAATAAATCAAGTGATCGGTTATGTTGTTGATGGAATTTCCATACTATGATGGATGTATAATTTATCAAGTTTTTATTTTCATCACTCACTATCAGAGCATCCTCTTTTTCATTTTGAATGTATAAAAAACTTATCAAATTTTCTATAACTTTCAATTCTCCATTCCAAATCTAATGCATATAATGAAGAGGAATTGTTTCAATATAAAGTGATTAAATAATCCATCTCTCTTTAACCATTGTCTAAATTTTTCAATTAGGACATGGACATTTGATTCTTCCATCCATGGATCAAATTTCAAATGAAAATCTAAAAACATATTCGAAACTGTAACATACTGAAATGTGTTCTGTGGTAAGGTAATCCAAATTTTATCCATATGTAACTTAATTCATACACTATCAAATATAAAATATAATTATATAATTATATATAAAAATAAAATATGTTTAATTTCAAAAAGGAATAATCGATCTCAAACTATCCCTAAAACACAAAGAATTCATAAATATACTAAACTAGAAACATTGAAGGAGAATTAGAATAGGTAAATTATTAAACCTAAATCTATTGTTAAATATTACCCAAAAATAAAACACAAAATAAATTACCTATGATTAGGGTGAAATGAATATGAAAAACCTCTCCCCAAATCATGATGAGGGACCAGTGGCGTAGAGCTAGAGAGGGAATTGGAGTGGTGGGATTCAACATAGAGGCCGAGAGGGAAGTCAGTACAGCATTGAAAGATATCGAGGGGTGGGGTGTCTTAGAGGGGTTATGATGTGGATAACCTTTATGGGGAAGGTTTAGAGGAGTTTTTCATTGATCAGTGGTGAGGGGGAGTTTGAGAGCCGGTGTTGAGCAAGGAGGACAATGCCAGGAGAAGGTGTTGAGTAGGGGTAAGGAAGACTATCAATCGGTGGTGAGAGGGAGGATGATAGGTGGCGTCAATCCGGGGTGATGAGGCCTAGAGATATAGGGGTGGGGGAAAGGGGATATTTTAAAAAAAATATAGCATTATTTTTTTAAAAAACCATCGCTAAATACCGATGATTTTGGAAAGCATCACTAAAAAAGTGACATATAACATATTTTAGTATTTAGAAGTTGTTTTATAAACCTCTCATAAAAAACTACCATAATTTACTACATCTTTTTTAGTGTGGACACCATAATTTTTTAAATATATATTGACGACATTATTTTTTATTCCACTCAAAAATATATTTCTGAAAGTTTTTATGAACTTAAGAAAAATGAGTGTGAAATAAGCATAATGTGTGAACTCAACTTTTTCCTTGGTTTTTAAATTTATTATAAAATTAAAGGAAATATGTTAACCCAAAAAAAAATATAAAATAAATACTCAAACATTTTTCTTTGGAAAATGCATCTTGTATAAGTACTTTGATAGAAACTTCTATCAAACTTGATCTTGATGAATCAGGTAAATTGATAGATCAAAAAATTTATAGAATTATTATTAGAAGTTTACTATATCTTATTAAAATTAAAATATAAATTATCTTTTAAGTATGTTTATATGTCAGATTTCAATAAAATCTAAAGTAATCTCATTTAAAAGTGGTAAAATATATTTTCTATTACCATAAAGGAACTTCAGAACTTGGTTTATTTTATTCTTAAAGAAATGATTTTGTTCTTAAAAGTTACTCAAATTATCAATTTAGAGGTTTTAGGTTAGATAAATGAAGTACTTATAGAACATATATTTGATTAGGATATGATTTAGTCTTATGGTATAACAAAAATAACATTTTGTAACACTTTTCACTACTGAAGCTGAATTTGTAGCATCCAGAAGTTGGTGTGCTCAAGTGTTGTGGATACAACAAACTTTAAATTTTTTTGGTTTAAGTTCCACTCAAACCCAATAATTTATTATTATACCAACTCCATTTCATTTTCTAAGAACCCAAAAAAGTTCCTAGATTTTCTATTGGAGCCCCTTCGCTTCCAATTTCCCTTGAAGAGTTTTTTGAAGCTTCTTCCCTGCATAACCTTACCTTGGTTGCTTGCTTCAATCGGCGAAGGCCTTCGATGGATGTTGTTGATAGATTTGTCAAATATCAATGGGGGATTAGTCATCATGTGGTGTTTGGATTGCTCAACTCATAGTAAATGATGATCCATTTTTTAATCCGATGAAGATCTGGACCTCACGTGGTCTAGCAGCTCACGCTCAGTCAACAACTTCCGTTTCTTTCTCCTTCAATGGTCTTTTGATATGCATTTGAATAAAGACCCGAAGATAATGGAAATTTGGGTCTGTCTTCTAGGTTTTTTGCTATCCTTCCAAAATCTTTCTATATTTCATATTCTAGGCTATCTTGTGGGTCATTTCTTGGTTGTGGATACTAGGACAAAAGTGGTCTACCATCCCATTGAACCTCGAATTTGTGTTAAGGCTGACATTTATAAAACTCATTTGTAATTAGTTTGGATTGAGATTTAAGGAGAATATAGACTCAAATAGCCAATGTTTTATGATTCATGGAACCATTACTGTTCCACCTACTTCCTCAAAGGTCACTCTGCCCAACAATGTCATCATAGAGATCTAGATATGCCGGTTTTGAATTCATTTAATGTGGCTAGACCAATGCTCAATGATGATTTCAATAGGAAGGAGATTGGTAATTATCAGGAGATACCTATACCAGTGGGTAATGATCTTCCCATTCATGATGCAAGGTAGGTTGGTACTAACATGAAAGCTAGTTTAGTGTGCAACACCCATGCAGTAGATCCACTGGGTGCAGGGGAATTGGGGCATCCTTTAATTTATCAGAAGGAGGTGAGTCATATGGTTTTTGAACCATGGGTTTAGAATATTTTTACTCATTTGAGGTATGAATTGGGTTTCAGATCAATGTCAAGGAAAGTCCAAGGAAGTCCAGGGGAGGATGATGGGGTGTGTGCGGTGCCGAGAAGCTGCTCAAGGAAATTTTCTTCATTTAAAGATGTTGTGAGATCCTATTGTAATTATTCTCAAGAGGTCATGATACATGAAATTGGTAAGGTTGGATCTTCTGGTGTCAATATTTAAGAACATGAACGATAGGGGTATTTAGTGGGACAAGAAGCTGGATGGAGGCCAGTGCACAGGTCAATCCAAATAAGGGCTCTTGAAGTACATGCTATAGGTAAGGCTAGAAAGCCTCCCTCCCAAGCTATTATTGGTAAAGCTTGAGTTTTTGATAATGGTTCTCAAAAAAAATTTTGTGGGTCTTGGAGAAGGTGAACCTACCCCATCTGAATAAGGGATTTTTGTGGAGGATAGTTATGAAGATGATCATATTCCTCAAGGTAGGATGGATGAAATAAGTGTGGACATTGATTTTGCCTCCGAATCTTGGTCCTTAGAGCCCAAGGAATAGAAGCTGGCAGAAGATTTCCTTCGATCCTCTTCAAAGAAAGGAAATAACACCCTCATAGATTCTGATGGATTTATTCAGCATATGTAGAGGCCGTGAAGATGTAAGGATTACTTCAATCTTCCTAGCCCTTCTGTTACTAGGTCCTTAAGAAAAGGTAAACCCCCCATGTGAGTGTGAAAGAAGCTGTTGACAAACTAAAGAATAAGTGAAAGGAGTCTATTATATATGGGGTGATAGGAGCTGATGAGGTGACTAAAACATGAGTAGAGGAACCATCTACCTTTGGTTTGGTGAATGTTGATAAGGAGCCTGTTGAATATGACAACACCCAGAAGCTTCTCATGCATTCGAATGAAGAAATGTTATAGGAGTATTTCCTGATCAAGATATCAAATGAGGATAAACACAGAATGTTTTAAAGACCATTGATAGTTTATTTGAATGAATAAAAATACTCATGGATTGAAAAACATAATAGAATATTGACCCATGGTTTCAATTAGGGGGAAAAAATCCTGGAGGAGCATGTGCATACATGGAACAAAATGGCTTCTCACTTCAAGGATCTCATTAAATACAACCCGAAAATGGAGGTTACCTCTAGTTAATGGTGACTTATTAAGGTTTAGAATTATAATTGCTTTAATTTTTTCTGGAATGGATTTATAATTTCTTATGAGGTTTGATTATTTTCTGTATTTTAAGCTTTGTTGGTTTCCCACTTTTTCCTTAAAAGTTCTTCTAAAATAAAAAAATTATTTGTGGTGGTGTAAAAAAGGGGGGGGGGAATTTATTTTCATTGGTATTTCATCTCTATTAGAATCAGATTTACATTTTTTTCTTTAGATTTAAAAAAACATTTTATCACACTCACATCAATTTTGTTAAAGATCAACAATCTCAGTTAAAATTTTCCTTGAACTATCCTCAAAAAAGGAATATCATCCATTATTATTGGAAGATAAATTCAAGGATGTTTGACTTATTTAACTTCATTTATATTGATTTATTATTCCCATATTATCATTTTTATCAAAGGGGGAGATGATTAAAACTCTCGGACGATAATATATCTTAAGTATTTATTGAGTTACTTTAACTAATTTTTATAAAGGGAGTGTTTATTATTATATATTTTATTATAAAGTAACCAATATTTTCAATGGAATAAATTTTAAATTTATTTATTAAAAATAATTTGTACAATATATGTTTTGGAAATACATTTTCATAGGAATCATTCTTTACCTTTCATGAAACAAAGGAAAAAATTCTTGGATGGTTGTATCTCAAATGCCCATATAAGGACTGTAATCTCAAAAGATTTTAGTCTCACTTAGTTTTATATTATTTTCTTATCAATTATATGCTAAAATTAATCTCATTAAAAGTATAACTTGGAGAGATTATCTGAATAATCCCAAAAGGCCATCCGTGAAGCTCAAATTTCCATCTTTCAAAATAGTAAGAACATCAGATGCTGCTGAAGCACTCTCATTGTTCAATGGTGAAGAAGGTGAAGTTAAAATTTTTATAATGTAGAATCATGTATACCATTATATGGATATTCCTAATAGGATCCTAAATATTGGTGGATAATATGAAGTTTGACATATTAATTCATCATAAGAAGATCTTGTTAGGTAGGAAAACATTGTTGAAATAGAGTTGATATTAACAAAATTGACTAAATCAACCATGTTAAAAGGACTTATTGAAGATACAAATAATTTTGGAAGTATTGGAAGAACTCAAAACATATTATCAAACAATTCCTAAGAGAATTAAATTTCTAATTGTAATTTTTTTCTTTCATTTTTTATTTTCTTTGAAAATCACAAAGTGGGGGGGGGGGGTTATGAAAATTGAGAATGTTAAAAAGAAGAAGTTATTTCAGTATTCCAATCATATTTTTTGTATATTTTTTATGACTAATAAGTTTTTTCTGAAGTATTTTGAACAAAATAAGGATAAATTCATCAAGGGAGTCTTCACTTAAATACATAAGAAGTTTTCTTTTAAATTTCAGTTGAACTTTTCAAATTTTCTTTCATTTTTCGTTTTTTCTAAAAGGGGGATATTTTTGAGTTAATATCTCACTTTTTTTTTCATTATTTTGGAAATCATAACACACTTTATATAAATATGATCTAAATTTAGTTTTTGTTTAAGTTATTATATTTGTACATAATTATTTTTTGGTAATTGAAATACTGGAGAACTAAATAAGGTTTATGAAAATATGGTAGTCTGAGCCTTCCTAAAAAATTACTTTCATTGGATTATAAGAACTATAGTGGTGTTTTATTAAATCATAGGTAGATAAATCTACATGAAAATTTCATCGGTAAATAATGAATTTGATATTGGTGTAGTTACAACTAACTTTAATATTTATGGAATTTTACCGTTGAAATTTGTTACAAAAGTCATATGTAAATAGAGGCACACGTTAAGTATTGAAAGAAGAACAAATGTGACCAGTCAACCTGAATGTTTTTTATTATTTTGAAGATTTTCAATTACTTGTTTCCTTAAGATCATGTTTAATCAATGTAATTTTCCTTTCTGATCATTTTTATTAAGAGATACCATTGTTAGTTTTTCTTTGTAAAGATCTTAGAAATTTACATTTTAGTTTTTCATTTACAGATCATATAGATCAAGGGATTATAGAGATAAGAATATAGATATTAGGAAATTATAGTTTTTAAAATATAGATGTTATTGATAGGTTTAGTTTAGGGATTCTAGGTATAGGAAGACAAACCTTTTGATAAGTATGAAATTGAAGATACCTTATGATAGGTTTAAGGTCATGGATACTTTGGATATGGTCTATAGATCTACCTTACACTTTAGTTTAATAGTGTGGTTAGAATATATCCTTTAAATATATTTTAGGTTTTTTTAACCATTACTTAGTGCACTATTTTTAAACTTCTATTGTATTCAATTTTTAAATTACCATTGTACTAATTTTTTGAATTACAACTAATTTAAAATTTCCATTTTTTATTTAGTTTACTACTATTGGATTTACATAAACTTTCAAAAAAAAATATTTCAACTATACTAATTGTATTTCAAATAGTTTATATTTATATTGTATACATTATTTTACTCAACATCATTGATTTGATTAGAATTTCATAAATTTGGTCATCTCAAAACATAAAGTGTGGGAAAAAACTATAAGTTTGTTTTAAAATGAAAATTCACCCCCTCTTGTAGATTACTTGAATTAAATACTTGGGACACCACCTCCCCCTCACAATAATCCTACCAATTACTCGATATCAAAAACCCAGTATGACCTCCCCATCGCAACATCCTGATGGTCTAAGAATGAGTAGATAATTCACATCTAACATAGTGTAAGAAATTCAGGTTGAAAAGTGTTTGAGATTGATTACATGCCTCATACTAGGTGAATGTCTAGATATGAATTTGAGGTTATATAGAAAAACTATTTTTCATATCTTATACATCATTGTGTGTATTAATATGAGGACATTCATGGTTATGGAATGTATGCATCTAAATTTATGTTTAGAAAATTATTGTATCCCAAAGTTAATATTGAGCATGAATCTTACTTGATCATGAAATCACTCTATCATGATCTTAAAATAAAAATAGATATGTTAATGATCTAAAAATATATTTTCAAAGATCTTCATTGGGAAATGTATGACAACTCTGTACTCTATAATTAATTTATAATAATAAGAGACGATCGAGTGATCAAACATTGTGATATCATCAAATAAAAGAGTAATTTTATTAATTCATGATTAAAAATGCATCCAATTATGTTAAAATCATGATGATAAAAAATATTCAAGTCAATTTGAGTCTTCTCCCACAATTGTATTTCAATTTTTAAAGGATAATTGAATTGATTCACAATAACCAATCAATTAATAAATTTCTTTGAGCTACTCAATGTAAAATTTATTATCCAATTTAAATTTAATAAATAATATTAATAGTTTTGTGTTTTTAACAACCTTAATTTAATTACATAGTGATTGAAAATAATTTTTTTGAAAAAAATTTAGTGTGTTATTGTTTTATAATTATTTCTAATTGAAACGACCAGTCTATATAGAGGTAAAAATTTCATTTATTTTCCACTAATTCCATGTGAATTTTGGTGGGTTTTGACTATGTGGTTTTTGGAAGAGGTTATAGATTGTAATATGAGGAAACATGATCAATGGTATAATTCTATAAAAAAATGATAGATGCCATCAGGTACCTGGTGGCATGGCACCGAGTTTTCTATGGCACGATTGAGAAGGGGGATTTTCCCATGTGGACAAGTGGATGGCCGATTATCCCTAACTGGGTATCCAATGGCCACAACATACCTGGCGGGGGTGCACTGGGTACCTAGTGACCTATATATAGTTTTCTTTAAAATTTCAAATTTAAATTAAATTTTAAGTTAAATTTTTTATAATTTTCTCCCCTCTTTAACAATCTGCATGACCCCAGTTCCCTCCTCCCTTTATTTTCACTCTTAAAAGTCAGATAATTTCCTTATTCAAGCTTCGATTCAGGTATCATTCATCTTATTGGCTAACTTATGGTAAGTCTAACCTCCCCCCTCCTTCCAAATAGGATTTATCATTCTTTATTTCTATTCTTTATTACAAAATCATAAATTGGGAGTTTTTTGTTTTTAGTATTTTTATTGATTGAGGCCAAATCAACCATTTATATTCGATGAGCATGATTATATTACTATAATTCGGGTCGTCAATAGAAATTTTATCTATTTTATATGAGTTTTATGTATCATTTAGTATGACGGAGTTGGTGAGTGAGTATAAATGTCCCGTGTAAGAATTAAATTGTGTTTCCTTATGGGATAAGGGATTAGTATGGACTATCTAACTTGATTTAGGTTCTTTGAACATTATTATTTTATCACATGACCACCATTGTCTATGAATCTAGGGAAACTGGAGACATACCTTGAAAATTAGAACCAAAGAGGGGTGTAATTACATTTTATGTGAGTTAAGGATCCTTGTGACGTGGTCTTGAGAATCCCTTAATGATATAAATCTTATATACAAGCTATGATAGTGGTGAGTTATCCCTTTTGAGTAGTTATGGTGTAGTTAGTGGTATATATGACTTGAAACTAATGAGAGGGATGGATATGTGGGAACTTAAGCCATGCCAAGAGAGGTCGAGCCTAAGTTAAAATAAAGTACATGTACTTTTTATGGGAATGGGTATCCTAGTGAGTGAGTTGAAGTTAGATTATCCTAGATGGGGCATGAGTTACCATTATTTTTATTCTGTGTGGTGATAATTTTCTCACCAATGTTACTATTTTTCTAGTGATAATTCATTCACTAATGTTACTGATATATTGATGATAACATATTCACTATGTTTATGTGAGGTGATATATCATTCACTATGTTTATGTGAGGTTATAACCTATTCACCATGTTCATGAGTGGTAATAAACTAGTTTACAATGTTTATGAGAGGCGACAACCCATTCACCATGTTTATTTGAGGTGATATTCACTCAAAATGTTTATGAGAGGTGATAGTTCATTCACCATGTTTATGAGAGGTGATATTATATTAACTATGTTATAAAAAATGATAGCACACTCACCATTCTTTGAGAGTTGATGGACCATTCACCTATGTTATTTTTTATGATTAGTGATAGATTATTAATCCACTTGTTGCAATTAGACCATGGGATTACCCATACCATAGTAACACCAGTCAAAGCAGGCAAGGTTGCTCAACTAAGTGTCTTCTTAGTAGTTGGTGATGTGACTTGGGTTATGTTTATTTTTTTTTCATATCACACTATGCATGCATCCATGTATATTGGATTTATTTTGGGATGTCGTCGATGGTTCCCTACTGAGTATATTTCTAATACCCTACACATGCACTTTGGTGGGCGTGAAGATTTCATAATCCTTGATACATGTAAGGTTAAGGGTTTTATAATCAATGATTTAAATAGGGATCAATTGTTGGATTGGGAGATGGGACCAGGCAGAGCTTTAGACCTAGTTTTTTTTATTATGTAACTATTTTTTGGTTACTTTTAGACCACACTTGTATAATAGAAAAATTTCTAGTTATCATGATTCTGATGTATTAATTGTATGAAATTCACATTGGGTTTATATTTTATTATAGCATGTAATATGGTATTTTTGTTTCCTTATCACTTTAATGTCTATATTATGTTATTATATTATAGATGATGGTTTATTATTATTTCATTATTATTTATATTTATCTGATATAGGGTAAAATCTTTCCACATTATAGATATACCATTTTTTCTATTCGGTAGCCTTTAACATTCAAGAAGACACACCTAAGCTAATGTAATGACCTGTCTTGGGATATATGGTTAAGTATAGATCTAATGAAATTATAAAGTGGTAGCATGGCCTTTTTAAAATTTTTACTATTTGGAATATGGTAGAAGTATATATAACTGATAAGAACATGGTATGGATCCCATGTTTGTGCTTAGATAACACCCATATGGGGAAATTCAAAATTACAAGGGAGTGGAATTATGATTCTTGGTTTTTGAGTATTATGATTTTGAGATTTCAAATAATATGGTGCGTAATTTACTCTTTATGTTTTTCTCTTGGCTTAGGGTGGAAATAGGGTGTGTGTTCATGCATTATATTATATCTATAGGTTTACATGAATTTTGTATTACTAGTGTGATTGATAACCTAGTTATAAAGAGGGGTTTGGTTATTTAAAGGATCTTTTATATGTGAACTAAAATATATGAATCATATCCTACATGTAATTAACCTACCCACTAAGGATCTCTTGGTCAGTAGAAGGTTGATCCACCATAACCCCAAGCCTACCCCCATAAGCTAGGGGTTGGAAACAAGCACCAAGAAGTCATATAATAAAATTAGAGGCCTTTTCCTAATGCACCTATACACATGTACCCAATCATCTCCATGAAATAGTGCATAGGTATAATAAATTATGGTAATATATAGAGTAATACATGCATACAATAACCTTTAGGTAATACAATAAGAGTACAAAAAAATAAAACCGAAGTGTAAAAGGGAAAAAATACATGCCCAACCATAACAGAAGTCCCAACCTAACAACAAATAGAATAAAGGTAAGCTGAGGGATCCCAACTCCTGATCTCCAAGACCGACTAGCATATAGGGTATATGCACCCAAGTATCCCTAGAATCCACCAAAATCACCATCGATATGTCCGTCATATTCATAAGATGTGACACATGTAGGTAAAACCCATGCATGGGTGAGTATATACATAACCATTAGGATTCCCTGAAAACTGAAGGAGGAGCAATATAAGATACAATAGAAGTAGTCAGCTCAACTCAAAGAAAGAGGAAAACGAAACCGAAAAACAAATATATATGACCATAAAATAATCCTAGATAAGAGAGAAAGGGGATCTTCATCTCATAGCCCATCCCAGGTCGATGAGTCTACCAAAATATCCAAAGGGTCTATCTATGATTCCCAATATCTCATATATCTATCAAGGTAATTGTGTAAAGGACCCACAACTTTACACTATGCCATACAGTCAAGGGGGAATAATATATAATAGAGGACCCATTACCTAGTGCATTAGGGGGTTCCATTCAGTAGGTATAGGACCCAAACCCTAGTACACTAGGGGGTGCCACTCAATAGGTAGAGGCCCACACATTAGTCCATCAAGGGATTACACTTAGCTGGTTAAGGAACCATTCTCTAGTCTATAATGGGGTGCCACTTAGTAGGTAGAGGACCCACAACCTAGTCTATCAAGGGGGATCCACTCAGTAGGTATAGAACCCACACCCTAGTCTGTCAGGGGGTGCCACTTAGTAGGTAGAGGTACCACACCCTAGTTTATCAAGGGTGCCACTCAAACCACTACAAGAAGCATGGGGGACCCACACCCTAATGCAATAGAGGGTTGCTAACCTTGACCTCTCTTTGATGGTTCCATCTGATCACTATCATCATCAAGCATTATATAAAAAAATTTTAGGATTGGAAAATTCCATATTATATCTTAAAATCCACTACAAAGGTTACCATCACATTCTACATAGAAAAATTCACAAAATAGGCTACTTTTGGGACAAAAATCCAAGTCTAGATGAAGGAGATACACAAGGTTGAAGTTTCTCATAGGAGTAAACATCATGTATGGGGTCCACATGGTGTGTGGTCCTGCTCTTCTTCCTAGTTGTGTTCTCATTTGAACATGGATATGAGGTAATTTCATTGTAAATGGAATATAAGAGGGACTACATGGCATGTCTCAACCACCCAAGGTCTGACAGTGAGCTCTTGTTCGTTCTTGTGTTCATTAGGATGCGCCCATATACCTGGTCATGTACTCGATCATGCCTGGGTATTATCCCATGCCTGTATACTCCTAGAGTACACAACATGTCATCCCACAAGGGGTCTTGTCAGTGTGCATTTGGTACATGGACAACCACCCGAGGAGGGCTACACAACATGTGAGCCCAACCACATGGTGTACGATCCTTATCTTCCCTGAAACCCTATCTTTGCAACCAGGGGGTACTATATGACATGTGTTGATTAGAATACATGCTGTGTAGTTGATTTTTTCATATGAAACTCATTTATTTACATGATTCTATAGATCTACACCCTCTTCCATGAATCTCTCCATTTAACCCCCCAAAACTGGTGGGATTTGCCTTCGACCACCAATTCCGGCCCTTTAGTGGTTGGAAATAAAAAACCGGTCATCATTGGTGGTTGATTGTGCATATTGTGTACTAACCATTACCCATAATTATCATAGATTCTAGATATATATAAACCATCACCCACATCCTATAACAAATCCTGATCCATCTACAAATCACCTCCCCAATTTTCATTCACACAACTACCATGAATCTGAGGGTTCCATCACGCTCAAACCTACCCTGGTAATGTCGAACTGTGACCCTATAGGCCAATGATGAAGAACACAAAGAAATATAGGGGAAAAACAATAAAAAGGATGATAAAAATTGTTGACCAAGCATTCTAGGACTATGATTTCAAATTAGTGAATTCAGGGTGAGGTCATGGCATAAAATAATAAATTGAATAAAACAATTTAATTCATCAACATTCTCATGTGAAGGCTAAGAAAACACAGATCAAAAGTATATAAATATACATACCCATGATAAATATTTTAATAAAGGGAGGAAACTAAAATTATTGATCCCTATCAAGATTTTGGAATGATCATTGGTGAAGAACATATTCTCTAGTTATAAGAATGTTATGCTGCATTCGCTGCCTGTCCATCCACCACGATCTGATCGTCGTTCATCATCTAATGCTGATCAGCCAATGAAGAATGATCTCAACCTCATCTCAAATACTCCTAGGGTTATGTGGATAAACTTGGTTATTTTTCATAATATGTTATTTATATAGTATTTTCATTAGGACATTTAAAATAAAATAAATAAATTTAATTATTTATTTTAATTAAATGCACCGCTAATGACTGCCTCAACCAGACATCTGACACCAACCTACTTTAGGTCGCACCTAGGGTAAGCCCCACGTTCTATAATCAACCATGGTATCAGATTTTGGATTTGAGGATCTACTCTAAATATAACTCATTATTTCTAAAAAACTGCATGTATGTGATATTAATATATTTAATATTTTTATAATATTAATTCTGAGCTCACCGAGCCTTGGAATCTCACACCATATCAACACTTGTGTCCAAAAAAAATCCTAAACATATTTCAAAGTCTTACAGGAAAAAAAGGGGTCACTATATTCTCCCCCCTTTCAAGGTTTTTTAACCCTAAAATGCACAAGCTAGACAAAAATGTGGGGGTAATGAGCCTGCATCTAGCTCTTCTTCTCCCAAGATCTCTTCCACATGCTCCTATGTTGTCATAGTTATTGAACTAAGGGAATGGTCTTTCCTTGCAAGATCCTATTCTTACGATCCTTGATCTTCACCAAGTATCCATGAAGGTGTCTCCATCCTCACTTTTCATCTTTCCTTAGTCAATTCTATGTATAAGATCATGCACATATCTCCCCAACTGTGACACATGAAATACATCATGCACCCGCTCCAACTGTGGGGGTAATTCTATGTGGTAAGAAACCTCTCAAACCCTCCATAGGATCTCGAATGGCCCGATGAACCTCAGGGATAACTTTCATCCCTAGCTAAACCTTTGTAATCCTCATTATGGGGTGACTCTTAGGAAAACATGGTCACCCTGCCCAAATTATAAGGGACTACGATATCGATCTACATAAGATTTATATTGGCTTTGGGCTATCCTCATATGCTCCTAGATCACTTAAAATTTATCCATCATCACCTACACCATTTTTGGATCATCTAGAGATGCCTTTCCAATATCATTCCAGCATAACGGTAACCTGAAGGGTCTCCCATATAAGACCTATAAAGGTAACATGATGATTGTAGAGTATAGTCGTTATTATAGGAAAAATCTACTAATGGAAAGTGATCCTACCAACTCTATACAAAGTCCAAAAAATAAGATATTAGTATATCCTCTAACACATGGATAATGTGCTTGGTTTTCCTATCCATCTGGGGGTGAAATGATGTACTCATACACAAATGGTTCTCGAATGCCTCCCACATGAATCTATATAACTATGATATAAAATATTTATCACGGTCAGAGACAATTGTCGAGGGTACCCCATGGATCTAGATGATATCCCACACATAAAACTGTCCCAAAATATCCATCGAACTCTACTCCCTAATGGAAAGAAAGTGTACCGACTTTGTGAGTCGATCAATAATCACCCAGATAGAGTCATGGCCTCTCACTATCCATGATATCCATATCACAAAATCCATGGATATCCATCCCATTTCCACTCTGAGATATTAAGAGGCTATGTCAAAACTACGAGAACCTAGTTCTTAGGATTCACCTGCTGACATGTGAGACACTGAGAGATGAAATTGACCATTCTCAGACTCATTCTAGACCACCAAAACTATTAATTAAGGTCCCTATAAATGTTCACTACACCAGGATGTACAACCAAAGGAGAAGTGTGGAACTCCCTCATCACCTCCTCTTTCATCATGACTTGAACCACTATCTGTACCTAGAAAATGATGACATTGTCCCCTCTATACAATTCATCCAGTGAATATCCTAAGGAAATATGCTAAAAAATAACCTCATAATTTATGTCTCCATACCGAGCCTCGCTAATAAGACAGAGAAGTATATGATTCAAGACCATTGATTGAAGATAATATGCACCCCTATCCTTAACTTGGGTCAGCTACAAGGAAGCCAATTGCTTAGATGCCTCCTCCACTAAATGAGAACAAGACTTCTTGTTAAGGGAATCTGCCACCACATTTCCATTCTTAGGAGTATAGACTATCTCAAAGTCATAGTACTGTTGGAACTCTAACCAATTCCTCTATATCAGGTTTAGATCTCTCTACGTGAGGATATAATTGAGAATATAATGATGTGAGTAACCAAAAAAGCACCATCCTAAAAGATAGTACCTCTAAATCTTCAGAGTGAAGACTATCGGTGCCAAATCTAGGTCATGAGTCACATAGTTTTGCTCATGGGGTCTCAACTATGTCAAATCATATGCGATTGATTATTTATTATGCATCAATATATAACTTAGATGATCTCCATAAGCATTAAAATACACTATGTACTCCATGAACTCCTTTGATAGTATCAACATAATATCACTATTCAACCTTAGCCTCGACTTCTTGAAGGCTCTATAACAGCTTGGTCTCAGTAAATGAATACCCTTTCCATGTTAGGGAGGTCAAAGGTGCTACAATCCTAGAGAATTCCTCTATAAACATCTTATAACACCCTTCTAATCCAAGAAAACCTTACACATATGACACACTCTTGTGTGGATCCCATGAAAGAACTACATCAATCTTCACCAGGTCCATAGCTAATCTATGCTTAAAAATGACATGCCCTATAAAGTGAACTTTATAGATCCAAAACTAGAACTTTAAGAGATTACCATAAATTTGGTGCTCTGAGAGTAAGTCAGGGACTATCCTCAAGTGCTCTATATGATCCTCCTCTAACATAGAGTAGATGAGCATGTCATCAATGAAGATAACTACATATCAATCTAAGTATGGTTGGATGATCCGATTCATAAAATCCATAAACACAATATGGAATTCATCACAATGAAAGGAATCATGAGTTACTCATAGTGTCAGTAACGACATCATAATGCCAGATTTAGAATATCATCCTCTCAAACCCTCTACTGATGATAGTCAGACCTGAGATCGATCTTTGAGAACAAACTCATTCCTCACAACTAATCAAATAGGTCATCAGTCCTTGACAATGAGTAATTTTTCTTGATCATTTTTTGGTTTATAAGATGATAATAAACACAAGGCAACAAGATATTATCCACCATTTAAAAAAAACTGGAGCTACCTTGGGTGACACACTAGGTGTGATAAAAAACTTCTCTTAAAGGTCCTTCAACTACACCCTCAACTCTCGGAGCCCGATAGGGGCCATATGATACACCTAAAAAGATATCAATATGGTCTTGAGGTACATGTCAATATAGAAATATATATCCTTCCTCAGTGGTAGTCTTAAAATATTTTTGGGGAAAAAATTCATAAATTCCTCTACCACCTATGGAATCTAGATGCCTGAAGATCCCACTATACCAAGGGATAAATCAATAAATTCTAAAATCTTGGTTCCGGGAGCCACCTAGAAGTTCCCAATACCCAGTTGGTCACATGGCCTCAAGTGCATTTCCCCAAATTCCAAAGGCATCCGATTAGCAGTGAGGGACTTGGGTGTGATAGTGGGGAAACTATGCCCTCATTGGCAGAGTGACACAGTGGAAAGAAACAAATAACAACAATGAAAGAAATAATAATACCATACAATAGTAAATAGTGGAATATTGGAAGAAGTAAAATGAAGAACATATATAATTATGCATGATACATATGTCTAGGAAAGCATCCAAACATGTCACAATGCTGAAATATAGTACTAAACCAAATTACAAAGAAAACAAGTAAAAAAAACCTCATCATCACATGCCTCAGCTTGGTCCCATGCTATCTAGCTCCAAATTATTCAAGTACCCAAAGTAGAAGGGCACTTGAACTTATCTAGACCTGCAACAATATAATATATTTGGGCCCAAAAGAACAACCCAAACAGGGTGTGAGAAGAATCCAAATAGGCAACCACCCAAAGATCTATGCCTAACGGTTAGTGAATATATATGGCAGGTAATAAGAACAAAGAAGAAGTAAACAAGGAAGTACTCAAAAGTAAATATTCCTATAGTTTCAATGCATTCAGTTTTCATGTATCAAGTAAGTAGCTAATCAAAAATAGGCAACCCTATGAGAAGTACTCATAGCCTAACCCCTCTGGTTCAAAAAAAACAACACAAGAAATCCTCTGGGAAGTAATCATAGTCTAACCCCTATGGTTTAATTTTAGAAAAGACTCTATGAGTGATCAATCACTGTCAATTACCCCTGTAGTCTCATATCGGTAACTATAGAAACTCCGAGGAAGCACTCAACATCTAATTACCCCTGAGGTCTCGCAACGTTGAACTACAGACACTCTGAGGGAGCCCTCAACATCCATTATCCCTATAGTCTACTACACCAGGTTCTCATGGCCCTGTGTAAGTCAGTCATGTACAAATGATATATGGTAGCCAAAGTAAACCTAAATAACTACTTGGCTAAACAATCCATAGTATATCACAACATGTCAGATAAAACCACTCCATCCTACAATACTAGGCATGGAAAGAAAAGCATCCTAATAGGAAAGCTAGACCAAATGGTCAAAATAATAAAACATGTGGAAAACATCCATAAAATAGAAAAGATAACCCTATTCAAAATCATAAATCCTCTACTAAATCACACAAGACATTGCAGGCAATAACATGGTTTAAAACCATGAACACGCAATACCCTGAACAAGGGTATTGGGCACTTTTTCACATATAACTCAAAGAATAACTATAGAAAGGCACAAACCACCTACCTCAACGTTGAGAGATCTATATACATGAACCTCATGCCTTGAATCTCCCTATAACACTATATATCTACAAAAATTTCAAAAACGTTCAACTGAAGATATCTCGTGAAAGATGAGAAATCAAGAGATGAGGTTCTAGAAGAAGTAAGAGATTACCATGGAAATTTCAATGCAATCAATGATGGTCGAATCAGAGAATGGATAGTGATTCGGGGGCTCGACAAAGATTTTCATTGTACGGTTTCTCCTGGATGAGACGGGTGAAGAAGAAGAGGGTTCTGTTGATTAGACGCTACCACAATCCATTTAATAAAAAATCACATGATGTGTATTTTAAAAGTACACAACATGTACTTGCCTTTACCGGGCCCCGCTTTAGGTGGTCTCTAGGTCACCCCACATGGCCATGTACTCGGCCGTTACTCGGCCAGAACATGGTCACCCACAACAACCAAGTACACGATGTTTACTCCTAAAATTTACAGAAACTCCTCTTTTTCTCAAAAACACCAGAAAAGAAAAACATACCTAAAAAGAAGATCTAGGTTCTTAAAAAATTCCCCCCTTAAAAAAATTCTTCTCTAAATTTCCCTAGCAAGGTGGCGTAGCAGAAGAATCCTCGAAAAGATCTGGCCACTATGATCGTACATCGGCCTCCCTCTCCCAAGTTTCATCCTATACTTTCCCATGCTTCCATAACACTCATACCATAGGAACATACCATCCACAAAGAACCTTCTTACTTCGATCAAAAATCTGGATAGGATGCTCCTCGAACGAGGCGTCAAGCTCTAACTCAACCTATTCGGGTTTAAAAACATGAGACAGGTCTGAGAAGTAACGTTGAAGCTGAGAAACATGAAAAATTTCATGTATAGCTAAATACCTCTGAGGTAAATGAAACTAATAGGCAACCTGAATGATTCTCTCCAAAACCTCAAACGACCCGACATACCTCGGCAAAAGCTTACCCTAGCTCCTAATCCTCCTGTTTCCCAACCTCGGTGTGACATGTAGGAAAACCCGATCTCCGACTACAAACTCTAGAGGTCATCTCCATTGATCAGCATAAGACTTATTTCATGACCGTGCAGTAGCCATCCTCTTCTGAATCAACTCTATCTACTCTGTGGTCTCTTGGATAGGACGAGGTCCCAACATAGCTGCCTCTCCTACCTCCAGCTAGCATAAGGGTGATCGAAATGACCTACCATACAAATCCTCATAAGGTTCCATCTGAATAGTTTCTTGAAAACTATTATTGTAGGAAAACTCCACAAGAGGTATGTGCTTCTCCCAAGAACCTCCAAAATCTAGGATTCATACCCGAAGCATGTCCTCAAGCACCTGAACCGTACGCTCAGACTGTCCATCTGTTTGGGGATGGTAAGTTGTACTCAAAAGTACCTGTGTACCCAAAGCCTTTTGAATTCCTTTCCAGACCCAATAAGTGGAACATGCATCCCTATCTGAAACAATGGAGTGTGGAATCCCATATAGGAATACAATCTCTCGTATGTACAACCATCCCAACTCATCAACACCGAAGGTCTCCTTGATTGGCAAGAAGTGGTAAACCTTCATGAGTCTATCAATGACAACCCATAATGCATCATTCCCTTGAGGTGACCACAACAAAACTATCACAAAATCCATTATGACATCATTCCATTTCCACTTGGGAATGGGTAAATGCTACAAAATTCCTGCTGGTCACTGATGCTTCGCCTTCACCTACTAACAGGAGGAACACTACATCACAAAACCAACAACATCTCTCTTCATACCTAGCCACCAATACTGATGGTGTAGATCACAATACATCTTGGTGACACCAAGATGAACTACCCAAACTGAGGAATGAAAGTCCCGCATCAGATCCTCACATATGTCTGTTGACACCCATACACACCCATGAAAATGCAAGATCTCATCCACTCCTATGGTCTATCCAGAAATAGGGTCCTCTCCTGACATATTTTCCCATAGGACGAGGCATTCAGAATCTGATAGATTCCTCATTCTCACTCGATAAAAAAAAGTATAGGTAATAGCTATAGAAGAAAGAAAAATCTACCCCTGTCTATTGTGCACCTCCAAATGCATCTCAGAGAATAGAGCCATAAGCTTTCACACACTACTGGCCTCCCGAACTGCCTATATTTGAGTCCTCCTACTCAGCGCATCAACCACATTGTTTCCTTTCTCAGGCATGTAGGCAAGATCAAAGTCAAAGTAATGAAGGTACTCAACCCTCCTTTGCTATCTCAAATTTAGGTCACACTGAGTAAAGATATACTTGAGACTTTTGTGGTCAATGAAAACCACAAAATGATCTCCAAGAAGATAATGTCTCCAACAACGTAAAACATGAACAAATACAGCCAACTTGAGATCGTGTATTGGGTAATTCCTCTCATGTGGCCTCAACTACGGATAACCGTACGCAAAGACTCCTTCCCCCTACATAAGAACAACTCCCAGCCCGATACCTGATGCATCAAAGTACATAGTATAGCTCTTTACTGGCTCTGAAAATACTAGTATCAGTGCTGAAGTAAACCTCCCTTTCAGCTCTTGAAAGGATGACTCACAAGAATCTAACCATAAGTACTTCACACCATTCTTATTCAGACCCTTTAGTGGCATTGCTAAATTTGAAAAGTCTTGTATGAAATGAATGTAGTAACCAAACATCCCTAGAAAACTCCGTACTTTAAATACGTTCTTTGGCTTCTCCCAGGAAACTATTGCTCTCACTTTATCTAGGTCTACTGATACTTCTGTCTCTAAGATAACATGAACAAAGAAGTGAATCTGGTCCATCCAAAAGTATAATTTTGAGATATTAGCATATAACTGATGCTCTCTTAGTATACTCAATATGATCTCAAGATGTGTGGCATGGTCATGTTGAGTGTGAGAGTACACCAATATATTTTCCATGAAGACTAACAAAAAAGAATCCAAGTATGGATGGAACACTCGGTTCATTAGTGCCATGGAGACTGCATGTTCGTTTGTGAGACCGAACGACATAAACACATACTCGTATAGACCATACCTGATTTGAAAGGCCGTAATAGGTATATCAGATGGTATAACATGAAACTTATGGTAACTAGACCTCAAGTAAATCTTCAAGAACACCTGTGATCCTAGAAGTTGATTAAAGAGATCATTAATCCTCTGCAAGAGATATCATTTCTTGACCGTCAAGTGGTTCAACTTCTCATAATACACACAAAGTCTAAGGGTACTGTCCACCTTCTTCACAAATAGGACAAGAAAACCCCAAGGAGAAGTATTGGGTTAGATGAAACCCTTTTACTGCAACTACTCCAACTGCTTCTTGAGATCCTTCAACTCTAGTGTAGCTGTCCTATAAGGAGGAATAGAAACCAGTGTCGATCCTGGCACAAGATCAATAGAAAATTCCACCTCTTGCTCCGAAGGAAAACCTGAAGAGTCCTCTAGAAATACATCTCTGAAATGATAAACCATTGGAGGAAATTCGATATGTGAAGTCCCATGGTCATCCAGATATAGATTGGAAATATGGGCTATAACTCCTCCCAACCCATGATAATCGGGTCCCACTCTAATCACCTAAACATCTCATTCGACCTTATGAAGAAACGATCCACCCTCTGGTGATGTGAAACTCACCCTACAATGATAGCTGTCGACAATAACCTATAAGGGAACTAACTAGTCCATTCTAAGAATGAAATCATAGCCTGTTATCTCTAAGACATAGAGGTCCTAAAGAAGTTATACCCACCAACCTCAAGAGGGAACTCATTGCACTGACGTACACTAGCCGTTATTTTCCCCAAATAATTTTCTAATGTCAAGATTAGAAGAAAAGATACAAAGCCCAAGGATCTCCACCACAACAACAAATATAAATCTACGAGAAGCCCCTGTATCGAAAATAGAAGAAGATAAAACTGAGCAAACTTGGATCGTACCTCAAAATGTAGAGGGTTTGAGATCTTGCTTCTGCTGGGTCTGATCCACTACAAAAGTTTGACCTTCACCGTGACCCTGTGACCCTACCTGGAGACCCTAAGCTGATCCACCCTATTGTCACTGAAATACTACCGACTGTCTACCACAGCCATGACCTCCACCTTGTCCTGAACAGCTAGAAAAACTTTAGTTCCCTGACTGAGGAAAAACTGGCGGTGCTGCTCCTGAATGAGGAGTCATATAAGAACCCCTATCACTAGCTACTAGTGAGAAGATCTGATAGAAGCGCTGAAGATAACCCATCTTTTCGCATGATTGGAACTCCACTGGGTCTCTCAGGAAATGTGGCCTCATATGACTGCTCTTCCCGCACTGGTAGCACACCACCAGGCTACCAGAAGATGTCTCTCTCCTCCTTGGATCCCCACGCGTATACTCCCTATGATGCTTCTTACTGTTAGTAAGAGGGATAAAAACTCCGGATTCTAAGCCTCCTTGGCTCAGAACTCCAAAATCCCTCATATTTTACTCCGTGATCAGTGTTTGGTTGACTGTAGAAGTGATGGAATTAAACCTAAAGATGTTCACCTGAGATCAGATGTCATTCCTGAGACCATCCTCAAACTTCCTTGCCAAGAATAACTCACCACCTCTTGGAAAAGGTGTGAAGAGCTGCAACTCTGTGAAGTGAGAAGAGTACTCCATAACTAAAAGAGTACCTTGCTCTAGAATCATGAACTCTCAGGCTTGATCAGCCCTCAAAGTCTCTGTGTAGAATTAATCATAGAAGGCACACTTAAACTCATCCCAATCCATAACCTGTTGGTGTCCTGCCCATGAGATCACATCCCACCATCTCTTGACAGAATCCCAAAGCATATAAGTAGCGAGATTCACCCTCCTCTTTGGAGGCATCTCTATATGCTCGAAGATAGATAGAATGGATTTTAACCATGAATCTATAGCCTGAGGTCCTCTGTCCCCTATAAAGGTGAAAGGATTCTACTACTGAAAGAACCACGTAAATTCTATCATAGACGGGGTAGGAAGTGGTACTCCTCGAAAGGTTTTCATGAACCTCATAAATCCCTCTCAAAACTGTGTGTCAGAACCTGTGTCCAGAATGATAGTTGGTGCCAAGACTATAACTACAGGAGGATCTGCTGGTAGTTCTTGATCTTCCATGTTCGGTGACTGATCACTACCCTACAACTGGCATACAACCGGAGGACGTTGTGGTGGTATGACTCTACAAGGTCAAGCACACTCTTAGATTAAGAATATCATGGACTGAAACTTAGAATTTTATAAAAGTAATAGGAGAAAGAAATAATTCAAGTTTTTCAAAACATGGGTACATGAAATGTATAATGCCTACACGACGTGTTCCCTTAATCCTTCTCATGGGATTGTACTTCTTCCAAAGCTATTCATGTAACACTCCACACACACATCGTTTTCTCCCAAGACATGGTGCGTACTTGAAGTATGTTACCCAACTCGAGTTCCCTTACATAGCTAAGCCACATGGTTTTTCTAGAACAGGACTACACATGATGTTTGTGCCAGACACGACGTGTACTAGAAGGACTCCACCACCCTGTGTTGTTTGTTACATGGTCGAATAAAAAGGTTACACTACACGACATGTTCAAGCTCAACACAACGTGTATAACCTAAGTTTTATCCATTTGTGTCGTTAGTCACATGGGTGGACACATGGTCTACACAACACAGTGTGTACATCCGGTTCACAGCGTGTCCCACCAAAGATTTCCCAACCCCGTGTCCCTGCCCACCCATCCAGTGAAACAGTTATATACTACACAAAATGTACATACATTACACGATTTTTACTTAAGAAAATAGTTCCTTCCTGAACAGAAGGACATATGGCATGTATTCATCATTACATGGCTTGTATTATGGGTTTTTCCAGACAGTAAGCCTCAGAAACTACTCCGGAACCCAGAAAAAAATAAAACGAACATTAAGGTACCAAATTACGATCTGTGAGGGCCCATACTCCCCACGAATCAAAGTTTGGAATTTTATACATGTCATAAAGAAACATAACATTGTAATGATCCACCAAATTACGATCCATGAGGGCCCATAACACCTCAAGAACCAAAGTTTGGTGTTCATTCAAATAAAACCTTACACAATTTAATACCCTATCAAATAGAAAGTATTTTATCAATGCATCTATCACAACAACATGAATATCTAGTACAAAACCTATCACAACAACATGTAATCACTAATGCACCCTAAATGGCATGGAAAGAATGCATGACATGTGATCTCTAGAAAGTGCCTATATGATGCATGAGATGGCATACCCTCATCTAATTGGGTTGCAACAAAAATATAACCTCAATAACATCAATAATAACAACACAATACATTTGAATCACTCAATGGTGAATTCAAATCAACTGTAATAATTGAAAAACCATAAAAATCACAATATATGAGGTAAATTGGATTTTCCCTATACATGGGTTAGATACTCTCTAAAAAAACTTATTAAAAAGTACCCAATCTATCCTATCCCCGACTATAGGCTCCAAATAGTAATTAAAGAAGAAAAAAATCCCTCTGATACAACTTTGTAACATCCCAGTTCCGGGAGCTTCCTAGAGGTGCCCCATACCCGGTTGGTCACATGGCCTCAAGCGCATTTCCCCAAACACCAAAGGCTGCCGACTAGTAGTGAGGGCCTTGGGTATGATAGTGGGGAAACTATGCCCTCATTGGCAGAGTAATACAGTTGAAAGAAATAGATAACAATAGTAGAAGCAATAATAATACCATATAATAGAAAATAGAGGAAGACTTGAAGAAGTAAACTAGAGTACATATATAATTATTCATGATACATATGTCTAAGAAAGAAGCCAAACACGTCACAATGCTGAAATACAGTACTAAACCAAAGTAAAAAAGAAAACAAGTAAACAACTCCTCAACATCGCAAGCCTCAGCTTGGTCCCATGCTCTCTAGCTCCAAAGTAGTCAAGTACCTGAAGTAGAAGGGTGATTTCCCTTATCTAGACCAGCAACAATATAATCAATTTGGGACCAAAAGCATGACCCAAATAGGGTGTGAGATGAATCCCAGTATGCAACCACCCAAAGATCTGTGCCTAACAACCCGTGAATATATATGGCAGGTAATAAGCAAAAAGATGAAGTAAAAAAGGAAGTACTCAAAAGTAAACATTCCTATAGTTTCAATGCATTCAGTTTTCATGTATCAAGTAAGAATATAATCACAAATAGGTAACCCTCTGGGAATTACTCACAACCTAACCCCTCTGGTTCAACCAAACAACACAAGCAACCCTATGGGAAGTACTCAGAGTCTAACGCCTCTGGTTCATCTTTAGAAAAGAATATCTAAGGAAGCACTCACCGTCAATTCCCCTTGTAGTCTCGTATTGGTAACTATAAACAATTTGAGGAAGAACTCAAAATCCAATACCCCCTATGGTCTCATAATGTGGAACTACAGACACTCTGAGGGATCCCTCAACGTCCATTCTTTCTATGGTTTACTACACCAAGTTCTCACAGCCCTATGTAAGTCAGTCATGTATAAACGATATATGGAAGCCAAAGTAAACCTCACGAACTACTTAGCTAAACAGTCTACAACATATCACAACATGTCAGAAAAATCACTCCATCCTACAATACTAGGCATGGAAAGCAAATTATCTTAACAGGAAAGCTAGACCAAATGGTCAAAAAAAGAAAACATGGGAAAACATCCATATCATAGAAAATATAATCCTATTCACAATCATAAATCCTCTACTCAAGCACACAAGGCATAACAAACAATAACAGGGTTCAAAACCATGAACACACAATACCCCGAACAAGGGTATTGGGCATTTTTGCACATATAACTCAAAGAATAACTATGGAAAGGCACAAAAATCCTACCTCAACATTGAGAGATATATATACATGAACCTAAGGCCTTGAATCTCCCTGGAACACTGTAAATCTACCAAAATGTCAAAAACGTTCAACCGAGGATATCTCATGAAAGAGGAGAAATGAAGAGATGAGGCTCTAGAAGAAGGAAGAGATTACCATGGTGATTTCAATGCAATAAACAACGTTTAAATCAAAGAATATATGATTATTCAAGGGCTCGGTGAAGATTCATGTTGTACGACTACTCCTGGACGAGACGAGCGAAGAAGAATAGGGTTCTGTCGATTAGACGTGACCCCGATCTGTTTAATAAAAAAAGAAAGTACACGGCATGTATTTTAAAAGTACACGACATGTAATTGAATTTACCGAGCCCTACTTTAGGAGGTATCCAGGTCACTCCACATTACCATGTACTCACCCGTTACATGGCCAGTACACAGTTACCCACAGCAACCGAGTACACGGTGTGTACTCTTAAAATTTCTAGAAACTCCTCTTTTTCTAAAAAACACCAGAAAAAATACCTAAAAAGAAGATCCAGGTTCTTAAAAACTAATGGGTGATATGATGTAGTATTCTAATCACAAGGACAACTCACTCAACCATGATATCTCTCTCACCTGAAAAGGAAAATCACATCTCATCTGTTTAAAGTAATCTGACCCAAATATGATGATAGTAGATCTGGGATCAACTCGTAGACAACCAGTCTATACCCAAGATGAAATCATAAGGTTTTATCATGAAGACCAAGAGGTCCCATGTGAAACTCTCTCCACCAAGTGATAACTTGAAATACCAATAAATAAGTGATATCAAATAATTGTATCCATTCAAAACCTCTAGAAAAAGTTTTTATGCTAAATTCTCAATGAGGAGCTCTAGCTTTCACACAAGGGATACAAAAATGAAGGAGTGACTCGCAGATATGTATACAAGTATAGAAGCAATTCAAAAATAAACATATATTGTACCTTATATCATATCATGATATATCAAGTTATAATCCTCTAGTCTTATAAATTATTAAGTGATAACTTCATGATTAGAATCCTCTTCTACTTATGATTACTTGCAACTGATAGTCAACTTTCTCTGTGTTTCATCATAGTATTTTATCTAACTATAAAACTATATTTAATAACGTCATCTTGATATTTCAAGGTTCTCATCATAGTGGGAACTTCTATTACATTATCAATGCGATAGATACCCTAGGATATTATTATATTATAGTCATGAAGAATAATGGACAATATGTAATAAGATGTTTTATAAATATTCAAATATTTAAATATACATGTAATAAAATTACAAACAGTTGGTTCTATAATACCAACTCCAATAAACCCCCACTTGGGCTTGATCCAACTGCCTATGACTTTTAGTCTACTAGACATCACATGATGATCATGTTTTTGTTGAGTTAAGCCTTTAGTCAAGTGGTCCTCTATGTTGTCTTCCATGGAAATTCTTCTCACTATGACTTTACCACTTTGAGAAAAATCCCTCAAGATATAATACTTATGAAGTATGTGCTTCATCCAATGGTGTGACCTTGAATCCTTTTAAAGAGACACCACTGCATTATTATCATTGTAGGGTGTGATTGGATCTTTAATTCTAGTTACCATGTCAATATCTTGGACAAAGTTGTGAATACATACTACTTATTTAGTTGACTTAGAAGCCATAATATACTCAAAATATACTGTATAATCTATGAAAAAAACATGATTTGAGCACTTCTAGACCAAAATACCTCTATTCAGAGTAAAGATATATCCCATTTATGATTTTATATCATCTAGATCTATTTGAAAACTAGCATCTTCATATTGTCTGATGACTAGTTCCGCATCTCATTCATATTCCATGAACATATCCTTATTATGCCTTAGATACTCAAGGATAGTCTTTAATATCATTAAACAGAGGTCACTTGGATTATCTTGATATCTATAGTGACTTAATCTTTGACCAGTAAGACTTTGGAATATTTCTAGTAATATTTCTGAAGCCAGGAGCTGAGTCATCAAGGGATTTTGGGGCCTAGAGAGATTCAGTATAGTGATATTAAAAATATTAAAAATATTTTATCATGTGCATGAAGTTTCTTTGGAAACGTGGAACAACTCCTAAGAGGAGTCTCAGATTATAAATCTGAGGCTGTGGTTGAGTTCAGAGCGTGGTGTTTTCCTTAAGCATGACATAAAATCTATCGACACTGGGTGTTTGGTCGAGGGCGTGCATAGAAGGGGCGTTGAGTGGAGTTTTATTAATTTAATAAAATTAAATTAATAAACCCTCACCCATTTAGTGTGTCCATAATATAGAGTAGGAGATTACATCCCCCCTTTGGAGTGACAGACAAACCAAGGTGAAACCAAAGAGAAGAGGTACCGTCGATCTCTAATCTTGATGAAGATCACTCCTAGATCACAGTGTAGAAACTTTAGAGCATAGATCTACACCTGAATCTTTGGAATTTATCCACAAGGTAAGAATATTTTAGTTTTAAATCCCAATTCCCCTTTGATTAATTGTTTTAAGGTTGCAGATCCATTTTATGAATACTAGAGATCCCTTAGAGGTTGATATGTAGGTTTCGGGGGCAACTAGGGTGATTCAGGCAGCTCACATGGAATTACCATTTGTAATTATCAATCGCACATATTTTAGTTTTGTATAACATTCCACGTGATATTATCATTTGGGGATGATGAATTTTGGGAACTACACACTGTGTATCGGGGGTACATGCCATATAGTGATCCTAGGTCATATGGCCAAGGGACATGGCCCGGGTATCCATGCAAAGGGGCATGGCTGTGTGAAAGTACATGACTAGAGTACACTGACATGGGGTTTCGTACATGGTCATGATAAGATGACACAACCAAGAGGGTGGTTATCCAAGACATGCTGTGTACCAGGGGGTACATGTCGTGTGTGAGACGCGACTGGAAGAACTATGTGGATAAAGACACAACTGGGGGTCCGGGTGAGGTGAAACATGTCGTTTACACTATGTACATGTTGTGTAATATCACATGGACACAAATCCATGAAACAGAGGACAAAACTGGGTGTTCAAGTAGGGTCACATGCCTTGTGGACCCCAGTACACACCATATTTTTTTTGAGATTTCCACCCAACATATCACCTTATTCAGGGATCATATTTAGGATTAAAAGTATCCCATATTGAGTAGTTTTCCATGTAGAATGTGATGGTTGATTTTTTGGTGGTCTATGAGATATTATTTAGTGTGATTAAAGCATGATGTTGCAGTAGCAATGCTATATCATGGGTTAGTGATCAAGGTGGATCACTGGAGATATTTTAGGGTTCATAACCTTCCTTATCAGCTTATGATATAGATCCCCTAGATTTTGTAGGCTAATAGAGCAGTGCTCCCCTATCAGGTTACGACATTGGTCCTTTACCCATGGAAATGTTGCAACATGAAGCATGACCAATGCAGGAGATGAGTTTGGTTTATCAGAGAGACGATGGTTCTGGTGGCCCTTGTCATATCAAGGAATAGGTTTTCTTTACCTATCATATCTATAGAGATGTAACTCCCCTATAGTGGGAAGAGGTCCTCTACCCACGAAGTAGTTCTATTGGGATCGGTAATCCCCTGATGAAGTAGGGTGCGAGTCCTATGTATTGTTTGTGAAGTTGGAGATAGATCTCCCCTGAAGTATCAGGGTGTGGGCCCTCCATAATCATTGTGATGATAGAGTTGGTACTCCCCTATCATACTAGGGTGTGGGTCCTCAATAAGTGGAGTCAGTACTCCCCTATCATATTAAGGTGTGGGTCCTCCATATGCAATGTCCAGGAAGAGTCGATACTCCCTATTCGTACAAAGGTGCAAGTCCTTTATCCTGAGAGAAGTACTCCCCTCTTAGGTTAGGTAGTGTTTCCCCTAGAGAGATATGATATAGTTTTAATCCCTTGCTATTCCTAGGTGTAGGTCCTATATCTTTTGGATTTTACTCCCCTACCATGATAGGGTGTGTATCCTCTATCTATGGAGTTGTACTCCCCCATATTCAAGTAGCAGTGGGGAGTGGATCCTAAATGAGAGTTGGAGGTCCCTTAGCTATAGAGTGTTGTTATGAGGAGAAGAACCCTCCAATTGTTAGGTTCAATACCTGGTTAGGATATAGTGCTCTCTCGATGCATTGAGGTGTGTGACTTTCTATATGGGTGCAGAAAAGGGTTTTTAGGATGGTTAGAAGTTAGTATTCCCTTGGTTGTAGGGAAATGACAAGGTGTGGGTCCCTCCTTACTCTCTTTAGATAAGATACATGTGGTTTATGGTTTGTAGTAGTGGTCCCTTGACTGTGTGCAATGGTGAAGGGAGGGACACTCTTATTGGGTTCCTATGACCTTACATAGGGTGAAAGACAACGATGATAGGACCTATGATGCTAAGAATCATATCTAGACCAAGAGAGCTATCCCTGATAGAGCATGTTCTCTCATGTTGGGTATAAGAGATGGTAGGGTTTTTCTTGATGGTGTGTATCTCTCGAAAAAGTACCATCTAGGATGGAATAGCTCATGGAATGTGTTCTTTTAGTCAAGAGTTACCTTTAATCCTCGAGTATAATCCTGTAGTTTTCTATAAGGTCAGATCCTCAGGAGAAATAGAGTATGAGATGAGTGTATCTAGGTGTCTTATGATTTTCCTTGATATTTTTTTCACATATATTGGTTAACACACCTTGTGGATAGAGCTGACTAGTCTTATATTACTGAGGATGTTTGTGATGGATTTTCTCTCGCTTTTAGGTCTCCTCTAGATGGGTTGAGTAGACTGTTTCCTTTTAGTTACTCCATTTGTTTTGGGTTTTTGAGGTAGTTAATGGGTATTTTTATACTCACCCCTATATTGTATTTTCCCACACATGTTGTGTCTTGTGCTGATGATAAGATTTTCGATAAAGTCCTAGGAGGACCCGAATTATGTGGATCATAGTAATCTAGACCAACTGAGGTGTTTAAAGATTCTTGGATAAGGATATTTCTGATAGTTTTATTTGACAACGATTCCCTCCATCTGAGAAGGTTGGGAAATTTTATAGTTTTTGTAGGGACTTTATTTTTCCCTTTTACACTTTCAGTACTTATGTTGTACTCTGGTTATGGGATAAATGTATCCATGCATTTCTTTTCATGATTTTTATATATCTATACTATTTTATAGAGATGCATGTGGGTATGTGCATACATGTAACATAAGCTAAGGTCTCCCATTTGTGTGATACACCTACTCGGTGCTAGACGCTATCCCATGGACTATTAGAGGTAGGATTAGGATATTTATGGCTCAGTCCCTATAGGACCGGGACATGAAAGAGTGATATTAGAGCGGGTTCCACTTTGGGACCACAACTTAGAGCTTTTCTAGATTTGATCTTGTTTTGGGTTTCATAGTGATAGTGTTAAAGTGTCTCAAGTTCATCTTTTAGGATAGGGAATCTAGTGTTGGTGTGGTGGATTGAGGCTATTATGCACATTTTATGACTTATGAGGAAACCTACCAATCATATGGTGGTCCTAGAGGCGAGTTTTCTATAGGAATTAGCTAGAAGATAGTGGAGTTTGGTGATGTAGACCAACAATGAGGTGAAACTCACTTGGGAATAGTTTGAGCGACTCTTTAGGGAAGAGTTCTATCCAGCCACGTTGAGATCGATGCATATCCAGAATCTTCTATAGATTTATAAGGATAGAATGCCCATGGAAGAGTACTCAGTGAGGTTCACAGACCTGTCATGATACTCCCTAGAGACGATTCTATATCTATTTTTCTGAGAAATGATCTTTGAGTAGGGCCTCCACAGAGACATCTAATAAGGTGTGGTATCCTTGTGACTTCTCTCTTACATGGGGGTGCTAGAGAAAGCTCTAGTGGTAGAGAGTTTCCTAGAAGAGGGTTGGGTTGATAGAGCATGTGGTGCTGACCATGAGGCTGAGACATCTATGATAGATAGAAGACGAAAGTTGAAAGGATCTTAGCGTAGGAGGAATACTCATACCCGAACTCAGGAATGTGGTTCTGTAGAGTGGGAGTTACGCTGGGGATCTGGTCAGCCGTATGAGATGTAGTGCTATACTTGTGATGGTTAGGAAAACATTGCTCAGGATTTTTCAAATCATTGTTCTACTGATATGGATCTGTTCAATGGACTACCCTAGTAGAGGAATCATATGGATCATGGAGATATACATGATGGAGAACATGGAGGAATAGAGGGGAGTGTAATAGGAGGTGGAAGATAGTTCAAGATGGTGCCACCGTCACCCCTAAGAGGTCTGTGCTAGGCTCAAGGATCTAGAGGATGGGGGTGAGGGCAGCTGAAGTCCATATAGGCCTATGACTCAGAGGATTCAAGGATGATTAGAGGTATGCTCTGCATCCTTTCTACTTTTTTATGTATTATTGTTGGACATTTTTGTAAGGTACTCTATTCTTTTCACTTCTTTCTCGAGGCTTTTCCTAGGTGACACAGAGTGTCAGTAGAACCTTTTGTTGGTGTTTTTCAATGTAGCTTCAAATTTATGAGGAAGAGGGATACTTACCCCTTCCAAGAAACATTTTTATGACATGAGTAAAATCAAAAGGGAGAGTTAGTTCTACCCAAAGTTGATAGTTTCAAGGTGTGGTGGACGAGTTCCTTTGATTTGTGTGTTCAAGTCAGGGTTGCATGTTATAGTTTTGTGCACAAAGGGCCTGGTAAGGCCTAGTGTGTGCACTTGGGCAGCCTTGTGTTATTATTTGGAACTCTTGTGTTCTCGGCATTAGGATTATACATAATATTCTTAAGGAGGTCATGTTGCAGTTCATCCAGGGGTGGATGAGAACTTCCAGGTTCTCTTGGTCTGCGTTAGGTTAGTGAGGTGGTGTACTACTACACCCTATGAAAATAGATGGATTTATTTCTTAGTGTTTTCCATATTCCATAGTTTAGGATACATTTTCACACTTTTTTGAATAATTTTTACCTGGTTTGAGCTAGATTTTGGGTGTGTCTTGGACTTGAGGTTCCCTTGAGTGTGTGTTTGTAGACAATAAATGAACCCTTAGTGAGCTCGCTAGCGAGGGAGCCCTAGTTGAGAGCTTATAATTTCTCATTATTCATAGGATATTTCTTTTCAAGTATTAAAATACTTAAGGTGGTGAGAATTTAGTGACTTAGGTTTTTACTTTTAAGACTTTTTAATATTTTTAGGAATATTTCCAAATCCAGGTTCAGAGTTGGAGTGGGATTCCAAGGCTCAGAGGCCTCAGTGTGGTAATATTAAAAATATTTTATCACATGCATATAGTTTCTTTATAAGTGTGAAATAAATATTGAGAAAATTATCAGATCAAAAATCTTAAACTGTAGTTTAGTTCAGAGCATGGCATTTTCTCTAGGCACAACATAAAATTTGTCGGTGCCGGGTGTTCAGTCGAGGTTGTGCATTGGCAAGGCATTGAGCGTAGGTTTATCTATTTAATAAAAGTAAATGAATAAACCCTACCCCTTTGGTTTGTGTATGATAGAGAGGTAGATATCCCCCCCACCTTTGGTGAGACAGATGAACTGAGGTGAAACCAAGGATAAGAGGCACCACCTATCTTTGATCTTCATGACGATTGCTCATGGATCATAGTGCAACGACTTCTGAGCATGTATCTATACCTGAAGCTTTGTAATTTCACCATGAGGTAGGAATATTTGAGTTTTAAGTCTCAATTCATTTTTTATGTTTTATTTTAATGTTTCACATCCCTTTTATGACTGTTAGAGATCCTATGGGGGTTGATATGTAGGTTTTGGGGGAAACTAGGGTGATTTGGGTGGCTTGTAGGGAATTCCCATTCAGAATTCCCGATCACATGGCATATAGTTTAGTGGAAAATTCCATGTGTTCTTACTATTTTAGGAATATGAATTTTAGTAACTACACTCCATGTATCTAGGGTAAACACCGTGTAGTGAGCCCAGGTCATGTGGCTAAGGGACATGGCTAGGATAGCTGTGTCAAGGGAAATACCAATGTAAAAGTACATGGAAAAAGTACATGGACCTAGGGTGTTCTAAACAGGAATGAGAATATGACATGACTAAGAGGATAGTTATCTTAGACACAAAATATACCAGGGGGTACACACTATGTGTGAGACACGGTTGACCAAGCCATGTGGAGAAAGACATGACCAAGGGGACAGGTGGGGTAAGACATGCCGTGTACACCATGTACACATCATGTAAGCTCACATGGCCAGCCAAGACATGCAGTGGAGGACACAACTGGGTGTTCAAGCAGGGTCAAATGCCATGTGGACTCCAATAAATTCCGTGTAATTTTTATAGGATATTTATGCCCATAGTATCTCTATTTTCTAGGCTCAGATTCAGGCTTGCGAGTTTCATATCCTGAGTAGTTTTCCATGTAGAATGAAATAGAGGCCTTCATGGTGTCCCGTGAGATATTATGTGGCATGATTAAATCATGATGCTATAGTAGCAGTGATATATATTAGGTTAGTTATTAGGTGGAATCACTGGAGAGATGTCAAGGTTGGTACCCTTCCCAATCATATTAGGATGTGGGTACCCAAGACTCTGTAGACTAGTAGAGAATTTCTATCTTATCAAGTTAGGGAACGAGTCCCCTACCCATGGTAGTTTTGTGAAATTATGCATGACCAATGCAGGATATCTGTTTGGTTTATCAGAGAGACGTTGGGTCTAGTACTCCCTTGTCGTCTCAGGGTGCGGGTTTCCCTTACCTCTCATATTGGTAGAGAAAAAACTCCCCTATAGTGGGCATAGGTCCTTTACCAACTGAGTAGTTCTCTTTGGGTTACTAATCCCTTGATGGAGTAGGGTTAGGGTCCTATGTATCATTTGTGCAGTTGTAGATAAAGCTCTCCTAACGTATCAGGGAATGGGCCCTCTATACCCATTGTCCTGATAGAGTTTGTACTCCCCTATCATACCAGGGTGTGAGTCCTCTATCCATGGAGTCAGTAATACCCTATCTTATTAGGTTGCAGGTCCTCTATACTCAATGTATAGGTAGAGTCGGAACTTCCCAGTCATACCAAGGTGCAGGTCCTTTAGCCTGGTGGAATCACTCCCCTGTTGGGTTAGGGAGTGGGTCCCCTAGAGAGATCTAGTAGAGTTTTACTCCCCTTCCATTATAGGGTGTGGGTCCTCTATCTTATGGATTTTTACTCCCCTACCATTCCAGGGTGTGAGTCCTCTATCTACAGAGTTGTACTCCCCATTATTTGAGTAGTGGTGGGGAGCAGGTCCACCACAGGAGTTGGATATCCCTTGTATGTGAAGTAAAATTACAAGAAGTGGTCCCCTCCACTTTTTAGGTGCAATACCAGGTTAGAATTTAGTGCTCCATAAATTAATTGAGGTTTGAGAATTTCTATTTGAGTCTAACAAAGGTTTTTCAGGATGGTTAAAGTTAGGAATCCCTTGGTTATAGGTCAGTGATGAGGTGCAGGTCCCTCCTTACTCTCCTTAGAGAGGATGCATGTGATGAATGGTATGGAGTAGTTCTCACTTGAGAGTATGTAATGGTGAGGGGAGGGACACTCTACTTGGGTTTATATGATCTTGATTAAGGTGAAAGATAGTGGTGATAGGACCTCTGATGTTGGAAATTAGAGTTAGACCTATAGAGTTATTCCTGATAGAGTGTGTTCTCTCAGATGGTCCATCAGGGATGGAAGGGTTGTTCCTGATGGAGTGTATCTCTAGAATGAGTTTCATCTAGGATGGAAGATCTCATGGAGTGTGTTCTATTTTTCTATCATTCTATTTAAGCCTCAAGTAGAATCCTATATCTGGTTATGAGGTCAAAACCTCACGAGAATTGGAGTCTGAGATGAGTGTATTTGGGTGTATTTTGAGTTTCCTTAAGGTATTGTCACATATATTAGTTGACAAACCATGTGGATATAGATGAATAGTTGTGTATATCTAAGGATGTTTGATATGGAGTTTATCCCTCATTTGGGTTCCCTCTTACTGGGTCGAGCAGACTGTTGTCTTTTAGTTTCTCTTTTTTTTGGGTTTTTAGGATTCCTAATGGGTATTATTATACTCACCCCTGCATGATCTTTTCCTACACATGTTGTGTCTTATGTAGATGACGGGACTTTCGATGTAGTCTCAAGATAAATTGGACCAGGAAGAGTTTATTTAGCTCAACCGATTGAGGTGTTTTCTAGTGCTTGGATGATGAGCTTTTCGATAGTTGAATTTGGTAGTGATCCACTCCATCTAAGCAGGTTGGATGATTTTATAGTTTATTGTGGGCATGTATTTTTTAGTTTTATGCTTTCAATACTTCTATTGTACTCTGGTTGTGTGATAAATTTTATGTATACTAGGTTAGATACCCTAAAAGGGGGGGGGGAGGTGAATCAGGGTATGACAGATTAAAACAACTACCCCTATTGATCTTGTTTCATTGTTAGAAAAAACTCTCTTCTCTCTCCTTCCTGTTGTAGAGTATGAACAAATATTAAGGAAAAGATATGACAAGAAAATTTTACTTGGTTCACCCTCACTGGGTTATGTCCAAGGTGCATACACCAGGAACGTGCCAATGTACCAAATCCACTAAAAGAGCACCGCTATTTACAAAATTCAGAGTGGACTCACTATCCCTCCTGGTTTAAAACCACTCACAATATGATAGCTCATTGATCTCTCAAATGAAGTGTGCTCACTGATTCTTCAGAATATCCACTCATAGTTTAAAGACGTGTATGTCCCTTCATTATCACAAATAAATATATATTTCTCTGTATTTAGATGCTCTGTTGACGTCCAATTTTCACCCACAGATGAAACTCACTTTTTACTAAAGATATCAGGAAATTATCCAACTTTCACATATCCCTAGAGTGACTGGCATGCTTCTCTATACTTGGTGCGCTTCTCTATGCTTTGGAATTCTTCTCTAAGACTGGAGTTCAAGTGTCACCTAACCACTTGTGTGAAAATCCCTTCACCAAGTCATAACTTGGACGACTCACTCACTTTTACACCCAAACCAAAATTGGCACACAACTATCAACTGCCGCCCAACTTCTGAATATCTTTATACTTGCGCGAACAAACCACCACTTGTACGCCCCAACCACCTATAGGATTGGAAATCTAATTTTCTCTAAGTTTTTAGATCACTCTCAAGATGAGGAGGGGTAGAACTCTATTTATAGGCATTTTGGGTACCCTGAGCACCGCTCGCAAGTCTCCTCCCGATGCGCAAGTCTATCCTCCCTATTCTTTTTCTCCCTAGTCACCTTGCACTCCCAAACCAAAACTTGGGCACCCCTATTTCCTTTAACATATTTTTTGATATTATAACATTGAAAAAAATATGGCGTGCAAGTTTCCAAGCCTTCAAGACACCGAAACGCAAGTACCTTTTCCAAAAACACTTTTCTCTATTTGTCGATTTTGAGGCCCAAAAATTTGGAAAACATTGGAAAACAACACCACCTTGTATCTTCTCTTTTTGTACCACCTCCAGATCATCCATTCCTTTGTCGAGGTTATTCAATAAATCATGGAGTATTGAAAACATCCCTTGAACTCAACAAATCACCATGTAAAATTCATTTTTATACAAATTTGATCATCGTGGTCTACTTTGTCAACAAACACAACATGGAGGCCTACTTTGTCAACAAACACAATAAACTAAAAAATGATTCAATGATACATTAAGGGATTTTTACCAACAATAAATGTATTCATGCATTTATTTTCAAACTATTTATATCTCTACATTGTTTTATGTATATGTATTTGGGTTCATGCGTATAGGTACCATAGGCCAAGGTCTCCCATTTTTGTGATATTCCTACTTAGTGCTAGACACCAACCCATACCCTATTGGAGGTGGGCCTGGGGTAGTCGTGGCTCAAGCCTCGCTGGGTCGGGTCATGAAAATATATTCTTACCAAACTCAAGGAATATTAAAAATATACCCTATTACATACATGACTGACCTAATTTATGACACGTATGGAATAATTTTCATCCCATGTATCCCATTAGGCGTGTGATGGAATATTTTCCTAGAAAGATGAATGCCATGTGACATTAGAAACAATTCACTCTTGGATTGTTCCATAATGAATCTATTCATTATATTGTCAATATATGTACCTTGACTTAGGCTGAGCATCCACTTGGATATATCACAATGGATCTTATATATGATGCTTAACCTAAGTCCTTTATGGAGAAATATTTATTCAACCATGCTTTAACAAATAGTAAGAATGGTATTTCATTTCCAATAGGTAATATGTCATCAAAATATACTATTATTAGAATGGTTTCATTCCCAAAAAACCTATTATAGACACAAGGATCACATTCATTCTTTACGAAACCAAATTTTGTTATGGCTTCATCAACCTGAATATTCCTTGACTTGGATGCTTGATTTAATCCATAAATTGATATTTTCAATTTCATACCATGTTGTCATCCTTTTGAGTTACAAAACCTTTAGGTTGTGTCATATAGACATATTCATGAAGGTTCCCATTAATTAATTCTATTTTAACATCCATTTTCTAAATATCATAGTCATAGAAAGCTGTAATAGTAAGTATAATTCTAATGGATTTTAGCATAGAAAATGGTGAAAAATTTTCATCACTGTCTATTCCTTAAAACTGTTTGAACCCTTTTGAAACCAATTATTTCTTATAGGTATGGACTTTTCCATCCATGTCCAGTTTCTTCTTAAATACCCATTTATAAAAAACATGATTTAGATCCAATGGAGGATCTACCAAAATCTAGAATTGATTTTTGTATATATAATCTATTTCAAAATTCATATCTTCTTATCACTTGGAAACATTTGTGAAACTTACTTCCTCTTTATAGGTTACATGATCATTATTATTAATTAATAATGAGTCACCATCATTAGTGACTAGAAAACCACACCGTTCTGGTTCTCTAACATCTCTTGTACTCCTACATAATACTTGTGTCTTCAGAACTTCTTCTTCCATAGTGTTTTGTAGAATTTGTTCCTATGCAAACTCTTATGTATCTTGAGCCTAACCTTCATCAGATTATTTCTATCTACCACTATCTCTTTTAGATATATGATCCTTCTCAAGGAACATGAGACATATTTCAACCATAACCTTTTTATTTGAAGGATTGTATAGGTAATATCCATTTTTTCCTTGAGATATCCTATAAAGATACACTTTGTGCCTAAAGGTGCAAGTTTATTACCTAAAGAGGCCTTAACAAATTCTTCACATCCCCACAAATGTAAGTACGTAAATATGGGTTTCTTCCCACTCTATAATTTACATGGAATACCATCTACCACTTTTTCTGGCACTTGGTTTAATTTTTATGCTATTTTTTGTAAAAAATATCCCTAAAAGGATAATTGAATAATCACATGAGTCATTATTGATATCACTATGTCTAATAAGGCATAGTTACTCCTTTCACTTAAAGCATTCCATTTATGTTTATAAGGAGGAGTGAGTTGAGGTAGAATCCAAAACTCTCATAGAAAAATCAATAAATTCTTTATTAAGCTATTCTACACCAAGGTCTAATAATAATTTCTTAATCTTCTTACCAACTTGGTTCTCAACTTTATTATTGTATTCCTTATCTTTTTCAAAAGAATATGACTTATACCTCATTAAGTATACATATCCATACCTACTTAAATCATCAGTAAAAGTTATGAAGTATGAGTACCCACCCCTTGCTTCAACTAGAAATGGTCCACAAACATTGGTATGAACTATTTCAATAAGCCCCTTGGACATTTTAACTTTTCTACTAAATAGTGATTTGGTCATTTTTCTTTGTAAACATCCGTGAAATAGACCAAGTGGTTTTAGTTCAAAAGAATCTAAATATCAATATCAGTGTAATTTAGTCAAACAATTTTCATTTATAGGACCTAGATGATGATTACAAAGTTGGGTGTGGTATAATTCATCTGAAGTAGTTTTATTATAAAATTCCATTCCTTAGTTTGTGTAATACAACACATAAAGAATATTATTTAAATATGAATCACCACAAAAAATTACATATTTATAAAAGAAGCAACATTTATTCCCACATTTGAAAATAAATCCATTTTTATTAAGTTTGGATATATAAATAATGTTTTTAGTAATGAATATGACATAATAAAAACATTTCAAAACCAATATCACTCCTGTTGGAAACATGAGGTTTCAATTCCTGATATCCAAAAAATAAATTTTAGTTCAGTTCACTTCTCATAGATATACCTCCCCTCATACAATCTTTATAAATCTACTTATATTTTGTATTTGAATACATATTAAAGAAATAAAGCTATATATAATACCCAATTTATAAAAATAGTTAAATATCACTAAAAACAAACGCACCTGAAGCTCCCCCTTGCTTCTTTTATTGGGTGAAATTTTTATTCCAGTGGACCTTCTTTCCACATGAAAAAAACATCATATTATTCCCTTATCTACCCTTGAACTTTATATTCTTGGAAGGGTTTTTAAAGGAGCTTTAGATTTATATCTCTTCACCCAGACTTTCCTTTTGTTCATCAAAAGGATAAAAGGGTTTTCAGGCTTCATCTCCTTGTCAACTTGGTGAAACAGTGTGAGAAGATCTAGAAGAGACTAATCAATGTTTTTCGTATTAAAATTAACAAAAAGCGGGTGAAGATTTGATGAAGTTATGAAATAATGATAATGGTTCATAGTTTATCAAGAAGTTTAAACCCTAGAAACTACAGGCAGTCAATATAGATAATGAGTTTAACTACATGATTCCCAACTAGAACTCCATCTCCAAGCTTACTATGAAAGAGAGCATTGGATATCTCAAATCATTCTTTTCTAGCTCTCTCTTAGTAAAGACAATAGATATGCTCAAGAATTCTATAAGTATCCATGTTTTCATGAGACTTCATGATTTCAGTAGACATGGATGAAAGTATTATACACTGAATGTCGACCACACCACTCACATGTTCATAATATACATCGAACACTTAATCACTTTCCTCATTAGTAGTAAGATCTGGTAATGAGGATTCAATCAAATAAGATATAAATTAATGGTGCTACATAACCCATAGGTTTTTGAACCATTCTTAGAAGTTACTACCACTAAAAAATGGGGTTTCTCTAATATTGTTCACATGGATAATGTGGATGAAAAAAATTCCATTTTATACAATTATAAAAGAGTATATTATTAGTAATTTAATTGATTATAATTTATGTGATACATAATGAATTTAATTTTATTAAGCCTCCCACTATTTTATCAAGGATCAAAGGCCCTCACCATTGAACTCAGAATATCCCATCATACAAGATATTATATTGGAAAGGGTCCATATTTCCCTTCTTTATGTTCTAGAATTTTTCCATGAAAACCATAAGAAGGTATTTAGGTAGTTGGTATTTCCAACTATGATATTCCAGTTCATAAATCCATTGAATAGAATCCCCAATTCATAAATCCTAACTAGGATTTCCTCAACACCTTCTTTTGAATTTGTATTGATCTAACTTTGGCTGTTAAATTCAATACAATTCTAGTTAAGTTAACCCATTATCTTAGTTATGGATACCTAATAATTAAAATTAAGCCCAAATTTGGTCAAAATCCACACTTTAACTATGGATTCATCTTAATTTAGATATTGGAAGGCATAATGAATTAATATCAACTTTTGAGATTTTTTATTATGCATAAAGAATTTTAGTTTTATCCTTTACATGTCTTGTTAATATTAAGAGGATTTTACTTAATTGATTAACCATGTTTTGATAAAATATTTCCATTTATTTAAATTTCATATTTTCATATTAGTTTATTTATATGATCAGAATCTTGAATCCATAAAATAAATAATTAATTATTTATAAATAAATAAATGACCCGATCATGAGCTTATCTAACCATTAATTTATTGAGTATAAAATGAATCAACCTATGACCTAGGAAAAAAATACATGTGCTGGTCTTGGTGCTAGTTACAACATTTCACCTATCCACACAGGTATCACCTGGGTTGGAATCATCTTGGTTCTATCTTGAGCTACCTTCATAGACCTTGAGATACTCAATTTATTACATGTATTTATAAATCAAATGTACGTAAAGGGAAACAAAGGATTTATTAAGGGAAATTACTTAAATAACCTAAGACACACAAGTCCTACATAATAAAGGAGGGAGGGATGAGTTTCATGCCATCATATTTAATTTAATAATTAATAATTTAAAAAATATTAAATAAATTAAATTAAATAATGCCAACACATACACATTCCTTGTCCAAGTTCATGATCAGTCAAACACATGAAATAGTTATAAAAAATTATACTAGTTAACATTCATATCTACACATTCTTTATTATTAAGATAAATGTGATTTCATTCATTAATTAATAAATTCCATTTTATCTTAATGACTATCCAAATTCTCTTGGAGATATCAATTATAAAGGAATTTATAGAAAATAAATGACAGAACAAATAAATACATATAATTACAATAAATTAATTGAGAATTTAGTAAATATTTTAAACATTTATTAAATTTTCAAACACATCAGGTGATAACCAATACAATAAGGTTTTAATGATGCAATTAGTAATTTAATGTAATTTAAATTATATCCTTCCTTAGGAGACTACATGACATGTACTTATGATCTACATGAAGTGTACCTTGATTTCCATGTACCCAATGTTAATGCATGGGGCTTTAATGTGTACCTCAATTGGACTACACGACATGTAATGGCTAGCTACATGCCATGTATTGTGCTTTTTGGGTGTTTGTGTAACCCGTTGAAGGACTCAATGTGTTATTCAGATGTGTGACCACATAAAGTGTACTACAACTACATGCTATGTGTTCTGCTCTCTGTGTGTCCACTTGAATCACTGAATACACTTACATATACCTCAGATACAGGAATTAATGAACTACATGACATGTACCCTGACTACACATCGTGTATTTCATTAATTATATAGGATTCCTATCTTACGTGGTATTAAATAATGTATATGACCACATAGTTTTCACAAATTTCACTACTAAACCATGTAGAATACATGACATGTACACTTACTACAATCCATGTGCCAGGTTGGCCCGATCTACACATAGTGTATAATAAATGCACTATGTGTAGTTTCTGATCGATGTATTATGTATCCTGCAACATGACCAGGTGCAATTCCCTTGGGTATATGGTGTATACTTCTGCTACACATTACATAATCCCATGCTCTTTGGCCAAAATCCTTGGAACTTACCAACATCATCTCTGATCATTCTTCATATTTTTGTATTCCATTATGAAAATGAAAACCTAAATGATCATGATTAATATATTGAAATCAAGTTAATTAAAATTATATTAACGATTTTTTTTCTTCTAAAAATGAAATATCTAATCACTAT
The DNA here is from genome assembly GCA_963277665.1 of Viscum album. Lineage (NCBI taxonomy): Eukaryota > Viridiplantae > Streptophyta > Magnoliopsida > Santalales > Viscaceae > Viscum > Viscum album. The sequence continues at coordinate 1,832,086,721 of OY728125.1, read as the reverse complement.
TACACATAAAGATCAAAAATAAAATAAATAATTATAAATTTAAAACTTGATAAATCTAATACCACTTGAAGGTTACAAGAACGATAGAAGTGCCTTGGTGATTGAAATGGCCATAAAGGTTTTTTAAATTTGATGAATCATTCACAAATTGTGCATGATGTGAACGCTATGACCAATAAAATTTTCCATCAAATATTGACATAAGAGAACCTATAACCCAAAGAGAATCTTTTCATGTTAAATTTATAATTATTTTATATTAGATATGAGGAAATAAAACCCAATATAAGGAAATTTATTTAATAAATATTTTGACTTTCCAAAAACCTTTTCAGATTACCTTTATTATGAATAAAGGATTCAAGTGTAGAATCCCTCTAGTGGTGATCCACACATGATCCTTTGATCTCTGAAAAATTAGCAATGTAACATTGGGTGATAGTATAACAGATCAATCACCTTGTGTTATTCCTCTTTATCACTTAATATCCTTCAGGCATAAAGGATTTCTTCTCATTATCACGAGGATGAGAGAAGTAAAATGTCAATATAGAATTCTATTATGATAAATGATTCTAAATTATCAATATTTTTATTTTTATTTAATTTATGTGATAAAAAAACATGAATAAAATTATACATATGTCTTGAGAATTTCTATTAATTAAATTAAAATAGAATTTAGTTGAGATCAATGGAAACACTTAGTGTGTGACCCTCTAGGATTATTTCTTATTTGCATTAAGAAGTATTTCCTAAAGTCTAAGTTTACTATATATAAATGGGTTAAGGAACCAAATAGAAAGAACTTAATGTTGCAACATTGACAACCACATGAAAATGATCAATGTGTAATATAATCTCTTTATCAATGTATCTCACCAAACGTGTTACACACCCATACCATAAACCTATATTTTCGATACATCTTTCTTTTACTATTTATAATTAAAAAATCATTACACCATGTCCATTTAATTTAAGGAAATGGTTTTATTCCAATAAAAGGGATGAGATTTCAATTTTTAATTATTCATTTATAACACATCACTCGTGAAACACCCAACATATCCAATTTCTCCATGAACTGTTAATATAATAGTTTAAGAAATATATCTAAGTGTGCGAGTTGTAACATGCATTAATAATAATAATAAAGTCTAAGGACCATTATACATGCTCACAAATAGGAATATCTGATGACATAAAACATACAAAATTCCTACAGGTGGGTTTGTTCTCATAATATTCCATCTTAGAGATTACCAAGTGTGAACTTCATAAGAAAAAGTATTATCTATTAAAGAGTACACAAAACACATAATAAATATTCTATGTGTCCCATTATAGTATGTTATATGACTATAGAACTATATTTATTATTGTTTTCAAAGAATTTCCAGTATCTCATCATAGTGAAAAAGCTATGACCTTATCAATGTGAAAGATACCCTAGGACATTATTACATTAAATTCATTAATAATAATGAATAATATGAAATGAGATGTTTTTATCAATATTTAAATCTCCAAATATACATGTAATCTAAGTATAAAAAATTGGTTCTATAACACCAACTTGGATGGTTCATATTGAAATTTACAACAAAAATGGAGAATCTCTGTGGAAGTATTGAAATAATGAGATTGGTACATAGTTATTCAGGTATCTTAAAACCTAGAACCTATTGAAACTCATTGTAGAAAATGATCTTGAATATGTGAGGCCAAAATGGTGCACTTTCTTTAAGTTTTCTCATAAATAGAGCCTAGAATATATTAAACCATTTCTATCTAGTTCTCTCCTAATAAATATCATAGAGACGATAGAGCATGATATAAATATCTATGTTCTCATGCGACTTCAAGTTCACTAGACATGGATAAAAACATTAAACCCTAAACATATAACATATAGTTCAAGTGTTTCCCATAGATAATGATATATTCATCACTTACCTCCTTAGTAAGAAGATCTAGGATTGAGGATTCTAGAATTTAAGACTTCTGTTCATGATGAAACACTACCCATAGGTGTCTAAACCATTCCTAAATTTACTTCTAGTTAGGATATGGACTTTCTCTAGAATTGATCATAAGGATAATGTGGTTGATGAAGTTCTCATTATTCTGAAATAATAGTAGAGTATAATATAAGTAATTTACGTTATTATAAATTACATGATATATAATAATGAATTATGTCAAGTCTCCCACTATTTTATCTTGTCTCAATGACCCACACCATTGAAATGAAAATGTCCTGTCATGTGGACATTCTAGTGGAAATTATCCCTATTTATATTATTATAATCTAGATGAAGGTCATATAAATCATAAGAAAGTATTTAGGTAGGTGATATTTCCAACTATAAACAAGAATCTCTTTGATCCATTGAGTGGACTCCTCAGTCAAGAATTCTTAACTTGGATTTCTTTAACACTTTCCACCAAATTTTCATTATACAGACTAAGGAAATTAAACCCAAAATAGTTTGGGTCAATTAAACCCATTTTATAAGCTAAGACTTCCTAATAATTAAAATTTCCCTTAACTAAGGCCAAACCAACACTTCAACTTTGGTTTCATATTCATTTAGATAATGGAAGGTGTAATGACTTAATATTAACCTGAAGTATTTTATTTATTATGCATAAATTTTATTATTTTATCTTTTACATGTCTTGTTAAGATTATTTTTATTTTAATTAAATGATTAACCATGTATCAATAAAATATTTACAAATAATACTTTTTATTTTAATTCCATATTTTCATATTAATACATTTATTTATGTGAAAACGGTCTTGTATCCTTAAAATAAATCATGAAACATACAAAAAATAAAACAAATAAAATGACACATGATGAGGAGCTTTAACTATCAGTTTGTTTATTAAAGGAAAATAAAAAAACCATTGACCATTGGGGAAAAAATCCCTGATTCGGTCTGGGTTTGTGTTTGCAGTATTCTACCTTTTTCCTTGGTCTATCCTTGGTTTGGTTTTTTCCTTAGCTCTATCTTAAACCAAATCCATGCACCTGAGAAATCAATCCTTATAATGTTTTTTACATCACTTGCAGGTGAAGGTAACTTGAAACTTTGTTTACATAAAATAAACTATACACTTATATACCTATACATAATAAGGAGGGAGGTATGAATCATAGGACATCAATTTAATTTAATGAAATAATCGAAAAAAATCATGAAATAATTAAATTAAAAGAAACTATACACGTACACATGTTAGTCTAAGATCACGATCTTCCACTTGTGAAATTAATACTCATTTAAAATAACTAGCTAGAATTCATTTCTATTTTTTATTTTATTAAGATAAACACAAGTGAATTAATTCGATTAATTTTATAATTAATCAATTAATTCATTTTATCTTAATTACCATCCAATCGGTCCTAGAGATACCCATATGGTGTGATTTTAAATAAATAAGTTAAATTAATTTTCTTTAAAAATTAATAAAATAAGTACACAACTTGTACTTGAAAGAAACTCAGTGAGTACCTATTAAAACTACTGAGATTTCATAGATATCATATACAGTCTACTCATATGGAATATAGCTTACACATTTTTTCACATAATTACATGGAGTGTATGATATAATAAATAACACATGAAACACATGTTAATTAACATAGTGCATAATGATTTTAAGGCACATAGAGTAGTCGATATATTATGACTATACATGGTATATAGTTCAATTTTTTTTTACATAAATTAATTAATAATTTAATATCATATAAAAATTATCATATGATTTTTACGACTCAATAAACGACACATGGAATACATAATGATGAGGTTTATAGAGTAATAAATTAATTTTAATTTTATGCAAAAAAAGGTTGGGTGCATGGCATGTACATACAGCAAGACACTGAGTATGGTTCTTTCTATATGTCCATAATATATGCTTAGGGACTGTGCATGTATTATTTCATAGACATTTGAGGGGTACACAACATGTATTGATAGTACACATCATGTATCCTCCTTATTACACAACTGTCATACCTTACGCATCATGTAATTAATACTCGATGTGTATTTGACTGTGTATTTTTCCATGAAAATGAATGGACTACACAACATGTAACTTAGTTACAATACATGTAGTCATACATTTCATGTGCTATCCTATATTTTTCAATAGAAAGTGTATTTAATGCACTATGTCTCCTTTGTTACATTACATGACGAATTAGTTCACACTATTTACTGGTGAAATGAACTGGGATACAAGGTGTGTACTCTAACTACATGATATGTAATCCCATGTTTTCCATCCATAATCCTTGGTACCTCCATATGGGTTATTTAGATGTTATTTTTTAATATTTAATTGGATATAAACTATATGATTGAGAAATAAAGGGAGGAAGAATAGATCTTGATGATTTGATTGATAAACGAATTTCAAGAAATGAAAACTAACTTTAAATTCATATAAAGACCAATAATAATTAAATAAATATAAATTTAATATGACCACTATAATACTAATTATTGGTTTTAGATATAGTGGAAGCACTTATTGGGCCTATTACTAACACAACTTATTCCATATTCAATGAATCATTCACAATGTACATGACATGAATGCCGTAACCAACAAAATATTTATAAAGAACACTGATAAATTAATTTTCTGGAACCAAGAGAGAAAATATTTTCAAGTTAATTTATAATTAATTTAAAACACTAGAAAAATTACCCCAGTCATGAAATTGTTCTTAATTAATGATGTTGATCATTATAACTCAATCAGCATGCCATTGCTTCATAAAGACAACCTAAAGCAGAGCCCCATAGTGGGGATCCAGACATTCTCCTTCAATCTCTGAACAACACCAATAAACCACTAGGTGAAAGCATGTCTAATTTATCACATTTTAATATTCTTCTTGACCACTTCACATTCCCCATATCTTGAAAGAATCTATCTTGTTCTTCTCAGCCTTGGGAGAAAGAGAGGATGAGAGAGATTTTGAGAGTAAATTATTGTGCATAATGATTAATTTTTCTCTAATTGACCTAGGGTTAGGGTTTTATATTTAATTAATTGAAAAAATATATTAATAGTATATTAAACCTAAATGGAACCCCATTTTATGAAATAAAGTAATAATATTATTTTATTTTATAGAGTGCACTAACCCGTGCTATGATAAATATTTATTTTATAATTTGGTATATAAATATCCCACACTATAAAAAATCTTTTCCACTCATCCTCCTCAAAATTTATTGAATTCTTGAAAAAATATTTAAATATATAGTATTCATTAAATAAATAAAAAATACTATATTCTTATTCTGGAGAATAAATATTTGTTTAATATTCAAGTAACTAAATAAATTATTTTTTAATAAATATATAATTATTTATTATACTATGAATAAAAAGGGATAAATAAATATTATTTTTGATCATTTAATAAATATGGAATAAATATTACTTCTCAATATAAAAAATAATATTTATTCTAATAGTTAAATATAAATAATATTTAACTGAGTTCAAAGGTACCACTTTGTGTGTGACCCTTTATGCCTCTTCCTTAGTATAATTTGGTGGAATTTCCTAAATTCCAAGATTACTATCTAGTAATGGGTCAAGGCACCAATAGATAAAGAACTTGTTGGACTCCTCATGTATTAATCATGTTTTAATGATCACAAATCTCATTACTCTTTACAAATCTCAATAATAATTACAAATCTTATTAAGGATCACAAATCTCACAAATCTTATCAATTCTGTGTATTTATGTTTTAAGTTATCTTATAATTTATAATGGTTAAGCTCAATTTATTCTTTTCATATTAATGTTTAAGTCTGAATACAGTTGTTTGTCTAAGTACAAGACACCGTGAAGCTGTAAGACATAAACACTGAAGTAAACACTGTGAAGCCTAAGTCTCAGACATCGTGACCAATGAGACACCATGACACAGTAAGCCTGCCACTATGAATCAAGAAACTAAGAACAGACACCGTAAGCCAGAAATTCTTCCAAACACAGTCATCAAGGCACCGTGAATCCATAAACTATGAGTAAGGCACCAGAAGCCAGAAACTGTAATCCAGAAACCATAAGTGAGACACCGTGAAGGAGACACCGTGAATAAGACACCGTGAGAGAGACACCATGAAGGAGATACTGTGAAGGAGACAACGTGAGTGAGACACCGTGAAGGAGACACCGTTTTTATAACTACTGTGACACCATTTATTAAACTCTTTTGTCGTTTTATTATTTAATTTTTAATGGTAATATTTGACGACTTTAATGCACTGACATAATTAATGTTTATTTGTAGACATAGTACGAGGTATGAGGCACAAAATACATGGAACCTGTCGGCTCAACCTCATTCATTAAAAGATAAAGAGAAGTGTGCCCAAGAGGAATAAGACACGTGCAAATACAGACAATACACGCGAGCACTGTAAAAAAGGCAGAAAAGCAGTCCTGAGCACGAAGAAGAAATTGCAAGATCTTCAAGAAACTCTTTGTCCCATACATGCAATTCGACACTACTAAAGAACACATGAAGTATAGAACATCTTCACTCATGAAGAACACCAAGATGAACCACGACACTATATTTTTCTCACAAAAACCAGAGGACTCAAAGTTTCATCTGTCTCAATCCAAAGGAGTCCAGATCCTCACTCATAACACTTGGAGCATTCTAAACTCATCTCTACCTGTTTAAGATCTATTGTGTTTCATTATTGTACATATTGAGTAGTGTGTGCTCTGTTTACACACACTGACCGTTGTGCTGAACTGGAGGATTTCAAAATCCTCACATAAAATTCTTTACCCTTGTTTACCCATGAAAATTGTGGAAGAGGTCCCCGTGTGGCCTGATCATTATACTATTTTCCCACGAATAACTATGGTAGCGGTCTTAGTACCTGAACAGTCTATGTACTGTTTTTTACCCCGATCCAGGGTGTGGATCAAATTTATATATAAATTTGAGAGGATTAATTCTCAGCTTGAGACATAACCTCTTGGTTATATCTGTTGTGAATTCTTAGATTAAGTTTAAAGTATACTATATATTTTATATTCCACTGGTAATTACTTTGAAATACAAATCTATTTTAAAGTTACTTTGATAGTTAATCTAGCAAGTGTTTGTAACTATTGTACATCAGTATATTAGTTTCAAAAGGTAATTTAATCTTCTGATTAAATTAACTTAGACCTAATCAATCTTTGAGAACCTAATTGAACTTTTAAAGTTTTAAAAATTCACTACAGTTTAACTTGTTTTATAAATTGGGGATTTCAATAGAAATAATTTTAACAGAAATTTTAATTAGAACTAAATTCACCCCCCTCTTGAGTATCCACTCCGACCAACATTTGGTATGAGAGGGAGGTTTTTTTTATTAAAGGATTTCAAAACATTCTGTTTTTCAACTGTGATTTTAGTTGTATCTTAAAGATCTTAAATTTCTGTTAGTTCTAAATTTTATCTCTTTAAATATATTTGCTAAAATCTAACTATGGATAATAGACTAGAAGGTGCTGATACCAACATGACACCTTTCTTCAATGGTACAAACTATGCCCAGTGGAAACTTAAGATGAAAATTCACTTAGAGAGTATGGGGTTTGACATATGGTATTTTATAGAGACTCAATACAAGATTCCAGAAATTAAAATAACAACTTGGGGTGAACCTACTAAAATAGCTTACAATAATAATTGTAAAGCTATGAATTCCCTGTATTGTGCTCTAGAAGATGAAGAGTTTAATAGAATATCTTCTTGCAAAAATACTTATGAAATATGGGATACTTTGGGTGTTTCTCATGAAGGAACAACCAATGTTAAGGAAATGAGATTGAACACTTATACTATTAAATATGATAATTTTAAAATGAATCCTGATGAACCTATATTTGACATGTATCTCAGGTTCAATGAGATTTTCAACACTATGAGCTCTCTTGGAAAGGCTATTCCAGCAAAGTAACAAATTATGAGAATATTGAGATGTCTGCCAGACCGATGGAGAGGCACTTTTGTTTCAATAAGAGAGTCATGTGACATTGGTGCTCTACCTGTCAAAGAGATAATTGGTAAGCTTATGATGTATGAATAAGAACTCAAGGTGAATAAGGAAGAAGATGATGAACCTAAAAGGAAGTTAGTGGAATTTAAGTCTACTACCTCAAATAGCAAGGACAAAGAGAAAATTCACATACCTATTGAAAGCTTAACAAGTGAAAGTTCAGATTCTGATAGTGATGCTGAGATGGCTCAAATAGACATGAGATTTAAGAAATTCTATAGGAAGAATAAATTCTTCATAAAATAAAACTACAAAGGTAAATATGACCAAAAAGGTCATTGGAAAAATTATTGGAAGAAAGCTGATAAGAGTGATGAAGTTATCTACTATGAATGCAAGAGAAAAGGTCACATTAAAGCTGACTGTCCAAAATTGAAGTTCAATAAGAAACATGACTATAAGGACAGAAAGTATAAGAAAGAAATGAAAGCAAATTGGAGTGATTCAGAATACACTTCAAGTGATTTTGATTCTACTAAGGATGAAGATTCTCATAAATCTAACATGTGTTTTATGACAAACACATCTGAGGTAACACTGGACCCTCCTTCTTTAAATTCATACTATTCTGGAGTTGATTATGATTATGATTCTGAATCTGAAAACATGTCAAGTGAAGAATTATTTTAATATTGTAATATGCTAGAAGAGACCTATAATTAACTTAAGGACAAGTAAAAATCCTTAAATAAACAACATGCTTTATCTAGCACTGTTAAATCTGCCCTTGAGATTGAAAAGGAAAAGAATGTTCAACTGTTAAAAGAAAATACTGAACTAAAAATGTCTAATGAGAAACTAAGAAAGTAATTAGAAAAGTTCACAAATGGAAAGAAAAATCTAAATCAAATTCTAGGTAAACAAGTGGCACCAAATTATACTACTGGTTTGGGATACCAACCTGGACATAGACAGTTTACCAAAAATAGATTTATTCCTAAATTTGGACAAAATTCTGCTAGTTCCAGTTCTGGAAATTCATATGCCTCAACTAGTTATTCACATTGTTATAGATCAAACAAAGTTTATATTTCAAAATAAATTGATTTTGTAAGTTATATGAGACCCATAAGACAAATTTGGGTACCTAAAGCTTTACTTGCTAACCTATCTGGACCCAAGAAAATCTGGGTACCAAAATCATTCTCTGTCTAAACCTGTTTTGTAGGAGACCTAATTAAAGAGTTCCTATAGGAAAACATGGTACTTGGACAGTGGATGTTCAAGGCACATGTCTAGAGATTACTCATGCTTTAAAATCTTAATAAAGGTTGATGGAGGGTATGTCACCTTTGGTGACAATTATAAAGGAAAGATCATCGGCCTAGGACAAATTGGTAACGCTAACTCAGTTTTAATTTCTAAAGTTTTATTTTTTGATGGATTGAAATACAAATTGTTAAGTATTTATCAGTTATGTGATGATGGATTTAATGTTATGTTTGAAAATTACTCTTGTAATGTTTTTAATTCTAAAAATGTTTTAGTATTTTCTGCCTTGAGAAATGAAAATGTTTATGCAATTGATTTAAATTCTTTATCTAAGCAAAACATTACTTGTTTAAATGATTTTCATAAAGAGTCTTGGCTTTGGCATAGAAGGTTAGGACACTGCAATATACATTCACTTAGAAAACTTACTAAGAAAAACTTATTTAGAGACCTACCCAAACTTGAGTTTCCAAATGACAAAGTTTGTAATCCCTGTCAAAAGGGAAAGCAACATAAAGTTTCTTTTAAATCAAATAAAGAAGTTTCAACTTCTCAACCTCTCAAGTTGGTTCACATGGACTTGTTTGGACCTTCGAGAGTTTCTAGTTTAAATGGGAAGCAGTATGTCTATGTCTTAGTAGATGAATTTTCTATATATACTTGAGTATATTTCTTGTCTCACAAAAGTGAAGCTTGTTTTTACTTTATTAAATACTCCAAGTCTATAGAGAACCTTAGTGGACTTAAGATTAAGACCCTGAGAAGTGATCATGGCTGTGAGTTTGAAAATCATGAGTTTGAGTCTTATTTCTCACACAATGTCTATAGTCACAACTTTTATGCCCCTAGAACACCTCAACAAAATGGTTTAGTAGAAAGAAGAAATATAACCCTTCAATAAATTTCAAGAACAATGCTTAATGAGTATGAACTTCCTATTTACTTTGGGGATGAACCTGTGAATACAACTTGTTATATCATAAATAGAGTCTTGATTAGACCTGTTTTTAAGAAAACCCCTTATGAGTTGTGGAACAGTAGGAAACCTAAGGTTTGTTACTTTAGAGTCTTTTTTTGAAAAGTCTTTATTATTAATACCAAGAATAATCTTGACAATTTTGCCTCTAAAAGTGATGAAGGAATCTTTTTAGGATATTCTATAACTAGAAAAGCCTATAGAGTGTTTAATAAGAGAACCAAGTGTGTGGAAGAATCTGTTCACATTAAATTTGATGAAACTGATCCACATGAACCTAAGTCATCTCTTAAAAATATTGAAGAAGATTTGTCTATTCTGAACCTTAATGATAAAATCAATGAACCTGTTGTAAAGACAACCAGTTCTGGAAACATTTCAGAATCTGCTCCTAATGAACCCGAACCTAGAGAAGAACCTGAAATTTCTAGTCCTACCTTTACTAGATCAACTAGGATCCTGAAAAATCATCCTTTAGATGCTGTTGTTGGTAATATTGATAGAGGTACACAGACTAAAACTTCTCTTAGAAATTAGGTTGAACATCAAGCCTTTTTTTCACTGCTTGAACCTAAAAAAATTGATAATGCAATCAATGATAAATTTTGGTTAATGGATATGCAAGAAGAACTTAATCAATTTGAAAGAAACATAGTCTGGGAATTAGTGGAAATACCTAAGGACTCTTTCACCATAGGCACTAAATGGGTGTTTAGAAATAAGGTAGATGAAGCTGGAAATATAGTTAGAAATAAGGCTAGATTAGTTGCACAAGGCTACAGTCAAGAAGAAGGAATTGACTATGAGGAGAATTTTTCTCCTATAGCTAGATTAGAATCCATTAGAATTCTACTTGCTTATGCTGCACATCTAAATTTCAAACTATATCGAATGGACGTCAAGAGTGCATTCTTAAATGGGTATATAGCTGAAGATGTTTTTGTTGAACAACCCCCTGGATTTACAAACCCTCATTTCCAAAATCATATCTTCAAACTATCAAAAACTTTATATGGTTTAAAGTAAGCTCCAAGAGCTTGGTATGACAGATTAAGTACTTTTCTTATTTCTGAAGGTTTTACAAAAGGAATAGATGATCCTAACCTCTTTATAAAACGAATTTCTAATGATTTTTTACTTGTTCAAATTTATGTAGATGATATTATTTTTGGATTTTCAAAAAATTAATTATGTATTCATTTTTCTAAAATGATGCAAAACGAATTTGAAATGAGTTTAATGAGTGAGCTAAAATTCTTTCTTGGATTTAAAATATTTCAAAATAATTATGGGATTGTTTTAACTCAAAGTAAATATACTAGAGATCTTTTAAAACGTTTTTGATTGGATAACACTAAAAGTAGTGACACTCCCATGAGTACCACCTGTAAGTTGGATCTTGACGAAGATGAAAAATCTGTTGATCAAACCACTTATAGAGGAATGATTGGAAGTCTACTCTACTTAACTTCTAGTCATTATGATATTATGTTTAGTGTGTATATGTGTTCTTGCTTTCAAGAAAACCCTAAAGAATCACATTTAAATGTTGTAAAGAGAATTTTCAAATACCACAAGAATACACCCAATCTTGGACTGTTCTATCCAAAAGGAAAATCATTTGAACTAGTTAGTTATTCTGATGCCGACTTTGATGGATGTATGTTAGATAGAAAGAGCACCTCTGGAACATGTCACTTTTTAGGTAAGTCACTAGTATCATGGTGTAGTAAGAAACAAAATTCTGTTGCATTATCTACTGAAGAAGTTGAATATATAGCTGCTGGCAGTTGTTGTGCATAAATTATTATGGATGAAACACACTTTACTAGAATATGGATATCAATTCAGACATTTACCAATAAATTGTGACAAAAAAAGTGCTATTAACATCTCAAAAAATCCTGTTTCACATTCTAGGACAAAACATATCGATGTAAGACATCACTTTTTGAGTGATCATTATCAAAAAAGCGATATCACTTTGGAATTCATTGGTACTGGATATCAAATTGTTGATATATTCACTAAAATATTAAATTATGAGAGATTAGATTACATCATACATGATTTTGGCATGATGAATCACAAATGGATATGTTACTGGTCTTACTGTTTAATATTTTTCTATATTTTACTTTACTATTTCATATTCACAGTTTCTCGGTTACTATCCCATGTTTACAGTCTCACAGTTAGCACTTAGTGTTCACGGTCTGACACTTACTGTCTCACCGTGACTGAACAGTTTATTCACTATCTCACCGTGACTGAACAGACCATTCACTATCTCACTGTGACTGAACAGACCATTCACTGTCTCACTGTGATGACAACTGACTGTCTCACCGTGATGACCATCCACCATCGCACCGTAACGAATATTCATGGTCTCACTGTGAACCTTATTTATGATTTTATTTTAACCCATATCATGATAATATTTATTTTCTACCACTTTTTTACTTTCTCATGTTTTAATTTTGGTGACATTTGACATTCCCAAAAGATAAAACACAAGGGTTTCACTCGATTCTTCACCCGAACTCTCTCCTGTTAACTCTTTTCGAACCCTCTCAACCTTGAAACCCTTCTCTACTTATCTATTTCCCAAACCTTCAGTGGATTCCAAGGATGAAGCATCCGTCTTCATCTACTCCTGAGAAGCGCAGCTCGAAGAAGAAGAAAATAGCACTGAAGCTTGCACCTGAAGGACCCCTGAATCCAAACCTTGTAAACCGCACTGTAGTTCCTGAAAGGGAAGTTTTCCCTGAGTGGCTTTTGTCTAGAAAATTTTTAGTTTTAAAAGTCTTGAGAGAACAAGGATGGCTCAAATGGTTCTCTAAAAAGGATAGATCAATTTACCTAAGGTTGGTATTTCAGTTCTATCAGTTTGTACAATTTTCTTTCGATGCTGGTGAAAGCTATGTTGTGACAAGTTGGGTTAATAGACAAAAATGCTCTTTCTCATCGAGGTTATGGGATTCATGCCTTAGGATTCCCCACAAAGGAGTTTGTGATGATTATCAAAGAGATCCCCCTCCTACAACCGATATCTTTGACCTGGAAAATGCTCTAGAAACCCTAACTGGAAATAACACCAAGAGAAGGGCCATAGCTGCTGAACTGGATGGGGAGAAAAGGCCATTGTTTAAGTTTGTTCAAATTTTATTAGCCCAAGGAAGGGTGACTTTGATGTATTGAAGTATCAGGATGTTTTTATGATTTATCTGATGAAGAATGGACACAAGATAAATCTGTGCAAGTATATCATTCACCATATGTGTGAATTGATTAAGGTCACATCCAAATCCACCTCTTTGTTTTATTCTAGGATGATCTCAACTATGCTTGTTTCCAAAGGATTAGTTGGACCAAATGAATAAGTTCTTATGGATTTTGAGTTTTGTTTATCTAAACCAACAATCAAGAGGATGAGGATCAATTGGAACCCCTGGAAGAAGGAGTGGGTTGAAGATAATGAAAAGATTTATGAGAAGTTTAATCCTGTTGATTATCCAACAAGGCCAAAGGATATTACTGATCCTGGTTTGGAACCAGATGAAGGTGTTGAATATTCAGAAGATGAAGAAGAATAGGAAGAGGTATCTGAAGTACCTCATAGAGAAGAGGTTGCTATACCACATAGAGAAGAAGCTGGTGGTGAAAAAGAAAGGACTTTTGTTCCTCCCGTTGTTCCTGGCAAAGAACCTCCTTCCCCTAGTGATGTTGTTGATCTGGAAACCCAACCTAAAGCTACAAGAGACTTAACTATCCCAGAATCTGAGCAGAAATCCATGGAAGAGGATGTAGTAGGAGAACTCCCTACTATCCAAGAAGCTATTTTGGAAGACCATCCATAGGAACAATATGCTCATGAAATAATACCCTCTGCTGAAGAGAGGATGGAAATAGCCTTTCAATTGGCTAGGAAAGAAATGGATGGGGAAATTAGAACTGATCCTGTGGATCTAGACCAAGTACCCGAGCCTCAAGGTCCTGGAAAGGAAGCACATTTTGAGGGGGATGAACCTCAAAATATTGAAACTGGCGAAGCTGAGTCTGTTGAAGCATCTCAACCAACTGAGTCTTTTTCTATGTACACTTAGTTAAATTCCATAGATTCTATGATGTAAGTGAATATCAATAGGTGATTGCAACTGGGATTGATCTTTCTTCTCTATTTCAATTGAAGTAAGTCACACACCCTAAACCTCAACCTGAAACTAAACTTGAAACTGAACCTAAAACTGAACCTGAACCTCAACCAGACCCTGAACCTGCCCATGTACCACTTCCTTCTCCTGCACCTGTACCTGATCAGCAATATTCTATCGGCAAGGATTATATGAAAGTGTTTGGAGATTCTATCTTAGCTGGAGTTGAAAAAATTATGTCCTCTCAACCTCTCCTTGTGACACAACCGAGTCTGGAAGACGCCTCACTACTTTTGGAAAATATTATTCTGAACATTCAACCAAAGATGATCCATGAAATTCAAGAATTAAGGGTTTAAAACAAGTTGATTAGTAATGAAGTTGTAACCCTGAAAGGTATGGTTGAAAACCTCCAGAAAGAACTGCATTCCAGATCAGATTCTACACCCATTGCTGCTTCTCTTGAATCTACTATTTCCAACATTTCTTGAGATATTGTGTCCTAGATTCATCCATATCTCTTATACTTTGATGAAAAGATTGGATAAAGGAACACATAGATGTTTCACCACATGAGAGAGCTTGTAGAGAGCCTGAATAAACTTATAGATGAATACACTGGATGTCTTCAAAAGGTTCTGAAACATCTCAAGTCTCTGACCATAGCTGTCAAAGCTTCTCCTTCCTCTGGTCAAACCTCTCCATCTTCTTTGGATAGTTCTATGTTCAGATCTATAATCAACGAATAGATTCAGAATGCCCTCAGTGGTTTTAATATGGATTCTTTATCTGATGTTGTTAAGAACAGTGAGAGAGTGCTTGACCTGGTTCAAATTCATTCATAGATTTCTAATGATGCTTAGCAGGAGATCACTAAGAACATGGATTTCTATCTCAACTAGATTTTCTCCAAAAATGACATGTCCAATCACTTTAAGTATCTTGTAGAGAATCTAAGAATACCTTTTGTGACTCTGGCTTTAAAAAATCAAGTTCAGAAACTCACTGAGTTTACCAGATTGTTGGACAAGTTCATGGAAAATAAAGATGATTTTGAAAAGGTAATGCAGTATGGAGGAGAAATTATTACAAACTTCATCAATATTATGAAGCCTTACCTTCATGTCTAGAGTACAACAATAGTTGCTCCAACTGCTACCCCTCTCAGACCTGGACTGCCTGCTTTAGCCTCAACTTCCATGTTAGTTAGCCAAGCTCTTACTCAGATCAGGCCAGTGATTCTTGATCAGCCCCATCCTAGATCTTCTACCGCTCCCACCTTGGCTCCATCAATCTTAGAAGGTCTACCTTTACCTTCTTTGTCTACCACTTCTATGCCTTCTTCCACATCCGCAACTTCCCCTATGGCTTCCTCCTCTGCTGCTGATAAAGGCAAAGAGAAAGACCATCCATGAAGAAGACCAGTGCCTACTATTTTTGATGGGGATGTCATTAATTTTTTTTTATTTCTATTTTATGTTGAAATCTAAACCTCTTTAATGACATATGCAATGTTTTTCCTCTATTATTTCTACTTTTTGATAATCCCAAAAGGGGGAGAAAAAGTTATGTGTTATTTTATAATATGTTATTCTATATGATATATTCTATCTAGTTGCATCTCATTTACAATTTACCTATACATGATTTGTGGTCATAAAAAAGGGGGATATTGTTGGACTCCTCATGTATTAATCATGTTTTAATGATCAAAAATCTCATTACTCTTTACAAATATCAATAATAATTACAAATCTTATTAATGATAAAAAATCTCACAAAAATTATCAATTATGTGTCTTTATGTTTTAAGTTATCTTATACTTTATAATGGTTAAGATCAATTTATTCTATGCATATTACTGTTTAAGTCTGAATACAGTTGTTTGTCTAAGTACAAGACACTGTGAAGCTGTAAGATAGAAACACTGAAGCAGACACTGTGAAGCCTAAGTCTCAAACACTGACCAATGAGACACTGTGACTACTAGACACCGTGACACAGTAAGCCTAACACCATGAAGCAAGACACTAAGAACAGACACCGTAAGCTATAAATTCTTCCAAACATAGTCATCAAGGCACTGTGAATCCATAAACTATGAGCAAGGCACCGGAAGACAGAAACCGTAATCCAGAAACTATAAGTGAGACACCATGAAGGAGACACCGTGAAGGATACACCATGAAGGAGACACCGTGAAGGAGACACCGTGAAGGAGACACTGTGAGCGAGACACCGTGAAGGAGATACCACGAGGGAGAAACCGTGAGTGAGACACCGTGAAGGAGACACCATTTTCATAACTATTGTGACACCGTTTCTTAAAATCTTTTTTCATTTTATTATTTAACTTTTTAATGGTCATATTTGAAGAATTTAATGCACTAACATAATTAATGTTTATTTGTAGACATAATACGAGGTACGAGGCATGAAATACATGGAACCTATAGGCTCAACCTCATGCATTTTAAGATAAAGAGAAGTGTGACCAAGAGGAAGAAGACACGTGCAAATACAGACAATACATGCAAGCACTGTAAAAAAGGAAAAAAAGAAATCCTGAGTACAAAGAAGAAATCACAAGATATTCAAGAAAAGCTTTGTCCCATACATGCAATTTGACACTACTGAAGAACACACGAAGTACAGAACATCTTCACTCATGAAGAACACCAAGCTGAACCACGAAACTCTATTTTTCTCACAAAAACTATAGAAGGACTCAAAGTTTCATCTGTCTCAATCCAAAGGAGTCCAGAGCCTCACTCATAACACTTGGATCATTCTAAACTCATCTTTATCTGTTTAAGCTCTATTGTGTTTCATTATTTTACATATTGAGCAGTGTGTGATCTATTTACACACACTGACTCCTGTGCTAAACTAGAGGATTTCAAAATCCTCACATCAAACTCTTTACCCTTGTTTACCCATGACAACTGTGAAAGAGGTCCCTGTGTGTCTTGGTCATTATATTATTTTCCCATGAATAACTGTGGTAGAGGTCTTAGTACCTGGATAGTCTATGTACTGTTGTTTACCCCGATCCAGAGTGTGGATCAAATTTATATATAAATTTGAGAGGATTAAGTCTCGGCTTGAGACTGAACCTCTTGGTTATATCTGCTGTGCATTCTTAGATTAAGTTTAAAGTATACTATATATTTTATATTTCACTACTAATTACATTGAAATACAAATATATTTTAAAGTTACTTTGATAGTTAATATAGCAAGTTTTTGTAACTATTGTAGATCAGTAGATTAGTTTCAAAAGCTAATTTAATCTTCTGATTAAATTAACTGAGACCTAATCAATCTTTGAGAACCTAATTGAACTTTTATAGTTTTACAAATTCACTATAGTTTAACTTGTTTTATAAATTGGTGATTTCAATAGAAATATTTTAACAGAAATTTTAATTGGAACTCAATTCACCCCCCTCTTGAGTATCCACTCCGACCAACAGAACTTATTTCATAAAAAAAACAACCACACACTAACCCTCACTATGTAATATAATCCCTTTGTCGGGATATCTCATCAAGCAGGTTGCACACCCATGTCATCAACCTATATGATTAATATATATTTCTTTAACTATTTGAATGAACTCACCTATTCACCATGGACATGGAATTTAATGGGATGGTTCCATTTCAATCAAAGGTCTGACACATCGAATTCTATAAAGACATAAGGGACAAATCCTTCCTTAAATTATTCATTAATAAAAAACAATTATGATCCACCCAATGTACCCAACTTCACTATAATCACATGTCATCATGGTTTATGATAATACATCAAAGTGTGTGAGTAATCACATGAATTAATAATAATAATAATGTATAAGGATCATTATACATACTCATAGATAATAATATCCCATGACACATAAACATATGGATTTCCTACAGGCGGGTTAGTTCTCATAATTTTTTTTCTTAGAGATCACCAGGTTCAAATTTTATAAGATGAAGTCTCATATTCTTACAAATACATTCACCTGATGGTCAATATACTATGTGTCCTATCATAGAATGTTATCTAAACATTGAAAAAAATTTAATAATATCAATATGGAATTTCAAGTTTCTCATCATAGCAGGGAACTGCTATGTACTTTTCAATGAAATAAACGCTTGAGGTCGTTATTACATTAATGTCACACATAAAAATGAATAATATATAATAAGGTATTTAATTAATATTAACCTATTTAAATATACATGTAATCAAAAGAATAAATAGTTGTTTCTAGGATACCAAATTTAACATCGGCCATGTGAGGTGTAATAATTAAGGGTATTTTTAGAATATCATTTTATTTGAAAAATAAGTAAAAGGAAAATTTTAAGAAACCAAAAATGGTTATTTAACAATACTATTTTGGTTTGGAAACAAAATTTTTCAACATATGTTCCATTTATAGACATTAAAAATGAATGGTTCATTAAGTGAATCCTTCCATTCAAGTGAGATTGAGAATACTGAGGATAAATAAAAGAGAATAAATAAATAAGTTGTTGTTACTATTAATAGTGGTGTGAGTGTTTTAAGATAAGAAAATACTATTGATAAAGAAGAAATAGGAGAAACCGGTGCATATTATAGAGAGGTGGGAGATAAAAAAACAAACCAATGATGAATCTTAGAATCTGTTGGGTTTCAAAGAAGAAGATCCTAATTTGTACCACCAGGAATCTATAGTTTAGGAAGAATAAAGAATAATAATAAGTTCTTTAAGCTGAGGTTGAGTTTTCTATGATTATTTTTTATACCCAATCTCATAGTGTTGATTCTAAAAAGAAGTTTTGAGTTGAGAGTATAATATAAATATATTCCATGAGATCTGAAAGTAATGATGTATTTAGAGACTAAGTTTTATTTTTTTTACTTGAATAATTTAAGGCAGTCGAAGTCACTCTGAGTTAAGAAAGAATATCTAATATTTTTGGTGCAGTTTCATCTAGTGTGTAGTGAAAATCTACTTTAATAGGTGGAAGTCGTTGAAGAACTCGTGAGATATGAGTATAAAGAACTTATAGGAGAAGAATAATTCACCAGTGTAATATAGGGAACCACACATACATAATCTTGGGTGAACTTGGTTTCTGGATAATACCTAAATACCCAATATATTTGATAATTCAAATATTATGTAAGAATCCATGTCTCACTAGGAGTTGAACATGACAAGGATTAGGTTTACCACATCGGGGTTGAACCTTGTAAAAATAACACATGACGATCTCTTGTTTACATTTATACATTTCATGTGGCTGTGGCCTATTGAGTAAAGATATAAAGATCCATTTATATCTTAAAAAATAACATGGGTTCAAATACTCGAGGGTATAATTTTTAAAAAATATTTTTAATTTGATAAAAAGTTGACCACACCTGATTCACCCCCCTCTCAAGCATGTTTTCATAGATCCACTAAAAACAAAAGGTGATATCAAAGTGTAGGTTCCCTATGATTGGATCTAGTATACTATTAAAAATGATATAAGAGTGAAGAAAATCTCTTATTATTTCTGATTTTTTTTGTTTTTAATTGATATAAATGAAGTACATATTTGAGATATTTGAAGAAGTGCCTCAGATGGAGAATCTAGATTCCATCCCTATCAAGATATATTTTAAGGTATGAGAAAATACCTTACAAATATATAAAATAAAGAGGCCAAGAATATTTGAAAATTATCAAATATGACATAGGAAACACCATTAGTTGAAGGTGATTAGAATGGTAAGGGTGTATCCATTTAATATATTGATTATTATTCCTCTAGTGAAATAAGTTTATACTATGAGAATGGTTAAAAAGAATTTTTAAATACATCTATATTGAAGTTAAGAAATACTTAAATAATATTTCTATTTAATTGGTTACATATATATTAAAATTCATTATGAGACTACATGATGAGAATTCACAACTAAAAGAAGTGGTTGATGCATTGGAAGAAGCATTGGAAAAGAAAATGAGTTTTTATTTCATTCTCAAAAATCTTGTAAAAGCTAAAGAATAATATACAAAACTTTGAAATAAAAGAGTTTATTTAGTCAATGAAGACTTTTGAATAATTATTTGTGATAAGGAAGTGTTTTATAATGTTTTTAAATAGGTGTTCAATGAACCAAATAAGCTTCATAAAATCTCCACGGATGTTAGGTCTGTCAAACTGGAAACTAAATAAAAAAGGGTGAAATATTTGGATAATTATTTAGTGGAGATAATTTAAATTCATGAGGATAAAATTCAGAAGATGAATAAGGATTGGGAAGATATATTGATATTAGTTTAGAATGATAATTATTCTCTCAACCTAAAGTTATTTGATTATAAAAACAAATTAAAAAATTCTAGATGAAGGAAAAACTATAAATTCCCAACAATATGAGAAGATAAACGCTTCAATACGAACTTCAAATATGATTCATGCTCCTGAGAAGACTTATAATGGTTCTCAAAGTGATTTAAGTTATAAAGATAATTTTCTACCTTTTGTACATAATAAAATTCATCCCATAACCCTAAAATATCTATTAGTTATAAATTTTTTTGAATTGAAAATACATATTTAAATTCAAAAACTATACTAATGTGGAAAGAAAAAAGTGATAATAAATTTACCAAATCATCTAGAGTGAATAAAATAATTTTTAATAAAAATAACACCCCAAATTGAGA
Organism: Viscum album; assembly: GCA_963277665.1. Lineage (NCBI taxonomy): Eukaryota > Viridiplantae > Streptophyta > Magnoliopsida > Santalales > Viscaceae > Viscum > Viscum album. The sequence continues at coordinate 1,832,065,531 of OY728125.1, read as the reverse complement.
TAAAAAGTTTAGGTTCCAACCTTAAAAATATAAAGGGTGTAAATATGTATATATCGTACCTAAAGGAAAAAAAATTAGGATTATTGGAAGATGTTGGTCCCATTAGATGTTTGGGAATAAGGTGATTGATTTCTATAATAACATATGTATGCACAAGTTCTAAAAGCTCTAAATCAAGGAGGAGTAAATATAAAGTATCACAACCCCTTACCTCCAAAGGTACCCTACAAAGGATGGAATAAAGGAAGAGAGATAAAATCCTACCTCATATAGGCCACATGTTGGATATAAACACTAAGGGTATATAAAACCCACACATGGGAGGCATTACCCTCTATAATTTTAAGGAATAAGAGATAAAATGAGAAGGACCACCAACCAATAATATGCATAAATAAAAGAATAAATCCAAAAACATGAAATTACATACACAAATAGCAAGGTAAACTATAAAGTACTAAAATTAAACTAGGTAAGGACCAGAAAATTAGAAACCCTCAAGATCTACTCAAAATATCCTCTAAGATAGTAACATCCAAATCGATCACCAACCTAATATTATGGACCTAAAAAATAGTTTTTATATAAGTAGGGTGAGAATAACATGTATTATCAATAGGATCTTACCTAAAACCTCTCATGAAATTTTTTAAAGAAGTATACTAATTCCCAGTGAACTAAAAAAAGAAATTAATGCATCACCAAAATAGGTAATACTAGTTTCTCATCCTCAACAAGGTTCACTCACCAAATAACACATATTAATAAATAATTCTACAAAAATCACACATAGACACAGTTATATATATATATATATATATATAAATGAAGGTTCCCCACTTCCACTTATCTAATGGTTTCTCTCTCTCACCCTCAATGGATATGTCCTGTGATCACCCCTATAAATCATCCTACACCTCATGAAATAGAATCTAAACCATTTCTACATCCTATACAACCTAGCATCTCATCATCATCGTATCTCAATAGTGATCAAGTGTATACTCATAAGATACTACAACCTACTTAAATTCATTTTACCTCAATCCATCATAACCCATGTAAGCACACCCATAGGAATCTGAAACCACCATTCTTGGATATAATTATGTGTTATACCTCAAGTCATTATAAATTGTACATAAATTTATAGTAAACCACAATCCATCAGAAAACTATAATGAAAAAACCATATACCATTATAGATTAGGATACACCTACTCATCTATGTCTAGAGGTAGAGTGGGATAGAGGGAAACGTTATCTATATATTCTCACACTATTTGGGATGTTAGATAAAACACACCTCAAAACATTTGGGTATCAATTTACCTTCCAACATTGGTGGGGTGGCATATGAAATCAGAAAATATATAATAATATCACACAAAAACTACACTAAAGGAAACTACGTTTCATTAGAATCATATACCGTTATCACTACACTGAAACCTTGACTGCCATTTATAAGTTATAGATATCGAACGAGAATAAAGGTATCAAGTAAATTATTAATTAATTAATCATAAATTAATTAATTATTACCATTTCCATTTCCAAGATTAATATTTTAATCTTCTAAACTAAGTGTTAATGGCACTATCAATTCTTTAATTATAATCTAAAATATATGTCATCATATTATATAAACATATTGAACCAACCTTGTTCATTTATTAGTTCAATAATCATTTCTTGTTAATATGAGTACTCTAGGACTCAAGCTAATCCACCACATAAATAATGCACTCACGGTGTATAAATTTTAATTGCATCAAGTAGTTTGAAACTAATCAAGTCAATAACATCCGACCATTTGGGAATCAAGAAAGAATCAAGAAATATTAAAGAAAGATTAAACATATCAATAAGAAATCCTTATTATAAATTCATCATGATTTACCGATGTCCCACACCATTGCATATAGAATAATGTATCCCACCATAATTAGCATCAACCATCACTATAACCCAAGATCCTAGTCCATCACCCATCAAATCAAATGTCAAAAAAATATCCTTGAGCCACCATCCCATTAGTCATCAAAGTTTCCCAACCAAAACAATGTTATTAACAAAATAAGCAAGGATCTAAATATTTACAGCACACATACATTTCAAATTAATTTCCCAAAAATAGCAAAAGACACTATGACCATGTATTCGAGGAAATTAAGACTCCAAGAGAAAATAATGGGCTCCTTCAGGCCCAAAATTTATTTTTTAACAAAAAACCATTCTAATTTCAATTTAATTAACCAGATTATTAAACATAGATTATCCACACAAGGAAACCTAAAGGAAATATATAACCATATCTATGAATAAAAGTAAACATTATTTCAAGAATTATTTTCCTATTTAATCAATTCAAGATAAAAAGTAATTACTCTCCTCATGTCTCTTCTATTAGTTTTATCATCATTCAGGTTTAAGCTATTTATAGTTTCATACATCAAACTATGCTAAATGAACAAAAAAAAAGATATTTCTAAGAATAAAGATCACACTAACAAATACGTAAATGGAGGAAACATAAATAAAATCACAAGGTATAAGAAATCACACCCCAACTATTCATTTAATTCAACAGTTTGAAATATTAATTATCTTAAACATGTGATAATTCTCATTTCAAAATGTTAATTTTAGAATTATAAAACAATTATTATCATAATAAAATATTAGTTAACAATTCATTATGGAATTATTAATTATGTTTCTTTAATTTCTAGATTTAATAATCTTAACCCTTTAAGATATGATATGTGATTTATTCTAATGAATAAATTAATAAAAATCATGAAACGATTCTTTTTCTATTTTCAATTTTCAGATTATTGAATAATCATTCAACATGAAATTAATTTTATGAATTATTATCACATTAAGGTTAATCAAATCCTTTTATACAAGGAGTTAAATCATGATTAATTCACACTTTCACATAAAGAAAAGGATAAGTAACATATGCCCTACCTCGATTTGAAGCTCAATGTTCTATAAGAAAGAACAGATAACTGATAAACAACCATTACTGAAGGAAAAACCAATAAAACTAAATGAAATTCCAGTAGAACATATGTATGATAACCACCATTAGGTATAATTCGATTTACAACCTAAAAATAGGAAACTATACAAAAAAAATCTCCAAGAAGAATAAGAACAATTAGGATAAAGAGTATAAGAGAAATAGGAGTACCTTGATCCTTAAAACTTTTATCTGGATGAACCAATGTGTTTAGACCCTTCAAGGCATGGTTGGAGGGTGATAAGAGGAATAAATAGTGGCTAAGATTTTAGAGATGGAGAGAAAATAAAAACCAAGGGAGATCATAACCTTTATTTATAGTGGAAACCTAAAATCCTTCACCATGACATGGTGAAATGTAAGACACTAAACCATTTCCTCAAACTAGGTCTCCACATGACCTTAGGAATCCCTTCCTATAAACCATAGGATATAGACTAGTAGTGAGGTTCTAATAGATAACTTGAAGAGACTATAACATCTTTACTAGAGTAATACACAGTGGAATAAATGTGAAATAAAGGAAACAAATAGCAATAAGCATGCATTACCCACCATTTCCCAAAACTGGGTATAATCACAAAATTAAATGGTAAATATTATATGTCATGTCATATAGTTCCAAGTGTAGGGAAACCCAAAATAAATACAAATAAAAGAATCCCCAAAATGGGTCTTGATTCCATGTTCAGATCCTTTATCCATGAACATCCCTTGCCCAAATCAACCATTCAGCATAGGGACCTTGCCCTTGTCCTGACCTGCAACCATAAGATATACTTGGGTACCCAATGGCAGCCCAAGAAGGGTGTGAGTACAACTCAATAGGACAAAACCAATGGTTTCTACAAAATATACAATCAAAATAGATAGTTTATTCATATACTAATTGAAATACAATAAAACAAAAGATAAAACATGAACCATTAGTTAACAATATTCACTTAATTCATTTCCATCATCTATACCACGAGTTAGTAATTTTCATCAATTAAACTATAGCCTATTCTAGTCAACTACTATGCATAAGGGGATAAGTTAAGTTCCATATCTCACTAGGGAAAACATTTCACAAGAAATTAAATTACAGTTACCTTAGATCCTCAGTCTAGATAGTCTTATCAAATGAAACCTTTAGGGGAATAGAACCTCAGTCCAACTCCATAACCTATTAATTCTAGGGGTGGGGTTTAGAGCATTAGTAAAACTCAAATCATAGACATAGAACCTCAAATCAATACCCCACATACTACTAAGCCATGTACACATGCTTCTTTAAAAATTTACCACATATACCATTTCACAAACCATACTCATTGAGTACAAATACAATTCACAAATCATAGTTCATTCAACACATAAATTTTCATTATTAATTATCCCATTTACACATCCTCATTTACACACCTTAACCTAATTAACCCATTTATCATTTATGTGTCTTATCCAATTAACAAAACTTATCATTTACAATCCATAACTCATTTAACCCATTCATAAAATACAAAAAACACCTTATTACATGTTAATGACTAAATAAAATTACCAATAGTTTCATTCCATAATCCAATATAAAATTTTAACACATTCATCAAGGGATCTATGTAATTATAATTCTATTTTACACTTAACATTCCAATTCCCATGTTTAAGGAGCGGCACACCCCATGGATAGCCTGTAACTTGGTCAAATTAACCCAACGCATCCCACATGGATCATGAGGGATTCAATTAAATATTTACCCAATAAAGTTATCATTCATACCAAAGAAAACAAAATTGGAAACACATAAATTCCAAAACACAACTATATACATGTAAATAATCAATAAGACTATGGGATATAACTTATAGACCACCTACCTCAGTTCTGATGATGAATGATCACTTAAACTTAGCCATTGATTCAGATCCTAACACCCTTAAAATCCCCAACATAATATCTAATTGAAAATAGGATTTTAGAGATTTGGAAGGAGAATAATAATTACACAATCCCTAACCTAGAACAATTAAGGAATAAGAGTGTTAGACTCACCTGGAGCTTTGATTCACAACTAATGGAATTCCAAATGGATTAAAAATGAGGGATATTGAACCTTAAGAAGCATAGGAAAATTTGGTTTGCCACTAGGGTAGCTGGGAAAATAATAGAGTAAAATACTGAGTTAAAACACTTAAGGCTCGAGAGGAAAAAATGGTAAAAACCCACTTTTAAAGAGACTCACGATTTGGCCGCATGGTTGGCCAAACCGTGCACTAATCATGTTCCACCCTCTATCTAAGAGGGGTATAGGCCACACGGTTACCTGGGAAGCCCACATGGTTTGAAAAACTATGCGATGACCATGCAAGATGGTCTTATTCAAGACCACATGGTTTTTACTCCCCCATTTCATGGTTTATTCAAACCATGCACCCCTCCTCTAGGCATGCATGGTTTGGGCACACATTTACTACTAGTTGTGTGCTAACTATGAAACATGCACCGAATGGCCCTATTCTCCCTTATTTCATGTCTCAAACTCCTAGAAAACCCTAAAGAATCCTCATAAACCCAATAAACATTCCTTTAACCCAATTAAAGAGACTTAATCAAAAAAATAAACAATAATGTACCCCAAAGAAGTATAGAATCTTACAACTTCCCCACATTATAATGTCTTGTCCTCAAGTTGTACTCCCAAGCATCACTGAGCTTACAAAGTAAAGAGATTGGGAAAATGGGGATGCATATCCCTATCCCTATCCCAAGTTTCTTCTTGAACATTACCATGATACCACAAAACTTGAACCAAAGGCACAATCTTTCCCCATAAGAAATTCTCACTACGATCCACAATACGAAATAGATGCTCCTCAAAGAACACTTATGCCTCAAGATCAATGACATCAATATCAATCACATGAGATGGGTTGGGGTGATACCACCAAATATGAAACACATGAAAAATATCATACATTCCATATTACCACTATGGAAGAGATGATTAGTATGCCACCGATCAAATCCTATCCACAATATCAAATAGCCCCACATATTTGGGTGCCAACTTACCCTACTTCAGAATCCGATGGTGACCAAACCTTGACAAAACCTAAAGAAACACACGATCACACAACATAAACTCAAGTGTTATATAATTCCGATCCGAATATGAATTTTTCCTACTATGATCCGTATACATATGTTTCTTAACCAACTGAACCCGTTTTGATGTCTCCTGTCCGAGACTCAGTACCAAAAACTTTAATCCCCCAACTTCCATCTAACATAATAGATTTATACAAGTCTTACCATAAAGTGCCTCATATGATTCCATATGAATCGTATCCTAGTAACTATTGTTGTAGGAAAATTGAACAAGCACAAAGTGCTTATCCCAAGATCCACAAAAATCTAAGACACATTCCCTCAACATGTCCTCTAAAACCTAAATGGTATGCTCTGATTTCCCATAAATATGTGGGTGGAAATCTATAATCAAAAATACCTGGGTACCAAGTTACTTTTGTAACCCTTTTAAAATGTATGAAGTAAAACATGGATCATGGTCTGAAACTATAGTTCGTGGAACCATGTTCAACTGTAATATTTCTTGAATGTATAACTCACCAAAATTATCAATGGTGAAGGTCTCTTAAATTAGTAAAAAATGATCCACCTTGGTCAATTGATCCACAACTACCCATATTGCATCATTATTCCAGGGAATCCTCTAAAGATACACCACAAAAATATCATGAAATCATCCCATTTCCATATTGGAATGAGAATTGGCTATAACAAACCACCCGATCACTGATGCTCGGTCTTCACTTGCTGATAGGTATAACATCACATCATGAAACCTGTAACTTATTTCTTAATCCCTGGCCACCAATACTATCCACGAATATCATGAAGAATTAAACTCACACATCAAATCTTTCTAAATATATGTAGGCATGAAAACACAACCACAAACATAAACAATCTCATCATCACCAACCATACAATCAGAAGGTGATTCCCCACCTTCCAGACTTTTCCTAAAATCCAAACACTCTAGATCCTCATACCACCTCTCCTTGATCAGACTCAAGAGGTTGGAGCTAACTACCATGGATACAATGATCATATACCCTTATCCAAAATAAAACTCTTGGTTCATCTCAACAAACAAATCCACCATCCTCCACTCGAAATTAGATTCCTAAACTACCTGGTTTTGAGTCTTCCAGCTAAAGGCATCCATAACATTGTTTCCTATTCTTGGTGTGTATACCAGTTCAAAATCAAAGGACTGAATGTACTCAACCCATATTCACTATTGAATATTAAAATCAAATTTGGAGAAGATGTAATTAAGGCTTTTATGATTGATATAAATTGTAAAACTCTCTCCCAAAAAGTAATTCAGCCAAAAATTTAAGGAATAAACCACCATGGCCAATTCAAGATCATGCGTAGGGTAATTTTGTTCTTGAGGCCATAACTACCATGATCCAAACACCATTACCTGATCATTCTGAATAAAAAATTCCCCAATCCCAACACTAGATTCACCAAAAAACAAGGTATACACCTTACTCAGCTCAGGTAGGAACAAATTAGGTGTTGTGGTCAACCACTTCTTTAATTTATGGAAAGTGTTCTCACACGCTTCATACCATTCAAAATTTATTACCTTATTGGTTAAAATCGAAATAGGTTCTTCTAAGTAGGAGAAATCATTTATGAACCTTTGATAATATCCTTCCAAACCTTGGAAACTTCAAACATAAAAAACATTCTTGGGATATTCCCAAGATACAATAGCTTTCACTTTCTATGGGTCCACAGACACACCTTCATCAGAGATGACATGACCCAAGAAATATACCTTGTCAATATAGAAATAACACTTGGATATCTTGTAGTATATAATATGATCTCTTAGTTTACTCAGGATAATTTCAAGAAGTTTGGAATGGGCGTTATGAGTCTTGGATTACACTAATATATCATCCAAAAAACAACTACAAACTGATCTAGGTACAGGTTAAAGATTTGGTTCATTAGGGTCGTAAACACTATCGGCGCATTGGTCAACCTGAACTACACCACAAAAAACTCATATAATCTATACCTACTCCTAAAGGAATTCCATGATATATCAAAAGGTCTCACCCTCATACAATGATACCACGATCTCAAATATATTTTGGATAACACTGATGCACTTATCAGCTAGTCCAAAAGATCATCAATTCGAGGAAGGGGGTATCTATTCTTAACCATCATCCTATTTAACCTATGGTAATAAACACAAAATTATAAAATCCCATCATATTTATTAGCAAGAAAAGCTATAAATTCCTTAGGTGAAATACTCAGATGAGTAAATACCATATTCTCCAGTTACTCTAATGGAGTTTTAAGATCCTAGAGTTTTATTAGTTCCACTCTATATGGTAGAATGAAAATTGGTTCTACTACCGACAACAACTCTATTGTAAACTCAACATCTCTCTCTCTCTCTTGGGTGTAAGACCCAAGAATTCACCAGGTAACACATCCTAAAACTGATCCACCATATAAGGAAATAAAAGTTGCTATACTCCCCTATATTTAAGAATAAGATAATCCACTTGGGCTATGATTTCACCCAACTACTGATAGACTGACCCTACACGGCCTACTCAGATGTCCTATTCCCCATGATGGACACATGTATTCCCTTCCAAAGACATGAACATTACCCTATAGTGTTAACAATTGATATGGTCTTGGTAAAACAATAACCAATCCATTCCCAAAATCTGATCAAAACCTAACATCTCAATAAAAAAAAAGTCCCAAATAAAATGGTACCTAAAAACCTCAAGGGAACACTCCTTAAACTTCCATATGTTTTCTTCTTGTACTCCCAAAAGTGTGTCGATCAACATAAACCCACACATATGTTCCACATATAGTCTAAAAATAACTAAAAACTAAGTAGATATAAAAGAATGCGAGGCACCTGTATTAAAAAAATCACCAGAAAGAGAAAAATCTATAAGAATCGTATATCAAACTATCGATGGCCCAACTTCTCCACCTATAGGTGTAGGTTAAATTGCATGATGCCAACCTGCCTCTCTACCCTAGGCTTCATAATGTGTTCCTAGTGATACACTACCTTGTTTATATGGATGTTATCATCCCAGAGTACCACATCCTCTACCCCAACCGGCACTACCAGTAGAGCTCCAACTGCCTTCCTGATATGGGGTAATCACCCCCTACTTACACTCTACATAAGCCTTAATCCTCCATAATTTACCATCTATTAAGGGTTCCTACATGACCTCTACACATTCCCCATCCTACAGCATGCTTTTCACTCAACTGGTGGTTGGGGGCACTGACCATGCATGTGTCTTGTCCTACCAAAATGATAGAAGAAAACTAGATCACTACCCTGAGATGATGGATCTATTATTTGACTACTCTATCCACCAACTCCCTAGTGAAAACACTCAAATTAGTGCTTCATAACATTATATTATTCACCACTTGATCATCTAACTGGAAAAACATGCCCACCACCAGGAACCTTCTTGATATTTCCATCTAAAACAAGGGCTTGATCTACCCCTTAAAAAACCTATTTAAATAGAATATATTCACTTAGGACTTAATCTCATATCTAAGTAAATATTGAAAACATCTCACTATAGCTGCCTCATCCCCTACTAATAATGGAATGAATCATTGTAGGTCAGTGAAGTGGCCAGTATAATCCATCACTATCATAATCCCTTAAGTCAAACTCATAAACTATGCATCCTTCTACTACCTCAAGGTCTCTAGATAGAAATGTTCCATAAAATTTTATTGTAAAAACTTCCATAACATACCCTATTCCTTCTTAGTCTAAAATAAAATATCCCACTAACACTTTAGTTTTCCTCACAATATATAAGACACTAACTTGACCCTCTTCTCAGGAGGAGTCTCTAAGTGATCAAGAATCATTTGGATGGACTCTATCCAGAATTTACCTACCTCAGGTACAACCTATCTAGAAAAAGTGGGAGGTTTTTGCAGCTGAAACTCTCTAGTTAGCTCAAACATACTTGGTACAACCCTCCATGGGCCCCATTCCATCATCTGTATAAAATAAGAAAAATTATCATGAAGTTTCTCCTCTTCTCTATTACCCTAGATCATTGGGGTTTCTTGCTCTACTTTTGGAGGTGAATTATTAGTGATATTATCATGTCATCCAACTAGTACATGTAATCATGATGGTATTTCTTTATAATTACAGACACACGTCTCAAAATAGATAACATGAAACATCCACAATTTTCACAAAAAAAGGATCGCCACTAGACATAAACAACCCTTTCCACCTACACTCTCTCAACGGATATCGTCACACCTCTATAATTACCCTCAGACATCCCTACTACTAGTAATGGTCAATATAGTGCAACTAACTCATGCAACCACATTCCTTTTCATGAAACATTTTTAACTGTTTCCACTCTCATGATGTAAATTTTTCGCTTTTAGGCAGCTTTCCATCTTTACAACTTGTTACCACCAAAATTTTATTCCATTTATAACTTTTCATTATGAACTATTCTTTAACCATTATTTCACATTATTTCCATTTACACATTTTCATCATCTTTATTAGACACCACTTATTTCAAATTCTCAAAGAAAATGAAATGAAATCTATCCCTAATATCCCACACATCTTCCCCATGTGTCCCTACCATGATGAATGCCACCTATATCACTAGGTTCCTAAAATGATACAAGAATTCACAACCTAGTACCATTTTTTCTATGAGAAAAATATCATAAAAGAGTCACATCACACAACAAGTACATCACATAATGGTGAAATATAATCTGACTGTAAAAATAAACATCAATAGCAACAATCCCAGCCTTAGCACTTGGGTTTCCCCAGTACGTGAGTTAGATACTCCAAAAAACAGGCTCATTTCCAAGACCCAACACATCATAGTCTCCTATATACCATCCCCAAATAGTGAGACAACAAAAAATAAAACTTACTCTGATAACACTTTGTAACGTCCCCAACCAAGGATCCACTGAACCAGTGCCCCGAGATGGGTCACCACATGACCTCTAGCATGCCTCCCCATACGCTAGAGGCTGCTGAATAGTAGTGAGGGTCTAATAAACCACACGGGGTGACAATACCCTATTTATTAGAGTAATCAAAAATATAATAAATGTGAAATAAAGGAAAAATAGCAATAAACATGAATTACCAACCATTTCCCAACAACTGGATACAATCCCACAACCAAATGGTAAATATGCTATGTCATGTCATACAGTGCCATGTGGAAGGAAACCCAAAATAAATAAAAAAAGAATAATCCCCAAAAAGAGCCCCAACTCCATGTCTAGATCCCTCATCCATGCACATCCCATTCCCAAATCAACCATCTAGCATAGGGCCCTTTCCCTTGTCCTAACATGAAACCATGAAATCTTCTTAGGTACCCAATGGTGGCACAAACATGGTGTGAGTACAACTCAGTAGGCCACCTACAATGGTGTCTACAAAATTTTTAGTCTAAACTGATAGTGTATGCATGCACTAAGTGAAAGAAAATAAAAAAATATATAAAATGAGATATATTATTTAACAATATTCACATAATCTATTTTAATCATTTGTACCAAGGGTTAATCATTTTTATCAATTACACTACATCCTATTCCATTAAAATACTACACCTAAGGGGATAAGTTAAGTTCCCTATATCACTAGGGAAAACATTTCAAAATCAATTACATCACACTTACCTTGGAGCCCCATTCCAGATAGTCTTATATAATGAAACTGTTTGGGGCATAGAGCCTCAGTCCAACTCCCTAATCCATGCATTCTAGGGGTGGGGTTTAGATCCTCAGTCCAACCCATACCATAGGAATAGAACCTCAAGTCAATACCCTGCATACCACCAAGCCATGTGCATAGGCTTCTTTAACCATTTAGCACATATACCATTTCACAAACCATACTCATTGATCATACATACTATTCAAAAATCATAGTTTGTTCAACACATAAATCATCATTACGACTTATCCCATTTACACATCCTCATTTACATTCCATAACCCAATTAACCCATTTATCATTTACACGTATTATCTAATCAACAAAATTTATCCTTTAAAATCCATAAATCATTTAATCCATTAATACTATATCAAAAAATCCCTCTTACCATGTTAACAACTAAACACAATTACCATTAGCTTTATTCCATAACCCAATCTAACATGTCAATACATTCATCAAGGGATATATGTCATTATAATTTTATTTTACACTTAATATTTCAACTCCAATGTTCAAGGAGAGGCACACCCCATTGGTGTCCTGTAACCCATTAAAAATAACCTCAATGAATCCCATAGGGATTATGAGGGGTTAAATTAAAGATTTACCCAATGAATTTATCATTTATACAAAGGAAAACCAAATGTTAAACACATTGATGCCAAATAACAACCACATACACATAAATAATTAACAAGAATATGTGATATAACTTATAGAAAACATACCTCGGTTCTGATGACAAATTCTCACTTAAACTTAGACTTTGATTTGGATTTATACAACCTAATATCCACTGGAAGAAGAGGGTTTTTGGGATTTACAAGTATAATAGAAACTAAAAAACCCCTAATCCATAAAAAATGGAGGAAGAGGAGTGTTAAATTCACCCAAAGCTTCAATTAAAAACCAACAATACTCCAAACAACTTAGAAATGAGGGAGATCAACACTTGGGAATTCTAGGAATATTTGGTTTATCACTAGGGATGCTGGGGGAAGAATAGAGAAAAATAATGAGTTAGAAAACCTAAGGTCAGAGAGGGAAATTTTTTTAAAAACCCACTTTTAAAGGGACACATGGTCTAACCGCACATTTGAAAAAACTATATGGAAATGACGTGCCACCCTCTTTCCAAGAGGGGGCCAAGATACATGGTTACTTGGGAAGCTCACATGGTTTGAAAAACCATGTGATGACCATTTATGATTTCCTTGTCCAATACCACATGGTTTTTCTTTACCCCTTGCATGGTTTCTTCAAACCGAGCACCCATTCTCCAGGTATTCACGGTTTGGGTGCACAGTTACTACTAACCACGTACCAATTGTACAACATGCACTAGATGGTCCTATTATCCATTATTTCATGTCCCAAACCCCTAGAATTTCCTTGATTCTCCTCATAAACCAAGTAAACATTCCTTTAACCTAATTAAAGATAATTAATCCAAAACTTAAACAATAACATACCACAAGGAATTTCAGGATCTTACATGAACTCCCAAAACTCCTGTGGTGCCTTCGGTCAAGGTGTGATCTAGTTTTCAAGGAATTTGAATCCTTTAGTTCTTATACCTTTTAAACTCTTATTGAAACAGTTTATCTTCCACCATAGCCTCTACCACAACATGGTGTATATCATAATCTATTTACCCCTTATACGATTGAAACTATAGTGTGGAGAGATCCACACTACCCATTTCCGACAGTGGGACTCACTAAGCTCCACACCCAACATGATTTCCTCAAAAATGGAATCTTAATCTATTTTCATTATCCTCATTTCTCATAAGATAAACTTATAGGATAAATACTTGTAAAATATCCATACAATACATTTTACTCACCATGGTGTTGGCAATGTATTGTCTCAACAATACTCTATAAATATTATTGATTTTGATGATCACAAATACCCTTGTTTGTTTTACTAATGATATTACTTTAAGTGAATTTTAGGAAATTAATATTCTTTTAAATATTTATTATAAAATTATTTTCAAGTTATTAATCCTAAAGAAATATTTTTTTAAAGTTATCAGAATGTTTTTTAGTGTATTCTAGAAACACTGTTCATACCTAATATTGGTAAGAATAGTGTAAGGAATGAACCCTATGTTCAAAATAGTACATATGGATCATATACCCCACATTGATAGAAATTATGGTTCCTTAACCTTACATTTGGAAGGAACCTTATGTTTGTAAGAAGGGAAAGTATGGTTAAGAAACCCTATGTAAGTAAAGAACCCTATGTTTTAGGAAACTAATGTATGGTATATAAACCCTAATTTTGTATTCAACCCTAAATTTGATATTTTGTATTTAAATAGAGGAAACCTATATTTGACTATTCAATGATAGATTTTTAAATCTACGATTTTATATGATATTTATGAATGTTCTTGATAGAAATAAAGATCATTTGAAAGCTATTTTATGACTGATTTAAAGGATCATTATGATCAATTAAAAAAACTGTATTCAATGAATTAAATCAATCCTATTTCTAAGGAAAATTATGACTCTCATAAATGATTTGAATTTGAAAGGTTTGTGATCTATCAAGTGGTATTTTTGGATCTTATCAACCAAAATAAAATCCTTTTTCTTCTATATATATGATCATATCGTTTTTGTGTAAAACATATAGAAATATAATATTCAAGAGTGATATGTTTTTGATTTACAAACTACATATTTTCTGTGAATATATTTTTATAGATATAATACCAAGAATGATTGACTCTGTTATTCTTCTTAAGAGGATATGCTTTGATGTTCTACATTTCAACCTCTTTCTACTAGAACTAATGATGTTTGTTTGTTTCTATATCATTGAAGATAAATTGCAACCTAGATATCTTCAAAGTTATTATTTCTTGAATACATTAATCTTTTAAGAAGAAGATCCTTATTCTATTAGTTTATGCTGAAACTGTGAAGTTTAACTTAAACCATCAACAAATCAAAATCTTTTGATTTATTGGAGTTTTAACTTCTTGTACTCAGTTGTGGTTGAGTGTTAGCTTCTTGTTCTAAAATATGGATAACTGGTTCTCTGTAAAAGAACTATAAGTCCCTATTTATCCTTTTTGTAAAGGTGTTAACTGTCTATACTCAGTTGTGGATTCAAAGGTCTTGTGATAAGAGGACCCTTCTAGTGAAATTCACCAAGCTCGTTGAGAGATTATTGGTGGAGTAGACTAGGGGATATTTGTGCCCCAAAACATTATAAAATTTTTGTGTTAATTATTTCTATTTATATTATATTCAAATTTTATATAGAAGATAATACTAAATATCTACATAAATAATAGAGAGTTAAATGGAAGAATCTATCAAGATTATCAAAAATAAAAAATTCACCCCCTCTTGTGTATCTTTGTATTATTTCAACCTAACAATTAATATCAAAGGTGAGATTTTTGATAAAGTAGATAAATATATAGAAAGATTAAAATAATAAAGTTTATACAAAGTAGATGGTGTATCCAAAAGAAGGTATGTCTATGTTTCATGATCCATATTTTAATGGTGAAAACCATGGATACTAAAAATCAATAATGATTATATACCTAAAGAATTTGGGATTAAATGTTTATTCGAAGATAATCACTCCTTATTTGATTCTTGAGAAACCATAGACTTGGGATGCTACAATAGAAGATGAATGTGTCATCAATTCAAAGGCAATTAATTCTATCATATGTGGACTTGAACCTGATGAATTAAATCGAGTATCATAATGTCCTATTTCCTATGAAATGTGGAAGACTGTTTCTGTTGCATATGAAGGAATAGATAACATCAGAAAAATGAGGTATGATACTATGAAACTAAATTTTAACACCATTAGAATGTATGATAGAGAAATAATCACACAAATGAATGGATGGTTAACAAAAAATTTTCAATAATATAATTTTTGTAGGAGATAAAATTTCACAATCAGATCAAGCATTGAAAGTACTTAGAGTACTTACCTCTAAATGGAATGGAATATTTTCAACTATTCGACAATTATCTCCTATCAAGAACTTGACTGTGAATAAATTAATTGGAACATTGAAGATGTATGAAGTAGAAATGAAAGCTTCAGTTGAATATCAAAATACTTTAAAAAGGTAAAACATTGACCTTAAAGTTACATCTCAAAATAATGAAAGAAAATAAAAACAAGACGTCAAAACAGACATAAATTCATATTCCTCAGAATCTGAAATGGAATTGGCTTAGCTATCTATAAAGTTTAGAAAATTATATAAGAATAAAAGAGGCTTCAATAAATCATTTAATAGGGATGAAAAAGAACCTAGAGAAGTAATATGTTATGAATAGAAAAGGATGGGTCACATCAGACATGATTTCCCCCAATTAAAATATGAAAGAATAATGACATAAAAGAAATATTAGAAGAAATATTATTATGAAAATAAAGAGAAGAGAGATATGAAATAAACATGGAGTGTGTCTAAAGTCTCCATAAGATCTTTAAAATTTGATTCAGAGAAAGAGCCAAAAAATATCAAAGCCAATATGTGCTTTATGGATAAGAAAGAAGAAGAGGTACAATCTTATTACTCTTCTACCTCTAACTCTGATTGCTACTCAAATAATAAATTAGATGCTTACTATTAAATGATGGAATAAAAATATGATTTTTTTAAATAACCATAAATCATTAAAAATTATTCATAATATTATTTTTGGTGAAATATACACAATGATAAAACAATATCAATAACTAATTGAAAAATTCAATTCATCTACATCAAACTATATTGATCATGAAAAAAGGATAAAATAATTATAGAATGAAGTAGAATCTTATAAAAGATATGCTAGTATTTTAATAAAAGGAGACAAAATTATGAATGGAATTCTTAGAAATAATTTTATTAAAAGTGAAAAGTTTTTAATATGAAGAAAGAGTGAAAAATAAAAATTATACAAAAAATTATTTTGTACCCAATTCAAAAAATGTTACATGATATTACTATGGAATAAATGGCCATTACACTAACAAATATTATTTAAAAAATCCTTAAATAAGTGGTATTAAAAAGGATTTTATTTCCAAAAATATAACTAAATAAAGTAATATAAATTGTGTAAAAATAAGGAATATTTGGATTCCTAGATAATTTCTCATTGACACAACTGGAACCAAGAAAATATGGGTACCAAAATGAACGTGTGTTTAAATATTTTTGTAGGAGAAAGGCCATAAGAACAAAAATTATATATTTTATATGGATAGTGGATTCTCAAGGCACATGTGTGGAGACTCTACAAATTTCTATACACAAACACAAATGTATGGAGTTCTAGTTACTTTTTCTGACAATGCAAAAGGAAATATTATTGGAATTTGAAATACTGGGGATCTAAAGGCAATTTAAATCAAAAAAGTAATGTATGTATAAGAGATAAAGTAAAACCTGAAAAGTATTTCTCAACTATTTGATGATGGATTTTCTGTTGATTTTTACAATAATTCCTACTTAGTTTTCAAAGATAAATTTATTAAATTTAGTGCACCTAGAACTAAAAATGTTCATAATTTGGATCTGAATTCCTTGTTTAAATAGAAAGTGAATTGTTTAAATGATATGAAAAATGAGTCATAGATATGGAATATAATACCTGGAAATTTAAATATATATTGTTTAAATAAATTATCTAATAAAAAATTAATTTATGATTTTCATGCTCTTAAATTTGACAAGATATATTCTACGATGCATGATAAATAGGAAAACAACATAAATCATCTTTAAAAATTATTAAAAATAATTCTATATCTAAACCCTTATTATTAATCTACATGAATATATTTAGACCATCTAGGGTAGAAATTTGGGTTGGAAAATTATATTTTTTTGTTTTAGTTGATGATTTTTCAATATTTACTTGGGTTTATTTTATAAAACTTAAAAGTAAAGTATTCACTATTTTTGAAAGCCTCTGAAAAAAATTTCAATATGAAAAGGATTTTAGAATAATTTCATTGAGAAGTGATCATGGTGGAGAATTTGAGAATCAAGAATTTAATTATTGTTTCTAAAATCTTGGTATTAAACACACATTTTTTTCACCAAGAACACCTTAAAAAATGGGATTGTTGAAAGAAGAAACATAACTATTCAAGAAATGGCAAGGACTATACTGAATGAATACAGTCTTCCTACCTATTCCTAGGAAGAATTTATAAGCACATATTTATATATAATTAATATATTTTTAATATGAAAAAATATTAAAAAGACACCTTATGAACTTTGGAATAATAGAAAACCTCAAGTAAATTACTTTAATGTTTTTGGATGCAAGGTATACATCTTGAATACTATGGATAACCTTAGTAAATTTGATCCAAAGGATGATGGAGGAACATTTTTTAGATATTTTTAAACTTATAAAGTCTATATAGTGTTTAATAAAAAGTCAAGGATTGTTGAAGAACTAGTTATGTGAAGTTAGATGAAACTGTCCCTTTCATTAAAGAGAAAGATTAAACAGATGATAAATATGACTCTTTAGATAGCATGAGACATGAAAATATTAAATATATTTTTGAAAATGATATAAATGAAATTCAATCCAGTTTAGATGAACACAAAACTAAAGAACCTGAAAGTGTCTTACCTTGAAAATATAGAATCTTAAAGGACCATCCTTTAGAAATATTTATAGGAGACATAGAGAGAGGAATTAAAACTAGAAGAAATGTAGGAAACCTAGTTGAATTATTTTACTTTCTATCTCAATTAGAACCTAATTCTATTGAAGTAGCTTTAGAAGATGAGAGTTGTTTTTTATCTATACAAGAAGAACTTAACCAATTCAGAAGAAATGATGTTTGGGAATTAGTAGAAAGACCATAAAATTATCTAGTAATAGGAATTAAATGTATATTTAGAAATAAATAGGACGATAAAGGTATCATAATAAGAAATAATTCTAGATTAGTAGCTGAATGATATAATCAGGAAGAAGGAATATATTATGATGAAACCTTTGTGCCTATAGCTAGATTAAAAGACATTATAATCCTTTTATCTTATACATATCATATGAATTTTAAATTATATTAGATGAATATTAAATCTACCTTTTTAAATGTATATTTAGTGGATGAAGTTTATATTGAACAACCACCAGGTTTTGAAAACCCTTATAAACTAAATTCCATTTTAAACTTACTAAAGCTCTTTATGGCTTAAAAAGCACCTAGAGCATTTTATGAAAGATTAAACACCTTTTTATTAGAAAATAGATCTCCTATGGGATTAGTATATCCTACCATTTTTAATAAAATTGTTTGTTCTAATATTTTATCAGTACAAATTTATCTTAATGATGTTATTTTCAGTTCAACAAATAAAAATCTTTGCAATGAATTTTCAAATCTTATGAAAAAATAATTTTAAATGAGTATGATCAAATAAATGAATTTCTTTTTTAGGATTTAAGATTTATCAAAAAAATTATAGAAATGTTTTAAATCAAATTAAATATATTATTGGATTATTAAATAAGTTTGGACTAGAATATAATAAGACTTATAAGAATCCTATGTGTACCAATATAAAACTTGATTTGGATAAAGATGGAAAATTAATTGACAACAGGATATATAGAGGTATGATTGGTAGTTTATTATATCTAGATACTAGAAGACCAGACATAATGTTTTCTGTATGTTTATGTGCTAGATTTTAGTCAAATCCAAAATAATCCCATTTTAATACTATTAAAATAATTTTTTGATATTTAAATAAATTATTTTTCAATATTTAATCTACCCAAAAACTTATGACTTTAATTTAATTTCATATTCATATGATAATTTTGGTGATGTAGATTAGATATAAAGCGCACCTCAGGAACCTGTCACTTTTTAGGAAAATATTTAGTATTATGGTCAAGTAAGAGACAACATTCAGTTTCCCTATCAACAGCTAATGAAAAATATGTGTATGATGGTAGTTGTTGTGCACATGTGTCATGGATGAAACACACTCTACTATATTTTAGACTAAATTCTAATAATATACCGATTTTATTTGATAATACTAGTTCAATAAATATTTCAAAAAGTCCTACAAGTCACTCTATGACTAAGCATATTGATTTAAGGCATCATTTTTAAAGAGATTATATTCTTAAAAAGGATATATCTTTGAAATTTATAAATACCAAATATCAATTAGATGATATTTTTATAAAACCAGTTCCCACTACAATTTTTTATTTTATTTAGGGGAGTTAGGGATGTTTAACTTTATATAAATGTTTATTAATTTATCTTTATTTATTTTGTTAATTTCTCCGTCATTAATTTTTTTATTTAGTAATTGTTTTTTTATTTCAATTTTTTATTTAAACTACATCTTTTAAAAATTAAAATTTAATGATTTCCCTATGTAATCGGCATGAGAAACCTGACCGCATCCCCAATCCATCTGAAAAACCTTCATTTTTTCTTACCCATCAATTTCAAATCTTTTTGACTTCCAAATCCATAATATTTCTTCCAAAACCTACAATATTAATACCTTTAATTTTTTGATTCTAAATAATGATGAAGACAAAGTGAACATATAAAGGTGAACCAAGTGATCTAAAGCATCAGCGTGTACCCTTCAAGAATATTCTTCAAGGAAAGATAATTGATTTTGAATGGCTATATCGGATGATTATTTTTCTCAAGAAACCTCTTGAATTTCAAGGTTTGGAATTTATGTTTAATGAATAAAATAAGAATTTCCTTTATGATATAAAACTAAAATATTTGTACAAAAATATTTAGTTTAGTTTTTTTGAAATTGAGGATATAATTTCTTTTCAAGTAGATGATAAGGAGTTTTTGATCTCCTCAGTAGAAATTGATCATATTTTAAAATTACCTCATGAAGGAGTATTCTATTTTGATCTTATATGAATTAGAAATTAGAACAAAAAATTATAAGATATCCTGTCTATTCTTTCTAATTTAACTAATATTAGGAAAATGTTTGTAAAAGATCTTGAGGCTGACCAGAAAGTTTTGGAAAAGTTTATTCAGACAACTATCATTCCAAGGACTATTGAGTTGGAAAATATTTTATACCCATACATGTATATCAAGTTTATATTTATCAGTGATATTAATTTGAACTTCCCTAGATATATGATGAAATATCTGATTCACTACTTCCAATGAGAGGCTAGAATGTCTTTCTATCCTTATGGTCGATTCATTTATCTTCTTCTATAAATAAATAATAAGATTCAACATATTTATTCTCAAACTAGATGTCACCATGACAACATTATGAATATTGATACTTTAATAAAATTAGGTTTCTTTTGGAGTTAGTGAAAGGAGAGTTGTTTCCAATAAGTGAAACTGATTAACAAGAATCCATTTATGTTGCTCAGGAGGATAAATCCAATCTAAAATTTGTAGGATTAGATCATTTGAGAAATGAAGAAATTTGAGAATCTATAATAGAAGGCGTTTCTCATCCTACTAAAAGAAAGCTCTATTATGATACTAAAGATCTGGATGAGAAAACTTATGAATATGTAGTTATTTAGGAACTCGTTACAAGGACCATGATTTGAGAAGATCCTTAGCATGAGGATCTAGAGGGAGAAACACATAGACCTAGTGATAAGACTCCATCATTGTATTTGGGAGAAATAGATCATTATGATGAACAACAGGTTGGAAATAAAGTTCAAGAATAACAAGTTTCCCATCAATTAGATCAACAAATAGAAAATTCTCATTAAGGAGAGAAATTTCAAAAATCAGCAACTGAAACTACTGAATTTGTTAAGATTTAGGTTGTCTCTACTATTGGTCAATCCACAGAAAGAACCATTTTTTTATTTTGATAAAGGAAATAAATCCTTGATGATATTTATTTTTTAAGTGAAAATACTTCAGTTAAGTCTTTATCTATTGTAGAAGTAGATACTTAGTAAAATAATCAAAATGAAGGAACATCTGATTCTCTGAAAAATTAGATAGAATACTTTGCTATCAGTTTAAAATGGTATAGGAGTAGAACTCCAATCTTTGAAAATAAATGGAATCTAGAAGAAAGTATCTTGAAGACATGAGAAATTAATCTGCTTCAATATTGGAAATAAAGTCTATTCAGACTCATCTTCAAGAATTCATAGAAAATTATTTTTCGAAAAGAGATTTTGATGCTTTCAAGAGAGACATCCTTGATCAGTTTGAAAAGATGAAATTAGAATCTATTTTCAAAATTGATTTTTCAGATTTAAAATGTTATTTGGGAAGTTAGTTCAAATCAATAAAAGAAAGTGTCAGTCAATCAAGATATTCTACTTATATACCACCAACTTTACTAGATTTAATCTTAATATTTCAAGCAATCAATTTAGTGATGGAAGACATGAATGAAAGGCTTCAGTATCTTCAGTGTAATAGTGCACGTATGCATGTGTTATTGGATAATAAAGAAAATCTTATCAAAAAGTTGACTTCAAGTGAACTAGGCATCAGATTTCTTCTTAATTAATTTAGTGACAATCTTTCTTAGTTTTTGCAGACCGAGGAAAATATCCATGACTTTCTCAAAGCCAATCTGATTGAAAATTTGAAAGTGAGTCAAGATTAAATAATTTTGTTAAAGAATATGGTTGAAAATATTTTATAAAGGTTATAAGGTTAGATAGATGATTTTGAAGAAGTTTTTTAGGATACTCAAGATTCACTTGAACCAGAAACCTCTCCTGATCAAAACAATTCACCATCTACCAGCCTTATTGATTAAACTTTTTCCTCAAACCAAAATCACTCATGTATTTATAAAGTTTTTTAATAAAAAATAAATTTATTATTGATATTATCTATTTAATTTCTATGTTTTATTGTTTTTTAATCTCTACTTCTAGAACACATTCTTATTTTCTATATAGTAGAATATAATAGTCACTTATAGTTATGTGATACATTAAATGTGTTTTAATCCATTTTCATATATTTTCTTTTTGATATCACAAAAAGGGGGAGAAAATAAATTAAACAAAACATTCTAAATTTAATATTATATCTATTTTATTGAGATAATACTGTGAAATTGAAATAATACTAATAAAACTTAATTTTCAAAAAAAATTCAAAACTAAAAATATTTTCTTTAAACATATTTTTTATTAAGTGCTTACAAATCCTATATTTTCAATAATATTTTATGGGTTTTGTGATCATCAAAAAGAGAAATATTGTTGGGAATGTATTGTCTCAATAATACTCTATAAATATTATTGATTTTGATGCTCACAAATACCCTTGTTTGTTTTAAAAATGATATTACTTTAAGTGAATTTCATGAAATTAATATTCTTTGAAATATTTATTCTATAATTATTTTCAATTTATTAATACTCAAGGAATATTCATTAAAGTATTAAGAACAATTTTTAGAATATTTTGGAAACACTTTTCATACCCTATGTTAGTGACCATAGTCTAAGGAATGAACCCTATGTTCATAACAACGTGTATAGATCATATAACCTACATTGAAAGAAAGTACAGTTTATCAAACCTACGATTGGAAGGAACCTTATGTTTTTAAAAAGGAAAAGTATGGTTAAGCAACCCTACGCAAGTAAGGAACCCTACATTTGAGGGAAAAAACATATGGTACATAAACCCTAATTTTATTTTCAACCCTATTTTTGATATTTTTTTCATTACCTAGAGGAATCCCAAGTTTGAGTATTCAATGATTGAGTTTTAAATCTATGATTTTATTTGATATTTCTGCAACAGCCTTGAAAAAAATAAAGATCGATTGAAAGCGATTTTATGATTGATTTAAAGGATCATTATAATCGATTAAAAATAATATATTCAATGGAGTAATTAAATCCTAATCCTAAGTAAAGTTATGAATCTCCTTAATGATTTGAATTTGAAATGTTTTCAATATACCATGTATTTTTTTGGATATTATCAACTGAAAGAAAATCCTTTTTGTTCTATATATATGATTCGATCATTTTTTGTAAAAAACACAGAAATTTGATATTTGAGAGTGATAAATTTTCAAATTACAAACTGCATATTTTCTATGAATATATTTTTATAGATCTACTACAAAGAATGATTGACTCTATTATTCTTCTAAAGAGGATACACTCTGACATTCTATATTTCAGCCTCTTTCTATTGGAACTACTACTATTTTTTGTTACTGTATAATTGAATATAAATATCAACATGTATCTCTTCAAAGTTATTATTTCTTAAATACATTCATATTTGAAGAAGATGATTGATATTATATATATTGCTTCTGAAACCATGAAGTTAAAAATAAACCATCAACTAATCAAACTCTTTTGATTTATTAGAGTTTCAACTACTCGTACTCAGTTGTCGATAAGTGTCAGCTACTTTATCTAAGTTGTGGATAATTGGTTATATATAAAAGAACCAAAAGTCTCTGTTTTGACTTGTTGTAAAGGTTTTAACTAGATACACTCAGTTGTGGATTTTAAGGTCTTATGATAAGAGAACCTTTCAAGTGAAATTCACCAAGATTACTGAGAGAGAATTGGTGGAGTGGACTAGGGGATCTTTGTTCCCTGAACCACAGTAAAATTCTTGTGTTCATTATTTAATTTTATCTATTGCTTGTATTTTTTACAGAAGAGAACACTTCATATCTTTATAAATCACAAAGAGAGTTAAACACCAAAATCTATCAAGATTATCGAAAAGAAACAATTCAAACCCTCTTGTGTATCTTTGTATTATTCCTACCTAACACATGGTGCAATCTAACACCAAACATCCAACTCCATATCCATACTCAAAACACCTAAATCCAAAATGGCCCACCCCACACTCAAGCCTCTAAGAAGGCTTTAAAATGCCCAGAACCACACTCTTTACTATGGCGTGGTGACCTTAAAAAAGGAAAAAAACTCTTATTTAACCCACATAAATTCTTTGAACTACCTAGATACACCATTTAGACCCAAAATAATTCAAAGGGAAGGGATTTAGAAACTATGGAACTTACATCAAATACCTCTCAAAAAATTATCATTCTCAAGAATTTTAAACCAAACCCAAAAATAAAGAGAAAAGGTATTTGAACAACCAAATTGTGAGATAACTCTAAAGGATCTTGCTAAATAAAGAGAATAAACAACACAACATGATATGAGAGATCATAAATATGAAATAACATAAATTAAGGAATATAAATAACCTCATATATCAAAAAAATATCAAAGAAATCATCCCAATAAAAGGAAGAAAGAAAATCATGAAAACATCTCAGGGAAATGAGTGTGAACCTATTAATTCCTAAGTACAATCATCAAAGACAAAATTACAACATTATACATGAACTAAGGGAATAACACACCCATAAAACACCTTCACTTGATGGTCTTAAATCTCAACATGTCCTTCCTTGAAGGATTCAATATCTTACTCACTTTATTTGATAATTTGATAATCTTTAGGAAGATATCAGTGAAGCTGTGATACATGGGATACGTCATGGGTCTAGCTCATTTGCGTGGGGTAGTTCTAGCTGATACACCATGTCTGAAACATGATCCAACACCTCAAAAGACCCAATAAACCTAGGTGAAAGATTTATCCCATGACCAAACCACCACTGATCATGATGTAGATACAAGTTAAAAAACATATGATCTTTAACATATAACTACATATGCCTCCTCTAATTATTATCTTGGGAATTTTGATAATCCCAAACCACCTTCATTTACTTGCAGATCACTTGCACTTTCTCTATCATACTCTACACCAATTCCTATCTAAGAACAACAAACTCTTTGACCTCAGTGCAATGCAATGGTGACTAGAAAGGTTGGTCATACAGTGTTTCGAAAGGTTCCATACCAATAATAGAGAGATAAATTTTGTTGTAAGAGGGGAAGGTGCCTCATCCATGAACCTCTCAAGTCCAGAATATATATGTGAAATATGTACACTAAAGTATGGATAGTACACTTTGTTTGACCATCCATCTATGGATGGAAATTAGTGATAAATAATAAATAATATCCAAAATAAAGATAGACACAAATATGAACCCTATAGGTAAAAGATGGATGAAAATAATATATTTTTGTATTCAGAACCCCATGATTCCTCACTACCTTCTCTAGATACAACCTCAATAACACCTATACTGATCTTGACTACTTGATCATTAATAATTGTGTTGACTTCATCAAAAAGTCCATGATCACCCATATAACATCATAACCACCTTGATCTCTCGGTAAACTAGTGATAAATTCCAATAAAATTTCCTCCCACTTCCAATGGATAACATAAATCAATTGGATAAAACCACTAAAAACATGGTGATTGGCCTTCACATTCTGGAAAATTGAACATAGAGAGACAAACTATGTGACTGACTTCTTCAAAATAGACCACTAAAAATTGAATTTTAGAGCATGATAAATCTTTATTACAATTGTATGTACTGATAAGGTAGAACTATGTAAATCATAGATAACCACTTCACATGCCACTGAAGAAATGAAAATATTTTCCTGGAACAACACCCAATGTTGTCCATCACAAAACCATCCCTCAAGAGCATTGTCACAAATAACTCGATCACACAAAAACTTTTACTTGTGAAACCTAAGATGGGATTACTACACATTTTTCACAAAGGATGACAATACAATCATTTGATAAAGAAAACCTATACCATTAATAATTATCATATCAAGGTGCATCACTGCTAACTCTTTTATGAATCTCTAGGAGTGTCCTAACTCATACACAACACCACCACATAGATTATTACTTAAGACATTAGAAAAAATATTCTCCTTGACATGTGTAAATGAAATATTGAAGTTGTAGTCATATAAGAACTTTATCCACCACCCCTTTCACAAATTAAAGTCATAATGGGAGAAGAAATACTTCAATATTTTGTGATCTGTGAAGACCATAAAGTAATCATTTATAAGGAAGTGTCTCCATAAATTCAAAGTGAACACGACAATGGAAAGCTCAATATCATGAGTGGAATAATTAATTTCATGTGGTCATAATTTCCAAAACCCATAAGTGATAACTTCTCTATATTGTATCAACACACAAATCAAACTAAGAGGTGACGTGTCACAGTAAATGTCAAACACAACACCCTTCTCCTGTAGATGAAGAACTAGAGAACTGGCCAACTTCTCCTTCAAATATTATAAATTATCCTAATACTATTGAGTTTACACAAATTCCTAATCCTTGATATTCAATTCTTTCATAGGAGTCACAATTTTGGAGGAGTTGGGTACTAACCTCCTATAATAACTAGTAAAATCAAGAACTTTATTCACTTATAAAATATTCTTAAGGGCCACCAAGGAAAAAAACACCAATTTTTTAAGGATATAAAATTTCTATTCATTGAGATATGAAATTCCCAAAGAAAAATACCTCATGATCCCATAACAGACACTTTAAAAACTTCCTAAATAGCCAATGAAACCAAATAACCACCAACATATCTCACATATGATCTAGGTGATCCTCCATGGATACTAAAAAAACAAGGATATAATTGATAAAAACCACCATGAACTAGTCTAGAAACTAATATAAAACTACATTCATCAACCCCATGAACACAACTAGAACATTTGTAACTCTGAATGACATCATGATAAAATAATAATTCCCATAATGAAATCGAGAAGCAGTCTTTGGGATATCCTCATACTTAACTTCAATATAATGATATTAAAACCACAAATTGATATTTGAGACCTAGTTTCATCCCTTCAACTGATCAAATAAATCATTAATATATGAGAGAAGATAAAATTTATTCACCATAACCTGATTCAAATAACATTAATTGACACACAACTACTGACTTCCATCTACCTTCTTCCTAAATAGAACCGGATCTCCCCAAGGTGATGCACTAGGTCTAATGAATCCTATCTACAAGAGATAATCAATCAAAATATGAAGATCTCAAAACCCATAAAATTCTATCGAATATAAATACATTGATATTGAAGAAATACCTGGTTATATCTCTATCCCAAACTTGATCTCTTATCAAGGGGTTAGCTTCATAACCTATTCTGATAAGACATGTGGGTAATCTTAAATAACCCTAGGAAACACCATCATCCAATCCTCCACAGATCTCAACATAAACCTAGACAATAAGGAAGTTAGATACAACACACATTTGACCCATTTGAGGGTCACTTTCCCCTAAAAATTCCATATAATATCCATTATCTTCATTGAATATGACACATTTTTTTAGTAAATCCTTGAGAAAATATACTTAATATAGCTAATACATGATGATCACGATGTCGTATGAATGTATCCGTAAACATAGGAAGTCTCCCCACGAGTGGTGCTACCCTAAAACTAGTTCACAATCTATGCACACATCAAATATGCTATCTCAAACTCCAACTAGCATAATTTACATTAAGGGAACTAGAAGTCTCTCCATGAAAATCCCTAAAGCATGGATTAGAGCAAGTGAAACAAAGGAGTGCATAGATCATGAATTAAACAAGTCATAAACCCAAGTAGAAAATAGGTAGATAATACCTCATATGACATCAGACTCACCCTATTCTAGAAATGATAAAGTATTCATCTAAGCATGTCCTGATCCACAACCACTATGACCCTAAAAAATACTAACTACATTTCCTCACTTTGAATATTGTTCTTAAGGGTGAGGTATATCACGGGGATTTCCTCAGTATTTTCTATCCCCTATATGATAATCATAAGTCATAATGCTCTGTTGTTGTTGTTTCCTTGGATGAAACTACTATAATGTCTTGGATAAAATTGGTTCACAAACTGAATGTTGACTACTCAGGAAGGTCATACACTCTAATTTATGATGTTTATGACCTACAAAAGAGAAAAACCACTCTTAAACCATTGAAAGGGGTTGGAGAACTGCTATCTCTAGTAAACAAAGATGAAGAAGAATGAAATATTCTCCCTACCGACTAATTTTTTTTATTATATTCAATCAATTGAGAACACTTGGTCATATATCTTCTCCATAGAAGATGTGGGAAACTTTCATATTATGATGATATGTTCCTAGGAAATTTCTTCTCGATGACCACTGATTTCTCCAGTACCACAATATATGACATGAACATAAAAATATTTTTTTTAAACTTGATCTTTGGATGTAAATCCCCATAAAAATATCTCTCCCTAGCCTTATCATATAGAAAAATGTTTGAATAATAATGTAGGTGGTTCTTATAGCAGATACTAAACTCTCAAACACTAGAACTCCCTGAAAAAAGGGTGACGATATCTTGCTAAAAAGACACTTTAGTGGTCAAAGATAGAAACTAGTCTTGAAATTGATGCTTGAACTTGTCCCATGAAACATACGACTCCTAAACATTCCCAAGGAACAAAATCCACCACTATCATGCTAACCCACTAAACATTTTCACATCTAAAGAAACCCAATAATCCTTCTGATCACAGATCGAACTAAAGGCTATCTCCACCTTCTCTATCCAATACTATATATCTTGAATTTAAATTAAGCCTTAATACTTATGTAGACCCTGGTGATAAAAATACTGATGTTTCATCCTACAAGTTTCATCATTATCAACTTCCACTCTATGGTTATATATAGGAACATCCTATTAAACATCTTCTTTGCAAACCCGACGGGGATGTTGACCTCATGATATATTTTTAAAATAAAAAACATTATTACTCCTAAACTTAGGACACAAAAAATATTACAATTAATTTATTTATTTATTTTAACATATTTTCCATTTCCTACCATAATTAAAACATAGGCACAAGCAATCATGATGCATGATCCTATCCTAGGTCCCTACCATACAAGAAACATAACTTTTCTTTACTTGTTTAGTAAACTTTAAGGTCATTACATTGGATCAAATGTGTCCCTAAAAACCCATTCCCTTGTTTGTATCCTTTTTTTATAGCACACACTAAGCTCAGTTGATACTCTTTCCCTACCAACC
This sequence comes from Viscum album, assembly GCA_963277665.1. Classification (NCBI taxonomy): domain Eukaryota; kingdom Viridiplantae; phylum Streptophyta; class Magnoliopsida; order Santalales; family Viscaceae; genus Viscum; species Viscum album. The sequence continues at coordinate 1,832,035,571 of OY728125.1, read as the reverse complement.
CATGTATCTTTACCAATTCCTAACTCTAAACTCCATCCAACCTCTCAACCATCACCTTTGATACCACTATGTCATGAACCTATCCCTCCAAATGTACCACTATAAGGTCAAAAATGAAGGAAGAGAGATAATTACAACCAAATACTACCTTCAATAAGTCATGGGTTGGCAACTAGCACTGAGGGTATATCAATCGTACACATAGGAGGAATTACCAACTGTAAGTTTAAGGAATACAAGATAATATGAAAAGAACCACCAACCAACACCATGTACAAATAGAATAAGTAATCGTAATATATGTAATGTCATATATAAACCCAAAGGAAAACTAAAAAGTACCAAAAGTAAACTAGAAAATGACCACAGACCCAAAAACTTCTGAAAACTTCTCTAAAACTACTTTGAGCTAGTAACATCCAGCTTGATTACCAACCTGCTCTTTCCGACCTAAAAAATATTTTTTATATATGTAGGGTGATCATAAAATGTATACTCAATATGATCCTCCCAAAAAACTCCCATGAATAATGTGAAAGAATAATACTAGAGTTTAATGAATAAACAATTGAAATTAACTCATCATCTAAATATATAATACTAGTTTCTCATGATCACTAAGGCCCACCCACCAAATAACGCATAGAAATAAACCATTTTATCAAAAGAATACACACAAAATTACACACAAAAATATATATAAATATAATTATAAAAATAGAGACACACACAAACACATATATAAAGGTACCCCACTTCTACTTCTTCACTAGTTTGTTACTTCCATGCCCTAAAGACTACATCATGTGTTCATCCCCCTATAATTCATATTACAACTCCTATATTAGTATCTTATCCATTATTTCATTTTGTGAAACATGATATATAATCATCATTATATTCCAATAGTGATCAAGTATATTCTTAGAATTCACTACAGTTTGTATAAATACATTATACCTCAAGCTATCATTGCCCATATAAGAACACCCATGGGAGATAAAAGAAAGTTTCATACCTCAAGATGTTATATCCCACACATAAATGTATAGTAAACTATGATCCATCATATCCCTAGTAGAAATGAACCCTATACTATAATCTATTATAACATTAGATACACTTAATCATCTATGTATAGTGAGAGAACGGGGGGATGGAGAAGTCATACATCCATTCCCTCACCATCCTAGATTCTAGAGAAAACACCCCAAAGAATTTGGGTGTCAGTTTACCTACCGACATGGGTGGGGTAGCATATGAAATTAGAAAATATAAAATAACATCACACACAAACCACATAATGGGAAACTATCTAGACTTAGAATCATTGTATTGTTATCATCATAATGGACCCCCATCTACCACTACTAATGTATAGGTGTCAAACAATAATACAAACATTACGTACATCATTAATTAATTAGTTAAATATTAATTAATTATTACCATTTTCATTTCCAAGATTAATATTTAATATTTGAAACCAATTGTCTATGGCACTATCAATTATTTACTTACAATCTCAAATATATTTCATAATCTTATATGAACATCATGAACCATCCTTGATCATTTATTATTTAAAATCTTATTTCTTAATCATTTGGTTACTCTAAGAATCATCCTAAGCTACCAGATCAAAAATTAACTTATAGTGAATAACATAATACTCTGTCAAGTAGTTAGAAGTTGATATAATAAATAACATATAGCCATTTGGACATCAATTAAGCATCAAGAAAGATTCAAGAAAGATTAAACATATTGATAAATAAGATCTACTCTAAACTCGTCCTAACCACTTGGTGTCCCACACCATTTCACATAGAATAACATTTCCTGCAATCATCGACATCAACCATCACTACAACCCAATATCCTAGACCACTTATCATTCAATCTAATGTCAAATAGACATCCATAGGCCTCCATAAAATTTCTAATAAAGGTTTTCAACCACAAAAAATTTATCAAAAAAAAAATAAAGGGTCTAAATCCCTAGAGCATACATATATTTCAAATGTATTTCCCATAGACAGGAAAAGGTATTAAGGACATGGAATTAAGGAAATTAAGACTACCACAACAAATAATGGGATCGTTCATCCCCTAAAATTTATTCTTTAAGAAACAAGCATTTTAATTACATCTTTAATTAACTGTTTCATTAAACATAGGTTTTTTATACAAGTAAATATAAATGAAATAGATCTTCATTATTATGAATAAAAGTAAGAATGCTTTAAAGTATTATTCCAATATTTAATAAATACAAGATGAGTATTAATTAATATTCCTGTTCCTTTTATATTAATTTTATCATTATTTTTATTTATGTTGTTTAAGATTTCAATCATATAACCTTGATAAACCACCAACAAAAAAAGATAATTCTAAACATAAAGGTCACACTACCAACTAAACACAAAGTGGAAATATAAATAAAATCAAAAGGAACAAATGGTCACACCCCAACCATTCATTTAATTATCTATTTGAAATATTAAGTATCATAAACATGTGATATTTCCTGTTATAAAACATTAATTTCAAAATTATAAAATAATTATAATCATAAAAAAATAGTTAACACTAAAACATGTGATTATTAATTCAATTTATTAAAATTAAATATTTAATAATATTAACATTTATGATATGATATAATACTCATTCTAATGAATTAATTAATAAAAATCATGAAATAATTCTAATTCTTCTTAAAATTTCAATATTATTGAATAATAATTTAACATTAGATTCCCTTTTTGGATTATTATACTATTAAGGTCAATCAAACCTATTTATACATGGAGCTAAATCATGATTAATTCATACATGAAAATAAAAAAAAGTGAAGTAATAGATCCTATACCTATATTTGAAGATCAAATTTTTATGAGAAAATGGAAAATTGAGAAACAACCATCATAGAGGGAAATTCCACCAAAAAATAAAGAAAATTCCATCAAAACCTAAGAATTAAAACTACCACCAGGTCTTTCTCAATTTACAACCCAAACTAGAGAAAACCCCACCAAAATGAACTTCCTAAAAGAAGTAGAATAAGGGGGATGAAGTGGAGAGGAGAAGAGGGAATACCATGATCCTTAAAACATTAATATAGACAAACCAAGGTGTTTAGACCCTTAAAGGTGTTGTTCAAGGCTGATGAGAGGTGTAAGAATAAATAAGGGTTTGAGAGAGGGAGTAAAAATATTAACCAAGGGAGATAAAGACCTCTATTTATAGTGGCAGCCTGAAAACCTTCATCATGATGTGGTTAACTCCCAAAAAACCTATGGTTTCTTTAGTCAAAGTTTGATCCAGTTTTCAAGGAGTTTGAATCCCATTGGTTGTGGGATATTAAAACTCTCATTAAACCATTTTGACTACCACCATGGCATGTTGTAGAAACTTAGAACATTTTACCCCTACCACACCCAACACTATGGTGTGACAAGCCCCACACTGCCCATTTCTAATAATGAGACTCATCAAGCACTACACATTTCCTTCTTAACTAAAAATGGTATCTGAATCCATTTTTATCATCATGGTTTCTCATAGGAGAAAATTTAAGGGTAAATTTCTTTTAAAATAACAAAAAAAGATATTTCACTCATTGTGGTACAATCAGGCACTAAACAAAAAACTCCACTACCAAAATAAAAAAACCTAATGCCAAAAAAACCCCCATGCTCAAACTTACTAGCAGGCTTCAAAAATTCCAGCACCACATCCACTACCACAATGTAGAGACCCTCAAAATGGAAAAAAATATTCTTTAGCTTCAATAAATCCTCTAAAATCTCTAGTGAAACATATGTGACTTGGGAAAATGAAAATATAGTGGATTTATAATTTTGATACTATACATGAAGAAAGGATACAACTTTATAGACATAAATAAATCTCATAAAATAGAAGAAATTAATCTTTTGAGATTAGATTTAAATCACCTACAAATTTTTATGAGTTTTTTAAGAGGGGTGGTCACTACTATGATGAATTCTGATACAACCATATTAGATGTCATTCATATACCAAAGAGAAGATAGAACCACCATGTAATTTATTTATTTTTATCAAAGTTATGAACCATTTTTTTGGATTAAATTACTTATTTTCTACCTTGTTATGTTTCATAAAGGAGTCCTGGAGGTTATGTGGGGTTTGGGTCTTTTTCATATCCTAAAACCCCAAATTTTTAATAAGAAGACTGGGTTTATAGTTAGGAGGAACCGTGACACCTAGCCTACATGGTTTATCTAACTGTGAGGCTTGAGGTAGTGCGGTTCTAGGGGACGCATGATTTATCTACAACCGTGAAGACCTAGTTCAAAAACCATCTTAAATTATAGACCACCTAGATAGTGGCCTTTCCAAACAGTTGGCACATGGTTTGGTTAACCATGTACCACTGCCTGTGTGGGTGTTTTTACAGGTTTTACCTTAAAATGTTTTAAACCAATCATTATCTTATCTCTATCATTTTTCTCCAGCATTTTCCTGAGGGTCCTATCTTCTTCATCCTTAGGTATTTTTATATCTCCCTCATTCCTCATCCAAATGTCGCACCTTTGTATACATTGAAAATATTGAGTTAATATATATACTCATCTATTTAAAGTTTCTCTTATCCTTTGTTGCTCTATTTAGGTGTGACATCTTTCCCCAATTTTTAGATTATTGGATGATTTCTTTGATAACCCTCATTCTAGCTCGATTAATGGGATGATAATGGGTGAGTGTTATTCTATGCATAAAAGGTAGGTGGTTTAGTTTCTTTTCTAGTGTTTCATTGTTTTTTATATGGTGTGATGTTGTGCTGCATGTTGGAATCTTCCAGGAATGCCTATAAATTTAAAATAAATTAAATTGAACCCATTACCATGTCTGGTATGACCCGAATGAGCAGTGAATCAACCCGTTGGTTGATTGCCTTGACCTTTTCAACTTTAATGGGTGTGGTCCCTCCATTGAGGCCTAATTCTATAGAACTAAAATTGGTTGATAACCCTCTAGGGTGAGTTTCACCTTTGGTAAATTCATTAAACCTATAAATGGAATTGAGATAAATTTTAGGCCATGAGTTAGGCCTATTGATCTTGATTCCATATTCCTTATATTTTATTATTATGATTTTATGCCTATGTCATTGCCTTGTACCTATACTTCATGCCGTGGTTAAACTCATTGAATGAAATGAATTGGGTTGAATTGGTTGAATGACACAAATTAAATTCCTTATACTTTATTCTTAGGTATCAAACCATGAGCCTTATTATTTATGCCTCTTTTTTTATGATTAGGACAATATATTGTTGCTTAGATACTTATTATTATAGCTTGTTCTTATGCTTATTACTTAGTGCCTTATGCCAAGTTTATTGGATTGAAAAAGTGAATTAGATATCTTTTTATCATGATATTATTTAAATTTCTTGATGATGATATGTGATTTGGGATTCTATGCCTACTCTTCTTATGGGTTGGGAGAGAATACGGGTCCCAACTTAAATACATCGTGGATGTACTCACCATGATTCGCTTGTATCTACTTGATAAATCAAGAGTGATACTTGTATTTCCTTTTACAGGATATATGGGTGGGTTATATTATACTCTTAAGTGAAACCAGTTCCCTAGGGGAGAAACCGTTGACAAAATCATTGGAAAGGTGGATATGCCTTACCTCGGGTAATACTCAGTCTCTGATGTTAGATATCTGGTATGAGATTAGAGTTTACCATTCTATGGGTGACCCGAGGGATGACATTAATGGTCATCTTGGATGGAATCTATATTATTGGTTATATCGGAGGCTCCTATAGTGACCCTTGGGATTCTTTATATACCGCCTTGGATGGGATCAAGATTCTGTTACTATATTTGATGGATTTACTTGCATAGATTATGTGTGATGCTTTATTATTAAATAATAAGAATGCTTGGTTGATATTCTAGGGATTAATCCTCCAATAAAAATCACAATATTGGGGTTAGTCCACACTTTTTATGTAATTTATAATTCCCCTTGTATACAATTTATTGCTTTTATAGGTTCTCCTTGGTTCATATTTATGGTTTAGGCCAAAGTGAGTATAATTGTTTGGGTATATTTTTAAGAACTTGGGATTAAGTATTATTTATTTATTTAATTCCTTGCATTTAATTTTATTATGAAGCATTTTCTATTTTTATAATGCACAAACTAGATTGATATGGACACCATTGGTAGTGGCGTACTGGGATTATATCTCATAGCCTGCTTAGTCCGCCTTGGTTACCCAAGAAGAATTAATTATTGCATGTATAGATAAAGGGAAGAGGCCTAATTATGATGATTGATTGGAATTTATAGAATTTAGTATGGGTGTAGAGGAATGAGAATATGATTTATATTCTTGTAGTAACAATTTTTCCCTTTTTATTTATTTTTTTGATAGCACGTGGTATATTCCTATATCCTCTATTCCCTATGCACTCTTGTTTTATAGCTGCATGGAATCATTAATATATTTTTTGTATATTTTTGTTATTTATCTTCCATTTTGTTATTCTTATTGCTTGGTTCATTTTATTATTTCCACTATTTTCTATTTCTTATTATTGCTTCCTCTATAGCGGGTTACTAGTCTGGTAATATAGTGTCTTCTTCTTCTGTTTCTTATTTATCATTATCTCTCTCTCTATATATATATATTCCTATGATACACCCTGATATGTAATGACCAGACCCTAGTTACCCAGATTCAGAGTATTATTATTTAACATTGGACTGATCACAAGAGATCAAGTCTCGAAAGACCAATTAGTTTAGTAGCCTTGGAAGTACTAGATACATACATAAGTTTTATATTACATCATGAAATAAAAAAAACATTGTGTCCCATTTGAACACATTCATATCCCTTATCCTATCCCTATAGGTCAATCATAATATAATTATTCGCATCCTAGGAAAAATAAATCATAGAAAGGGGTGAGCTCAGATGCTCAGTAAGGATAAAAATATAGCGGAAACTTTCATAAATATGCATAAACATTTAAGGAAATGTATAACACTAAAACACAAGAATTTTAAACTTAAAATTCAGTATAATATGAAAAATATAAATCAAATAATTCCATTTACTTATTCACATAGATATTATACTAGTCAAATATTCACATGTAATATCAATAGATAATTTCATAATGATGGAATGCATAATGTAGGACATCATAAACACATAGTCAAGGACTCGTTACAGGACTACAAATAAGATTTTGTCATGACATTATTCCAAAATACTAGTTTGTCTCATGAGACCTACCGATGCATCAAGGAGCTATAGTGGGCTCCACCTGTCACTTACTAAGTCCAATGCATTCCTCATATGAAAAGGTTGAATCATAATATGAACATTCGTATTAAAACTAGAAAATGAAATGTCAATACTTTAACCATAAACCATGAATGGTATAAAAATATCACATACATAGTCAAACATATCACAAAACCTTCAATACAATATGGAAGATTGTATCATAATAAATCAACTTCAAACAAGCATAAAATCCAACAAAGGATGTTGACATAGATGAAATCAAATATATTCGAGAGAAATATTTATTTCTATTTTGAAATAAATTAAAAGTAAAGAAAAAGTTTATTTTGAACATATTATTATAATCTTTTAAGGGAATATATAAAGGTTTTATAATGGAAAAAAATTGCTACACCCTCTGTATAAGTTAAAAAATCATTCTTTCCTTAATTTGTCGAAAAGGTCATAAAGTACCTTCTTTGGAAAGTGAAGAAAGATTATTTTCAAAAAATCTTATAAAAATTAAAACAAGGTAATAAATGACTTTGGCCCATATTCTAGGAATTATTGAAAATGTTTTGAAATACATTTTAAGAAACACAGATGTGGATGATAAAGAAGTCCCAGTAGATACTTACATATAAACAACCTCAGAAAATAAAGAGATTATAAAATTAACCCTTACCATGTACTTTTACTTAGATGAGGTTATGTTAAACTCCTGTATAATGGTTAAATAATTGTTATTAAATTATAAAAGAACCACATACATAAATATAATATCATATCTGATCCTCTAATATTGCTTTGTTAATAATATTTCAGTAGTATCATGGTTTTGGGTGTTAACTGATTCGTTTTCCTTTATATATTTTGTTACGTAAGTCATGTTTGTTACGGATAGGATGTATTTGATTCATATCCAAAATGATATTAATATCTTAAACATTATATATAAATCATTAAATTAAAACTATTCTTTAATAGTTACGATGGGGAATGAATCTTATCGCGTTCGTGGAGACGGAAATCCGTACGTACGTACGAGCGACAATATCATTATATTGATGGTAAAATAGTATATAATTGGATGATATATTATATATACAGAACCATTAACATGTTAAATTTATTATTTATGTCCATTATACTCATTATTATACCCATCCAAATAACGAGGTGTTGAATAACAAACTACACCACGACGTGGAGACGGTAAGCCGTACGTACGCACGTATGGTGACTTTGTCATTAATAGGATGGATAGAATAATGAATATGGTTGTAACATATTTATAATAACATAAAAGTATGTATAAGGTACTGGATTTATTATTTTGGTATGAAAAAAACAAAGAAATAGGAAGTGTAAGAAGAAAATAACTTTGAAAGAGGTGATGAAATAATTACCTCTTCTCCGGTTTCTTCCTTTTGATTTGACAAAAGGGATCCATAGGTTGGATTTATGATCAAATTAAGGAATATAGGTTTAAGTGAAGGTATTTGGGAGGATATTTTATTAGGGTTTGGCCAAGCCAAATGTATTTGGAGGTGTGAAATTAAGAGAAGAGGAAGTACCCTTTTATAAGAGAGGTGAGGGTCACTTTTGGAAAAGCTTGAAATATTATTTTATTATAAAATAATTTTCGGTTTATAATGGATAAAAATGGATTTATTTCGTGTCTAAGGTTGTTATGGGTCAAAATATTCTCAAAAAATAGGTTTTAGACAAGTTTAGCCTACCATATTAACCTTATATTTCAGATTTAATTCTTAGTTAAATCATTTAACTTTTACCATGTCTTCTTGTATTATTATAATAAATTGTCAACAAACTTACTATAAAAAAACCAATATAACCCCAAGTGGTTAATTAATTACATATATATCATTATATAATTCTTTTGTATCAACCTTATATTTTTAGGACTATTATATAATTTAATAAAATAATATTTGTTTTAAAAACTCATTTATGTCAATTTTGACACTATTTAGTATTTGGTTTTTGTGAAAGTAATAACAACTTTATCATTTTGAATTTTTTTAATGAACCCTAACATGTAATATTAACTTTGAAAATTATTGTAATTCATCAAAAGTATCAATTTAAATTTATTTTAATATTTTTAATATCAATTATTTTAATCTTTCATTAATAAGGTAATTACTGCATCATCATTGTGTCATAAATAAATTTAATTATTTAATTTCTGAAAATTATAAATAAAATAAATGATGTAGGAAATATTTTTATATTTATAATAAATATTTATAGTCTAATTTATCTTATGTATAACTCTATATTAAAAAAGGTTTAGTTATTAAACGTTGAATTTAACACTTTTAACTCTTCTTTAAATAAAATAATATTAAATGTTCTAATCTAATAAAAGTGGATAAAAAGGATCATATTTTCTTCCTAAGGATGATTTAGGTCGAAATACACTTATTTAATAGAATTAGTACATGTGTTAGGGTAATTATAATATCATTTTTACCTTTAATCACCCTAATTACTTTTAACTCTGGTAAATAAAATTCAAAAGTTACTATTCACAAAAAATTATTTTCATCCTATTGAACCAAATTTTACTTACTGATGTCAACCTTGTCTCTCAAAATTTTTAGATTCAATTCACAGAAGTGGTAAAATTACGTTTTATGCAAATTTGTAAATGTCCTAGAAGGTGGGTAAAAGACGTTAAAAAGTTCAATAATTTTTTTTATATATAATCTTATTATAAAATAAATCCAATGAATTACATTGGATTTATATAGGTATTATGTATCTATTTTGACTTAAAATAAATTTAAATAAAATAAATAATTTTTTTTAAAAAAGTCGGTTTAAAAAAAAACACAGTGTTTTTCACTATTCATCAAAAATTGAATGTTTTTATAAAAATACCAACAATTTACCCTAAGATAATTTTGATATTTAGAATCCTAAAAAGAAGTACAATTTGAAAAATAAAATTTATAAAATTTAAAAAAGTGCATATTACTATTCATAACTACTTTTTAAACGACTAGTTTGATTTGTCATGATGTGCTAGAACTCGAAGTTGCATACACTACAAGCTATTGTATTATTTAAAGAGAAGCGTACTGTGGAAGCTTGGGGTGTTACATTATCCCCTCCTTCAAATAACTTTTTTTGTGAAATTTATAGAATATTACCATATAAAAAGACTCAGGTGGTTCTTCATCATAAGTTCATCAGGTTTCCACTTTGCCTCTTCTATTTTATGGTTTCTCCAAAGAACGTTTAATAGACGAGTCGTCCTTTTTCTCAAAACTTGTTTTTTGGTTTCAAGAATCTTAACAGGCTCTTCAAAATAAGACATATTGGGTTCCAGTTATTTTTCTTCATAGGTGAGTACATGCATTGGGTCTGACATGTATTTTCTCAACAGTGAATCATGGAACACATCATGAACTTTGGAGAGACTTGGCGACATTACCAAATGGTAAGCTAAAACTCCAATTCATTCTAGAATTTCTAAAGGTCTGATGTACCTGGGACTTAATTTACCCTTCTTCCCGAATCATATAACACCCTTCCATGGAGATACCTTCAAGAAAACATGATCTTATACTTGAAATTCAAAATCCTTCCTTTGGTTATTGACATTGCTCTTTTGCCTACTTTGAGATTCTTTGATGTGGGGTTGGATAATCTTCACATTTTCCATTGTTTCCTCAACAAGTTCTGGGCCTATGAGTTTTCTTCCATCAACATCATCCCTATAAGTTGGTCTGCGACATCTCTTTCTATATAACTCTTCATATGATGCCATCTGAATACTTGAATGGAAGCTATTGTTATAGGAAAATTCTACTAGAGGTAAATACCGATCCCACATACCTTGAAAGTAAAGTGAGAAAGATCTCAACATTTCTTCTAAGGTTTGAATAGTCCATTTTGATTGTCCATCAATTTGAGGGTGGTAGGCAGTGCTCAAACAAAATTCAGTATCTAGGGATTTATGAAAACTTTTCTAGAATATTGATGTAAAATGAGGATCACAATCATAAAAAGTCGATAGGGTCACACCATGAAGTGTTACAACTTTATTAATATATAGTCTTGCTAAATGTTCACGTGTTAAATCTTATATTATAGAAAGAAAATGTGCTGACTTGGTAAGATGATCAATAATGACCCATATTGCATCATTCCTTCCAGGAGTCTTTGGTAGCCCCATGACAAAGTCCATTGTAATATCATCCCATTTCCACTCACGTATGGGAAGAGGTTTCATGATTCCTCCAGGATGTTGTATTCCAGCCTTCACCTATTGACAAACCATACATCTTGACACATAATCAGCAATTTACCTCTTCATGTTGTCTCAAAAAAAATGTTCTTTCAAATCTATAAACATATTAGTGCTACTAGGGTGTATAGAAAAATTGGAGCTATGAGCATCATCCAACAATTCCCTTTTTAGATCAGTTATATCAAGAACACAAATCCTTTTCTTAAATTTTAAAATTCCATCTTCATATACGAAGTCGATCAATCCCCCATCGTTCAAAACTTTAATTTTCTTAGGAAACTTCTCATCATTAGTCTAAGAACTTTTTATCCTTTTTAGTAAATATGGTTTGGAAACCATTTGAAAAATTATCAATGTTTCAACTTCCATTATTATTCACATATCCATATTTACTAGATCTATGAACATAAGATCCATTTAAACTCTCATATTGTTCAGAACTCCATGATCCTTTCTGCTCAAAGCATCTGCCACCTTATTTTATTTCCCTAAGTGGTAGTGTATAGTAAAATCATAATATTTGAGTAGTTCGATCCCTATCCTTTTCCTCATATTGAGTTCTTTCTGTGAGAAAATATACTTCAAACTCTTGTGATCAGTATATATCTCAAATTTTTCACCATTGAGATAGTGTCTTCATATCTTCAGAGAAAAAATTACAGATTCTGACTCAAGATCATGAGTGGGATAGTTTTGTTCATGAATTTTTAGCTACCGTTATGTATAGGCAATAAATCTATCATTCTGCATAAGGAAACAACCAAGTCCTTTCTTTGAAGCATCACTATAAATAACAAACCCATCATTACAAGATGGTAGAGTCAAGATAGGATAATTGACCAATATTCTCTTAAATCCTTCAAAACATTCTTCACATTATTTTTTCCAAACAAATTTAACCCCCTTACGTGTGATCTTGGTTAATGGGTTAGCCAATCAGGCAAAATTCTGGACGAAACACTGATAATAAACTGCTAAACCAATAAAACTGCGTACCTCAGTTATACTCATCAGTGCTAGACATTCTTGAATTGACTTTGTCTTTGAAGGATTAATAGAGATTCCATCCTTAAAGATAATATGGCCAAGAAAAGAAATCTCCTGAAGTCTGAATTCACACTTGCTAAAATTCCCTTACAATTCATTTCTTCTAAGAGTTTTTAGAATAGTGCGCAAGTGATTTTTATGATCTTCATAGATTTTGGAGTATACCAAGATATCATCAATAAATACCTCTAAAAAATCATAATAATATTCCTTGAAAACTCTATTAATTAGATCCATGAAAATAGAGGGTGAATTAGTTAGTCCAAAAGGCATTACTGTAAACTCATAATGCCCATACCTAGTACGAAATGCTATCTTTGGAATGTCTTCCCTCTTCACGCACAACTGATGATATATAAATTGAAGGTCAATCTTTGAAAAATATTGAGCTCCATGAAGTTGATCAAATAAATTATTAATGCAAGGTAGGGGATAATTTTTCTTTATTGTTATAGCATCCATCTCCCTATAGTCAATGCACAACCTCATAGATCCATATTTCTTATTAACAAAAAGAATAGGGGCTCCCCATGGAGAAATACGAGGGAGATTAAATCATTCTTTACTCAATTAATCTAGTTATTTATTTAGTTACACTAATTTTATAGTGTCCATTCTATAATGGGTCTTCAATATGGGCCTTGAACCATGAATTAGGTCAATGGAAAACTCAATTTCTTGTTCTGGAGGATGTCCAGGTAAATCCTCTGGAAACACATCAACATATTCTTACACAATAGATACATCATATTTTTGAACATTCATTACCTCACCCCTAGTTATTTCACTCTATTTCTCCCTAATAATTGAATTTATTAGAGCTACTGGGGGTGGATCTAGATGAGAAGTAGATGGTGATGTTTCTGCCCTAAAGATAAGGGATTTCTTATCATCATCAAAAATTGTAACCACCTTCTTCTTATAACTAATTTTCATATCATGGTCCGAAATCCAATCCAAACTGAGGATTATATCATATTCAATCATGGTTATAAAAATAAGATTAGTAGATAAATCATGTTCATATGCCATAATGGTAACTGATTGACAAAACTTTGTTGCAATGATACTCCCCTTAAAAGTTTTGACTGACAACTCCCTTGTTAAGTCAAATTGGAAATATCTAATTTTCTTGGAAAACTAGGAAGATATGAAAGAATGAAATGATTTAGAATCAAATAAATCATTGCCTAATTTTGAGGAAACGATTAAAGTACCTACCACCACATCATTCGGAGATTCAACCTCACCAGTAGTGATCGTATAAGCTTGGCCTTTCTCCCTTGACCTTTTCTGAGGTAATATTCCTTGGTGCTTAGGACATTCATTTGAATAATGACCCATTTCTCTAAAATTGTATCATTAAACATTGATATCCTATTTATTTCCATTGGAATCACATGCCTGGTGGAATTTTTCACCACACTTATTACAAACTCTCATTAACTTCTGGCAAGTACCAAGGTGTTTCTTCCCACATTTACTGCAGGAAAAAAATTAAAATTTTCCCTTATTCCCCTTATTTCTATTTCTAGAGTGTTTAGTATATCTCTTCTTCTCTTTCTTTTCTTTAAAGTCATAAGACTTAGAGAATTCATTTTCTGTATTTATAGCAAATGATACTATATCTTCTTATGAAAAGAAGAACTGTGAGACTAATGCTCGAAAGAGAAATGGTTTTAACCCATCAAAGAATTGATCAATCTTACTCCTTGGGTTACATATATAATCTACATCATGCCTTTATAAACTTGTAAAGTTATCCTCATAATTTGATCTATTCTCATCCTCCTTTTGCCTCATACTCAAAAATTGCCTTTTTATATCTATTCGATGTTCACGAAGAAAGTATTTTTCTAAGAAAATATCTTTAAACTCCCTCCATTCCATATTTGATACTTCATCATCTTCCTTTGCATTTTGAATCAATGACCGCCATTGATTTTCATCTTCTGTGAGGTGATAAACTTCCATGAAAATGTTTTCCCTTTCACTACTCCCCAAAGCATGAAATATTTTATCTAATGAACTTATCCATTGCTCAACTACAAATGGATTTCTAGTCCCATTGAATGTTGGTTGTTTTTTCCTCATGAAGCGGTATAACATTGATCCTCTATGTTGTGGATTAGGGTGCTCCATACAGGTAAGGTTATTATTCATAACCTGAGTGATTTGTACCAGTATGGTTATAATCTATTCAGAACCAGTTTAATCGCCTGCTCCACTATAATTATCTTGAGTAGGAGGTCAATACCTTCATGGATTACGTGTATTGATACGATTTCCATTCCTTCCACTAGGTGCCATTTCTAAAAAATGGCATACACTAGGTCAGTTTATGAATCTCAATTCATAATTCCAAAATTGTAAAAAATTTAACATAAATTGAACAATTTATGCATATAATCCATAATCATAAAAATGTTTTCTTTGAGTAAGTATTTACTCATAAATCCTTCATAATGGTTTTCAAAGAAAATGTGAAATATCCTAAACATATCCCCTGAGAGTGTCATAACCAAGAGTGCAGCAAGGACCGTTGTCATGTACTAGGATACCTTGGTTCAAGCTCGAAACTCTTTGTTAGAGTTTTCACTCCTAGGTACATCTGTTCCAAAGTCGCCTCTACTAACTCGTATCCTAAAAGGGATGTATTTCTTGTAAAATTCAAAAAATCTTTACATTACCAAAATTATTGGAAGTTATTCTATAACAATACTCAAAGTCTATTTTAGGGTAATGTTCTTTAATCAGAGTTTTTATAAATCTAGGTTCCAAGGTTTGTAGTAAACTTCTTCTGATACCTACTATAATTCCCTAACCCAAGTTTCCCATAGTTGGTGAATTATTACATAACATTATCATTATCACAAGAGATCAAGTCTCAAAAGACCAATTAATTTAGTATTCTTATAAGTACTAGATACATACATAAGTTTTACATTACATCATGAAATAAAAAACAACATTGTGTCCCCTTTGAACACGCTCATATCCCTAAGCCTGTCCCTGAAGGTCAATCATAATATACTTCTTCGCATCCCAAGAAAAGTAAAACATAGAAAGGCGTGAGCTCAGATGCTCAGTAAGGATAACAATATAGCCGAAACTTTCATAAATATGCATAAACATTTAAGGCAATGTATAACACTAAAACACAACATTTTAAACTTAAACTTTAGAATAATATGGAAAATATAAATAAAATAATTCCATTTACTTATTCACATGGATATTTTTCTAGTCAAATAATCACCTATAATATCAGTATATAATTTCATAATGATATAATGCATAATGCCGAACATCATAACCACATAGTCAAGACCTCATGAAAAGACTACAAATAAGATTTTTTTGAAGGCCTTATGCCTAGACACTAGTTTGTCTCATGTAACCTACCAATGCATTGATGAGCTATAGTGGGTTCCACCCATCACTTTATAAGTCCAATTCATTCCTCATATGAAAAGGTTGAAACATAATATAAACATTCATATTAAAACTAGAATAATAAATGTAAATAATCTAACCATAAACCATGAATGGTATAAAAATAGCACATCCACAATCAAACATATCACAAATACTTCAATACAATATGGAAGATTGTATCATAATAAATCAACTTTAAGCAAGCACAAAATCCACAAAGGATGTTGACATAGATGAAATCAAATCTATTCAAGATAAATATATATTTCTATTTTGAAATAAATTAAAAGTAAAGAAAACATTTATTTTGAAAATATTATTATAATCTTGTAAGGGAATCTTCAAAGGTTTTATAATGTCGAAAAATATCCACACACACTGTATAAGTTAAAAAAACATTCTTTCCTTAATTTGTCGAAAATCTCATAAAGTACCTTGTTTGGAAAGAGACAGAAAGATTTATTTCAAAACATATTTTAAAAATTCAAACAAGGGAACAAATGAATTTAACCTATAGTCTATGAAATATTGAAAATGTTTTGAAATACATTTTAAGAAACACAAATGTGGATAATAAAGAAGTCCTAGTAGATACTTACGTATAAACAACCTCAGAAAAAAAGAGATTGTAAAATTAACCCTTACCTTGTACTTTTCCTTAGCTGTGGGCATGTTAACCACCTATATTATAGTTAAATAATAGTTATTAAATTATACATGAACAAAATATATAAACATGATATCATCTATGATCCTCTAATATTACTTTATTAATAATATTTCAGTAGTATCATTGTTTTGGGTGTTAAATGATTCATTTTCCTTTATATATTTTGTTTTGTAAGTCATGTTTGTTATGGATAGGATGTATTTGATCCATATACAGAATGAAATTAAGTTATTTAAATTTTTTTAAATCATCAAATGAAAATTATTCTTGAATGGTTATGATGGGGAATGAATCTCATCACGTTTGTGGAGATGGTAATCTGTATGTACGCACGAGCGGCAATATCATTATATTGATGGTAAAATAGTAAGTAATTGGATGGTATATTATATATATAGAATCATTAAAATGTTAAATTTATTATTTACCTCAATTATACTCATTATTATACCCATACAAATAATGAGGTGTTGAATAAAAAACTACACCACGACGTGAAGACGGTAAGCTGTACGTACGCACGTATGGTGACCTTTTCATTAATAGGATTGATAGAATAATTAATATGGTTGTACCATATTTATAATAACATAAAAGTATGCATAAGGTACTGGATTTATTATTTTTTTTATGGAAACAACAAATAAAGAGGAAGTGTAAGACGAAAAGAACTTTGAAAGAGGTGATGAAATAATTACCTCTTCTTTGGGTTCTTCCTTTTGATTTTACAAAAGGGATCCTTAGATTGGATTTATGATCAAATTAAGGCCTCTAGGTTGAATTGAGAGTATTTGGAAGGATATTTTAACAGGGTTTTTCTGATCCAAATGGATTTGGAGGTGTGAAATTAAGATAATGGGAATTACATTTTTATAAGAGAGGTGAGGGTCACTTTAGGAAATGCTTGAAATATTATTTTACTATAAATTCATTTTCTATTTCTAATGGATCCAAATAGATTTATTTATAGTATAAGGTGGGTATGGGTCTAAATATTCTCAACTAATAGGTTTTAGAAAATTTTAGGTCACCATATTAACCTTATCTTTTAGATTTAATTCTTAGTTAAATAGTTTAACTTTTACCAAGTCTTCTTGTATTATTATAATAAATTGTTAATAAACTTATTATAAAAAACCAAGATAACCCCAAGTGGTTCATTAATGACATATGTATCATTATATAAGTCTTTTTTCCAAACCTTACATTTTTAGGACTATTATATAATTTATTAAAATAGTATTTTTTTAAAAACTCATTTATATCAATTTTGACACTATTTAGTATTTGGTTTTTTTGAAAGTCATAAAAACTTTATCACTTCAAAAAAAATTTATTTAATCAACTCTAAAATGTCATATTAACCTAGAAAAGTCTTGTAATGCATCAAAAGTATCAATTTAAATTTATTTTAATATTTATAATATCAATTATTTTAATCTTTCATTAATAAAGTAATTAGTGCATCATCATTGTGTCATAAATAAATTTAATTATTGATTTTTATAAAAATTATAAATAAAATAAAATGATGTAGGAAATAATTTTATATTTTTAATAAATATTTAAAGTCGAATTTGTCTTATTTATAAACCTATATAAAAAATATTTTAGTTATTAAAAGTTGAATTTAACACTTTTAACTCTTCTTTAAATAAAATTATATTAAATGTAATAATCTAATCCAAGTGGAAAAAAAGAATTATATTTTATTAATAAGGTTTATTTAGGTCTAAATACACTTATACAATATAATTAGGATATGTTTTAGGGTAATTATAATATCATTTTTACCATTAATTACCCTATTTACTTTTAACTATGGTAAATAAAATTCAAAAGTTACTATTCAAAAAAAATTATTTTCATCATATTGAACCACATTTTACATAATGATGTAAACTGTGTCTCTCAGATTTTTGAAATTCAATTAACAGAAGTGGTAAAATTACGTTTTATGAAAATTTGTAAATGTGCCTAGAAGGTGGGTAAAAGACGTTAAAAAGTTCAATAAAATTTTATATATCTAATATTATTATAAAATGACTCTAA
Organism: Viscum album; assembly: GCA_963277665.1. Classification (NCBI taxonomy): domain Eukaryota; kingdom Viridiplantae; phylum Streptophyta; class Magnoliopsida; order Santalales; family Viscaceae; genus Viscum; species Viscum album. Next base: position 1,832,016,760 of record OY728125.1, on the reverse strand, counting down.
TGAATTAAATTGGACTAATATAGGTATTATGTATCTATTTTCACTTAAAATAAATTTAAATAAAATAATAATTATTTAATTAAAAAGTCGATTTTAAACAAAAACACAATGTTTTTCACTATTCATCAAAAAATGAAAGTTTTCAGAAAAATACCAAAAAATCACCCTAAGATAATTTTGATGTTCCAAATAAATATATGAATTCCAATTTAAAAAATAAAATTTATAAAATTTTAAAAAGTTGTTATTACTATTCATAACAATTTTTAAATGGCTAGTTTGATTTGTCATGATGTGATAGAAGTCGAAGTTGCGCACATCACAAGATATTGTATTATTCAAAGATAAGAGTACCATTGAAGTTTGGGATGTGACATGATATATGAGGAAATAGTCTCCCCATTGATACAACCTAGGTCCTCGCTGCTAGATGGAAGCCTCTGGCATTTGGTGAGTCATGTTTGAGGTCTTGTGACCCACCCTCTGAGGGAACCATTAAGTGGAATCTGGTGTGGGATGCTACAAAGTGGCATCATAGGAATTTTCATTTTGTCTTAATATTTGGGTTTATATTAGAGACTAGGATAATTTTATTTGGTAATGAAATTATTCCTAGGAGTAGTTACCCCACGTACAGGGGAAACCCAAATTACCTAGGATGGGTAAATACCGTTATTGATTGTGCCTCTTATAGTTTCACTAATCTCACCATTGGGTGTGGAACTTGTTTTTTATATTTTATTTTCAATATTATTATTATTTTGGTTTTTTACCTTGGACCAAGGATATGAGGGTGTGGAAACTCATTCATCATATTGGAAACCATAGGATATAAACTTCATGCATTATACCATGCCATGTTGACTTTCAGCGTGCATTGCCTGTGCTGCATGTGCATGTGCGATGAATTGATTGTTATGTATTGTAGTGATTTTACCATTGCATCTAGAATGTGATGACATTCCCTAAAATACTGAGAAACATAATTGACACTTATAGTGCCTACCTCAACCTATTAGTGTTTCCTAAATAGGTCAAAGTAGACACCTTAAGTTGTCGGTTATTCCATGTTGAGTCATGGACCATTGGTCACATGGGATGGAAAATGTTATGGATAAGATTAAGTGGACACCACATTTTCATTCTATATGGTGTATGGACCTTATAAATTAGAATGGGTGATCCATATAATTCAACCATTTTAAGGGATTTAAAAACATAAATAAATACAAAATTAAAATTAACATAATCTTTAAAATGAAAAGGGGAATCTTATATGTGTGATATATGAACTTGACCCTAACCTGTCCTAGTATTGGGTTGTAGGATGTATCTCTCGAGGCGTATATGAAATTTCTTACCACCTAGACCTATATTTAAAAGAATAAAGAGAGGTGTGACCTATTATAGGAAGGCCTTGTACCTATCCTTTTATTGTCATCACTTTCCCTATCTGCTTTTAACTCTTTTATGAGGAGTGAAATTGTAAATCTTAGAGATATTCCACTATGATGTCCTCTTGTCGTACACCAAGATATTAACAATGAGAACACTTTAGATGTGGTGGGACCTGAGCGAATAATGGTACCTCTTATAGTGACACTTGAGGAACCTCCTTCTGATCTTCCACTGTGCACTGATGCTCAGTTTCATGATAACTTCTTATACTTTATGAAGTCCGTTTAGGGTGCTCCCTAAACTACCCATACTATAGAAGAGCTAACCAGGGAGTTCTAGTAGTATCATCCTCCCACATTCTTAGGGTATGGTGGATCTCAAGCTGTTGATTAATGGATAGAGGCCATGGTGTAGAACATTGACCATCTTTAGATGACTATAGAGTGGATGGTCAATCTCACTACTTACATGTTGCGTAATTCTTCCAAGAGTTGGTGGGATATCATTTATCAGGTCGAGAGTTATTGAAATATAGTTTGGGAAGAATTTTAGATAGCCTTCTATGATAAATTATTTCCGAAAATGATGAGATAATACCATTATAGAGAGTTTATACATCTTCATTAGGGTTCTATGACTGTGCTCGAGTATTCTGCTCACTTCACCAAACTCCATCATCTTGATCCTACTCTAAATGGGGATATGTTTATGACTGCAAGGTGTTTTCAAGATGGGATTGTATATGCTATTTGATCATAGGTGGAAGTCTTCCAGTTGACTAACATTACATATATAGTGAACAGAGACATTATTATAGAACAAAATATGAGAGAGGATAATAATGTGAGCTAGAGAGGACCTGTTCCGAGACAGGGAAACAATTCATAAGGTAGTTGGAAGAGATGTTTCAAGAGTGCATGTGGGGGTAATACTAGCCATGTGACACATATTTACTATCATGTGGTTTGTTAGTAGTGTAAAAGTCCAGGCCATAAAAATCACCATTTCATGAGGAAACCTATCGAGTGCCGATCTTGCAGCAGGATGGGTCACCTTTAGTGCTTCTGCCAATATTTTCCTCCAACATCTAGTGGGAGGGGATCCACACTAAAACATATTTTAGGTACAAGATCAAGAATACACATTTGGTTGGGAGTTTTTATTCTATTATCCAATCATTTTTAGGTGGTGGTGGTCATGGATGAGGTAGTCAGGCCTCAGAGGATCAGTGTCAGTATAGTGGATCTGCTCAGGCTAGCCAGACAACATTTCAGGGCCACAGTTTAGGAAATATTTGTGCAACTCAACCTACACCTAAGTAGCAAAGTGTAGGGCCATATATGGCTATATTTACTCTTCTGGTAGCCTATACTTTTGTTTATTTCCTTTTTGATACAAGCACATCACACTCATTTATATCAGTTATGGTTATGGAAAGTCTGAGCCTTGAAATTGAGTACTTCTATGGTGTTATGTATCTTAACATTCCAATATGGGTTAGATCAGAGGGAATACAACAGTAAAAGGAGTTCCCATTTAGATAGGCGATTATTGCTTATTGTGGTGTTTCTTCGTCCTCTATATGATCAACTTTGATGTAATTATTGGTATGTAATAACTTATTTCTTGTTGATATTAGGTGTATTTTTATCATCGTTGGGTATCCTTTACATCACCCGAGTGAAGAAATTATATCCATAAGGGTGCATGGGATATCTAGATAATTAAAACTATACCCAAGTGTACCGGGATAGGTCGAGTGACAACCCATATGGTGAGTCTCTTTATGAGCGAGCAAGGAATGAAGTTTTTTGAGTTCCCTCCAGTTTTAGATCATTTCATGGATGTATTCCATGATGATTTCTCCAACTTACTATCTAAGAGAGAGGTTGAGTTCACTATTAATCTTGTGTCAGGTGTAGAATAGGTGTCCATTCCTCCTTATATGATGGCACTCATAGAGCTCCAAGAACTCAAAAGTCAGATTGAATATCTAGAGGCAAAGTGTTTTTATATGACCCAACACATTGACATGGATTTCAACTATATTTTTAACCAATAAGGAGGATTATACCCTCTATTTGTGCATGGATTACTTCCATTTTAATCATCTTAATATAAATAATTGGTATCCACTACTTCATATTGACGAAATATTTGACTAGCTCTGAGAAGTGAAAGTTTTCTCTAAGATCATTTTGAGGTCGGGCTACCCTCAGGTGTGCGTGAGAAGATAATACCTACCATATACAAAATTCTAGAGTAGGTGTAGATTGTTTGAGTACTTGGTTATTCCATTCAACCTTATGAATGCACCAATAGTTTTTATAGCTCTGATGAATTAGTTTTTACACCTATATATTGATTCATTTGTGGTAGTCTTCATAGAATATATCTTAGTGTATTCTCACACTAGAAACAACCATGAAAACTATCTTGATATCATTCTGAATACACTGAGAGAGAACTTGATATATGTGAATCTTATTAAATTCCACTTTTGGACCAGTAAGGTTCACTTCTTGGGTTATATCATTTTAGAGTAAGGTGTATCTATTAACCTAGAGAGGGTGAGCACTGTGGTTTCCTGGGAGCATCCCAAGAATTCTTTTGAGGTACACAGTTTCTTGGAGATGAATGGATATTATAAGTGATTCATATAGGATTTATCATGAATAAAAGAACCTATTACAGGATTGATCAATAAGGGTGTGAAATCCAGTTAGACGAAGTCTTGTGAGACAACTTTTTAGGAGTTAAAGGTAAGATTAGCATCATCGCTGATCTTGATTCTACCATATCCAGACAGGATCTATATTGTCTATCGTGATGCTTCAGGAATCGAGCTAGGTGTAGTTATAATTCAAGGTGATTGAGTTGTAGTATATGGGTCCTACTATCTAAGGCCTCATGAGAAGAATTAATATATTAATAACCTCTCTTTAGAGATTGTGTTTCATGCTTTATGCTATTAGATGCACTATCTTTTGGGAGAGATGTTCATTGTTTACACGGATAAAAAAATTCTCAAATACATATCCCCACAATGAAACTTGAATGTGAGGAAGTGAATGTGGTTTGAATACCTACAATCCTTCAACTTAGAGATCTTTTATACACTTGGAAAAGGTAATTTCATAGCTGACACCTTGAGATCTAGAAGACTAAAAAATCCATAAAGGAGGCTAGTAGCGAGTTGTAGTTGATGGAATTGTTTTTTTGAGATGCACTTAGAGGTTTACAAATAACATGAGCATCCTATTTTTGTATTTATGGAAGTGAAATACTCTCTTATGAAGTAGTTATGGATAAGGAAACTATCTAATTTTGATGGACTCATCTCGAGGGAGAGATTCATAGGTGAGAACCCACCTCCTGGAGGGCTGTTGATGAGAATGAGGCTCTAATGTTATATGGGCATGTTTGGGTGACTTTAGATAAATATAAAGATTTGATGAGAGAATATCATGCCTCTATTTCAGAATCTCACCCTGGTCTTACCAAGATGTACCGAGAACATCATTAGTATTTGTGTCTAGGTATGAAGAGGAAGATATCAAGTTTTATCACTTGGTGCTCTACCTTATAGAAGGTGAAGGTTAGGCACCAGTGACCTGATGAAATTTTACAACATCTATCCATTCCTGAGTGGAAATGGAATGACATCACTGTGGACTTTGTGATGGTCTTGCTGAGACCCCCTCAAGGTAGTGATGTAGTATGGGTGATTTTTGATAGTTTGAATGAGGTTACACACTTCCTACCAATTCAAGAGATCTTATTTGTTGATGGGATTGGGAGGATATATATTTGGAAGATAGTGTTCTTTCATGGTATTCCCCATTCTATCATTTTGAATTGAGATTACTGGTTTACTTCATAGTTTTATAAAGGGTTTCAAAAGTCACTGGTTTCATAGGTGATCTTGAGTGTAGCATATCACCCTTATATCGATGGGAAGTCTGAGTGAATGATACAAATTTTAGAGGACATTATTCAAGCATGTGTCCTTGATTTCAGAGGTTCATGGGAAATTTATATACCTCCTTTTGAGTTTCCTATAAGAACACCTTTTGTAAAATGATTTAGATGGACCCATATGAGGCACTTTATGGTAGACCATTCAATTCACCTATGTGCTAACTAGATTTAGGTGAGGCAACACTACTAGGTACTTGTCTCGTTTCAGAGACTTTAGAGAAATTCTAGCTAATTCAAAAGCATATAGATATAGCTCAGTCTAGGAATAAGTCTTGTAATGATCATCACCCCCGACCTCTAGAGTTTGAGGTAGGACATTGTGTCTTTCTACTTGTATCACCTTGATTGGGTTATAGAAAAATTCAAACATAGGGTAGGCTATCACATTGATATGTCATGCCTTTTGAGATAGTAGAGAGAGTCGGGTTGGTGGACTATTAGTTGTAGTTACCTCATAGGTACTGTTCCATGCACAAAATATTCCACATATCATAGATTTTTTAGTATCATCCTGACCTATCTCATTCATCTGACCCCAAGGATATTTATTTGGAGACATATGTATACTTCGAGGAGCATACAACATGTATTGTTGATCAGATCATGAAGGATCTATGAGGTGGGATCGTTCCTTTAGTTTGGGTGGTATGAAAGGAAGACCGTATATATGACAATAACTAGGAGTGGGAGATCAATGTACATGCACAGTGGCTAGAACTTTTCTTAGATGATGTCTTACCACCCTCAGAAGGGAAACTCTATGACACGTTGTCTTAAGGTGGGGAGGTTGTAACATCCCTATTTTTCCAAAAAATTATAAACCATTTTTGTTGTTTAAATTCCTTCATTCTACCCTTGTTGTGTTGGATAAGGGAGTCATGGAGATCATAGGGGTGTTTAAGGATTTTTCAGAGCCTAGAAAATTGAATTTTGAAGAAGAAGACTAGCCATATGGTTAATAGAAACCATGTAGCCTAGCCCGCATTGTTTATCTAACAATGTAGCTTGAGATAGTGGGGTGATCAGGGGAGACATGGTTTGTTTACAACCATGTGACAACAGGCTCTTAACCATTCATAATTGTAGACCACCTAGACAGTGGACTTCTGGATGGTTGATGTATAGTTTGGACAACTGTGCGGCCAAACCGTGCACCCCTGCGAGTGTGGGTGTTTCTAATTTTTTCCCTTAAAATGTTTTAAAACCCTAATTATCTTTTCTCTCTTGTTTTTCTCCAGTAGCAGCTGACTGATGGTCCTCTCTTATTCCTCCATATTTATTTTTATATCTCCCTCATTCCTCATCAAAATATCTCTATGTTGGATGCATCATAAATATTGAGTTAATCTCTACACTTCTCTTGCCTCTATTTCAAGTTTATCCCCCCCTCTATTTCACTATTTAAGTCCAACCTATTTTTACCTATTTTTAGGGTGTTGGAATATTACTTCGATAACTCTTATTCTAGATCGATTCAAGGGCTGATAATGGATGATTAAACTTCTACATATCAAAGGTAGGTGATCTAGTTTCTTTCCTGGAGTTTTGTCTCTTTTTATATGGTGCACCTTTTTTTCGCATGCCGGAATCTTCCGAAGACACCTCTAAATTTTCATGTAAATTAAATTGAACCCATTACCATGTTTTTTATGAACTGAGTGAGTGGTGAATCAACCTGTTTATTGATCACCTTGACTTTTTACACTTCAATGGGTATGGTCCATCCATTAAGGACCAATTCCCTTGAACTTAAATTGGTTGAGCACCCTATAGGGTGTGTTTCACCTTTGATAAATTCCCCAAACCTATTAATGGAATTGAGATAAACTGTATTCCATGAGTTAGACCTTTTTATCTTGATTCCATATTCCTTATATTTCATAGATATTATTTATTCCTACTCCATTTATTTATGTCTATGCTTCATTCCATGGTTGAACTCATTGAATTAAATGAATTGGGTTAAATTGGTTGAAAGAGACAAATAAAATTCCCTATACTTGATTATTAGATCTCATACTACATTACTTATTTTTTATGCCTTATTTTATTTTTCTTAAGTATATATCATGTTGTTTAGATCTGTACACTTAAATATTGTTCTAGTGCTTATTACTTAGCACCTTATGCCATTTTTGTTGACTTGAACAAGTGAATTATCTATATTGTTAGCATGATAATATTTAAATGTCTTGATGATGATATGTGATCTAGGATACTATGCATACTTTTCTTGCTATTTGGGAGAGAACATGAGTCCCAACATAAGGACACCATGGATGGACACACCATGATTAGATTATATCTACTTGACACGTAGGGATAAATACTTAAATTTCCTTGTACGATCTCTCTAGGCGGATTTTGTTATACTCTTTAGTGACATTGGTTCCTTAGGGTAGGAACCATGGATGGGATCACTGGAAATATGGCTACGCCATTCCTTGAGTGATACTCGGCCCCCTATGTGAGTTATCTGGTATGATCTTAGAGTTTACCATGCCATGGGTGACACAAGGGATGCTATTACAGGCCATCTGGTTTGGAATTTTTGGTATTGGTTATATCAACCCATGGGATTATTTATTGACTGTATTGGATAGAATCAGGATACTATTACTAGATTTTATGGATTTCCTTACATGGATTATGTGTGATGGATTGTTATTAAATGATGAGCATTCTTGATTGATATTCTACACAACTAGAAAAAGGCATATTACCACGGTTCAAAACCATGGAAATAGGCCCCAAAACCATGGCCATAGGCTACGACCACAGTTTTGGCCAACCGTGGCTGCTTTCTCCATGGTAGTAGGTTTTGACCTGTTACCACGGTTTTGAAAACCGTGGTAATAGGCCTGAAAATTTACCACCATTGAGGTTAACCTATATCCACAGTTTAAACCATGGGAATTGGAAGTTATTTCCCTGGTTTTAACCATGTCTATATCCTTGGAAAACCATGGCAATAACCTAAATGAAAAATGTGTCTATCGAGTTTCAATCCCTCCAACTCTAGTTTTCCAACCTACGACACTTACCACTACACTATAGAAAGATTAAAATATATATGTATATATTATGATATATATATATTAATAAAATTCGTGGAAATAGCCAAAAAACCATGGAAATAGGCCTTCTCGCTAAATATTTGGCGGGATTTGTTTTCCCGCGGAAGCGTCAGAACCCTATATCCATGGTTTTGGAAAACTGTGGCTATATGTCTTTGAAAAAATGGCCTATAGCCATGGTTTTGAAAACTGTGGTTATATTCTATATAACCATGGATATAAGCCATGAAAAACAGACCTATATCCATAGTTTTAAAACCATGGCTATATGATATAAAACTATGGCTATAGCTACCTATAGACATGGTTTTAAAACCGTGGCTATAGGTCCATGGCAGTATCTTCATTTTTCTATTAGTGTCTAGGGATGCATCCACCATAAAAAATCATAATATTGGGGTTATTCCACACTTGTTATGAAATTTATAATTTACATTATATACACCTTATTACTTGTACAGATTCTCCTTGGTTCATACATCTGACTTAGGTCGAAGTTGGTAGAATTGGTCGGGTAGCCATTTAAGAACTTGTTCCGATGTGTTATTTATTTTTTTAATGCCTTATATTTACTTTTATTATGACACACTATTCATTTGTATAATTCATGAACTATATTGATCTAGACATCATTGGAGGTGACCTACTAGGATTATATCTTATACCCTACTTGGGACTCCTTGGGTACCAAAGTAGAATTCATGATTATATGTATAGATAAATGGAAGTGGAATTATTTTTATGCTTTATTGAGATTTCTAGGATGGAGTACGAGGCATAGGAATGGTCCTATACTTGAGATGCTTGTAGTAGCAGTTTTTTCCTTTTTATCTATTTTTTATAGCATATGGTATATTCATGTATCCCCTATTTCCTATGCACTCTTTCCATATAGTTACATGGCATCATTAATATCATTTTTGTATATTGTTATTATTTATCTTCTTTTTAGTTATTATTCTTGCTTGGTTCATTTTATTATTTCTGTTGCAATATTATTACTTCTTCCATGGCAGCAGGTTACTGGTCTGGTCATATAGTGTATTCTTCTACAGTTTCTTATTTCTCATTCTCTCTCTCTATATTGTTTCTCTAAACTTTGATCTATAAGGGCATAGTCCCCCCACTAACACACCCCAGTACATCACTACTAGTCAGTAGCCTCTAGAATTTGGGTAGGTTTTATTAAGGTCTTGTAGAACACCATCATGGAGAATCATTAAGTGGCATCCAAGGAAGGTCACTACAAACCACAGTTTAAAAAACATGCAAATAAAGAATTCATGTTTTCCTTGGGAAATAACAAAAAAGAAATGTTTAAATAAGGATATTAAATTAAACCCTCCCAAGAAGTCAATTAATAAAGTTTATAAGGATGTCCAACCTACTATGAATAATTAATGATACTATGGAAAGAGATGACACATCATGAACCATTGCAAGAAGTCCATGAAAATCAATGTTAATAGGAGAAAGCTAGAAACTAAAAGAAAAGATTCAATCCAAGAAAGATATGACCAGAATGGATTGTTGGTAGATACTCCTTGTGAATAAATTAAGAAGAAAACCAAGAAGGTAAAGTTAAAGGATTGGGAATAGGTGTGTGGAAGTTTCAAGAAGGAAGGACATGCAACTATCAAATGTATGACTTTTTTTAGGAAAAATAAATAATGATGGAAAAGAACCACTGAATCTATGATATTTGAAGACCACTATGAAGAAGGATTTTCCACAAAAAAGAAGTCTGATCATGTGAAGAAGTAATGTCTGAAAGTATGACCAACCCAGCTAGAAAAGTCCCAAATGTTGGAGCAATTTGAAATAAAATAAATTGATCTAATTGATCCAGTAAAGGTCATTCCATATAAGAAATAAACTTAAAACAAGAGGAAAACAATATTTTTATAATATGTTTAGAATTATATAATCAAGGGAGGATACATAAGGAAAGAAACCTAAATCATTATCTTTCCCTAAAGTTTCAATTTTGGGAGAATATCTTTGACTAATGGAGTTTATTTAGAATTTATAATAAACACAAAGGGGGAGATTGAAGTTACAAAATTTTTTTGGTTGTATTTTTTTAGTTATTCTTATTATCTATAATCATGTCAATGTAATTAGCATAAAGGATATGTATTTGGTGAGTAATTGAGTTTACACCATTTTGTTTACATGAAAAAATATAAGAAATAATTCCTTGTAATAAATATATGGAGAGATTCATTGGACCATAAAATTAAATAATTATATGAAATGATATTCATGAGAAATAAAAGTAAGTGTAAAATCTTGTAGAATCATTTTCTAAAATAGTTGCATTGGAAGTGAGACGTTGAAGGAGGAGTTGGATGCTAAAATGAAAGAGAATATCTTGTATAAGATATATTCAATAAGTGTTAAATAAGTTTAAAGTATTTGGGAGAATCTATATGAAGCTTAAAAACCCCTCTTTGGATTTTATAATATATCAGTTATTATGTTAAGTGTGCAATAACTATTGGATAAAGTTTTATCAAGGATGAAATGAATAAAAAATTAAGAAGGTAGAGGATTTATTGGAATACTCTATCTCAAGTATTTATTATGTTGAGTGAATTTGGAATAATATTGAAGGGATTTAGAATTATTTTAATAATTCCTATAATTATTTAAACTAGTTTTAAAGTGATTTATATGGTTGAGAATGCCTAAAGATGATTTCAAGTGGATCAAAATTCATTTAAATAAAATATGATTTTTTTCTTGAGTTGAATATTAAATAAATTGAAAATTCATTTATCTTATGCTTAATTTATTTTCTCTACATGGATGATATCTTGACTACACGTAGGAGATTTTTCTTTTGTGGAACTAAATTGATCTATGTGAGCCAACTTTATGATATTTTTTGAAACCCATACCAAATTTGAGTGTATTTAAATTTGAAAAAGTAAAAAGTCATATAGTATAAAAGATTCTATCCAATTCATAAGTGAATTGATATATGTGTAAGAAATTTTGGAAAAATGGAAAAGGGAATTCATCTACATGAAGGAGAGTTGGCCATTGTATAAGAGAATTGTGACACTGTATAAGTGAATTAATCTTCAAAAAAGAAGTTTTCATATATGAAATTTGTATTAGTCAATTTAGTGCCACCCAAGACTTTGACAGGCTATGAGATATTTGAGTCGGTGTATGAAATTTTAGGAGAATTTTCCTATATCTAAGTGAATTTTGGGCCAATGCATATGAAGTTTTATCATATGAAATTCGGGACATCTGATGCTATTCTAAGACAAAGGTAAATATCATACGGAGCTTGTACCATATTTCCCTTGGTGGAAAAACATGTTTTCTAGAATTATGAGATTGTGAAAAATTTTAATTGAGATGATTATTGAATTGATATTCAAAGATAAAAACATCAAAAAATAAATGTGATAAGATCTATGAGTTATGGAGGATATGATTTTAAAGGTAGTGAAGTGAAACATAAAATAATGGAAGAAATTATTTATATGTAAAAGTGATGAAATTAATTTATTGTGTTTTACGGAAGAATGCATATATTGATGAATTGAAGCTTGAGATATTCTCTAGTGATTAAACATTATAAGAATTATATGTGATTCATGTATGATAATACAAGTTTGATGCTTAATATCTTGATAAAAATGTTCATACCTTTAAAGTATCACTCAGGTTGAAAATGAGGAAGATCCACCTACTATGATGCTGCGGTTATATACTTTATATAACCAAAAAAGAAATGTTTTGTGTAGTTTACTTTGAAAAAAATGAATCCAAAACTATTGTAGAATAAAAGAAATATTTATTCAGCCATAAAAAGTGTTATAATTAAGGGTGTTTTTGGAATATCCTTTGAGTTGAAAATGTAGAACAAGGAAAATCATGGGAATCCACAAATGGTTATTCTCTAATACTGATTTTGTGATGGTGGATACTTTTGTCAACATAATTTAATTTTATGGACATTGAAAATGAAAGGTTGATTAAATGTAGCTTACCATGCATATGAGATTGAGAATATAAAGGTCAAAGAAAAGAGAAAAAATATATAAGTACCTATTTCTATTTATTTTTGTGTGTGTGATGATAGAAATAGATAATCTTGAGAAAGAATAATTTGGATAAGTCATTTCATGTTTTAGAAAAGTAGATGATAAAGAAAACTGAACTAGTGATAAAACACAAAATTTATTGTGCTGCAAAGAAGAGGAAGAAGAAGAGTTCAATCTATACTACTATTTAGTTATAGTTGAGTAAGAAGAAATAATAATAATAAGTTCCTAAAAATGAGGTTGAGTGTGGTATTATTATATTTTATACCCAATCTTACAATGATGAGTTTGAAAAGAATATTTGAGATGAGAGTATCTTGTAAATAGATTTTGGAAAGATATGTAAGAAATGTTGTATTTAGAGGCCACATCATATGTGTTTTACTTTAATACTTTAAGGAATTTTTTGTCACTCTATGTTGAGGAAGCATATATGATAATTCTGTTATATAGAAATATGGTGTGTAGTAATGATATACTTCAAGTGGAGGAAGTTGTTAAAAAACTCAGGATATACTAGTATAAAGAACCCATGAGAGAAGATCAGTTCACTAGTGTAATATTGTGAATAACACATGTGCAATATTGTGTGAAATTGGTTTTAGGAAAATACATACCTACTAATTGTATTTGGAGATTTAATATTAATGTAGAACTCATGACTCAATGGGAATTAAACATGATAAGGAGTAGGTTTCCCACATCAGGGTCGAATCTTGTAAAAATACTGTAGATGGTATATTGTTTACATTTGAAAATTTCATGTGGTCATAACATATTGGGTAATACTCTAAATATTCATTCACATCCTAATAGATAATAGGGTTTTAAATACCTAATGGTGTAGGTTAAAAAGAATATTTGAAATTCAATAAAAATTTGACCATAACTGATTCACCCCTCTTCTCATGTGTGTTTATATAGATCCACTAGACACAAAATATCCTATGAACTCATAAAATATTATGAATATGCCAAAATTATATTAAAAACAAGACAAATAATCTTATATAATTCCAATATATCTTAAGAAGTCACAGTTTATCTTATGAAATTTCCAAGTATCTTCCAAAGTCCAAAAGTATCTTACAATCTTTTTTATTTTCCAATTTTTATACTATATCAAATTCATCCTTGTAAGGATAAAATATTCATATAAACATGTAACCATCCTTATGAACTCAATTCATGATCCTTATGAAGTTTGGATTTATAATTTCAAACTTTGTAAGTACTCTTATAAAGTTGAGACCAACTCTTATGAAGCTATAAATTACTATTTTGAAGTATTTTATTACACTTAAAATGACCTAGAAATAAACTTTTGATGTCCCAAGTTTGTTTTCTAAAGTCAAAAGTTACTCTTATTAACTCATTGGTTACCCTTATTAAGTCCACTATTTACCCTTCTAAAGTACAGTGGAGTCCAATAATGTTTTATTTTCCTAATACTCTATACAAGATCATCCTTACAAACTTCACTTTGTTATTTGTAGCTCAAATTTGTATATTCTAGAATTTAATCAAATAAAATTATAATCCATTCAGATCTTTAGTTTTATTTATCAAGCACTTTAAAAAATACAAAACATAATCCAAAAAACCACCATCTTATAATTATTAATCCATGAAACTTAAGAATCTTTGCATGGTTTCTCTATTCTTTAAGCTAACCATTCTTCCTTAATAACTGCTCTTTAATATATTCTTTATATAGATTCCTTAAAACTCATCCAAACCCTATTTCAAACAATAAAACTTCCTCCAAAAGTACCCGTCTTTTTTTTCTTTGAATATCATCTCTAAAATCACCATATTTGAATGTAGACTACAATTAATTTGTTTGTTCTAAGTTCTTAAAGCAGCAAAAACTTACACATTCCCTTTTCCATTTATAATGGAAGCACATCAATCATCTCTACAAAAACTTTCTAGACCATTTTTATAGATTCAATACATAATTTAAACATTTATTATTGTGAAAATATATAATCATCACATAGGATATTCAAGAAACACAAAATGTGAGTTTTGTAAAGAGTTAGTAAACAATATGGTTTGAACCTATTAATTTTATATATGAAATTGGTATTCAAAAACTATATAATTATATTTATGAAAAAATATAGGAATAAAAAATAATATAATAATGATTGCATGATATGTAGTAGTTATGTATTTAATATGAAAGTGGTGTATATTAAATTAGTGAGACTAAGAAAATCCCTCAAACACTAATAGTCAAATTCATTTTGAAGACAAAACATATCAAGACCAAGATCATATAACTGAACTGGTCATCCAAATGTTGGGTGACCATGTATTATATTGTTTAAGGTATTATTGGTATGAGTGACCCTAATGTGATTAGGTTCCTATATTCAACTATGATATTTTTGTTAAACTTGACTAGGAGACCCTAATAATATTAGGATACAAGAGGAATAAAGTTGAGTTTTTTTATATAATGGATTTAGGAAAAGGGTTTTCCACTTGATTATCCAATATTCATATGTGATATAATTGGTATGATTTCCTAACTAAATTTATACATGATGGGAGAAACAATAAAGTGACCCAAAACATAGTGAAATATGGATTTGGTCCTCTAAAGGTAATGATGCCTGAAGTCATCATTTTAGAGGGGTACTTTCTTTAATAGACCTTGATGAAAAGATATAAAACATGATACTAATCCATTTATATGAAAACATATAGAACATGATAATCATCCATATATATGAATTTATTATAGAATATGGCTTGAATTATGATTTGAGATTTCCCATTCAAGATCAATGTATCACCGAGAGGGGGAGGTATGAATTAGTGATATCTTTTTATTTTAAGTTTCCTTTATTTTAAAACAACATTCGCCTCCTATTAAAGAGTTTTTGCCTTGCTAAAAATACAATCAAACATCCAAAAGAACATAAGAATTTAAAAATTTCACTACTCAAAAAGAGTATCTATATCCTTAGTATGGTATTGAAAAATATAATACCACACAATCCACTAGAAAACAATCCTTTTGTGTGGATAAAATTAATAGGATATGACCTTGCACTCCTGTATCACTATGTTTAATATAACAATGCATGTTCTTCAAGTATCATGAAATTATTCAATATAATTTTGTAACAAACATTCTGTAGTTCTTCTTGATAAAATTTCAAACATAATATCTCAAAAACAATTCTTCACTTTCTTACCCAGACGCAGACAAGAACTTCTTCTATACTTCGTAATGATACTCAGTCTAATTTCATATTCCAATTATCCAATCTGATTTCTCAATATAGAAATATGATCCTATTAGAATACCCCTAAAATTATTTTTAACTTATTCTTATTCAATCCAGAAACCCCCATCTGATTTCTCGGTCTGATCTAGAAACACTGATTACGATATTATCTCTTCTTATTTCCTTCTTCTGTCCAAAATGTTTTCTCAAGAAAACTCAATTTGGAAAATTCTTCTCCTCAGAAATTCAGATTTTCTCCATCTTCTATTTTGAATAATAATCATGTTAGTAAATTAAAAATTACTTCCTCTATTTATAGGTGAGCCAAAATAGGTTTGGGTGGGATTCTGAAAAACATTCCCACTTAACCAAATTTCCAGAATCTTAAATTTCCCTTGAATTTCAGATGAATTGTTGAATTCTTAAAATATCCTCAACTCTTATCAACTATTATAAAACCTTCTTGAATCTTCTGATGAACTCATCTATCTTTAGAGTTATTAATATTTTTCAGAATAATTTCAATTTTTATCTCCATTATGATTTCTTCATTACAATGAAAACATTCAGTCACTCCGATTTTCTTGACCCACTTGCAAAAAAATCAGAACTGAGGACATAATATTATGTTTCTACACACAAATTGAAATAAAACAACACATTAAAACAAATTTATTCCCATTAGTATGCTCTGTACTAACTAATAAAAACAAGATCAAACATATTCTTTAAACTTTAATCTCCCATTGACAACACTTTTTTATATCCATAAAACTCTCCACGAAAGGTTCTTGACCCCCTTTGTTAGAACTTCAAAAAATATACAAACAAGACTTCTTATTCTTTTATGTAGATTGATGATCCTATGTCCGATAGAGATATCATTGTCAGCCTGCATCTGTTGGATCGATCTCTACTGCCCTATGATTTCTTGGTTTCATATCCAGTCTAATGGTTCTTGACCCATTTGATAAAAACCATTGAAAACAAATCAGCGTTATTATTTTGTTATTGACCCAAATGAAAACTTATTAGAGAGAAAAAATAGTTAAACCTGATGAAAATAGTTGACTACATTGTTGATCAATCTCTGATCCCATTTTTTATTAATCCCAACAAACATTACTTTTCTTATTTTAGAAAGGTCCCAAAAACTCCCAAAAAATTCTACCTCTGATTATATTTTTCAATCATCACAGAATCTGATGATTGGTGTCAGAGTTAATCTAATGATCAGTGGTATAATGTGTCTTATGGACCAGTGTTATCAGCTTGAACTTCATTCCATTTCTTGTTATGAAAAACTTCCAATATTTTTCTTTGAGTCTTTTTTTATGTGGCTTATTGGTCTGACTAAAAACTAGTTTATTAATCTTCACAAATTTCAAAAAGAAAACTTTATTATTCTACAAAATTCTTCTTTTAAGCATGAATTCTTCAAACTTTTGAGAAATTTTAAGATCATTTTCATCATTGTCTAACTTATAATGGAAAGTATTGTAACTTCCCATCCTTCTAGTAGCTTCTTTATTTCTGAAATATGAACACCAATATGATTAGAAGAAATTGTTCTCCCACTCACCTTCATAAGTCTTACATAAATAGTTTTACAAAAAAATTATGATTAATGATAACACTAAGATCATCAAAGAATCTTCAAATTTAATCAGATCCAGTATACTCTGATACTACTTCTCATTATGATCAACACTTTATTTTCCATACCCAAAGAGAGTTCAATGATCATTTTATCATAGAAAACTTCTTCACAAACCAATTAAATTTCTTAATCATTTTGATTTTGATTTCATGAATATAACTGTGAGTTTGATCACTATATTTTATAAAGTGAGGTGATTTATTCTTCTTTTAAAATTCCTTAATAATAAAAGACAACTCTTTCAAAACTAACTTTTTTCAGATTCCAAAAACAACTTATATCCAACTTGATTCCAACAATTCCCCCCTTTGTATTTTTTTGTCTTCCAGGCTTCAAAATCAATAATATTTGTAACCTAAAACTATGGATTACTTATCAACAATTATAAGCCTACATGAGGTAACTAACAATAGGAAAAAAGAATTATTTCCAACAAACCCATGTTGTCTGGAAGTAGTGACTTATGAGAACATCTTCAGATTTTATTTACATATTTATCCACTTTACTGAAAAAAGTTTCCTACAAAAACTACAATAAAGATTTATAATATTTCACACATTTAGATGCTAAGATCATAACTTACCCATAACTCCCCCTTTATAAATTCTTCCTTAAAACGTTTATCACATATTCAATGGATAGATTTATGAAACAATCATCCCCCTTTGTAAACAATATCCAAAGGCAAGATGATATATGGGACACAAAAATACCTAAAACTTGATGAGAAAGATGTTGGATTCCCATGATTAACCTCAGTTTATAAAAATATTCCTTTAGTAAAGGTTTTTTGAAAATGTCAGCAACTTGTTCTGATGTAGGAACATACTCCATCTTCAATTCATTCTTCTCAACATGCTCTTGATGAAGTGGTACTTGATGTCAATATGTTTTAAATGATAATGTTGTAATAAATTTATAGTAAGGTTGATTTCACATTGATTATCACAACCCAAGAGAAAGGGTAACTTCACTTCAAAAAGTAAATCTTCCGACTGAGTCTTTATCCATATATGTTGGGTAGCATCTTGAGTGGAAACAACATAATCAGCTTCAACAATAATAAGAGTTACTGATTTTTTTTGTATGTCAACTAACAAAAATTTTACCTAGAAATAAAACTCCACTTGATGTGGACTTTCAATCATAAACATTTCTTTCCTAATCAGTATCTCAATACTCAAACAATTCAATACTTTCTAAGCTATTGTAACACCCGAATATTTTTTGACATAAGTTTTTTCAAATTAAATTAATTTTTTAATATTTTTCATTTCACACAACACTAATATATATATTTTTTATATTAAATCACTAAATTTTTCTTGTATTATTCTCTACACAAAGTTAAGATTTCTCTACACACAACACCGACTTAGTTTGCGTTACACGCAACATTAAGTTTCTACAAAACAATATTTTTTTATTATAATTATTTAAACTAGATAGTTATAACATAGCCATTAAACTTAGTAATATGAATAGTGATAACTAATTTTTAAATATTATTTATAGCGGTTTTATATAAATATAAAATAATGATGATAAAACATATAGTTTTTGGTAAATTCTTTATATGTTTGGAAATACTATTTTCTCAAATGAACAGGTTTTCATATCCTTTTGTGAACAATAATAAAATTAATTTTAGACACTTTTAAAAATTTAATTAGATAAAATAAACGTAATATTTGAATTCATAATTTTAAAATTATATTAGGGTGAATATTTGGTATTTTTCTAAAATATTTCATTTTTGGATGAATAGTGAAATATATTGAATTTTAATTAAATTTTTTGTATAACTTATTTATATAGTTAAATCATATTTTAATTTAAATTTAAAGTTTAATGAGATCAATTTTACATAAATTAATCCAATTTATGTTATTGTATCCAGTTTCACATTGAAATGGGATATTAAAACAATTCAAAATTTTAAACTTTTCCTATTATAAACCCGTTGTCTCGCATCGCCTGCGAGATTAGATTTAAACATAATTTTCCAATTTTGTGAATTGAATTTGAAAAAATGGACATAAATAGTTTTAATAAGTATTATATTTATAGAATAATAATATAAAATCAGTTTTTGTTCAAAATGATTAGTGAAAGTAAATAAAATTAATTACAATGATTAAGGTAAAATTAAGCTTAACAAAGGACTAAACCATAAACTTAAAGGCCAAAATGGCCTAAGCACTTGTACAAAATCCATTTTATTACCTTATATCGACCATATTCCATTTGTTTTTGAATTTTATGAGTTATTGTGACAAAGTTTCATGAAGGTAACCCATATAATAAGTTAATTAATGAAAAAGAAAAAAAATGAATCTTTCTTACCTTTAACATTTATAAAGCTTTAGAGTATGGAAGAAGCTACATGGTTTAGGATATAAACGTTATTTTTAAATTTAAATGATTTTTTTATAATGATAATTTAACCTTAATTTTTAGAGATTATTTAATTACATTAAACTCTTAACAAACACTAATGCATTGATTATTTAGTTAATAATTAAATAAAATAAATGATGCTAAAAACATTAAAACTATATAAAATTTAATGAATTATTGTGTTCCATTATTTTTTATATGAATAATTCATGTTTAATATATTTTAAATTAATATATTTTAATTCCAATAATTTTTTGATATTTTTTAAATTAAAATTAAACAAATAATGTCAAAATTGACATGAATGTTATTTTATAATAACTGATTTTTTTATTAAATGATTTAAAATTTATAGAAATATTATCTGATAAAAAGTGAATTTAAAGTTTTAATGAATATATAATATGTTCCATTAATTTACCAATTGATCTTTTATAATCAACATATTGACCCATATATAGTAAAAACATTGTTAGCACGATTCTGGTTAAAGTAGTGTTTGTGCACATTACAGGTGCTTGTTTTAAAATTAATTTCCATCACACATGGGATTTATATTTTTTAAATTAGATATAATATTTATAATTCAGTGGGGATATATTTTATAATTAATCTCACATTAATATTAATGTTTGAATTACTTAGGATAGAAAACTAGTTACTTTAATAAAAAATAAATGATAAAAATAATGAAACATAGAAGTTAAGGAACAAAATTATAAAAATACAATTATTT
Organism: Viscum album; assembly: GCA_963277665.1. Lineage (NCBI taxonomy): Eukaryota > Viridiplantae > Streptophyta > Magnoliopsida > Santalales > Viscaceae > Viscum > Viscum album. The sequence goes on along the minus strand of OY728125.1, from coordinate 1,831,996,194 downwards.
TTGTGTAGTGGAGTTTTTTAGAGACCATAATTCCCCTTTAATCAATTATTTTTTCATTTTTTAAGCACATTAGGTAATGGATACCTCTCAATAGTGTTTACCTTTTTATATTTATAAGAATGTTACTCCTCCTCTATAAAAAGAAATTCAATATCCACCTTCCTTATATCTATCAATACAATTTGGATTATACTAAAACTAAAATAATAAGCTATAAAAATACCTCCTATAAATCTATAATCCTACCTTTGGGAATAAATCCAACTAAGGAATCCCTTGATGCAATCCAAGAGGAGTTACCCAAAGAAGAGATGTAACACCCTCCATGACGATCCTTTGTTTTATTTTCATTATCTACACCATAAAATCTTATTATTAAATTATTATACAATAACCTAGTTATCCTAAATATACTAATATATTTTTATATAATGTTTTGACATAAACCTACACACACTTCAATAAAATGGGTAACGAACTTACTATTCTTGTGTACGACGAACTACTGCCTCACGAAACAATTTTTGTTTGTTTTTACCACACCACCTATAATGGGTGAGAATTATGATGGAAAATATATTTTTATATGATATATATGATATATATTATAATTATTATTTCTTTATTATTATTTAATTATTATATAAAACATATCTTCATTCTTTCCATTTTTTGTAAATGTGATAACTTCGTTTGTGGACGTGTGGGTGACTGCCTCCTCAAAGCGATGTGATTCGTTCACACTTTACATGGAATGTACTAAGGATGGTTTTAGTGAAATTATATGATATATATATAAAATAATAATAATAATAATAATAATAATATGATATATATATATATATTTCATTTACTTTCTTTCTTTCAATATGACAATAAAACAGAAACAACATTCATGCATACGTACGATCTACGGTCTCCATGAACGATGTATTTCATTTCATATATATATATATATATTTTATAGATTTTTATAAATAAATATAAAATCAATATATATTTTATTTATATCATTTTTACATTTTTTAGATAAGTAAATCGGGATCTATGTAAGAGGATCAAGAATAAAAATCCAAAACATATATGAAAAACAAAGCAGATATTACCTGAAACGTAACATTAACATAAAGTTGTTAATAAATAGGTAATATAAAGTCGTAAAAAAATAATATATGGTATTAGATATAATAATATGGTTCTATTTTAGATTTAAAATAAAATTATATTTATTATATTGGAGGTTTTAATGCATACAAAGAATGCCAAGACTTGAGGTAAGTGAATTTCGTCTCACTTTTTATTTTCATGAGATACATGTCATATTCACCACTCAATTACTTTGTGTGATATATATAATGAAATATGAAATTTTATATAATTAATTTTATTTAGTTCATGATATTAAAATTTTATATGATTTTATTCATTCATGGCGATCACAATTCAAAAGTTAGTCAAGTCGTAAGGGGATTTCTAGTCTCAATTTTATTTTTGTGAGATATATTACTTATTCCCCACTCATTATTTTTGTGTGGTGTATATACTGACCATGAATATATTATATTATTATTATTTTAAAATTTATGGGTGTTTACATATCCATTTTATGAACTCTATTTCATGGGGATTATTTTTCAAAAGTTAGCAAATCAGTAAGGTTATTTTGTCACAACTTGCCTTTTTTGAGATGAATGTTATGTTATGCATCATTATTCATTTATGAGATATATATACTTCCATTTGAAATGTTATATTATTTATATCCTTATTTTCATTATATTATAATCTTAATGTAATGTTATTATTTCATGGGGTTTATGATTCAAATGTTTCAAATTGGTATGAGACACTTTGAAATGTTTAAATATTATCTTACTCAAGAAATGTTTTAATTGATCCTTTAAAAATTAATTTCCATTTAAGATGAAATAACTTGTTATAGTTAATATTTATTGGGTAAATGATACAATAATACAAATAATATTCGTTATTTAATGGTTTATGTTTTGGTGTGATGATGTTTATAACACTCGTCTCTCTTTCACGAGTTATATACTTTTGAAACATGCTTCTTTTCACGGGTTATGATTTAATGAAATGATTATTAAACCTATCTATTTTCCATAGGTTATGATGTGAGTATATTTTAATGATACCAATTTTATTTCATGGGTTATTATATGATTTTTATGAAACCCATATCTTTTTTATGGGTCATGATATGATGAATGTTTTGTTATCTTATGGAACTTACATGTATGTTTTCATTATTTGACGGGTAGGACCTATATATAACTCCAATGCATTGGATAAAGATTTATATCTAATGAGTATGAACGGGATGGAATGAGGATTAAATTCAGTTTAATATTACAGGTTTAGAATGAGGATTGAATTCGGTTCATTATAAAAAGGGTGAAACAAGGAGTGAACTTAATTCAGTAATATGGGGTTGAAATGGGAAGTGAACTCGGTTTGTAATACAGGGATAAAACGGGAGGTTAAACTGGTTTAGTAATATAGGGATATAATGGTTAGTGAACCCAATTCTATAAAGGACTTTGTCCACTAAGATTATATTGGGAGTGAAGCTTGACTACTAATATTGGTTGGGGAGTGAACCCGTTCCACCAATATGGCCTTGGAATTAAACTTTGACTACTATGGAAATCATTTTATATGTTTATGTGTATTCCAAAATCATATGTATTATGATTATATTAAAATCTCATGGATTATTATCTTGATTTAATTATGATTCTTGTCTTATGAAATACCAATATTTATGCCATAACTCTTGATTATGATCTTTGATATGGAGGGCACGATCGTCTAATGTTAAGATCATGTTCTCATACCCTTATTCTCATGTTATGCTTACTTATATATATTTTTTACACTTAATAATCATCTAATATCACCCTTTTCTTATGTTTCCTATCCCTAGGTTATGAATAAGGGTTTTAAGTAGGATTACTTAAGGGGAATATCTTTAAGGGAGATGTTGAAGATCTTTCACCAAGTTATAAGATTTTGTTTCCAAGTTTCCAAAGACACTAAACTATTATAGTCCTCATGCATGTATTTTTGTAATGTGCTGAATATTCATCTAAAGTGATGTAATATCAATGTATGTTAAGCATGGGTCCATATTTTTGGTATCAAAGGAAAGTTTTATTCAACCTTTTGAAACTTGAATGAGAAAAAATTAGTGAGATTCCTAGGAATATTTCTAAGGATATATCTAGGGATGTATCTTAGGATAATCCTAAGGTGTCATAAATTTAATAGTATGCTTCATGATCTAGGAATACTATAAGAAATTTTTCATTATTATATGGTTTTATTCTATGATAAGTGTTTCTCACCATGTACTTTATGGTTTTAGTCAATATAGGAAACTATAAGAAACATGGTTAACATTGAATATTTCAGATGTGAAAAGTATGGGTATTTTGAAAATCAATTTTCCGTGTGGAATTATCATAAAGGAAACTAAGAAAGTGGTATGGGTATTGGTTATACTGTTGAAGGTAAAGGGACCACAAACAAAATGTGAAAGTTATGGAATATTCTTACATTATTGTTTAAATTAACTTCAAGAAGCATGATTAGATTAAGGTTGAGGAACCATAATACATGATTCATATTTCATATACTTAGAAAGATATATTAAGGAATAGGTTAATGAAGCCTGATTAATGGTTTAAGAATAAAGTAAGATGATTGTAGTGTATAAATTTTTGAATTCAGGTATTATGTTATATAAATCATGAATTATAAAAGTATTATTTGTAAAAGTGTTTATTTAATTATTTTCAATAATGTGTTAAATGATACTGATGACCTAGAAAATCAATTTAATAGAAATGTTAAAATAAGGGAAGGTAACCCTTAACATGTTCCTGAGGATGAGAAAATAATATTTTATATGTATAAAGAGACGATGATATAGATAAAGTAAATTGGAAAATATTTATGACATCATAAATGATAAAGGATTTATTTACAAAGTAGTATATATTATCATGGATGAAGTTTACAACTTCTTGGATTTAAGGAATATATCCAGATATATTGGGATTAAAGAAGCATGCATGTTTTCAAAGAGGATTTATGGTAATTTATGTTATTACCATGATTCAAAAGAATATTTGATGAGGTTATTCACATGTTTGGAATGTTACTACCAATATATACTTTATGATATATGGGGGATCAATGTTAAGCTCATTTAGTGACCTTCTTTCTAATGTTTTGTATTTTTAACTTCTAGAAGGGTTATAAGGTTAACCATTTATGGAATGTTTTAAGTTAAAATTTAGATGAATTTTGTGAGATTAAAGTATTATCTCATCATATGAGGATTTATGCATGTTAGATATCCTGTGATAACCATTTTACTGTAATGTTAACAAAAGATAGATAGAATGACTTATCATTCTATTTATGGATCTCATAATTTTCTAATGCTTTAGGAATGATAAATTATCCTTCATTTCTTTGAGTAATAGATGAAGTGTAAATAAATTGGGGGACAATAAAAGGGTGATATTGTTCATATTAAAATGAATAAAATCAAGTAATTATATTTTCTTATGTACTTAGATAGTAAAATAATTCCTTTATGAAAATGATATTGACAAATATTTACCCTAATACCTTCATTTTTTTGAATATATGGTATTATAAATCATTACAGATATAGGGTTTTAAGGTCCTTAACTTTCCATTAAAAATTAAATTGCCGATGATCAATGATCATCATCACTCTATATAGTTATTTATGATTTTCTACTATGTCTAATCTTCACTCCCAACCCATGTTCTCTTGCATGGAGACCTAGTTAAGGGTTACTTTTGGTAACCATTATGGTTCCAAATTTTATTTTTAAAGGAAGTTTTAGTATTCATTTTTATGATGTTGGTTTATATTAATGAAACTTTAAAGTATTAAAACTTTGATAATCTAGATTAATTTCAGGGGAAAAATTTATTTTAAGGGGAGTATAATGTAACACCTTGAGATTTTATAAAATATTTTTTTCGAATTAAATTAATCATTGTGATATTTTTCATTTCAAACAACACTAAAATATAGTTTTTTATATGAAAGAACTATGTTTTTATTCGATTATAAACTAAAAAAAGTTTATCTTGCACTACACGTAACACTGAAATGTCTTGAATTACACACAACACCGAGTTTCTATGAAACAACACTTTTTTATTATAATTATTTAAATGAGATAGTTATAAAATAGACATTAAACTTAGTAATATGAATATTAATAAATAATTATAAAATATATTTGATAATGTTTTTATATAAATAAAAAATAATGATGATAAAACATATAATTTTGGGTAAAGTATTTATATTTTTGGAAATATTATTTTCTCAAATGAACTTCTTTTTATGTCCTTTTGTGAATAATAATAAAATTAATTATAGACACTTTTAAAATTTTAATTAGGTAAAATAAAAAACATATTTTAATTTATAATGTCATAATTATCATTGGGTGAATTTTTGGGGGTTTTCTGAAATATTTCATTTTTGAATGAATAGTGAAAAATACTAAATTTTAATTGAAAAATGTTTTTTTGTCTAATTTATTTATATAGTTAAATCAAAATTTAATTTTAATTCAAATTTTAATTAAATTTATTTTTAATAAATTAATACAATTTAGGTCATTGGAACCAATTTCACATTGAAATTGAATATGAAAACAATTCAAACCTTTGAACTTTTCCCCTTAAAAGCTCATTGTTCCGTAGTGCCTGCAGGATTAGCCTTAAACTTAATTTTTCCCCTTCTGTGAATTCAAATTGGAAAAATAAACTTACATGGTTGTAATAAATATAATATTTATAGTCTAATAAAACAACTTAGTTTTTTTTATCAAAATTATTAGTGAATGTAATTAAAATTAATTGCAGTGATTATAGTAAAATTAAGCTTAACAAGGAACTAAACCTTAAACTCACTACAACAGAATCACCGTTTAGCGGTGGTTTTTTTTTCATTTCATGGTGGTTTAAACTACCGCTACATTTTTTGGTGGCAGTTTACAGAAACCACCGCCTAATAGGGCGTCACCAATCAATTAGCGGCAGTTATTTACGTTTAGCGGTTGTTTCAGGAAAGCGTCGTAGCTGCCTCATTTAGCGGCGTTTTCCTGAATTTAGTGGCGGTTGTACGAGCCCTGGATATCACTTTATTCAGGGTGGTTATAACTGCCGCTGATAAACTCAAATTCCAGTGGCCGTAAAATCGCCGCTAAAGTCACAGGAACCACCACGGAATGAGGCAGCCACGATGCTCCTATTTAGCGGCGGTTATAACTGCCGCCAAAATGGAAATTTTATTTTACGTTTAGCGGTAGTTTTCACCATTTAGCGGCATTTTAAACTGCCGTCAATATACATTTTGTAGCGGTTTTAACTGCTGCGAAAAGCTGTACAGAATAAAAATAATAATTCTTTGCTTCTGCTGCACCACTGCCCTGAAAAACAAATAAAACCAGAAATATAAACCAACTGAGAACAACCTGAGAAACAACACCCAACATGGGGATCAATAAGAAGGAATCACATATCATATTGACCAACCAGGTCACTACACCTCCTGTGTAGGAGGAAAAAGTCATTAGCCTCACAAAAAAAAATGTTTCAACATAGACCCACATAACCTTCCATGAAAGTTAATTATCTGTTTATGAAGGATAAAATGACTCATTTGTCAGTAAAATCACACACTAGAAAATATATTTGATGTGAATCCTACATGCCAAATATGATGCATGAGATTCCTCTTTATTCCCTGGCCAAGAGTCAAAAACCATCCCTGGCCTCCCACCAATGACCAAGAGCTGAATATCCAGAATAAATCACAACATCCAAAAAACATGTTTCTCTCTCAATGAGAAATAATATACAACTTTAATATTTAAAAATAGAACAAAAATATGAAACCATGGAAAATAAGACTTCCTATTAGAGAAAGTATTATTAACACAACAGTCAGATATCCATCAAAGGTTCCAACACATTCCTCAAACTCATGTATACAATATCCTAAATAGTAAATACTAGGAAGATAAAACTCCATTGATACAACATTGTAACATCCCAAACTGGATTCCACTAAATCTTATAACTTCACTTTCTTAGGATAGATCATCCATAGCGATTCCACTCTACTTATAAAAATTGATAATTGACGAATTAGAAGTTATATTAGTACCAACCCATTTATATAATGATTTTTTTTGGTTTTGTGTCCTAGAAACCATCCTTAATACTTATAATAAATTTAAACTGATGAAATAGTTTAAATAACACATTAGAAATATATTGTTATAAAAAATATTATTGTGGGAATAGTTTTAGAGTTACATTGGGATATAGCTTTTATAGGAATGTGGATATTTCCAGTGAGTCTTAGTTGACATCTTTTTATGTTGGAATATAGGTTAGGTGGGAGATTCAAGTGACCTTTTAGGAATAACCCTAGAATTAGAGTTTATTCCTTGTGTTATGTGAGGGGTTAACCTAGTTTTTCTAGCATCCTTGGAGATATTAAGCATCATTGGATGCATATTTTTAGTTTTTGGTCATAGAATGTGTTTTTTTATGTATTTTGGGATTGAGTAGGACTCTAGTTGTGGAATGATTCCCCAAGTTGGTAGGCGATCATGAGATAAGTAAAACTTCTAGGTGTTATGAGCATCTTTAATGCTTGAGATTAGTGGGACTGACATTCCAATCTAATTTTATTTAGTTTAGTTAGTTGTGTGAGTTTAATTTCAAAGGTGTATGACTCAATAAGTCATCATCCATGTTAAATGGTTATGTAGGATAATGTGACCCTTGGGTTTTATTTTTTGAGTAGGTTAGAAAATACCAAGAATGCACAGTGTCATTGGTCCTATGAATTATATGAAATGGGTGTTCCCATTTCATTTATGTAACATCAATTTAGTATTCATTATCATATAAATTTCCTATTTGACTACGGTTTGGTGGAGAGAGTTGTGTGTTTTTTTGTGAAAATTTTTCTAGTCTCTGAGAGTTTGAGGGATGAAATCACAGGTAACACCTTGAGGGGTATTATCACATAACTACTTGGTTTAGGGTTGTGGGATCTAAAAAGGTTGTGTTAACCGATCACTCCCTGAGTGAGGTTACCTAGTTATTAACTATGTTGTGGTGAGTGATGTAGACGAGAGTTTTTAGTAGAAAATCTAAGTTATCCTAGTTCTATGGATGACTATGTAAGAGGATCGAGTTTTATAACATCATAAATCTGGGTTAAAGTTCAAGATGTATTTATTGATGTAGATTGAATGTGTGCGCATGGAATGAGGATTGCATAATGCATGTGATTATGAATAGACCATTTATATTTATTATTAAGTGGATGATGTAAATTTATGTGGTAAGAAGTGAACCACAGGTTGTTCAAGGATGGAATATTAGTTCAAGATGAGGCTTCAGCATATGCCAAGGATGGATTTTTGTGATGGAACATGGTATAATTATGTTGACTCACATACAAAAACCATTTTTAGTGGTGGACAGAGTGTTTTTCATGGGAATTAGGTTCCTATTTTTATTAAAATGATGAATATTAAAATCCTATGGTGGGGAGAATCACACAGGTCATGGAAAATGTAACCTTTGGGAGAGTGGTTGTAGAAAGAATAGTCATGAATGGTCAAAATGAATTTCAGAAGTCTGTGAGCTATAAAATTCAAGTTTTCCAGACATGGAGGAGGTGTTGAATTAAAGACTTAGGTATGATTTTGAATCAGTTTTGGAATTTATATTCAGACTCGGGCTGCATGTGAAATCTAGGAAATGTGATAGATTGATATCACATATTTTCTTGTAATGTAGCATGATATTGAAATGGTTGGTTGAGTATGCACCCATTAAATCACACCACGATTCAATTTTGGAATTCAGTGGGTTCATCTCAATTATCATGATATAACTTTTCAATTTATGTTAATATGATTTAGTTTTCAAATAAAGGCATTGGCCATCAATTTGGATGTCCTCTAAGCAGGTCAACCTAAAGCGTTATGACTGGAATTTCAGTAAACAAGTGCATGTTGTGAGCTAATATTTCTTTGTGTAAGATGTATTAATAATGAAGAGTGTGTTTTGGTTATGACCCATTTAGTTTAAATTTTTAGGACTAGATTAACAGTGATGGTTGATTTGTAAATAGAGGTAGAGGTTTTCATGAGGCACCGCTTCATAAGGAGTTTTCATGTGAGCTCAAGTGAGATCTATCTTAAATAAAGAAAGAAAAGCTCAAACATGTCAATGTGAAACTAGAAGTGATGTATTGTAGTATAGTTCTCATGGTTTAGTGGTTTACGAATTACTATGGGGGGAAGACACCATGGACCTATAAATCATGTGGTGCTTTCTTTAAGTAGTTTTCATTGTTAATGTGTCTTAGTGGTGTCACTTGGTTTAATGTTTCTGGATTAAATTCAGATGGAAAAGAAACCTAGGGATAGGTGATGAGAGGTGGTTTGGGGGGTCTTATTAAATTGGACATCCTCTAGATGTGGGTGTTGGTCAAATTCAATACGATCATTACACGGAGTCATGGGAGTATAACTATGGTTTCTTATGAGTATGTCTGGATAGAAGTGTTTTGTACCATACCTTTGACATCTCCCAATAAGGCCTAGTGTTGGTAAAGATGAAAGTTCTGGAATTCCAGTAATTAAATTTTCATGACCGGATAGCTTGTAATGAATCATAAAATGGAATTAAGAAACATAATATAAATAATTCAGGGATATAATTATAGGTAATAATTACCAGGCAGACCATGATTAAGTGGAAATTGTGTTGGGAATGCAGTTCAAGTCATGCAGTAACAGTTCAGTGATCAAAACAGTTATGGTTGTAAATGGTCCATTGTAACCGGTCAGTTTTATTTTGTGTTTCTAAGTTATGTTCAAAAATTTAAAGGGAATTTCATGGGATAATCATAAATTGAAAATTGAGGTATGTTTGGTTATATGATTTTTAGAACTTATACTCCCTGGGTGTTTGGTTTGAATGTGAATTTTGAAATTTCATATTCTAACTCTTGGGAGAAGGTTGGGTTTATAACTAATCCTCATGATGTAATTATAGACTTTGTTTGACCATCTTTTATGTTTATGGGAATATTTTAAATGTTTCATTTTTTTGTAAGTATAGCTTAGGGATGAGTTGTCCGATAGTGGGGAGTATGTAAAAATCCACTTTTTGGACTATTTTGAATTTTTCATAAATCGGTCATAGTTTAGTAAGTGTAGGTATGTATCATAAAACAATTCCAATAAAATTGGTTACTTGGACTTGTAGGTGGTGTATCAATGGTTTGGGAGATCTAATGTGTAAACTGAAGGGTTCATAGATCGGGCTAGGACTACAATATTCTATTATAGTCCCACCAGCTAGTCGGCAAGGAATTTTTGGCAAGTAGCCAAGTAAGGCTACTGGAGCCACCATATAGATGGTGGAAACCCAGTTCCTAGTTAATAGCCACTAGGTAGGTTTTTTAAGGGGGTTAAATTGGTCATTGGACCCCCACCCAACCCTTATTACCCCCTCCACTCAATTTTAGGGGTTTATTTCACCCTATTGTAGTAGTGGGAGGTTCCCCAATCCTCTTAATCTATTATTAGGGAAAAAACTCAATATTCAAGAAATGAAGACATAAAAATAAACATCAGAAATCAATAAAATGCATAAAAAGAAACATGAGAAATCAAGGAAATTTTAGGACATGAAAATGTGTGGTGACAACTATGTGACACAAATGTTACATATACAAACCAACTATTTCCATTTTTTTTCAACACATCTACAATACAACTAATCAGGGTCCGATGATGCATCGTTACCCTCTCCACCTTCATTTCCACTTTCTGCTGTCACCTGTAAGAACATTATATTGAAAATTAAATACGGTTACATATTTATATTAAAACTTAAAACCAATGAAAGTTAGCAAACTAAATGATTTTTATTTTCTATTATTTACCTGCATACCACCAATCGATGCACTCCCACCAGGGGAATATCTGCTCATCTGTTGACGTATTTCAGTCAACTCTTTCTGCAATGCAGATATCTGATCCCCCTGCTGGTGAACTGTGTTTCGTAAAGAAACAATCTCTTTCTTAGCATCTCTGGGTATGGGCTGACTAAAGTCAGGAGTAGATGCATCAGCTATCCTTGGTGGCCTGCTAAAAACCTCAGATGGAACGGGTCCCAAACCCATCCCGCGCACTCTCCCAGGATGCTTCTTCCAAAGGACTTTAGCAACCGGGTCATCCTGGGAGACAGAGTAGGAATGCGCAGGATTGGAAACCCATAGTTCTTTAATTTTGACCTATAAATAAAAAATCAATATATATTAACACAGTAAAAATTGATAATAAGTTATTATGATAAAAATTTGACTTCATACCCCAACTGGAAGGGGTGCGTCGCTGTCTCCCTAATGAGGCTCCTAAAGGGGGAGTTGATGACTCAGCCTCTACTGGGACATCCACAGATGGTGTGAGAGATGGTTCAGGGGGAGATGGTGCAGGGGTGTCAGCATCTGGTGCCTTAGATGTCGTGGGGAGGGAGCTAGATGGATAGTCATCTGTCGGAGAACTGGATGAAATAATGTACCACTTCTTCCTTGAAATTCTTGTCATTTAATCAAATAAAATTAAGTTCAGAATATATATTTCAAAAAAATTATGCAGAAAAAAATTAAAAATGATAATATATGGAGTACTAACAGACAAAATATATATAAAAATGATAATGAATGACTGCAGAAATGAAACAAGTGGTTGCTGAATAAATAAATAATTGTACATACAATCATTTTCCCCTTCAATCATATCAGTTTCCTGATCCATTGCTTCATCAACTTCATTCATCCTTTCTAGACTAATGTTTTCAATATCATGATGGAAAATAATTCTGATTCCTGTTGCTTATTAAATTCAATTTCAGAGGTCAAATTTTCCACTTCATCACCCATATCATACAAATCTCTTTGTATTACGTGAGCAACTACACTCCACCCTTCATCGGCAACATCATTCACATAATATACCATTTTTTCTTGTGATGCTAAGATATATGGATCATGCAGTTCACGATCACCAACATCCATCAAGCGAGAGAAGTTCACAGAAGTAAATTGAAAGGAATCTCTTTTAACACCTCTGATAATATCAACCCATTTGAATTTGAATAAAACAACCGAAAAATGTATGTGGTAGTTTAATTCAATAATATCATGCAGCTTTCCATAGTATTACACTTCAGCAAATGTAAATATACCACTATTTTGTGTTCTCAAACCCACTTCTCGACCGACTGTACGAAATCTAAAGCCATTCACATTATAAGCGTTGAACTTTCTAACTTCTTTTAGAGGACCTCTAGCAAGAAACTTTAAATCTTATGACACCTCTGCTTGAGTATCAGTATTCATGATCTGAAAAAATAAATATACTTTATTAGATTTACAAAATGTATGTGTCAAACTAATATTCGTATTTATTGCAATATTTATAAACTTACACGTCGTGCAAACCATTCTACAAGCTCTTTATTAACAGCTTTCATTATATCTTTTTCATTTCGTGTTCGACCTCTCATTTATCTCTTTGTTTGTATCCTCAAATCTTCAATAAATGGATCTGCAATTTCACTATTCAGCAGCACATATCTATGTGCCTGTAATAATTCCAATTCAGTCAGTGTCACATTTGAGGTCCTCCCAACTGATCGGCCAATAGCATGAAATATTTTGGATTTCTGATGTATTTGAGATTGAGTCGATATGTCGTCAACATGTCTAACTCGATTAAATATTGTCTCAATATCATCCAAGTATTGAGAAAAAAAGGTAAGACACTCCTAAGCCACATAGCCTTCAGCAATTGAGCCTTATGGTTTAACTTTATTTCTCACGTATGATTTCAATTGCCCAAGATATCTGTGAAATAAAATAAACATAATTATGCATTTAATTAAGTACCAATTTTTTTTACTTAACTGGAAAACATATAAATAAAGTACCTCTCAATTGGATACATCCATCGATAATGAACGGGGCCTCCTAATTTATATTACTCAACCAAATGCATAGTTAAATGCATCATTACAGTAAAAAAGGACGGAGGAAAGATCATATCCATGGCGCAAAGGGTCAATACAAACCTCTCCTGAAGGTTGTCAAGCTGAAATGGATGTAGATATTTCTCAAATAGTTTTCTGAAAAATGTGTAGAACTGGAGTACAACAACAGTAATTTTTCAGGTAATAATGTACGCAATGCCAATGGTAGTAACTGTTGTAACAAAATATGTGAATTGTGGCTTTTTAATCCATGTAACTTACGATTCTTCAAGTCAACACACCTCGAGATGTTACTTGAATACCCATAAGATACCTTAACATTCTTTAACATTCTAAGGAATGTATCTTTATCCCCATTTTTCATTACAAAAATTACTGGAGGATACTTTTCATTCTCATCTGGCTAGAGATCATGTTTTATGTTCATTGCTTGTAAGTATTTGCGAGCATTGAGATGATCCTTCGACTTTCCATGCTCATTAAGAAATGTGAAAATCAAATTTTCACAGACATTATTCTCAATATGCATTACATCAAGATTATGCCGCAACAAATTAAATTTCCAATACCGAACTTTGAAGAATATACTTTTTTTCTTCCATTGTTGCGTTCCAGTTTCGCTTGATGATGCACTTCAGACTCGTTTTATGCTATCATTCAAATGATGAACCTTCCCAAATTCTGTTTCAACATTTTCAAGATGTGTCAATATTTCAAAACCATTTAACAACTTTGGAGGTGGTTTACGATCAATGGAACCATTAAATTTGGATTTGTTTAGCCGAAATCTATGAGATGCGTCGAGAAATCTTCGATGACACAGGAAGCACCATTTTCTACTGTGAGGTAGCCATTTGGGCTCAAAATCAATGTTACAACCGGGACAAGCCAAACCCGTGTAAGTGTTCCAACCAGATAAATTCTCAAGCCTAGGGAAGTCACTAATGGTCCACATTAAAGCAACATGCATTTTGAACATTGTTTTAGAAGAAACATCTAATGTCTCAACACCGTTGCTCCATAACTCTTGCAATTCGTCAATCAAAGGCTGCAAGTATACATCAATATCATTTCCAAGCATTTGTTTTCTAGGAATAATCATTGAAAAGATAAAAGATTTTTATTGCATACACATCCACATAGGCAGATTATAAGGGATCAAAACAACTGGCCAAATGCTATAATTGGTACTCAAAGTCCCAAATGGGTAGAATCCATCGACAACCAATCCCAATCGAGATTATAAAATTTATTTGTGGAGGTTCACTCTTTCACCAACCAAAAGTGAAAATCTTAGAGTTTGAAAAGAGCTCTCAGCTTCCAATCCCTATCCAAAGTGCACAAGAATCAAGAGGTCTTTTTAAGGGGTTTTTCTGTGGCTATGGGACGGTAGGAATATGATGTCCAAGGGAGAGAATAAGAGGGTTAAAATACCAACATAGAAAAACAATGCACATTTTTTTGAAATAAAACATGGAAGGAAATGAAAACACATATTTACAAGGGAATTATTGTGTGAAGAAAGACACAATAGAGGAAGAAAATATGAAGGGGATGAGAAGATGAAATATTTACAAACCACCAAACTTCTCCTAATGATATAAGAATATAATGCAAGTGTTCTTTTTTTTCTTTTTTTTCTTTGTTTTTTCGAAATTTGACCTTGAGACAGATCTCACACTCATAACCCAACCCATTATTGATCTCCTCACGACACTAATTGTAATAGTTATAACAAGATCAAAGGTTGAGGAAGAGTGATTTTTGACCTACCCAAGACACAACCCATTTGTTTCATTTTTTTTTGATTTTTTTTTTGAATTTTTTTGAACACTTTTCAATATGATTTGTACAATACATTCACTGAATGAAAACCTCCCCCCCACACTAAAATGGATGCTTGCCCTTAAGCATATGATAACACACTAGAAAGTAAGGAAATGATACCCAAAAATGAAATCCATTCCCCCCCACACTTAAATTTCAAAAACTTATACAATGAAAATCTATGTTGATATTAGGTGGGATAAGGTATTGGGATTGTAATGTGGCTATCAAAGAAAAGGTTTTCATAGGCTTGAAGGGGCTTTCAACAGGAGGATTAATGTAAGGTAAATGGGAGGCTATTTGGCTATTGTGATTCTCATGTGGTTCAGAAAATTCCTCTATCATATTAATGCACACTAAGGCAGGAAATTCAGCTCAAAGGTACACAAACTCAAGACTCACAAATGGGGGTGAAAACACACATTTTGAATAGATGGCCATAGGTGGCCTTGGCATGAAAGTAATTGTTTGTTCTCACGGTTTGGGAAAAGCATTTTCCAAATAAAAAATTGAGCATTCAAAATGTGTTGGTTTTGACACAAAATTCTTTATCCAAAGTCATAATGAAAATACAAAATTTTTGAGATGAACACATGTCTGTTAACTCCCCAAAATGGTTGTACAAAATTTCAAAACTCGATGGTGAGTAAGCATGACTTATAATTTTTTTGTAATTTTTTATGTAATTGTGGTTTTTTGGTTTTTTTAGTTTTTAAGGTTTTTTTAAAAAAAACACACCCACACAAGAAAGAGAAAAAGAAAGGGTTTGATGAATAAAGTGGAAAAAAAATGAAAGAGAGAGGAAGAAGAAGAAAGAGGTAGAGAGAGGAAGAGATAGAGAGAGAGTTAAAGGGAAAGAGGTGCCCCCTGGTCTGGATTTGGTGGGTTGCCATCTCCATCTAGTGGTGGGTCAACTAGAGAATTTGGGGATTCGGTGGAAGTCGAGGTGGTTACAGGACAGTGGGAAGTTACCTGAAAAATAAAATTCATTATTTATATAATGAAAATCTAAAAAGAAATTGAAATTTCATAAAAGTAAAAGAAAACATGGGTTGCCTCCCAAGAAGTACTGCATTTATTTGTCTACAGCTGGACAATTGCAGTGGACTACCCATAGTCTGATGGTGGAAATCGTATTTTCTCAACTCTAGTGTGCTTCTAGAAAAACTTCTCCTCTGGGAGGCCTGATGATTCATTGGATAATTTCTTCCCATCCTTGTTGGTGTGCTTGCAACTCAATGGGGGTGGAAAGAGAATATGACTATCCTCCCTTTGGTCTTCAATGTGAGGAATGATTTTATCCACAAAGTGATGATTTTATATTCTTGGAAATTCAGGAAGATGTCTCAATTATGATGGTTCATTTATGTAAGGTTCGGATAACAAAAAAGTAGAGTATGAGATCCCAATTGTTTTTGACTCATTTATTTCATCACTTACCGATGTAGAGTAATGAGGATCAGTGGATTCATAAGGCTGAATAGAATTTTCAATATCCTTTATTTCAATGTTGTTCGCCAAAGAATGGTCAATTTCAACCTCACCAGTTATCACTTTATTAATTAGGGTACAAATATCAAAAAAATCACTACCATCAGGACAATATAAACACATTGGTTCAAGGTTCACTTCACATATAACAGAATTTTCAGAATCATGGATAGGAAAGGATGAATGTGGGATAATCTTATCTGAATCAACAAATGAGCATTCTAGTTCATTTTCCTCATTACCACCCATGTTGGGGCATTGGAGGTCAGAGGTGAGATGAGATTTCAAAGAGTTTTCAAGATCCTTTAGATCAATGGAGTTTGCATTTGTAATGTCAACATCAATTTCACCATTAATCACTTGGTTAATGAGAATGCAATATTCACAAACTCTTATATTAGTAGAACATGAAGAACATGATGGATTAGGATTCAACACACTCTCAGAGAGAGTTTCAGAAACATGGATAGAGAATACAGATTGATTCTCTAATGGGTATTGCATGGATTGAAAAATATTGAACTTGACCATTTGGTCACCAAATTCCATGGATAAGATGCCATCATGGACATCAATTTTGGTTTTAGATGTCATAAGAAATGGTCTTCCAAGAATTAGGGGAGATCAAGAAGAGTTCGTCTCACCTTACATGTCAAGGACATAGAAATCAGTAGGGAAGATAAGATCATTTACGCGAACAAGGACATCCTCAATTATTCCCTCAGGACTGGCTATGCTTCGATTGACTAACTGAATGACAACACCCGTTGGGTGAAAGGGACCTAGACCAAGGTTGGAGAATATGGATTTGGACATGACATTAATTGAGGCTCCTAGTTCTATGAGTGCATCATCAAAGTTAGAATTTCCAATTTGGAATGGGACTGTAAAGGTCCCTGGATCTTTGCACTTTATGGGAATAGACTGTTGGGTGGAAACATTTTCGAAGGTCCTAAGTTGCCTCTTGTGGGTGCACAATTCCTTGAGATACTTGGCATACTTAGGAATTTGTTTTATGGCATCTAAGAGGGTAATGTTGACTTCAACACGTCTAAACATGTCGAGCATTTCAGGATCAGGTTCAAAGGACTTCCTTGGTTTAGAAATGGCTTGAGGAAAAGGAATTGGATTCCTAAGTGGAATAGAAGGAGGTGAGGGAATGGTTTCAGGTTCCTTTTCAAGTTTACTTTTCTTTTCGTTTTCTAGGTCAACATTCAAAGGAGGGTTTGAGGATTTATCTTGAGGCATAGAAAGTTGCTTTCCTGATCTAAGTGCAATTGCACATACATTACCCTTGGGGTTGGGTAATGGTTGAGCTGGGAGTTGGGAAGAATTTGATTGTTGTTGCTGGCTCAGGTGGGATGCAAGTTGACCTATTTGAGTTTCAATGTTTTTAAGGCTAGAACAGGTGAAGGAGGAAAGATCTTCCACTGCACTTTCCCATGGTTTCTTGGAAGAAGAGGCTTGTCCCTGGTTGGGATTGCCTTGATTTTGGTTCTTGGGAAATCGATTGTATTGGTTTTGTAATTGGGAAGGCTCACTAGGATAATGGAATCCAGGAGGAGGATTGTTCCTTTGAGGTTGAGGAGCAAAAGGATAAGGTTGATGGAAGTTACCACCAACTTGACCATATTGGAACTGGTTTGGGTTTTGAGGAGGGAATTGAGGGGGGTGAGATATGGGATTACCATACCTAAGGCCTTGGTTATAGGAAGAAGAGAAAGGCTTAGAGTGAGGTTGGTTGAAGTTTCTAACAAACTGACCTGATAGTTGAGGATTGGGGTTCCACTGAGCATATGCTACATTGAGCTCCATTGGTCCAGATGAATCGGATTGACACTCTTGAAGTTGTGGACAAGTGTCAGTTGGATGAGCTGGGGAGCTACAGATTCCACAATTCTTGATAGGTCCAGGGAATAGTAACTGTGGAGAAGATGAGGTTGGGGCTTTGGTAGCCACCGCTAGTTGACGCACAAGACCTGTAAGTTCACTCATCCACTCAGTCATCTTGTTAGGATCTATGGATTGATTATCTTGGGCTTGTTTTACTTGAGCATGTGCTCGAGTATGGAATTGTTGTGTGTTTGCAGCCATGTTACTTATGATATCTCTTGCAGCTGCAGGAGTTTTATCAACAAGAGCACCACCACTTGAGGCATCTATGAGAGTTCTCTCCATAGCCAATAACCCCTCATAGAAGTATTTGATCAGGAGTTGGTCAGGGATTTGATAGTGTGGACAAGTTGCCACAAGCTTTTTGAACCTCTCTCAATACTCATGGAGTGATTCATTAGGGAATTGACGGATGCCGCTTATTTCCTTTCGGATAGAAGCTGTTCGGGAAGCGGGAAAGAACTTCTCAAGGAAAAGTCTCTTCATGTCAACCCATGAGTTTATGGAACCAGGTGGGAGGTAGTAGAGCCAAGAATTGGCAGAATCCTCTAGGGAAAAGGGGAAAGCTCTAAACTTGATTTGTTCTTCAGAAACCCCTTGAGGCTTCATGGTAGAGCATACTACTTGGAACTCTTTAAGGTGAAGATGTGGATCCTCACCGGCTAGCCCGTGAAAATGAGGGAGAAGATGAATCAAACCCGATTTGAGTTCGAAGTCAGCTTCAATGTTTGGATATTGAATACCAAGAGGTTGGTAATTCATATCAGGGGCAGCAAGTTCTTTCAATGTTTGTTCCCTAGGATTGACCATATCTAATTCAATTGGTAGGGCAATGATTGGTTCTTGGGTTATTTGGTAATCCCTAATGGTCCTCTTAAGTCGACGAAGAGTTCTATCAATTTCAGGGTCAAACAAATCTGAGGGATTGTTTGGGAGGCTGCAGGGCATTTAGAGAGATTTATAAAGGATGAGGAAGACGGGTTTTCCTTTGTATTTTTTCAGTTTATGATTTTTAAGAGGAAGACAGGTTTTTCTTTGTGTTTTTTTTCAATTTTTTTCAAAAATTTTGATTTTTTGTTTTTTTTACAATAACCAGAAACTAATGACTACTTAAAGCACCATCCCCAAAAACGGCGCCATTTGAAACGCACGGCCGATTGTTGCCTATCGACCGGTCAAAATTCCGGTGCTCTGCTAATGTGTATAGCAGCACTCGGGTCGAATCCTCGGTGATGATACTTTGTAATAGTCGTTTGTTTTTAGTTGATTATATTTTGATTTGGGGGGTTTGTTTGTAGAGCTTAATTGAAATGATTTATGGATGATGTTTGATTTACCAAATTGATAAATATTGGGGTGAGTTCATCATTGGGGAGTTAAGCATGTGATATCCTTGAGCCTTACTTTGTATTGCATCAAATTAACACCCATGTCATAAGTTGACGTTGATTGGAATTCCTAAGTGTGAAGGCTTTAATCCAAGCCTTAACTTAAATTAGGGTTCTAATATCAATCAAAACTTATTTATGGTAGTGTATTTATGGTTCCAATAATCCATGGAAACTACTCATTAAACAAAACATATCATTAATCCATGACATATTAAGTTTAACATACACAATATTAATTTAAAGAATACTCATCGAGAAAAACTCTCAATCACTTAACATCCCTGAATTATAACTCACCCCAATGAGAGATTTACTCAGCCATTTTGATGTTTAATATTCTGTTTAAAATAATTATGATGATAAATTAAGAATAGAAGAAAAAGAAAGGGATTAGAAAAGAGTGGTACGTTGACACACACACACGAACGATGATGATAATTAAAAACGTATTTTCGATTGAATGAGGAAGCAAAATAAGGGAAGGGGATTGAACTGAATTTAAACTATTTTAATAACATAAATATTAAACTACAGAAGGTGGATGAGAATAAGAGATATTGAAGAAGTAACTTTCATTAAAACAGAATTACAAAGAAAGGACTTACAAAATTACAAAAACGAAGAACACAAAAGTAAGTGAAAACAAAGAGAGGAGGAAAGGTCTCTCAAGTGAAAACTTGAGTATTTCAGGTCCTCCCAAGCCTTTTATAAAGCTTTGGTCGTGCCAATATGATCTCCTCTCTTCTGAAATGCCAATCCCTCTCAAGGAGATAAGGGGAAAGTATTTATATCCCAAGGAGTGGACTGTTTGCATTCCCAATCTGTCCCTCCACTTGAATCGCCAATTTGGCTATTCAGAAAGCCGAATCATCAAATATCTCCTTCTTCAAAGTTGTAGACACTAATGTTTTACGACTACTCTCAAAAGTTGGAGTCATTTTGATTTAAGGATCAAAAGTTATGGCCGGTTGATTAAACAAACTTAAACTGTCCATTTCAATCCAGTCTTTTTAAAGTCCATAATGTGAAAGGGTTTTTTAATATTAAGATGCCTTCAAAGCCGAATGGTTTCTTCAACAAAGTCGGCCACCTATATAGACTCTTTCACACTGCAAAAGATCAGATCTATTTTATTCTTAAATCATGAGATATGTCATGAATACTATATTGATTTTAATTCTCGGAGAGAATGGTGGGCTGGACTTCAAAGCTTCATTTGGGCCCCTTGTACTTGGATTTGGGCCTTTCAATTTCTATACAAGATGACATGTAGTGTCCCCCGAATTATGGTGTAGAGTTAATGTTTTTGGATCTCTTTATTGAGCCCAGTAAATCAATATTCAAGGCTGGTGCAGTTTGTTCACAAATTCTTTGGTCTTGTTTGTGAGGACCATATGACCCTTCAAATGGAAGAATTGGATCATGGTACCTTCTAATAAAATGTTCTATATTGAAAGGAGAATCCTACAAAACAAGAACGACACAATTTGTATCAGTATAGTGATAGTTATTATTAAAATATTAAACTGACTCAATTGGACTACTTCTAAAAATGCTCAAAAATTATACTTAATATTAAAACATTAATATTTCACACAAATTATGCACATTTCATATAAAATAAATAAAGGGAGTATATAATAAGTCATGAAAATATTAATAACATCACTTCCACAATTGTGAATCTCATGGATGTCTCATTAACCCATCATTATTATTATCTACAGAATGCCACTTCATGTGTTCGGTGGTTTTCGATGACATGAATAATCTTTGAAATTGAGTCTTCAAAGGAAAGTAATGCAAAAACTTTGTAGGTGTGCTCATTTTCTTCTTCTCCATGAAATTATTTTCATTCAGACTTCCAATATCACCCTTTTCCTTCCATCTAGAAGAAGAAAATTTATTTCAATTCTGTGTACTTGAATCGTCTCCCCAATAAAGCATACAATCATTGGGACATGTATGTATTTTTGTATAATTTAGACCAAGCTTGTTAACAACTTTTTTCATATCATAAAAAGATTCTGAGATTTTTGCTTCAGGAAATGCATCACGAATCAATTCCAATATCATGGACATTTCCTTATTTGTAATTCCACATAGACATTTGATATGGTAAAACTTCAGCAGAAATGAAAGCTTTGAATATTTCAAACACCCACTATACAACTCTTGATTTCCATCATCAACTAAATCATGAAACACATTTTCCTTAGCGAAGTTTTCTCTTACATTTGGCTCTACAGAATCAAGAAGAGGATCCAATGATATGTGACAATCTTGATCTGCCTGTGTTATAGTCTCAAAAACATCACTTGTCACGTTGCAATTTGTAGCACCCTCTTCTGGTTGTTCTGATATGTTTTGATGCTGATAGTGGTGTCTTGCAGTGCCGAATGCTTCATTTATTAGGTTTTTCATTTCATTTTCCATTTTCGACGAACTTGGGACCACATTATACAGATTAACATCATTGCTCAATCTTTCTGTAACGTTCTATTCTCCATGCCAAATCTAACACAAATATTGAGAAGGGAATTGCTTCAGTATTAAATGTTCATAAACCTCATCTCTCTTCAAACATGTTCTAAATTTACATTTAGGACATGGAAATTTTATTCTCCCTTCAACGGATCGATTAGAAAATGCAAAATTTAAAAACTCATTCAAACCCTTAACATACTGAGGTGTGTTCCTCGGTAATGTGATCCAGCTTTTATCCATGTATATCACAATGTGCCTACACAAAATATACGATAGTGTAAGATTACAGAAACATAATATAATAAAGATGACCCATTGATCATATAGTATGCATAATATAATAAAGTTGATTCATTGATCACATTTACCACTTCAGACCAACTGAACAAGTCTGGTCTATAGGAGACAACGTCAACACCTCATTGAGGACCAGTAAGAATATCGATTTACAAACATATCATAACATGGTCGATCACACATTTATGTTGCCTCAAAAAACACCCCATTGACGTGTGATTGAAACCGATCATAATGCATTTTAAACCCGAGACATTATGTGATTGTTTAGGCTTGACCTTATATGTCCTCCAAGAGGAATGATGTTTCTCAATGGTTTCACACACAACCAGCCATATCAAAGTCGTATTTACAAGAAATAATTGAAGAGATTTAAGACATGAGACCTCAAAAGAAATTCTCGAATTTTTTTTCCATTTTTCAATTGACATCTTAGGTTGTGTTCATTCTACCAGGAATGACACATTTTTAACAAAAATGACAAGATTCTCCCCACTTATAGGGTGTCCTAGTTATCAAAATTAGTGATATATCAGCCACTAATAAGTTATCTATATCATATTCACATCATAAATACGTTTGATTCTCCTGTCAAGCACACTCATTATGTCATAACAATCATAAAGAGGGCCAAAACCAAACCGACTAGCATGCCAAAACACCTTATTATTTTTTAAGTCCTCCAATGCTTTGAGAAATAGTTGATTATTTAATTCATAGGTCACTCAACTCCGTAGATGACCCGACACCTTAAATACATCCCATGGTTAAATTATTTAACCGAACTCCATACATTCATTACAACATTTAGAACTCGACAGGAAAAACATTGATGTAAGCATGTTACCATAGGTTCCATAAGAAATTGGATGATTTGCGATCAGGAAGTAAACTAAGAAACATTGTCGAGTGTCTAAAAAAACACCTCCATTATATTATTCATCAAAGTATGGTTTCATCGTAAAATATGAAGACAAATTGAGTAGAAAGTATGATATAAT
Source organism: Viscum album (assembly GCA_963277665.1). Classification (NCBI taxonomy): domain Eukaryota; kingdom Viridiplantae; phylum Streptophyta; class Magnoliopsida; order Santalales; family Viscaceae; genus Viscum; species Viscum album. The sequence continues at coordinate 1,831,972,631 of OY728125.1, read as the reverse complement.
ATTGTATTCTAGGACAATTTCCCTTTTAATTGAATTATATAGATCAGGATTGAATATCATCAATTGAGATCCATGAAACAAATTGTTTATAAAATTGATTTGTGGTGGTGAAGACAACTAATAATTCACAATAGTCAATAGTTCAATTATCTAAAAATTGATAATATATTAGGGAGAAACATTTAATAGTAATGAAAATGTTGTTTTCCAAATAATGGAGATATTATTAATATAATGTCATTAGCCACCTCAAATGATAATGGTAATCATGGATGATCTATATATGATTTTAGATGACATTGAGCCATCAAAAACCTCATTTTGATAGTATGAATATTTGTCATTGTCTCTAAAACTCTAATAGTTATAATAATAAATTTATCAAAATTTTTCTCACAAAAATGACTTGAACATGAAGTAAATCCATAAAATAGTTTTATTAAATCCATATTCATCACTATATCAAAAGAATTTATTGTATAAAGACACAATTAGTAGTAAAATATCTTTACATGAGCCTCTAAAATAAATCACAAAATATTTTATCATTTCCTATAATGGTTGGATAAACCATTTCGATTATACATACAATTTATGATGATTAATATATTCCATTGAATACTATGCACATAGAGATTACATTAATGCACACCAAAACTAATATATAATCCTAGGAACCTGGTTAAACATAATTGATGGGTGTAAATTAATTTCTAAAATATTGAATTTGTAAACATATACCACTGTAATATATATAAAAATAGGGATGTGGTGGGACACCATTTGGAGACAATCCATAGTCACCCATATGTAATTTTGTTTTCATTTTATTCTTTGTAGACTAATGATACCATCCATAGTTATATGATCCCATGTCCAACTGAGAAATAGTAAGGAGATGAATGTACCCACTGTGAGTTGGCTTATTTCCATGAAAGATTAACATGGTTGGAATCATGATACAAACCCTTGAAAATTCCACATTTCACCATCCCACCAATATTTTGTTTTAAACCCTTTATACACCTTCTGGAATCCTAGATGAACAAACCATCTAAAATAATTGTAGCTATGAAAAATCTATTCCTAATAATCTATAAGAATAAATATTTGATATATAAACTACAATTAATATTTCTTATATAACCACCTTCCCTCAATGTTCTCCTCATGATTTAATTTTAGCCAACTATTCAATCATTAGTGGTCTGAGCATCAAAAAACATATCATTCAAATCAGTAGAGAGATAAACATGATATAAAATAGTAGAATTTCCTTTTTAAAATCAATCCAAATAAATATCAACTATATGAAATATCATATTTCATTAGCCTAAAGCTTATTTATCCAACTGATTATATAAATTCAAAATCAATTAATCTATTAAAAAATTACCTATACCCAAAGTATATAAATCAATTCAAATTCAAACATCTATATATAATACATTAATATATATTACCTTTTATTAAAATCCATTTATGATAAAATGTGTTTCATATACTTATGATTTTTGAACACTGTTAATTTCTCACAGAAAATATAATGATGACATGTATTCAAGGAATGATCCTCAGTATCAAATTTAAAGTCTTGAATCAGCTAAATTTTATCTGGTCGTCATTATCGACATGATCCATAAGAAATGACATAATCTCCTTATATAATAATATATCCCAACCCAAATCCTAATGAATCTCAATAGACGATATATGATAGTTCTGACTTTGTCAATGTAAGGAGGGGTGTTGTTATAAGATGAACCGACAACTCTTTACAAGTATTATGTAATTCATCATTCCAATTTTATATAATTCCTTTACTCATCAAATAAATCATAGAGGAGAAATGTTTTGAAATACCATAAACAAAGAATATATAATTATTTCTAGATTCATATTCTTTATCCAATTCCTTTAACACATGGAGTAAAAATTTCAATTAAACATGAATTAGGTATCAAATTAACAATTTTCTTCAAATTAACATGCTAAAACTTAAAGTAACAAACATTATAATTAAATAATAAACATATATTGCACAAAATATTGTAAAAAAAGATGAAAAATGTTGGAAAATTCACTTTGGGGTTACGGTCGCAGTGATAAGGGTCGCCGGGAGAAGGGGGGTTGCGGGTTGTCGGGGTCGCCGGTCGCCCGTTGCAGGCTCCGCCATAGGCGTTGTTCGTGGGGTCGCCAGATACGGAGGTCACGCGTTCGCCGGAGTCGTCACGGGGTTACCGGGGGGGGGGGGTTGCGGGAAGAAGGGAGCATGGGGTCGGGAGGGTTGGGGAAAACGGGGGTCGGGGTAAGGGTCAGATTTTTTTTAAAAAAATATGGTTTTTGCGGTGGTTTATTAAAAACTGCCATAAAACCTTTTTTGGAAAACGTTTAGCGGCGGTTTTGTGAACCGCCACTACAAAACCGCTGCTAAACCCTATTTCTGTTATAGTGACTGAAGAGCCAAAATTGCTTAGAAACTTATCCAAAATACATTTTATTCCCATATATCGACCACATCCCCTCTTGGTTTGAATTTTCTGAGTTATTGTTATACATTTTCATGAAAGTGACATATATAATAAGTTAAGTAAGAAAAAAGACAAAAAATGAACCTTCATTACCTTTAAATTTTATAATGATTTAGAGCATGGAAGAATCTACATAGTTTCGTTTATAAAAATTATTTTTAAATTTAAATTATTTTTTATCATGTTAATTTAACATTAATTTTTAGATAAGATATAATTACATTAATTTCTTAACAAACACTCACACATGGATTATTTAGTTAATAATTAAATAAGATAAATGATGCTAAAAACATTAAAAGTAAATATAATTTAAGGAATTATTGTGTTGCATTATTTTTTTAGAATAATAATTATTTTTCAAATATTTTAAATTAATATATTTTAATTCTTATAATTTTTTTATATTTTTTAAATTAAAATTAAATAAATAATTTCAAAATTTACATTAATGTTATTTTATAATAGATGATATTTTATTAAATGATTTAAAATTAATAAAAATCCTATATTCTTCTAAGAAAATTTTAAGTGTTAATAAATATAAAATATAGTCCATTTATGGACCAATTTATCTTTCATAATTAATGTATTGATCCATATATAGTAAAAACATTGTTTGCACAGTTCAAGTTAAAGTAGTGTTTTTGCGCGTTACATGCTCTTTTTTTAAAATTAATTTCCAAAACACATGAGACTAATATTTTTTAAATTATATATAATATTTAGAATTAAGTGGGTATATATTGTACAAAAAATCTCAATTAAATCTTAATGGTTAAATTATTTAGGATAGATCACTTGTTACTTTAATAAAAACTAAAATGAAAAAAATAATGAAACATAGAAGTTAAGGAAAAAATTATAAAAATACACTTATTTTTGTGCGATGTAGGTTTAGATCGACTATAATTCCATTTTAAGCCATTATGTTTCCATTTATGAGGAAAATGAGTTAAGTGATACCTCTCAATAGTGTTGACCTTTTTATATTTACAAGAATGTCATTCCTCCTACCCTATAAAAAGGCATTCTATCTTCCCATTCATTAAACCTATAAAACCAATTTGGATCATCAAAAAGCTACCCAAATAAGCTCCAAAATCCCTCCTCTCCACCTATAAGAATATCTTTGGGAAGAAATCCAACCAAGGAATCCATTTTGTGTAATCCAAGAGGAGTTATCCAAAGAATAGGTACCACCCTTCTTCAAGATCCTTTGGTTTTTTTCATTATCCAACACATAAAATATTATTATTACATGATTATATAATAAAATTACTATCCTAAATATACTTATATGTTTTTATTCTATTGGTTTAACAAAAAAATATGCACATTTCCATCAAATGGGTAATGAACATACCGTTCTTATGTATGTCAAACTACTGCCTCACGAAACTATGTTGTTCATTTTTACTTTACCACCTATCATGGGTGGGAATTATGATGGAAAATATATTTTTATATGATATATATGATATTTATGATTCATTTATTCCTATTTAATTATTATATAAAACATACTTTCATGATTTCCACTTTTTGTAAATGCGATAACTTCATTTGTTGACGTGTGGACTACCGCCTCCTCAAAACGATGTGATTTATTCAAACTTTACATAAAATGTATCGAGGATGGGTTTAGTGAAATTATATGATATATATGAAATAATAATTATTCTTTAATTATATATATACATATATTTAATTACTTTATTTATTTCAATACGACAATAAAATGGAAACAACATTCATGCATACGTACAACCTACCGTCTCCATGAACAGTGCATTCCGCTTCATATTTATATATTTTATAGATTATTATAAATATATATGTACCGAATACATATTATATTTATATCAGTTTTTACAATATTAAAATAATTAAATCATTATCTATGTTATAGGATCAACAATAACAAGACAAATCATGTACGAAAAACAAAGCGGATATTACCCGAAATGTAACATTAACATGGAGTAGTTAATAAACAGGAAATATAAATTAATAAAAAATGATATATAGTATTAGTTATAATAATATTTTTTTTATATTTATAAGAAAATTATATTTATTATAAAGTATTTTTTAACTTGTATAAATAAAGTCAAGACTTAAGGTTAGATAATTTCATCTCACTTTTTATTTCCATGAGATACATGCCATATTCACCACTCAATTCTTTTTTTTGGTATTTATAATTCAATAAAACATGTTATATAATTGATTTAATTAATTTAATGATATTAAAAGTTTATATTTATGTTATTATTTCATGGGTATGATGATTCAAAAGTTACTCAAGTTGTAAGGGGGGTTTTAATCTCAATTTTACTTCTGTGAGATTTACGCCTTATTCACCACTCGTTTATTTTTTATGGTGTATATAATACCCATGAATATATTTTATGATTATTATAATTTAATTTATGGGTATTTATATATCAATTTATTTATCTCTCTTTAACATGGTTTATGTTTCAAAAGTCACCAAATTGGTAAGGTTATTTTGTATCAACTTGCCTTCTTTGAGACACATGTTATGTTATGCACCATTATTCATTTATGAGATATATATACTAAAATTTGAAATGTTATATTATAAATATAATTATTTTCATGATATTATAATCTTCATGTAATATTATTATTTCATGTTGATTATGATTAAAATGTTTCAAAGTGGTATGAGACACTTTGAAATGTTTAAAGATTATATTCCTATAGAAATGTTTTAAACAAGCCTTTGAAAATTATTTTCCATTTAAGATAAAATACTTTTTTACAGTTAATATTTATTTGGGACATGATCCAATAATAAAATTAATATTTTTTCTTAAATGTTTTATGTTTTAACGGAATGATGTTTATAACTCCCATCTCTCTTCAACGTGTTATATGCTTTTGAAACCCGCTTTTTCATGGGTTACACTTTGATGAAGTGATTATGAAACCTATATATTTTCCATAGGTTATAATGTGAGTAAATTTTAATAATACCCATTTCATTTCATGGGTTATAATATGATGTTTATAAAACCCATATCTTTATATTGGTCAGGATATAATGAATGTTTTGTTATCTTGTGTCATGTGCATGTATGTTTTCATTATGTGAAGGGTGGAACCTATATCTACCTATAATGAATTGTGTAAATATTTATATCTCATGAGTATGATAGAAATATAATTATGAGTGAAATCAGTTCAGTATTACATGGATAAAATGAGGATTTAACTTCATTCAGTATGACATGGATGGAATGAGAAGTGAACATAGTTTAGTATGACTAGACTATAACGAGGAGTGAACTTAGTTCAGTATGATAGGGCTAGAGTAAGAAGCGAACTCAATTCAATAATACAAAGTTGGAATATTAAGTGAAACCATTTTAGTAATACATGGATGGAATGGGAGGTAAACCTCGTATAGTAATACAAGGATGGAATGGGAAGTGAACTCATTTTAGTAAAGGTCTTTGTCTACTAAGACGGTCTTAAGAGTCAACCTTGACTACTAATATGGTTTAGGGAGTAACCCATTCCAAAAATATGGCCTTAGAGTTAATACTTTACTACTATGTAAATCATTTTATATGTTTATGTGTTTTCCAAAATCACATATCTTATGTTTATGTTATGATCTAAGGGATTATTATATTGATTTCTTTATGATTCATATCTTATAAAATACCAATATTTATTCCATGAATCTTGATTATGATCTTTAATATGTAGGGTATGATCTTATAATGTTAATATCATATTCACATACCCTTATACTCATGTTATGATTACATATCTTCCTTTTTTACTCTTATTGAGCATCTGAGTCACCCCTTTCTTATGTTTTCTTTTCCCCAGGTTATGAAGAACGATTTTAAGTAAGAGTATTGAATGGGAAGATCTTTAAGGGAGATGTTGATGATCTTTCACTGAGTTATAAGATTATGTTTCCAAGTTTCCAAAGACCCTAAACTATTACGGTCCTCAGGTATTCATTTTTTAATGTGATGAATATTAATCTAAAATGATGTAATATCAATGTATTTTAAACCTGGGTCTCTATAGCTATCATAATTGATGTTGAGGTTTTTTGTGCCTTTGATATATCTGAGAATTATTTTTCTTCCAACAAATGTGATTCTTTTTTAGCACTCTGAAATATTTCACATAAAGTAAAAACATAAACAATGTTAGGTCTTAAAGTTATAAAATACAATAAACTTACAATTATCTTTCTAAACTATTTAGGATAAACTTCCTTGCCTTCTCCATCTTTATACAACTTGGTTCCCACTGAAATTAGTGAGGAAACTAGTTTAGAATTTTCCATGTTGAAGTTCCTATGAATTCCTTAGCATAATTTTCTTCAAAAAGAAAAAGTATTTATTCTTTTGTGAAATTTTTAACCGAATAAAAAATTTTATTACCACTAGAATGGAAATCTAAAACAACGTTTCATCTATTCATCAAATATTTGACAAGATCTTTCATTATTCCTAGAAAAGATATTGTCATCAATATAAACAATTATGATGAGGAAACAATTCTGGATTTCTTTAATGTAAATATTACTATCAACTCTCCATTTGTTAAAACATATCTTCCTAAATAAAGTATCCAATTTGGATTACAATTACATTAGAGGTTGTTTTATCCCATATAAGTATTTCTTCTGCTTACATACATAACTTGCATCTTTCCCAATAGAAAATCTACAATTTTGTTCAATGTAAACTTCCTCATCAAGATCACCATTCAATATTGAAAACTTACATCCATTTTAATTTTTTTAACTTCATTGTGAAGCAATAAAAAGAAAGTTTTTTATTGTTTCTAACCTCTCCATAAGAGAAATTTTTTCAACAAAATCAGTTCCCTCAATCCATGAGTAACCTTTGCACACTAATCTTTCTTTGTTTCTTATCACTTCACCATATTCATTCAACTTGTTCTGAAACACCCACTATGTACCAATAATTTTTTTTATTTGTTTTGGGTATGTGTTTAAAAGTATCATTCTTTTCTATCTGATCCATCGCTTCATTAATTGCCTCAACCCATTCTAGATGCTCAAAATATTCATTCACATCTTTTGGATCAAATTTTGAATATAAGGAATTTTGTGTAATAACTTATGATTTTCTTATTATTTGAACCTTTTAATGTTGATAACCAATAATGTTTCAAGGTTACACTTGATTTATCATACTAGGATGAAATTTTTATGTTTCTTCCTCATCAATTGAAATAGATGATTCTGATTCTTTATCTTGAGTAGGATTACCATTGTCAGCATCCTTATCAAAATTGTTAACAAACATTATTTTATCCAATTCATATTTCTTATATGTATGAGTCTATTTGTCTTCCTTAACATTTTCAATAACTTTCACATAAAAAGAATAAAAAATTCTTCCTATTTATTTGTGGAAACATGCTTATCCTCTTTCTTTTGGAGCATATCCAAGAAAAATTCCATCTTCACCTCTCTGATCAAACTTTCCATGGTTTCCACCTTTCTTCTTTACAATGCATGGAATCATAAATTTTTTTATGTGTTTAAAACTTGGAGCCCTTTCATAAAAAATTTTATATAGAGTTATATCTAAAATTGGTATATATAAACATTGGTTTTTAATATACATATAAATGCTCATGGATTTCCTCTAAAATTAATGAGAGCGACCATGTTCAAGTAACATAGTTCACCCCATTTCAACTAGAATTATATTCTTCCTTTCAGAAAAACCATTTTTTAGGAGGGTATATTGAAATGAACTCATGGAAAATTCCATGATTCTTTATATAAGCATCAAATTATTTATTTTATTATTCCCCACCGTTTTTCGTTATCAAATTCTTCACCAAATACTCACATTCTTTCTCAGCTTTCCTCCTAAAACTTTTAAACATTTTCCAAGTATCTGAATTATGTTTCGTATATATAACAAAAGTAATGTGAGTAAAGTCATCAATGAAAGTGATAATGTACTTATCTATATTACTTGATTTTTTTCTCTTTGGACCACATATATCGGAATGAATAATTTCTAGGGGTCATTTTGAATTAATGTCAACTTTCTTATGCACAAAATTTAAAATATTTCCTTTCTGAAAAAAAGTTCAATGACAATCTCTTTTTCTTAACATATCACAGATTATAAAAACACTATATTGCTTTTATAAATTCCTCATGTTTCTCTAAAACACGTGTCCTAGCATTTTAGGGTAAAAATGATTCTCTTCCACCATGCCTAACTAACAAGAGTTTTGTATTTCACCAACTTGAAATAACTTTATTTTAGTACGTTGGCCTCTTGTAACAATCTTTCCATCTTGATCACTTTAAAAATCCCATATTTTATAAAAAGAACTTTTTTGAATTCATTACAAAGTTTTGAAACACTAATCAAGTTATGTTTCATCCCATAAATAAATAAATATTTCTTTTACTTTAACTTTTCTTTCCCAATAATAGATAATCCAACACCTTTGATTCTGAGAGATTCATCATTTCAAAACGTCATATTTACTTATTTCAAATATTTCACATTCTTCAACAATTTTAAATATCCTATCATATTATAAGAATACCCACTATACAAGATCTAAGCTCTATATTCTTTTGTAGCTTTAAGAGCTATTTCAACAATAGATATTTTTATTTCCCTTTATTTATATTCAAATATGGCTTCTGAAAATTGTTAACAGAATTTTGTTGTAACTATAACAAAACAATACATATAGGTTGTTCAAATATTTTAAAAATAGTTTCCAGAAGATAGAACCAATTTTTAACTTTCACACCAACCTTCTCACATTTCTTCTGAACATCCTTCTCTGACTTCTTCCTTTGGGGAGATTTCCTCTCTTGAAACTTTTCTTTATATAGTTTTTGGAATAGTTTTAATGTTGTTAATTAAACCAACACATATTTTTTGTATATCTGAATCCACCACAATACAATAATTATCTATAGAAATAACATATTCCTATGAAACTTCCATACTATCCAGAGTTGTGATCATGTTTATCAAAAACCTCATTATTTGAACTTTGTTGACCACCAAACTTTCTATTTTCAATCAGAAACTTTTCATGAATCATGGTTTTCTTTTAAGAATGATCTGAACTAGATGTAATATAAATTTTTTCAGAATCATAATTTTAGGATCTTATAACCTCTCCACTTTTTTGGTATTCTCCATATACATAACTTTTGCATCTTTATTTTTCTCAAAAACAAGTCTGGATTTCTTCTCAACCTTTGAAGGTAACTTTGTATCCTCTCAATTTCACTATTCTCATAACTTTCACTAACTTTAAAAATAGAATTATTGAAACTAGTAACACTCTGTTATTATTTTGAAAGTTTTTTGGACAAGTTCCAACTCTTATTATTTTTTTTCTTTTAGCTTAACTTATAGATGTTCATTAAGATTGATTTATTTCTAAAGATATTTATTCAAATCATCAATATATTCAATCAGCTTGAATTTTTTATTAGGATAACATTTTTAATTATTTGTTAAATATTTTTCATTTTTCAACTTCCTGATTTCTTTCTCAATCCTCCCAATATTTCTTAGACATTATTTCATTTCTTCTTTAAGATTAAATTATAATTTTGTTTATTCTTGTTCTTTAGAATTGTTTCTTTAGAACTCTTCATTGTTTATTATTATAATAAAATTATTCTCTACATCGTTATAAAAAGAATTTTTGGATCCATATTCACTATCTTATTCTTCATCATCTTTATATATGAAAATTATCCTTTTGGATTTGGAGAATTTTATATCCTTCTATTTGGAATAAGTTTTATCCTTATCACCCTATTTATTTCATAAACTTCTTGGAATTCTTTATTCTTCATAACTATCCATTTCTTTCTTTCTTCAAGGACAATTAGTCATAAAGTGCTTGATAGATACATATTAAAAACACTTCAAGAGAAATTTTCCATAATATTTTCCTAAACCTATTCTAAAATTTTTAGAAAATAAGGATAAAATTTCATCATGATTTTTACATACATCATTTTCAGAATTAGAGTCAGCAACACTATCTTCTTCAAGAATATTCTTAATATTTTCTTTCTTGGTAGATTTGAAAGAAATTTATCTATAATATTATTATTTTTCTTTCATAACTTTATCCCTTATAATTTAATGAGAGTACTATAAATATCATTCATAGATAGAGTTTCAAGATCTATATCTTCTAATGAGAAGACTTTGGCATAAAACTTTTCAAGAATAATTATTAAGATCTTTTAAGAACTGTAGAATCCTCTAAAGTTTCACCAAGAAATATGATATTTCTAAAAATGTCATTAACCATGGTAAAGAAGTTCCCAAAAAAAATTCATACTCAACCATTTTAAGTTCTTCAAACTTCAGCCTCCAGATTTTTAATTTTTCATTCTTTATATTGCCTTCTTGAATGTTCTTCAACTTATCCCAAACACCCTTGGCAATTGAAACACCCTTCAATCTTAAAAACTCGCTTTTAGAAGGTGATGAGTGTAAATAATTATTATCTCTTCCATAATTATCAAGATTATTCTTGTCAATATATATAATAGGAACTTTATCATCAATAGGAGGGAACCCATCTATTTTAGCTTCAAGAACATCATACCCAAGGGACATAATATAAGGAAACATTCTATCTTTATATATATGATAGTTCTTAACATCAAAGACCAAAATACCTTTACTGTTGACACAATTCAGATTCTCTATAAAATTCTCTTCAAAATATTATAAAAGTGTAAATGAAGGGAACCTTCGGCTTTGATACCAATTGAGATTTACTAGTCAAGATCAATGTAACACTGAGAGAGGGAGTGGGTGAATCAGGGATATTTTTTGTAATTTTCCTTTCTTTTGAACCAATATTCACCTCCTATTAAAGAGTTTTTACCTTAAAAAGAAAAAAACAACCACACATCCATAGGAACACAAGATTTTACAATGTAAATTACTCAATAAGAGTATCTACATCCTTGGTATAGAATGGTAACAATCCAATATCACACAATCCACTAGAAAACAATACTTTTGCATGGATATAACAAGTTGGATATGCCCTTAAACTCATGTAGCACTATGTTCAATACAATAGTCCATGTGATTCAAGTAGAAAGAAATGATGTAATAAAATTTTTGTAAAAAACATCTTATAGTGCAGCTTGATAAACTTTCAAAAATAATATCTTCCAAAAAATTATTCACTTTCTTACCCAGCAACAGGTGAGAACTTCTTCTAGACTTCATAATGACACTCAGTTCGATTTCCCAATCCAATTTTCCAGCCATATTTCTTAATAGATAAATATAATCCTATCAGAATACAACTAAAATAGTTATAAAATATTTCTTATTAATTTTAGAAATCACAGTATGATTTCTCATTCTGATTCAGAAACACTGATTACAATCTTTTCTCTTCTCCTTTCCTTCTTCTGTAAGAAAAACTTCCTTAAGAAAAATTAATTTGAAAACTTATTATCCCAATAACTTCATAGTTTATTTCTCCTATATTATAAATATCACTCATTTTAGGAAAGTACAAAGTACTTCCTCTATTTATAGGTGATCCAAAATAGGTTTGGGTAGGATTCTAAAAAATTTTCCCACTCAAATAAATTTCCAAAATTTTAAAATTTACTTGAATTTTGGATTCAATGTTGAATTATTATATGCTTATCAACTATTCTAAAATATTATTAAACCTTATAGAATCTTCTAAAGACTTCATATTGCTTCAAACTTCTTAAAATTCTTCAGTCATATTTTGATTCTAATCTCTATTATGATTTTTCCAATATGATGAAGACATTTGGTCACTCTGATTTTCTTGACCCACTTGAAAACAAATCATAACTAAAGGCATATTATTACATTACTATGCACAAATTAAAAGAAAAAATAACATATTAAAACACATTTCTTCCCATTACAATGCTCTGTACCAACTTATAAAAACAAGAGAAAACATATTCTTTAAACTTCAAGATCCACTTGAAAACACTTTAGTATCTCCTTTAAACTCTTCAAGAAAGATTCATAAACCCCCTTTTTAACAATAAAAAAAATATCTAAACAAGTCTCTTATTATTGTATTCTCTATATTGATGATCCTACTTCTAATATAGATATTGGTGTTATCCAGAATTTGATAGATCGATGTCTGCCTCCCTCTGATTTCTCGGTGTCAACTTCAGTCTAATGGATCTTAAACCATTTGATAAAAACTATTGAAAAAAATAGGAGTTAATCTTTTGTTCTTGACCCATATGAAAACATATCATAGAGAAAAAACAATTAAACCTAACAAAAATGGTTGACTACATTGTTGATTAATCTCTGATCTCATTTTTCATCGGTCCCAACAAACTTTACTTTTCTTATTATCGAAAGGTCCCAACAACTATCAAATAGTTCTTCATATGGTTAAATTTTAAAATAATAATATAATCTAATGATTAGTGTTAGGGTTACTATTATGATCGATGAAATTATGTGTCTAATGGACCATTGTTATTAAATTCAAATTCTTTCCTTTTTTGATTATGATAATGTTCCAACATTTTTCTCTAAAGATTTGTTTCTTGTGGATTATTGGTATAACTAAAACCAACATCTTCATCTTCCCACATTCCAAAAAAATATATTCTTCTACAATATTATTCTTTTAATCCTGAATTCTTTATGAATTTTGAGAACTTTTAACACCATCTTCAGTATCATCTGACTTATAATGGAAAGTATTGTAACTTACCATTATTCAATCATCTTCTTTCTTTCCCTAATATGAAAACCAATCTAATTGGAATCACTTATTATACCCTTTTACTTCATAGGGATTGAATCATAAGTTTTATATAATACTTATGATTTACAAGAGAACCAAGAACATCAAAGCATCTTTAGACTTCATAGGAGTTGAGAAGACTTCGATACAACTTCTCATTACGATTATCACTTTATTTTTTCAGACCTAAGGAGAGTATGGTGATCCGTTTCTCCTAGAAAACTTCATCACAAACTAATGTAATTTATTAATAATTTTGATTCTTATTTAAAAAATATGATTGTGATTATGATCATCATATTTTACAAAGTGAGGTGATTTCATCTTCTTTGACAATTTCTTGACCACAAAAGACAAGTATTTCAATTTTTTTTCAACTTAAAAAACAACTTATAGCTAAATCAGTCCCAAAATGATTATAATTTTGAGTTATATTATAGGTATGAACTATAATGTAATTCATTATTTCCATATGAGGTTGATAATTTTTTTTCAAGGATTTTAATTTTGAGCTTATGAATGAAAATATTATAGAGATTAATTTCTACAATTATGACTGATGGGTATTTTGTACCTGATTCATGCTCAAATTTACCTAAGAGTAGAAGGTATAATGGTCCTTGTAGTCTAGCTTGGGTTGTTCAATACTTTGAGACCTAAGAAGTAACCTACAGACATGTACATTATATGGATTGTTTTTGGATATGAAGTGGCCAACTTGGGTTGATTTAAGATTGTTTTAAATGAACTCTAAGAGACTTAAGTAAATTCAATTTAAAATAATGAGTTGATCCTAGGTTATCACTTGGGGTGTATTGGACGTATTCCCTTTTCAATTATTTCAATTTCTTATATTTGAGATGAGTTCATTTAAGGAGATCAAAAAACCACATCACTTAATGATTTTATACCAACACACCATAATACTAATCACCTAAACACTTGAATTATCAAATTTTTGAGCACTCCAAGGTAAAGGTTTGTATTAGCATTTGAAGTATGTGGCCTTAAAATTCAACAAGGACGAAGAAGTTTTAAAATCATCAAATAAAAATCTCAATTAAAAGAAGTTATTATACATTAATGGGTGATAAATAACGTCCAATACAACCCCTTGATACTACCTCAGATCAACCCATAAGTGGGTTATCCCTCCATTGATTCAATGGTTTCAATGGAAGCAGGAAGTATACTCATGAGGGAGAAAATGAAAAAGTAAAAAAAACAATGAAATAACGATCACTGAACCATTGTGTGATAATTTCACAAGGTTTGGTGTGAATAAATTCACACCATGAACCAACGATATCAAATTAATATTAATAACAACATAATAAGATGATAAGAAGAACTTTAATTAAAAAACTTAAGTGAATTGAACAACTTACATGTGAAAGACAAACTTGAGACAACAAAATCACAACATAACATTACAATGAAAGGAAACTCAAAAGATGATAAAATCCTCCACCACCACTACCTTAAATAGGAATTTTAAGAGGCTTGGGGAGATCTCAAAATAGTACAAAGGATCCCACTTGAGTATGGTAGGCCTAGGGTGGTGGAAAGTAAGGGAGAGGAGACTTTTCCACCCTTGACTCGAAGTTGCAGCCAGCTTGCTTGCACCAAACAGAGGCTCCTGGAAAACCTTTATAGATGGAAGAATTTGAGTGGTCCATATAAGACAAAAAGGAATCTCCATATTTCCTCTAGTTCTCTTTAAAATTTCATCAAAAATTAATATATATTTTTAGAGATATGATTAAATTGGTGGGATGCTTTTATGGGCCTCAGAATCTGGCTCAAAATTTTATCTCCAAATTGGGTCGTCTTAATAACAACCATGGAAGCCAAATTAGCATTGGATCCTAAATAACGATTTGTTCCTATATATTTCTTCTATAATCCCATGAAATTTGGGCTTCATTGGGCCTATATGTTGGGCCCCACATTCTCATCAGTGGGATGGTGTCTAATCTTCCTTCCCCAGAATTGTTTGCATGAAATCCCATTTTGGTGGTCTTCCAATGTGAATCTTTCAACACTCCACAAGTATGAATTGTTCCCCATATAATTAGAATCCTGAAAATTAAATATTAAAATAAAATCAAGATCATTGGGTACTTTAAATGATGTTAAAAAATGTACCACATCATAGTGCATTTTAAGAAGGAATTACAATCATAATGTCAAATGATGTTCGAAGTGTAAAATGCACTAAAATGGTGTTTATGAATAATAAAGAACATGAATATTATATATATTAACAATTTATATTTACCTCATTTAGTGGATAATTATTACCAAGTGTTCATCATTTAAGTATACTAATAAGAACAAAATCAAAAATAAAAGATAATTGATGAATGATGAATTATATATTTGTGTTGGAAATGGGGTAAGAGTTTATGCATTATAGTTTGACACTTATAAACATAGTCTACCATGTATATTAATTATAGAATTAGAAAACTATTATTATTTTTATACAATAGAAAAAAATTGAATTTTTTATCTTATTTGGACAAGAAGGGATTTCCATTAGTTATATATATATAAATAGAATTTTCTATGGAATTGGTTATATGGTGAATGGTGTATATATCAGGGATATAGATAATCCTATATATAATATTTATAATTAGAATGTTAAAGTTTATTATAACACCAATTGTCTTTATCATTGTATCCTTAGACATATAAATGAGAAATGCATCGAAATAATCCAGAGAGTTGGATCATTGGAATCATTAGATTATAAATTATATAATAACTGTGAATTTTATTTATTAGAAAAAATGATCAAATCATATTTTAGTGTAAAATGGGATAGGTCTAGTGGACTACTATATCTTATACATAGTGATGTATGTGGACCAATGAGTGCTCAAGAAAGTGGTAGGTATAGATGCTTTATAACCTTTAATGATGATTTTAGACAATATGGTTGTGTTTTTATTATGTGACACATGTTTGAAACATTTCAAAAGTTCAAAGAGTTTCAAAAAAAATTATAGAATCAAATGATAAAAAGTATTAAAAATTTTCAATATGATTATCATGGTGAATAAAGAAGTAATGAATTCATTGATAATATGATATATCAGGTAATTATTTCAAAAATCACTCCTCCTAGAACACAAACTTGTAATAGTGTGTTTGATAAGAGGAGTAAAACCATGTTAGTCATGGTTTGATCAATTACAAGTCAGTGTAGCCTTTTTTTATCATTATGTGGACATACTCTAGAATTAATATGTTTAATACTAAATAAAATTTTATATAAAGAAGTTATAAAGGTTCCATATTATATATGGTCTAGGAAATATCAAAATATATATTTTATTTGGATTTGGCTTGAGAATCATATGCACTTTTTTTTGGTTTCTGATAAACTTAACATTAAATTAGAAAAATGCTTATTTTTTGGTTATCCCAAGGAAAATATGGAATGTTTTTTCTATAATTCTAATGAACACAAAGTGTTTGTGGTATGGAATATTATATTTATTAAGAAATAATATATAACTCGAGGTATCAGTGGGAGTAAAGTTAAACTTAGAGATTTTTAGGACTAAAAAATAAGAATTATTCCTAAGATGAAGGATAAGCCAGTTCCATAGAGTTATGAAACAATTTGACTTAGGATATATAATAACCTTGTAGGGATAGTAATATTAATATATATCTTAAGATATATGGACATATTATGGTAAATGATGATGAATTAATGGTTAAATATGACGAACTTACTTTCTAATAGAAGGTTATCAAAAGTTATGATTCTGAAAAATGGTTGAGATTCATGAAAAATGAAATAGACTGCATGTACAATAACTAAGTCTAGAACATGATGGGTTAACCTGATGGGGTGAGTCTTAAAATCTATAACTGGATTTTATATAAGAAAATTGGCATATATTATAGAGTATATACTAATAAATGACATATGGTAGAAAAATGCTACAAACAAATTCATAGTACTAACTATAAAGAAACCTTTTCTCTAGTGGAAATGATAAATTCATTTCTAATATTTCTAGCCACAATAGCTCATTATAATTATTATATATATCAAATTGATGTTGAAACTACTTTCCTCAATGATATTTTAGTTGAGGATGTGTATATAATATAACTTGAAGGTTTTTAAGTTCCAAATGGTACTGATAAAGTTTTATATTTGTAAATATATATTTATGGATTAAACTAAGATTATCAGAGTCAGAATATTTGGTATTAAATTTAAATAAAATATTTTGGTTTCATAAAAAACATGGATGATTATTACATATACAGTTGGGTTAGTGGGAGGGTTGTGATATTTCTAGTATTGTATGTGGGTGGTATACTACTTATCAAAAATGATGTCCTGAATTTATATTCTATATATACGAGGTTGGGAAAATGATTCTTGATGAAAAACATGGGTGGAATAACCTAGATACTGGGTATGAACATCTATAAAGATAGATCAAATAGTTTTCATAGACTAAGTCATAATTCATATATTGGTAAAGTGATAATGGATCTATCAAGGAATATATATTATGAAGATTCAAGATAATTTCAAAGAGTTATAAATTATATATATGATTCCTTATGAATCCAACATAGATATTTCATATATGTAATAAACTAACACAGAATAACCTAACATATCACCCAACCCGGCTTTCCACATGGCTCGAAGAAATTCCCAATCCCCACGGGCTGCTAACTAGTTCTTGTGTATCAAGAACAAAACCTAGGAATTATTTTAACCTTTAAATCAGATTAAACACCAAGGATCCCATTTATAAATTTGGCATGAACCATCTATATATTTTACATCCACTCCATAAAAATAAATACATGTGATATAAATGAAATAATAAATCAAAGTAACTCATAGTATTAGACAATAAAAAAACTCATGCATGACATCATAAACATAAATTGAACATGGAAAAAGAAACCAAATATAATATAAAAAATAAATTTTTTTCCAATAAGATCAATACATAATGATCCCAAAAGATAGAATAGAACCAAAATGATACCAAAGTCTCCTCATGACCCTTGTTCACTCACTATGTCCCAAAACCGATCACTAATCATCCAACCCAACCATAAATCTCACTAATAACTAACCAAGGAACTTGATAGAAAACATAAGAGTCACATACACTAGATTGGGCATGTAAGGTGTGATCAAAACACACCCAGAATGATTTCACCAAAGAGTTTTTGACATTTCATTTTAAAATACCATTTCAGTAATGCTTGTTTCAATATAAATAGGAAAATAGGTTTTTCATATGCCTATTAAATAAAACCAAACATCATTCCTTAATTAAATTTTATAAAAAAATATCCCCATTCTTAGAATAAGAAAGGGCAGATCGAAAATATTTTTAACTAAAACACTTTTAAAGCGAAGATTCAATATAAAACTTTTATGAAATAATCCCAAATTCATTATATCATCCCAAATATTTTTTCCAAATATAATTTTCTTGAAAAACACACCACTTTAATTTTAAAACACACTTCTTAAATTATTTTAAAATTCCATTTAAAAGTGATAAAATCTATAAATAAACTAAAAGTATAGATAAATACAACCAAACATCAATAAGATATTCAAAAACACCTATCCAAAGTAGTGGTGCATTGAAGTAATCTAAGGGTAAAGGATATAAAAATACATATGTATCGGGATCCCCTAATCCATCCTAAAATGGATTTAGCATCATGGGTAAATCCTAGAGATCTAACTATAATGATAATAGACCCATACTCTTCAAACAAACTCTATATAGGGGTCCCTTAGTGAAACCCGAATAAACCTCTCAACACGCCTTAGGGTCATTGAGTAAAAAATAAAACCCCAGGAGGGAACAATTATACTAAATCACTATCTATTTTTTTCACACCTTACTAGTGTTATGCACATTAGGATATTATATTATCTACCCTTGTTATCATGAAAAGGCAATGGAGGTGAGCAAAAAATCATTACAAAAAATCACCATTTATTAAAATAAAACATTTAAATTAAATCAAATAACACCTTTTAAACCTTTATATGGAACCAATCCTTTTAATATATACACAAGAAACAATAATAAACATCCATATAATCAATCTCCCATGAGATCTCAATCCATAATAAGCTATAAAAACACTAGGGGCACAACAGTGGGTCTAATACATTTTACAAAAACTTCATTAAAGTTCCAAATGAGAATTCAAAATAGTCTCATAGTGAAAATAAATTTTATCCACAATTTGAACTCCAATTTTAAATTATAATTTTAAAACCAACCATTTCAAATCATATTGAAAACAATTTAGGACACACATACTCTTTAAATCCAAAACAACAATTTTAAGAACACAAAATTTTCCATTTCACAGACACTAATAGGGTCAAAAACCTTAAACCATTTCATTCAATTTAAATAATCCTATTAGAAATCATTAAAAAACACATGGAATTTAATTTTTTTTAAAATAAATAAAATCCATAGAACCCCTTTAATACAAGAGACCAATTCCTAAAAAAATTATGAAACCAATTATAGATATCACATATACATTTCATCAAACAAAATAATCCATTAAAACTAACAAGAATTAAATGATATGAAATTTAAAGGAAACACATGGAAACATATACCTTTAATTGAGTAGAACCATTTTTAAATGTGTCACCTTCAATAGAGAACACTCAAAAAAGAAAAAACACATCCCCTGTGAGTCATAGTAAACAAAACCATGTATTACACCCCACCCTAAACCCTATCCATGAACAAAAGTTCAATGAGGGTTTTCTAGAGACATCTAAATCAAGAGATAAGGGATATGTATAAAGAGAAAAGAAAAGGAAAGAGGGATTATTAGGGAGAAACCCCTTGGAATCTGCATAAAGGAAGCTCTAAAAATGAAGAAGAAGAAGTGAGGGGAGCTCCCATCACATGCTTAGGTTGGCCGAGAAAGAGGATAAAAAAAGAGGAAAGGGGTAGTTAATGTGAAGGGGAAGCAATAGATTTAAATTTTAATGAAATATGGGAATAATGCACAGTTTGGCCACATGGTTTGGTAAATTGTGCACCAACCATATAGAACCCACTGGATAGAAAAAATTCTCTCACATGATTTTTCCACATGATTTCTACTAACCGTGCATATATGATTTCTTTTGGAATTTACAAACCTTTAAATCAAACTCTCCAAAAAATTAAATTACCCCAAAATAACATAAAATGATATAAAATATTAAAAATAGTGAAATGAGAGTGTTGCAATTATCCCCCACCATACCAATTTGTTTCCCCAAAAAGTCTTTGATAAAAGTACATGCAAATGAAGACTAAAAACCTCAACACCCATATAAGAGGTGGGAGGTTTAGAAAAAAACTCAAAAATATAATATGATAAAAAAAACCTAAAATTATTAAGTTTTCCATATAATGGGATAATATGATCAAATACCAGAAATATATCCAATCATAAAAAACTTATAATCATCAAGAATAACATTATAAGGAAATAGAGACCTATTATAGGTCTCCCTACATTTATAATTCATTCAATGTGGTGGAAGGATGGACAACCTCTAAAGGGAACTACAAAAGATAGTGTTACCTGAATGACCAAAATTCCTCAAAACATCCCCAAAGGAACCACCAAATGTCCTGAAACACAACCAAATACCATGAAAATGACTCAAATCCATAAAATTTCCCAGGATAGGGGACATCCAAATGATTAACCAATAGGTAACCCAAGGCCATCACATCCACTACATCCCACATCACTAAAAAGGAACAGATAACTACATGAAAAGCATGCCTCAAAAAAATAGGTGACATGAGTTTGCAACTTGGATCATAAGGTTGAATAGAAGGGGTGATCAGAGACCTCATACATAGTTCACCATCTCATGAAGAACCTAATAATATCTAAACTGACATTTTTCATTGCATAATCTTAACCAGTTATATGTCCATTATATTCACCCAAACCATACACACAAACTCACCCACATCCAATCCATAAAAACACAAACATAGGAAGCATCACATGATAAACTCAAGAAAAAATATCAAACACGAAGGTATAATAATGATTAAAACCACAATAAAAACTCATACAAGAGGAACCATAATCACTAAGTGAAAATAACCACAAGAAACTTGATCTTTTCCAAACTAAATGAGCATAATCCTTATGATATATGATCACAAAAAACCACTATATGAGGCTCAATATACCAAATTTATAAAGGTGATATATCCCAATTCAACTTAAATAGAACCATGATCACCATGGAGAGAAATATGGTGACTCAAAAAGTCCTAAAGTAAAGAATATTTTGGCTCCACCACTTTATTCAGAGTTTGGGTAGAACCAAAAACCAGAAGAGTGATTTCTGAATAATAAAAGGATTTACCCAAAGGATCATCCTCAAAAATATACTTCCAAAATTTCCCATGAACTTTATAGGAGGTAAAAATGAATAACACAAAAAATGAATCTGACCCATTCACATTTCACAACCAAACAAAATAGTCCCACTATACACCAAGGGAATAAATCCAAATACAAAATGCAATGAAAAAAATATATAAAAAAAATCCTTAAAAAACCCATTTTACTTAAACCACTCTTCTTTTTCAAAAATATTTAATTCATTTTTTCAAATACATCGACTCTTTTGTAAAAAATCCATTTTCATTAGAATTTTTTTTACTATACTTAGAAAAAATAAAATTTCTTTTTTTAAAACAATTTATTTTCAAAAAGAGAATACAACAGACACATGTTTTTAAAACTTCCCAATTATTTAAAATAGAGAATAAAATTCCTTTAAAAAATATTTTATCCAAAATACATAATGAAATCAACCATTTCTAAAACATTTCAAATTAAACAAAAATTCCTATTTTAAAAAAATGTACTTCAAAATATTATTTCACAAAATCATCCTTTAATTTAAAATAATCCCCCAACTAAAATGAAGGTATGGAGAAAATGATTTCAAAAAAATTTCATAACAATCCAAATTCTCTTATTCCCTAAAAAAATTGGTTTTAAAATCAAACCACTAAAATAAAATCTCTTTTTCCATCAAAATAAATTCTACCATAACACAATTTTATTTTCAAATCCTAGGGAAAAATACAAAGCACAATGAATCAATTAATAATTCCATCCAATAAAAACAAACCACCATAAACCACCACAATTATACTCACAATAATGGTAGGCACTATTTGAGTCAATTCAAAATACAAGGGACCCAAAACATATTATCTTGGATGAAAGAAAAACTATGAATAGTTTGGACACATAGTTTAGAGAACCATACGCTAATCATGAAAATATGACTGTCGTGTTTGTTGACTCATATTCACAAGCTCTATACAATTTTCTAGATCATGTGAGCCAACTGTTCAACTTTGGTTCTTTTCCTTTTTTCACCTTCAATGTTACAGAAAAACCTATAAATAACTAGTATAATCAACATGGATAAACCTATCATCACATCATATAAATAAATTGATAATAATATAAAACACTATTATATTCAAGAACAAAACCCCAAATACCCATGGTAACCCAAGGTTTAGGGTGACAAGATTTCTTGATACTCTCCCCAAACCTACCTCTTGAGTTTTGAAACTCTTATACCCATACTACATGATTTCCAAAATAAGATGAGGGATTTTCAAGAACTGAGTCCTTTAATAAAAAAAGTCTATAATACCATTTTATAACAAACCATCCTTGGCTGACCAAATAGATCCCCCGACCTATCTCACCACATGGCCCTAAGGGCATTCTAAATCCTCATGGGCTAAAAACTAGTGATTGATTATCAATAATGAAACCTTTAGAACACCCTCTAAATTATATTAACCAAAAAAGATCATATTTTGGAATCTAGTATGACCCATACATATATTTCATATCCATGAAATAAAATAAATAGATTAAATATAAATGAAATAATAAATTAGATCAACTCACATTAGCATAAAATAAAAAACTCATGCATGAAATCATAATCATAGACAGGGTAAGGAATGAGTATCCATATATAACACAAAAAAGAAAGTTTTTAGCCTACAAGGATGATAAATAATGTTCTCTAAAGATGAAATAAAACCAAAATGCCACCAAAGTCTCATTGTGACCCCCATTTCCCAAAACTGGACACCAAAAGTCCTACCTGACCAAAGCACCTGGGAAAAAAATATAATAATGTATACACCAAATTCTGTATGCAGGGTGTGAGAAAAACACAACCAGTAGGATTTCACTTAATAGTTTGTGAAATATCCTTTCAAAAGGCAATTTCAATAATTATAATTTGAATATAAATAGTAAAATAAAATTTTCACATGACCAATAAATAAAAATAAACATCATGTCATAATTCCATTTTATAAACCCCCCCTTTTTATAATAAAGAAGGATCCAAAATCTTTTTAACCAAAACACTTTAAAAGTGGGAAGAGGATTCATTAAAATTTTTCATAAAACAAGTCTAAATCCATTTCCTCTTCCCAAAGAATTTTCCAAACATCCATTTCCTGAAAAATAAATCACTTTAATTTTAGAACACACTTCATCAATCCTTTTTTAATTCTATTTAGAATTGAAAAAACCATAAATAAAGCTATAGGTAAACATGTATGACACCAAATATCAATAAGACATGCCAAAACACTAAACTAAAGTAGTTTTTTCATGAATAAATCAATGGGAATGAGATAAAAACACAACATATGTATTAAAATCTTCTAATTCATTGTAAAAAGGATCTAGAATAATGGGTAACCTCTATGGATCTAACTAGAATGATACTAAACTTGGAGTCCTAAAAAACACTCTATATAGGGCCCCCCTAGTGAAGCTATAACATACCTCTAAATGCCCCTTAGGGTTATTGAGTACAAAATAAACACCTATTAAGGGATAAATATTATAGAGAACTAGCTAGGTCATGAACACTGCACTAGTGTAACAAACATCTAGATCTCTTATTAGCTACTGAGTTTTTAATGATAATATAATGGATGTGAGAAAACAATCATAAAAAACCATAAACCTTTACTAAAATAAAACATTTACCTTAAACATCATCTCACCTCTTACACCCTCACATGAAAAAACCTCGTTTTCATCCATGAATAATCAATAATAATAAACATACATATAATTAATCTCCTATGATGTCTTAATCCTTAAAAAGTAATCAAAACAAAATGGCCTCAACTAAGGGTCTTACACATTTGAGAAAACTTATTTAAAGTTACAAATGGTCCTTTAAAATAAGACCAGAGTTCCAATCCATTTTATCCACCACTTAAAACCCAATTTAAAACAATACTTTAAAACTAACCATTTCAAATCACATTAAAAAAAATTTAGGACACATATAATCTTTAAATAAAAAAACATTTTAAGAACACACATTTTTCCTTTTTATATACCCAAATAGGATCAAATAGATTAAACCATTTCATTTGTTTTAAAAAAACCTTTTAAGAATCATTTAAAAACTCTTGAAATTAACAATATCTCTTTAGAAAATTACAAAAAACCATAAAAACCCTTTATTCCAAGTGAATAACTCCTAAAACATTTATAAAACCCATTTTGGTTATCACATATAAATTTAATTTAACAAAATAAGGCATTGAAATTACCAAGAATTTAACAATAAAATATTTATATTAAATGCACAAAAACACCTACCTTGAATTGAAAAAACCCATTCTGAAAACATTTTTAAATGTGTCTCCCATAGTAGAGAACACCCAACAAAAAAGAACACATCATATTTGAGCTATAGAAAATAAAACCTAGGATTAAAACTCACCACAAACCATATCTATAACCAAAAATCCCATGAGGATTCAAATAAGATATATAAATTAATAGAAAAGGGAGAATAGAGAAGGAGAAAGAGAAAAAAAAAGAGAAAAGAGAGATTATCAGAGAGAAACCATTTGGATTTAGTCAAAAATTGAATAAGAAATAGGAGTAAGGGGAGCTTCCATTGTGTGCCTAGGCTAGCTGACTAAGAGAATATGGAAAGTGTAGAAAAGTATAGAAAAGAGAGGTTAATTTAAAGGGGAAATGGTAGATTTAACTTTTAATGAAATATAGGAAGACCACATGGTTTGGTAAACCACACACCAACTATACAAAATCCATTAGATAGATAGAGTTCTTTTGTTTGGTTTTTACAAACTGTGCACAAAACCTTCATAGAGAAAAATTCTTGATTTTCAAAAATTTCAAATGAAACTCTTCAAAAAATTAAATTACCCCAAAATAATATAAAATAATATAACCATATAAATATATAAATAATAGTGACATGTGGGTATCATAATGTATTCCTTGCTTTGTAATTTAATTGATATATCTTATACTATAAGCATAAAATTATATACCAACCCAATCCTAGTGAGAGACATTAGGTTTATGTAAAGAACATTTTTAAGTACTTAAGATGATGTAATGATATATTATTGGTATTTTACAATGATTATTAACTCATTGTAAAATGTTACATTGATGCTAGTTTCTAAGATGAAAAAGTTGATATTAGATCCCAATCTGATTTATTGTTTTTCCTCAACAATGGATATATCAGTTGGAATATTTCCA
Organism: Viscum album; assembly: GCA_963277665.1. Taxonomy (NCBI): domain Eukaryota; kingdom Viridiplantae; phylum Streptophyta; class Magnoliopsida; order Santalales; family Viscaceae; genus Viscum; species Viscum album. The sequence goes on along the minus strand of OY728125.1, from coordinate 1,831,946,592 downwards.
AACATGCCACCATAGTAGACTCAAGAATAGAGGAAAAGTATATCACTCTCTTAGATAATAATAAAAAAACAATTTGGTTTAATAAGTCAATTATTGATCTTGAGGTGGTTTCTTGTATATAAGGACCAATTTAGATTCACTATGACAATAATAGAGACATTAATCAGGTCAGGGAACCACGATCTCACCCTTGGATAGAAAACATCCTTCATAAATACCCTTTTATTCAAGATATAATTGATAAGGTCAATTTAAAGATCTATTGGGTGGATATAAAGATGATTGAAGTGTATCTATTGACAAAAACATTATAACAACAAAAATATGAGGGTCTTGTTGAACCTATAGGAATAAGATACATGGGATATTGAATTTAATGGTGGTAAACTATCTTGTGATTTTATAATAAAGTCAATATCTATTTATAATTCATTCATGTATTCCAAACTTATTGAATATAAATGGTGGAATGAACCCCCCCCCCCTAAAATTAGGATTTTGAGTTATCCCTAATTTAATATCATCATATAATATTACAGGATGTGATTATATGTAAATATTATCATGAGTAAAATTATTATGTTTGATACAGATCCCAATCATGAGATAATAAGTCAAAAATTATTATCTAGATTGATTTGTGAAAGTATATCACATGAAATGTTATAAGGTCATTGATACACATAGAGGTGCATGATTATCATAAAATACGTATCACCTGAAGTTCGAAAGATACTTATCATGTGAAAATTCATACTTTGATACCTTTATTACACTATCCATGTGGTTGAGGTAATTATAAGGTGGTTGGGAATTTTGTTGAAAATGTAATTAGTTTAGTTCAACTAAGATAGGGTTTGTATGATTGTATGTTTAGAAAATATATGAAATCCTTTGACTGAGTGATTGATGAAATTCATGGAAATTCTTAGATAAGAGACATGTGATGTTATTATCTATTATAATTTTTGACATGTGATGAAATCATTGCAAGATAAATATACTTATAGAATAAAATATATATGATTTGGAAAATACTAGATTGACACATTCTATGTCTAACAGTCACAAGATATTAATGAAGAAGGAATTAGAAAAGTATACATATGATTTATATTACACATCTTATAGTGGAAATGTTCATATAGAGATATGAGTATTTTTGATTGAGATAATTACAAAACCCTTTTTATCTTAAGTGACTATGATGTTTTTCTAGAGGTATCTCTTTGCTTACATTTATGAATTTGGGAATTTTTATTTGTTTTTAATGTTATAAATATCTATAGGTTATCATAGTTAGACCTAAAAATAAGTATTACATTTTGGAGAAATTTTTTATTCCAAAATCAAGAGAGTATGAAAAACCATATCCAAAAGAGTTTACATAGATCCACAAGGATTTTTGACGTTTTTAATAAAGTCCTTATGGTATTTTAGTAAAAGTGAGAGATTATTGTATGTGTACCAAAATAAGTGAATTGTAATGTATGATTCACCTAGGTTGTCCTAGTAGGTTGATGAAATGACAAGTACAAGAGGGGGGGGGAGGGAATTTTATTCAAAAAGCTAATTAATAATTTTTCTAACACTTCAGTAAATAAAATGCCCAAAATTTTTAAACTCTGAATAATTATAGTACCAGAGAAAAAATATACAACAATAGTACAAGCTCAATAAAAAAATAAAACATCTAGAAGTTAAAAAAATAACTCAAATACATATAACTAAACCAATCATAATATAAACAATTCAATGAGAAAAAAATCCAAATAATGAATAAAAATTCAAATACTCCCATAAATTATATTATATTACCAAATAATTCTAGTAAAAATAATTCTTTTCTTTTAAACCAAAGAGGAAGGTGGATTAGTAGACCAGATTCAAGGTATCAAAAAGTTCCAAACACCGAAACTTATTTAACTAACCCAGTTGGTAATAAAAATTTCTACAGCAGGAACTTCTTCAATAGAAACATCAACAAAAAGTATCTCTATACCCAAGCATCTCTTTGATCTCATCAATCAATAGCAATTCCAAGCACCCAATACTTCATCAACCACCATAGTTGGTAAGGTACAAATTCCACTTATCCAACTACAAACCTATACTAAATATTACTATCTATTTTCTCAATCTATTATTTTATAAAAATAATATACCAAAATAACTTTTATAAATGAAATACCATTACAAGAATATTGAATAATTTTCATATTTTAAATATTTAAATTTAAAAATGACATTAAAAATATAGATAATAAATATTCAATCTTGTGAAATTTGAAATAAAAAAAACTCATATATTTGTTATGAATATTAAATTATCCATAATATTTTGATAGTGGTAACTAAATATCTCTAAAAAAAATAAGTGTGGTATGAGTTAAAATTAGTCCAACAATATGAATAATGTTTAGTTGTCAAAAATATTAAAAATTTAAAAATTTCAAGAATTATCATTATTTGAGAGAAATTTCAGATAAAGTGACAATTAATATTTTAAATACCAGTTCAACATAAAAATTGAAAAATAATACTGATCATATATGATGATCATCTCAATTTTATCAAATGAAGAATCTATTTTTTTAATTCCATTGGAAGAGAAATTGTGCCAATATTCAATATAGACTAATATGCACAATCCCTCATCCCTATAAACTTATATATTAAACTCTGTATTTGAGAAAAGTGAACTAATTGTCATTAAAGATAACTATTATTATATAATAATTAACTAAAAGTGATATTTAAAAATCAGTCAACAATTCGTGTGGAATTTCACTTGAATTAACTCTTTACATTTTTAAACTTGAAATATTTAAATAATTAAAAAATATTTATATTGTTTGACTGATTTTATATCATACAAACATTATTTTTTAGAGATATATTTAATTCTCCTTATCAATATATTGAAAAAAATTTAAATTTCATGATGAATAAACTAGTTGGCCTATTTATTATTTTCCAAGATTGAATATTTATTATTTATATTTTTTAATTTAATTATTTAACCCCAGATATTTTTTAATGATATTAATATCTATATTATATATTTAATAATAATTTTTATATTATTTTTTATTTTGAATATATTATATAATATATTTTAACTATATTTATCTATTTTTTATTTTATAGGTAATTATTTAAGCATAATAATTATTAATTAATAATTTAAGTGGTTAAATTTAAAAATTAAAATGTAATGGATTTTTTGTATGATAACATCAATAATAGAGAGGTTAAATTGACCAGGAAGAGGGATTTCATGCACTCCATGGTGAGGGACAATGATATTCTATATTCATTTTTTTTCAATTTTCACATTGAATATCCCACTTCACAACCAACAGAGGTTCCCTTTTTCTTATTATTTTCACCCCATCCTTACTGCTATTATCCCCGAAAAAGAACTATCATATTTTTTTTAAATTTAAATTTTAAGAATTATAATTAATAATTTTAATATTAAAATTTTATAATTAATAATATTATTATATTATATTTATTTATATCAGTCTTTTATAAATTATTATAATGTTCTTTTTTAAATTATATTTGTTATTTTTTTAATTTTTAAAATTATATTTTTATATGAAACATGGCATTATTTCAAATATATATTTTTTAAATTATTTTACTCCATATATTGTATTTTTTTATATTAAATTTTATTACATAAGAATATTTATAAATAATTAAAATATTAAATATATTATATATTATTATTTAGTTAACCAATTATAATATTAAATAATTTAGTTCAAATATTTAACTAATATATTATAATATTTTATTACTCAATAAAAATATTATCGTGTGTAACTCTTATATAATAAGTTTTTGTGATATACAATAAAACCAGATGATTTTTCTTTTTTTTGCTTACCCAAAAATTATTATGAACGTTGCGAGTTCATTTTTTGCGATGACTAGTAGCGAAAAATAGATAATTCATTGTTATTTTAAATAATATTCTTTTACTTTTTAACTGGTTATATGTGATGTTTATTAGTGGTAAAATAATATTCGATTGTATTAGTGATACTAATTGTGACAAACAAGTAACTCATTGCAAACAATTTACCACATTTTTGACTTTTTTAACACCCATAATGGAATGAGTATTAGTGGTATAAAGATTGTGCATCAAAAAATTTTATATATTGGTGAATATAAGAGTGTTGAATAGAGATACCGTTCGATACTATATTTAACTAATTGAAATAGAAAATCAAATTTTAACAAAATATAGCCTATATTTTTAACTTTTTATGATCACTTTTTAATGGTTAATTATGACAATCAAATTATTCATTATGAAAAATCTTATTGGGTTGTTTTTCGCATTGGGTTATCTTGACATAAAAAATAATTTTATTTTTGAAGAAATCAATTATTTAAATAAATAAGAACGTCGTAAAAGGTTGTGTACAACATGTTTTTTTAGAAACAAAATATATATCTTTTGATCATTACCACCAAAATTATGAATAATTTCAATTAAAATTTCTTCCATCACTAAAAATGGTCTTTAAAATAATTATTTATAATAGTTTTCTTATCATCTATAATAAATGATTTTATTATTGTGTTTTCATGAAAGTTTTATATTTTTTAATAGATTTGGCTTAGAAAGGTGCTAATTTAGGTGGTTAGGATTAGTCAGACTTGAGAATGGGTTTCTCATATTTTATTTGCTAATGATTTTATTTTTTATTATGAGCTAATTCCATGGGTATTGGTTTATATTGGAATTATATTTTTTTACTTAATCCAAAAAAAAATTTGTTTTTTGTTTATATATGCTAGTTTAAACACCCATTTAGTAGTGAAACAATGAATATAATTTTATTATGAGTGAAATAGGTTAGGCATCAATATCATCATGTTGGTATTCATCATATAATTGGAAGTCATGAGACTGAAGAAATTATATATTTCAAAGAAAAGGTTACAAGAAGGCTTTATGGGTATTGGGGAAGGATTCTTTCTAAAGCAAGTAACAAGGTTCTTATTAACATATTGTCATTTTCCTTACTTATGTTTTTTATAAGTTACATTATTTTTTTTAAAAAAAGTGATGTGCTTAATTCTATTATTGTGAAATTTTGGTGGCTAGAAAAATTAGGTAAAATAATGATTCATTGAGTTAGAAGAGATAAATTGTCTTAAAATTGAGATAATGGTGATCATGAGTTTAGATATCTAAATGCCTTAAATATTTCAATGTTGATGTATAACACCCACTTTTTAATAATTGTTTAAATAAAATATTTTAATGGTAATTTTAATAAATATGAATAAATTTTTAATTTTTTATTCAACAAGTTGTGTATTTTTTTATCAAAGAACTTCAAATGAAATTAAATGATGATTTTTAAATTAATTTAAGTAGTGAGTTATTATTACAAGTGGTTTAAGTTATTTTTTAAATTTATTAATAAATAATATTTTTTTTAAATGTGTTTCTTTAAGAAATAAATAATTGTTAATTTATAAATTAGATTTTTGAAATATATTTCATAATATTAATAGTGGGTCAAGGGATTATTTTTATTTCTCTTAGTATTATCAATGGAATAGATATTTAGGTTATTTGAAATATAATTTTAATAATAATAATAATAATAATTATAATTATTATTATTATTTAAAAATTAGTTTAGATAACGCTATGATTGATTATTATTCGGTCATATACCTAACGCACTTTCAAGGTTCAAACCCCAACCCTCTATTTTCGAACCCCCATTTGTGAAGGTGGTATTTTCCTACATGTGAGAAGTGTGATTTTCATGTGAAGTGGGTTCCACCAATATAGGTGGGATGGAGGGGTGGCGATGTGACTAGTCCAGGTAGGTATTGGTGAGAAAATGGACACATAGAGCATGAAAGTTCATCCCTGTGTTGTAAAATATGACTTTGGTGGCGGATTCTTGAAATAAAGAAGAGAGATTATAATGGAATTTAGGCCATTAGTAATAAAGGCTAAAAAATGACTTCTTTAAGACCCTCAATTTCAAACCTTCAATCCACTGAGCCTTTAGGTCATCCCCTAATTGAAATGGGTCCTCATGGATGTCTTACAATACTAGTGAGGAGGGATGAGGCTTGAATCTCTTAAATACCCTTGGTGTGTGCTTGTTTTTGGTTTTTAATTCACTCAACCTAAATAAATATTATTTGAAAATTAGAATAAAGGGTGGGTAAGGAATTAGAAGTAAAGAGTGGGGGTCCCTCTTCATTTCATGTATGGATATAGGACTAAGGGGTAGGAAGACATCCCATCTCCATTATCTTATTTTATAACCATGGAAGTGCAAGGATGAACCAAGATTATTTATCCACTCTTTCTCCCTCTTTCTCACTCTCCTCTCTACCACTATGTACCATAATATTTTTTTTGAAAATATAGGGATTCTATTAGGGGTTTTAACATGGTATAAATAAACCATAAACTTCAAAGAGGTATTTTACTTATTATGGAAGTGAGGTCCAATTCTAACCCAACAAACATTATTTAAAGTTGAGGAATCATCAATTTGTTTCTTAATGAGTATATCAACACCCAAGCCTTAATAGAACATTTTTATTTCTTTTAATAAAATATTATCTTAGTTTTATATGAATTAATAAGTGTTTATTCTTGGTTTCATGGTACGTTTTATTTATTCTTCACTTGTTTACATTGATATCATGAGGTGGATGGTTTTATATCTCTCTTATAAATTGGTAAACATTCAATAATTTATTATTTTAAATGAATTTTCCATAAAATATAATTTATAATCGATATCTATGATGAAGTGGTGGAAATAAATTGGTTGATTTGTTTTATTTGACCTTACCCTTAGTGAAAGTATCATTTTAAAGACATAAGAAATGTTTTCTATTAAGGAAGCACACACAGTGTTTTTGAAAATTCCAACTTGGATTTTAAATGATATAATTGAAAGAATTTTCATGGAATTATGAAATTAAATTTATAAATGATTTTTAAAGTAGTTTTATGAAGGTTTTTAAAGAATAAAAGCATGTTTTTCTTAAATCAAAGAATTTATAAATTATCATATGATTATTATAACCTATTTAGAATGCTATTGAATTATAATATGTCATTCAAGGATATTAATTTGGTGGTTAAATATGTAATTTCATGTGGATGATTTTAATTATTGAAAACTATTTAATTATGGAAAACATCATGGGAAATAATGGTTACTGAGAGATATTCTAGAATAACTACATCATTGGCGAAAGATTCCACTCCACTCAGTTTCAACCAGACTAGATTAGTATTCTATAAAGACTAGTTTCATTTTGGGAATCAACACTAGTTTAAGATTCCACTATGGCTAGTGGATTATGAACAATGTCAGTTGTATATGGTCATGAATACAAATTTGACTTAGTATAAGGACCCTAGGCTTCCCCTTACCTCAGACCCTTATACATTCACCATTTATGAAAAATTATACCTTAAAATGATTTTTTTCATTTACTACTTCACAATGGAACTTGTATATTTTGAATCATATGTTATTTTTTTCATAAAAGTGTAAATTTTATTTTCATATTTTTTATTAAAATTATAATTATTGATTTAACTTTACATAGAATTTATAGATACCTAGTTTTTTCCTTATATGGCTTTTAAATATTTTTATATATATTTCCATAGGTAGGTTCTGAGGCAACGTGCGATTCCGAGGGCCAATGTGTCCAAAATTAATTGCATAAAAATATAAAATATATTTTATATTGAGCAAGAACATATTCTTAAAGAAAATAGTATAACTCTTAAATAGATCATCTGATCAGAAATCTGAGACCATAGTTGAGTCAAAAACATGATGCTTACCCTAGGCACAACATGAAGTGATTCCACGTGGGACGTTTGAGCCCCTCTCTTATTACTGCTAAATTTAATTGGATTAATCAATTAATTAATTAAATTCATTTAACCTAAAATAAAATGTCTATAATTTCATCTTTATGGAATTTTGGCTAAGTTTGGCTCATAATTTATAGAATTCCCTAGTGAGAGATCCTTCCTCCTCCCTTTGGAAAATGATGATGAATCATTGGATAAACATGAATCAAAGCACAATGAACACAATAAATCCCTATTATACATTATATAATGAGTACTTCATCAGTGACCGATCCAACCTAAGGTAGGACTCTTCTATTGTTGTTTTTTACACATTTGGATTAAATGATTGAGTAGATCACTCTTTATTCTTCAATATGTTCCCGGTTTTGACCTTTTCACGATCCCATGTACTAGATTTCAATTTTTTATCAGTTTTTTTCTAATCCATAATATTTATTATTGATCATTGGACAATAACTCTTAGAAAATGATGTTTAAACCTTGGGTGTTGGTGATTTTCTCCCTTGATTCTTCATGTTCTTTTCTGGTTAGATCTCTACGATCCTAGCTCAACTTTTCCAAGAGGTACCGAGCTCTGTTGGACCCTCATATTCATATAGAATCAATGTAATGACAACAATTTAACAAACCTATTATAGATCTAGAATCTTTGTGAGGCGAGGATAACTAATCCAGTGTTTAATCGTCAAGATTGAGATGAATTGAGGTGAAACAGCAAGCACAACAGACGAAGAAACCCTTATCAACTTCCGGAGGATGATTTCTAGTGAACGAAGGCCGACATACATGAATCATGGTCTTATACATGAGAATAAGGAGGAATCAAGGTGAGATCTATGACAGTGGGGCCTAATTCAAAGCGTGAAGACTAGAAATATAAATGTAGAATTTCTACGGAAAACCCGACAACATGCCATGTTCTTGGATGAACACATGCTGTGTATCCCCCTCAGTGGTGAGCTAGGGTTTTGGAAATATTATGGATGACATGGGGTGTACACTCCTTTTACACACCATGTACCCTCTCCTAGTTGAATAGATCATTTGATGGGTCACACGAACAGGAACCTGTTTGGAGGTACATGGGGTCATGCACACACCTGTGTACTCTGGTACAAGAACATGGACAATGAAGACACAACCTTAGTCCCGATAAGCCTAGACACATTGTGTAGTCCACCTAAATAGCATGTACCTCCACATGAATCAAGTTTTTTGTAATGTATAGGTACACGATCCGGTTTTTAAGCAAGTCCACATGCCATGTGGGTCCCCTTACATGTCGTACGTGTACCCCTTGATCACTTACAAGAAAACTTCCAAGCTCCATATCTCCTTAGTTTGAACTTGTATTTTTTCCTACGAGTATACTATCCTAAGTATTTTTCAATTTAGAACATGATGGTTCCCTCAGTAGTGGATTTTTAGGTACACTATGATTTTTTTTGGATTTGGAAAGCATTGAGGTGACACCTGATGATGACAATGAGCATGAATGGTCACCATAGGTTTCCTGGCATTACCCTCCAACAAGGCTGGGTTGTGTAGTTCCTCAATAACCTCTTCTAGGAATTACCATCCAGAATGGATGGGCAGTGGAGTTCCCTGATGGATTCTTCTTGGTATTACGCTCTAGTGGGGCTAGGAAATGGATTTCCCAATGACCTCTTTTAGGCATTACCCTCCAGTAGGTCTGGGCATTTGAGTTCCCTGACAGTATCTTTTGGACATTACTGTCTAGATATACTGGTAGTGGCTTTCCCCAATGACTTATTCTGGGCATTACCCTCTAAGAATATTGGGTAGTGGAGTTCCTAAATGGATTCTTTCAGGTGTTACCCTCCAACAGGATTGGGATGTTGAGTTCTCTGATGACATTCTTGAGCATTACCCTCTAGTAGGACTGGGTAGTAGATTCATTAGGTAACTAGTAGAGTGGGACCCTCCTATCATACCAGGGTATGAGATCCTTACTTGGAGTTTTATCCCCCTCTATTGTATGGAATAATGAAGATATGTGGTTTGATGTAGCTTTGGACTGACAAGGAAGAGAGATACTTTTCCCACTGAGACGTGTTCTTGTGATGTGACCTAAAACCACGTAGGTGAGTCAGTGCCACCTAAATAGGATAGTATCAAGGTTTGGTTATTGAGTTCCCCGTACTTGTGTGTTTAGGGTAGACATGTGATATGATGAGAATCATTGATGGATTCATTTGGAATTGTTGGTTACTCTTCTTCTTGGACTAAGTTGTGAGATGGATATCCCCGTACTCTATCATTTGGGATTCTTTGACTGAGCATATATATATATATATATATATATATATATATATATATATATATATATTATTTCTTTTGGATCTACTTCTTGGACTTGGTTACTCTAATTCTAGGAGAGGCGAAGACGCACAGGGTATGCCACATGCTTTCCCTGTCTAGCTTCTTAGGGATGGATGAGTCTACTCTCCTACTATAGGCGGTGATTACTTGATGAGTAGTTTATTTACTCACCAATTTATCCACTTGTTTTTAGAATATCTTACATTCAATCTTGGTTTGGATTGAGCTATACTATTTCAATGTATCGTATTCTATCTACTTATTTCATCTTCTATTGTATCTCTTACTCCCCCCTTCACCCCCTTCAAAGTATTCAAATATGTATGTATATAGTCACCCATTCATGGGATTTTATCACATGTTTCATGTATTTTTAAGATGAAGGATAGGTCAAACGTTACTTTATATGAGCTTAAGGATACTGGGTGCTTAGACCACATACAACGGTCATAGTTTGGGATTCAGAAGCTAGGATCTCTCAGCATTTACTTTTCCAGTTTTTTTAGGTTGGGACATATCTCTGGTTGGGTGTGTATTTTTCTCCTTTACTTTTAAGTTTACACCGTACTTTTTGTACTGTCAAGAGGTTCATGCATGTTTGTTTTAAATTATAGAAGTGTTTCATATTTTCTTATTTCCCTCTAAAATATTTCATTTAGTTAGTTGTGTGAGTGTGTATAGGTTCTTAAGAAGAGGCCTCCCTAAGTTAGTTATGTATTCGGTTCTTGTTTCCACCCCTAGCCTATGGAGGTAGGCTTGGGGTAGTTGTGGCTCGATCCCTAGCTTGAGTCAGGTCATGCAATATTGGTATCAAAGGAATTTAATTCCTTGGGATATTGTTTAGATGTTTACCCTTAAGATTATTTGGTTGGGGTTAGTGAAATAGTGTCAAAGTGTATCAAGTGTGGCTCTTGGGCCTGGGAGTCCAGTGATGGTACATGTAGCCAACATATCTATTCATAAGGAATTTGACTACATAATTTTTGACTTGGCATGTTAAGAAATTTATGGCAGGGATCAATGGTACATTAATCATATTGGATTGTGTCTTTTAATGTACTTCTTGAGTCAGATTCCCATTATTATTGATATATATATATATACATATGCTAATCTGACCAAAATACTCCTTGATAACTTTCATGATGTCTCCATGATGCCTCCAGCCAGGATACCATCTTTAGTTTGTGACAATGACCCTATGAGCAACAAGGACCCAGTTTAGGGTTCATCCTATAATTCCCTTCCTCAAGGTGGGTAGGTTGCAACACCTCCACCTATTTAGTATCAAATCATCCTAGTTGAGAACACTGAGGACATGCGTAGGCTTAGAGCACTCCGCGAGTCCAGAGGCTGTTGAGGTTCTACAATAAGCTATATCATCAAGAAGTAGAGGATTGGATAGATTTGGTACTCTGTGTCTTTAGGATCATCTAGAAACTGACAGATTTAGTGGTTGAACTAGCAGTTATCATTTTCCATGGAGTAGTTGGGAGTTGGTGGAGCCTTGTTACATAGATGCACAATGAGTCGACACTCTTATGGGATGAATTCCAAAAACTATCCCATGAGTATTAATACCCCTCCTTCTTATTCTTAGTCTGAATCTAGGATCTTCTGGAGTTTTAGTAGGGAGGGATTATGGTAGCTAAGTACATAATGAGGTTCACAGACCTTACTCAATAATCTCTTAACATGATTTGTGATGGCTACTTCTGAGCATATAATTTTGTGTAGGGGATCTTTTGAGAGATTCATGCTAGTATAATACCCCTGTGAATCGTCCAATAATGTCAGGGTACTGGAGTGGGAATTGATTATAGAGATCTTCCTATTAGAGGTATGCTTGGAAATTGGAGCTATTAGTGGGCATTCTAGAGATGAGTCTTTTGTAGCAGCTAGTAGGCGTCAGTCAATGGGATCTCGGTGTTGAAAACCCTTTCGTGAGTAGGCTCAGGCTTTTGGTTGTATAGTGAAGGGGAAGTGTGGGGTAATAGGTTTTCATGGGGAGGGGTGATTCTATTCTTGTTGTGGGAGAGATCACATGGCATGAAACTGCCTGACCAGACGTGCTGAGCATCCTAGGTAGATAGTTGATAGACCATCATGACAGAGGCAGTGCTGTGATCAAGGATCTCTCAGGTAGGGATAGGGTTGTCCCCCAGGAGGTGTATTTGTTAGAGGCTTAGTGGGAGCTATTGGTTGTGGAATCTAGTATGATATCCTTCCACTACCACCACTAGGAGGCCCACCTCTGGCTCAGGGAGCTATCAGTCAGGGCCATGGGTAGCAACAGGCTTTGGATGTCTACTATCCAGTAGTGCACAATATGGTATGAGGTATGATCTATGTGTTTTATACTCTTACCTCGGTACTAATAGACATAGGTTACAGTCATTATTTTATCTCAATACTCCTGGTGTGAGAGATATATCTCCTAGTAGAGGAACTAGAGCATCATCTTCGACTTGAGGTTTCTATATGGAACGCTTCTTCTATATATTTCATCTGCCAATAGTGTGAGATATTTTTTTTGTGGAGAGAGGTTCATGTGGGACTTTTTTGTCATCATGATGGATCCCTATGATGTCATCTTGGGTATGGATTATATTTTTATGATATGAGCCCAGATCGACTTTCACCATAAAATATTCAGGCATCTAGACAATAATGAGATGATATTCTCCTTTTTTTGGAGAGAGAGATATCATGGAAGAGGATGTATGTATTGTGAACACAAGTTTTTATCTTATCACCCATAAGTTGGCAAGTGTTGACCTTGGTGTATCAGGATCTTCAGGTGTCTGGGTTCCTTGAGTTGTAGAGTATTATATGGACTTCTTCCCCAAAGATGCTCTAGGACTACCTATGAGACATGAGATAGAGTTTTACATTGACTTGATTCATGGAAAAACCCCAATATCTTTTGAATCATATTGGATAACACCTACTAAGCTCCATGAGATACGGTATCTATTTGAGGACCTTTAAGAGAAAGGATTCATTAGACCTAGTGTGTCCCCCTGGGCAGTACCAGTGTTGTCCATGAAAAAGGTGGATGGAAGCTTATGAATTTGTATGGATTATCATCACCCAAACCAGGAACAAATAAATAAAAAGTATCCCTTTTGAGGATTGATGACCTCTTTGACCATTTTGGAGGCATGAGATGGTTCTTAAAGATCGATCTTAGGTCCATCTACTAATAATTGTGGGTTTGTGAGGATAATATTCTAAATTTTGAATTTTGATATCGTTACAAATATTGTGAGTTTCTAGTGATGCCCATTGTCATGATTAATCTCCCACCATGTTTATGGATTTGAAGAACTAGGTCTTCTTGACATACTTGTACTGATTTTTTGTTGTCTTTATGATGACATACTTTTATACTCTGTAATAGAGGAGGTGTATACATAGTACTTGAGGATGGTCCTAGAATTTCTTTGATAGCACTGGTTTTATGGGAAGATCTAGAAGTACCAGTTCTAGATTCATGAGGTTCACTTTCTAGGGAATGTAATTTCTAAATAAGCTTTATCTATGGATCCAGAAAATATAGAAGCAGTGCTTGCTTAGGATCTACCCAAGAACATGTCATAGGTGAGGAGATTCCTTGGCTTGGTGGGGTACAACATGAGTTTTGTGGAATACTTCTCTAGAATCATAGACCCTTTGATCTCCCTGATGTGGAAATGGAATCTGTTTACCTGGTCTGACCAGTTTTAGAGTGCGTTTTAGGAGTTGAGGTAGAGGATGACAATCACTCTGGTGTTAAGACTACCAGAAAAGGGTGTGGAGTTCTTAGTGTATTGTGATTCCTCTAGAGTTGGGCTCGGATGTGTGTTTATGCAACAACATGAAGTTATTTCCTACGAGTTGAGGTAGTTGAGACCCCTTGAGCATAACTACGCAACTCATGACCTAGAGTCGACAACAGTAATCTTTTCCCCGAGGATGTGGAGCCACTATCATTTGGGAGAGCACTTTGTGGTTTACTCTGACCACCATAATCTTAGGTACATCTTCATGTAAAGAGAACTGAACCTGAGAGAGTAGTGATGGTTGGAGTTATTGCAGGACTATGACTTCAATATAGTCTATACTCTAGGGAAGGAAAACATTTTAGTAGTTTCTCTTAATAATAAGTCCCAATCTTACTTTGTGAGGGAATATTTAGGGTAGTTAGCTTTCATGAAAATAACCCTAGTGGAGTAGGAGGGTATAAATTTTATTTAGTTAATTATGTTTAATCCTTCGCTTCTCAAGTGTGTGAGAGAGGCTTAGTTGCGAGACATCGACTGTAAGGTTTTTCATGACCAGTTATCCATAAGAGACATACCATATAGATATTTTGAAAGAGAAAATGATGTACTCTTGTTCTAGGGTAGAACAATGGTTCAATTCAATGATGTGGGAGTTCCACACTTCTCCCCTTGATGTACATGACGATGTGGGGAAGATGTACAAAGTCATTCCATGGTAGTTTTGGAAATCTAGTATATGACAAAGCGTACCTAAGTTTGTCTCCCGATACGTCACCTATTAGCAGGTTAAGGATGAGCACCAAGTTTTGATAGGTTTATTATAGCCTCCTGAGATCTCAGAGTGGAAGTGGGATGACATATCCTTGAAACTATTCACAGGACGTTTGTCTAAAAATAAAGTCCATGATTCCATCTATGTGATAGTAGAATAACTCATGAAGTCATCACACTTACTTGCTATCAGGGAGAAGAGTTAAGTGGGGCGTTTGGGGAAGTTATATGTACCAGAGATCATTCGAATTAATGGGGTTCCCTTGACAATTGTATCTGATCATGACATGTGGTTTATGTCATAGTTTTAGAGAGGTTGGTAAGAAGAATTTGAGACCCAATTGTAGATGAGTATAGACATTCACCCCCAGACCAATGGGCAGATTGAGTACACTATCTATGTGCTAGAGGATATTCTGAGGGAATGCATGTTAGACTTTTACCAAATATGGGAGGATCACCCACCCATGGTAGAGTTTGCATACAACAACATATACTACTCTACCATCAACATGAAACCTTATGAGGCCCTTTATAGGAGACCCTCTAGGTTACCTTTTTGTGGGATAGATATTGGCGAGTCATATCTTGTGGGAACAAAGTTGGTGCAGCTGACAACATAGAAAGTTCAAGTCATCCATGATAAGATGAGGATGGCCCAGAGCAGACAAAAAACCTATTCGAATTACCATGGTAGGAACTTGGAGTTCGAGTAGGGAGACCTTGTTTTCTTGAAAGTATCCCCATAATGAAGATTTCAGAGGTTCAGTTGGGGTTGAAAGTTATCCCCAAGGTTTATCAGGCCATTCAAGAACATGGACAAGGTTGGGGTGGTTTCCTACCCCCTCTACCTACCCCCCCAACTATTGAAAGTGTAATACGTCTTTCATATTTCACAGATGAGGAGATATGTGCATGACCACCCACACGTCATTGATTGGGGTGAGCTGGATATTGAATATGGAGCCACCTTTTTGGAGTACCTAGTGGTGATTGATGATCATCAGGAGAGGATCCTACATGGATACACTATCCCTTTGGTTCATGTGTTGTGGCATCATGGAAACATTCATGAGAGTTCCTTAGAGTGGGAGAGCCAAGTGAAGGCTCATTATCCCTATCTGTTTTCCTAGTATTGATTTTTGGGGATGAAAATATTGAAGGAGAGAATAATGTAGAGACCTGGTTTTTGCGTTGTAATAATTTGAAATATTTATACATATATTTCTGGAGCTTGGAGATAGTGAGACATGTGATTCTGAGTGTCGATGTGTCCAAACTTAATTTTATAAAAATATTAAATATATTATATATTTTATGTGTGAAAATTCTTAAATAAAATGGTATAACTCTTAAATAGTTAATCATATCAGAAATATGAGACCATAGTTGAGTATAGAATGTGATGTTTACCATAGGCACAACATAAAGTGAGTTGGCATAGGATCTTTGGACCCCTCAATCATTGGAAGTGAGTTTAAGTGGATTAATTAATTAAATAATTAATTAAATTCATTTAACCTAAACCAACATGTCTATAGTTTCATCTTTATGGAATTATGGGCAGTTTTGGCTCATAATTTCTGGAATCCATTGGTGAAAACTCCTCCCTCCTCATTTTGGAAAATGAAAATGTGTCCTTGGATCAATAAGAATCAAGGCCTAATGAATGCAACAAATCTATCTTCCATATTGGCAAACACATTTTTCATCAGTGACTAATCCAATTCAAGGTAAGTCTTGTCTCTTGGTGTTTTTATGCCTTTGGATTAAATGATTTAGTATATCTCTCTTGATTCTTTGATTTGAACCCTTTTTTACCTTTTCATGAGCCTATGTACCAGATTTCAATTTTTCATCAGTTGTTTTCTAATATATAATCCATATTATTGATTTTTGGCTATGAAAACATAGAATTTTTTTTAATCCAAGCTTTTTGGTTCTTTTCACCCTTGATTATTCATGTTCTTCGCTGGTTGGATCAATATAGTCCTAACCAGACTTTTCTGGGAGGTACCGAGCTCGATCAAACCCCCGAATTCATGGAGAATCGATGAAATGTGAATTGTTTTATGAACCGAGCACATATATGGAATCGTTGTGAGGTGAGGATGACTGATCTAGTGTTAAATCATCAATTTTGTGATGAATGGAGGCACACTGACGTGAAAAACAGACCACTGAACCCTCTTCAACTTCTGGTGGATGATTTCTGGTGAAAAAAGGTTGTAATGCCTGAATCATGGCCAGAAACATGATATTATGGAGTAATTGAGGTGTGATCTACAATCGTTAGGCCTAATTCCAAGCACGAAGACCAGATTTTCAAATATGAAGTTTCTATAGAAAAATCAACTACACACCATATTACAGGATGGACACGTGGCGTGTAACCCCCTCAGTAGTGACACTAGGGTTTTGGAAATCTTAAGGATGAAATAGTGTGTATACCACCCTTACACAACATATAATCTCTCCCATATGAATAGACCATTTGACAGGTCACATGAATGGGAACCCATGTGGAGATACATGGGGTTATGTACACACCCATGTACTCCAGTACACGAACACAACCAATGGAGACCCGACCCTGGTCTTGGTTATCCTAGACATGCTATGTAGTCCACCTACATGGAATATACCTCTACACAGACAAGGTTTGGTGTACTAGTTAAGGACACATATAGGTTATGAAGTGGGGCCACATGTCGTGTGGGTCCCCTCACACATCATGCACCCCTTGAGCTCTTCTGATCAAACTTCCAAGATCCGTATCTCCTTCATTTGAACTTTTATTTTGGAATATGAGTAGCCTATCTTGAGTGTTTTTTTGCATATAACAAGATGGTGTCCTCAGTAGAAAATTTTGAGTTTTGAGGTGAAATGTTTCAGGTTTGGAACACACTAACACGACACCTGATGATGAAGACAATCATGCAGCATCACCAAAGATTTTTGGGTGTTACCCTCCAATATGGATGGGAAGTGGAGTTTCCCAATGACCTCTTCTAGGAATTACCCATTATAAGAGTTGGGAATTGGAGTTCCACAATGACATCTTTTGGGAATTACCCTCTAGTTGGGATAGGTAGTGGAGTTCCCCAATGACCTCTTCTGGGTGTTACACTCCAATAGGGATGGGTAGTGGAGTTACCCAACAACTTCTTCTAGGAATAAAACTTAAGTAGGAATTCATAGTGGAGTTCCCTGATGGATTCTTTAGAGTTTTAACCTCTAGTATTACTAGGTAGTGGATTTCCCCAATGACTTATTTATGGCATTACCCTCTAGTAGTACTGGGAAATTTAGTTCCCCAATGAAATTTCTGAGTGTTACCCTCTAATGTGGTTGGATAGTGGAGTTCTTTAGTGACTAGCAGAGTGGGACCCTCCTATCATACCATGTTATGGGATCCTTACTTGGACTTTGATCCTCCTCTACTGTGCGACACAATGAAGAGATGTGGTTTTATGTAGCTTTGGACTCATGAGGAAGAGGGACACTTTTATCACCAGGATGCATTCTTATGACGCGACCTAAAACTATGCGGGCAATTCAGTTCCACCCAAAGTGCATAGTATCATAGTGTGGTGATTGAGTTCCTTAGACTTGTGTTTTTAGGGTATACTCATGAGATGTTGGGAATCATTGATCGATTCTCTTAGAAATGTTGGCTACTCTTCTTCTTGGGCTGATCTGTGAGATGTAGATACCCTTACTCTATCGTTTGGACTTATTTGAGTGAACATATATATTCTTTCTTCTATATCCACTCCTTAGGAGTTGTTACTCTCCTTATAGGATAGGTGAAGATTAATGGGGTATGGAATGTTATTTTTGTGTCTTGCTTCTCATGGTTGGATGAGTCTACTCTCCAACTATAAATGGAACAGACTCGATGGATAGTTCATCTACTCATCGTGTTTAGACCCTTGTGTTTGGAAAAGATTACATTCACTCTTGGTTTAGGTTGAGCTTTACTCTTTCATTTTAACTTGTTTTACCTTTTTATTTCCTATTCTATTGTATCTCTTACTGCTCCCCCTTCACCCTTTTTAGTACTTTCTACTAGCTATGTATATACTCACCCCTGTATGGGATTTTCCTACACGTGTCATGTATTTTGCAAACAACAGACATGTCGACAATGAATTTAGAAGATATTAGGGATAATGGGTGCTTGGACCATGTATGATGGTCTTATATTGGGTTTTATAAATTGAGTTATCTAAAAAGTTAATTTTCTAGTTTTGTTAGGTTGGGACTTATTTTTGGTTGGGCATGTATTTTCCCCCTTTACTTTTCAATCTACACCATACTTTTTGTATTTTATAGAGGATCATGCACATTCAGTTTACATTATAGTAGTGTTGAATCTTTTCTTATATTCCTATGCACTATTGCATTGAGTTGGTTGTGTGAATGTGTACAAGTTATTAGGAAAAGGCCTCACTGAGTTAGTTATGCCTTCCGTTCTTGTCTCAACCCCTAGCCTATGGATGTGAGATTGGGGTAGTTATGGTTTGAGCCCCATCTTAGGTTGGGTCATGCCTAAATTTTTATATAAGCCTTCATGGAAATTCCTATAATATATATGTATACTCAAACCCTATATATGTACATTTTTTTATATTTATATTTTCTTTCCAGGATTGATTTTATGTGGTTTTATGGTCTCTTGAATGGTTTTGTTCATTGGTGGGAAAGTATTCCCACATAGAGAAAAAATATGGGATGATGCAAGTCCATTGTGGATCCCGACCATTTAATCCATGAGTTTTTTAATTATTGAATTGTATTGTATCAGATGTATACATTTATTTCATATGAATAGAAATTTTTATGCATGCATATTTCTCAATTGATTTATTCTATTTGTTAATAGGATTCCAAATTATGTAATTAGTGTAATTTTAGGGAAACTATTCCCCCATGGTATGATGTCATCCCTCTCCACTTGTCGACTATATTTGGTTATTAGGGGGAGAAAGCCTAAGGTTAGTGGTGAGTCAGTTGTGGTTCAAGGTAAATTTATGATGATTTTTTACATGGTGAATCAGGGTTGGTTTATGTTCCAAGAATCCAAATATTTATGGTTCAAGGTTCTTAAATTGAGATTATTATTCAAATAAGTTTGTATGAAGATATTTTTATATTTGGAGGGGTCTTTTGGAGGCTCTAAAAGTTCTTTTAAGGGGATTTCATTGGAACATTGGGATAAGAAAAAATATTCAAGTATGATTATTTTACTAGATTCTTACTCCCACTACATTTAGGGTTGTGTCACCAATGTGTTAGAAATATTTAGACCTTAAGGACTGTGGTATAATTGATTTTGTGGGTAAAACATAGAATAAAAGGTTTAAAAAAGTATATTTTTACCTTAGGAGGTATATTTTATTTTTTTAATTCATTTCCATGTTAATTTTATAGATTATATTTTTTATTTTAGTGTGTTAAATGTATAAAGTGGTTAAAGATCTTCTTATGGCTAATCTAAGGTTGTGAAGTTGGTCCTTAAAGGTTCTAGGGTGTAGTGGAAGTGGTCAGGCCCGTTCCCAACAATGGAATCTCATAAAATTATTCTAATTAATCCTTATAACTAGATGAATAATAACCTTGTAATCCATTAAGAAAATATCATCACATATAATTTATATAGATAAATAATTACCTCAACTATAATCCTTTCTTCCCTGAATAATTGGATGACCTATTCTTGTTGTACCATCATTTTGATAAATGATTCAAGAGTAGAATAACTCTAACAGTGATCCAAATATGCTTCATAAACCTCATAACATCATTATAGAAATATTTGGGTGCTATTTCACAAGCTTTTAATTCTTTAGTTGTTCATAATTGATTAAAAAAGAATAATTCCTTTTAGCTTTGAAGGATTTATTTTGGTTCTCTTAGGAACTTGAGAGGGAGGAGGATTAGGGATCTCCATTATTGGGAGAGTTATTGAGGAATTTCTCTCTAAGTCAGAGAGAGTTATCTTTAGATCATTCTTCATACACAGTAATGTATCTTACAATTGACCCTAGGAAATGTTATAGCTGAGAATTTATAGAGTTAGGTTATAGAATAAATAATTGCACATAATCCATTTATCCTTAGAGAACCCCACATAAAATAATAATAATAATATTTTCTTGATGTTTGAATCATGCACATATAAAATAAATATAATTTATTAAATAAATAAATTAATATTTATTTAAATTATTTTTAATATATCATTTATTTCCGACCATTAATTCGACCTGCCTTCCCACCATTGTATTTATCAAACCTAGAATAATGTTTATTTATTTAAATAAATAAATATCACTGCATAATTTTTTTAATAAATAAATATATATTATATTCAATAAAATAGTGAATAAATATTTATTAAATATTCCACTAACATATTTATTCTCTTGAATAACTGGTTATTGAATTTATATGATCAACCTAACCCAAATAATTATTATTCCTCGGATCTTGAGAATTATATTCATTCAAATATTAATTTAATTAAAGTGATAGATACACTAAGTATGTGACCCTATAGGCCCCTTTCTTAATGGAATTCGGCCAAACAGGACTAAGTTTAAGATTATAGAGTGGTTTTAATGTCTCAATGCCAAAAATCTCATAAGAACATTTGCTATATAATTTAATCCTTTTTTCATAATATCCCATCAATTAGGTTGCATCGTGTGTGCTGTCAAACAATATGATTGAATCCCTTTCTTTGTCTTTCAAAAAATGAACATACTGACTATAAATTATAATGTCCAAAAACTTAATCAAGTAACTCCATTCCCATAAAATGTCCTAAGGTATCAAATTCTATTAAACATAAAATGAATAAATACTTTATTAAGTTATTAATTAATTATACATTAGTCACAATATTTCAAAAGTATCCAAATTATCTTTAAATATTTGTCATCATGGTTTATGGAAATATATCAAAGTACATTAATCATTATATACATGCGTCCATAGATATAAACATCCAATCAAAGATATAACATGTGGATTTCTTATTTGTGGGTTTGTTATCATAACCTCATCTCTTAGATATTAGAAAAGGTGAACTTTATGAGAAGTATGAATGTATTATGAGCCCCTACCCCTAATAGATTTTATTATATATATATCTTCCAAAAATATCATCTGGTCATAGAACAATCATTAAATAATGTTATCATATCACTTCATGGTTCTCATCATATCAGGAAACTATTATGACCTTGTAGGGTGACAAGTACCCTTATAATATTATCACATAAAATATTATGTGGGAGAAAAATGATGATGTGATAAGAACTTTATTAATATTTAGAACCATTAATATTAATTTAATAAAAATACAAATTAGTTGGTTTTAGGGAACTAACTCTAATAGACTACCACTTGCACTAGATCCAACTGCTAATAACCTTCAATTCACTAACTCTCACATGATGTTCATGCTTTTTCTAAGATAAGTCTTTGGTCAAGAAATCAAATATGTTATCCTCTATGTAAACTATATTTACTACGACCTCAACCCTTGAGAAAAATCCCTCAAGAGATGATACTTCTGAAGCATATTCTATATCCTTTAATGCAACCTTGGATCCTTTTCGAGATTCATCACTGTAGTATTATAAAAATACTATGTGATAATATCTTTATTGTTAGGAACTACATAAATATAATGTATGAAGTTATGTATCTACACTACTTCTTTAGTTACATTATAAGTTTCAATATACTTATACTATGCTATAGAATCATTAAAATCCTGTTACTTTGAGATATTCTAACTCACAAATCCTTTGTTGAGACTAAAGACATATAGTGTATGCAATTTAATATTATTCTAATCGATCTGCAAACTATTCCCTGATGACTAGCTCCTCATCAATTCCATACACTAGGAACATATCCTTAGTACACCTCATATAATTTAGTATAACCTTAAAAATATTCCAATGTTGTTCTCCTTAATATTATTCTTATATTCCTAATATTTTAAAGGCCTCGGTAATATCAATCATGGTACATAACATGACATACATGATAGAACCTATAATAGAAGAATAAGATGTACCATTCATTGTAATTCCCTATAAAGTTAAAGGGTAAAAAGAAAAAATGTTACTACCCATATGAACAAGGTACACCATTATTTTTATGAGCCCACCTAATTAGAACTTAAAAGTTAAGCAAGACTTTGACTAGAGTAGTTTCAGGATGGGTGACATAATGGGAACCTTCTCAAGGTGTGTGTGCATGAGGAAAAAGAATACTGAAAGAATATGTGTTGGTGTTTGGGGATAATAATTAATTTGATGACCCATTTGGTCATGTTGGTGGTGCCCGAGAAGGGGAAACATGTGTTTATAGGAAAATTGATGGCATCTAGAAGGCCATGACTCTACGGACATATTAAAAAGGTGGGTTACATGTGCTGTCAACGATCCCAAATTTTTATAGTGTTATTAGAGTGGCCCCCTTCCATATGTGTAATGGAACTACCTGGGTTGAAATATAGGGTTCACAATGGGGAAATTTTTCTCTAATGGTGGGGATAATCTAACACCCCATAAATTTAAAGGGTTAAAAGATCAAATGTTACTACCCACTTAAAAAATAGTGCACCTTTAATTTTAGGAACCTACCTAATTAGAACTCTATAGTTAAATGATTATTGTATTAGATTAGTGTTAGGATGGGTGAATTCTTGGGAAGTTTTTCAGTGTGTGTGTGAGTGAAGAAAAATCACACTAAAAGAACATTTGTTAGATTATAAAGAAATTAATTAGTATGATTACATTTTTGTGAAAGTAGGTGGACCCCAAGAGCAGGAAAACATATGTTTGTGAGGAAAATGGTGGTGTTTAGTGGGTTGGGAGCCAATGGTCATATTAAAAAGGTGGAGTGCCTTTGTTGTTAGTGGATCCCATTTGTTACATTCATCCCCTATCTATCAATCTCATGTTTTTTTGAGGAAACATTTCATTGGAGAGATATATACAACATGACACTAAAATTAATCCCCTCTTGGACCATTCCATACAAAATATCTTCAGTATTTGGTCAATGAATATACCATGAAATAAACCAAAAAATCTATTAAATCTATCATGAACTATCTTAATCTCAAAAATATATATTGGTTAACCTAAGTCCTTCATATATAAGAATTTATTAAACTAATCATGAACTGACTGTAAGAATAATATCACATTTATAATAAGAAATATGTCATTAATATATACTTATCGGAAAATGACTGCACTCCCACTAAATTTTTTGTTGACCCATGGATCCAATTTTTTCTTTATGAAATCAAGATCTCTTATGGTTTCATCAAGCTAAATGTTACATAACTTGGATTCTTACTTCAATATATAAATAGATCTATGAAAATTTCATACCTTATTGGAATCATATGGAGTCACAAGCCATTTTTTGAGTCATATAGACATCTTACATAAGGTTCCCATTAAGGAAATATATATTTACATCCATCTTCCAAATATTATAGTCATGAAAAAATATTGTGGAAATAATTTTTTTGATTAATTTAAACAAAGAAACCAAATAAAAAGTTTCATTGTAATACATTGACTGATGTTTTTTAAACCCTTTATCCACTACTCATGATTTATAGGTACTAAATTCACCTTCCATGGCTAGTTTCTTCATGAATTCCCATTTTCATCTAGTGGAATTTGCATCAACTAGCGGGTCAAACAGATTCCAAACTTGGTTCTAATACATGGAATCTATATTAAAATTCATGGATTATTTCCATCTTGTATATTCTAATCTAACTACTATTTTATTATAGGAAATACGATTATCATTGTCAACTAATAATGAATCACCACCCCTAATGACTAAAAAATCATATCTCTCTTGTTCTCTAACCTCTATAGTGATCTTATACAAGATTGGTGTCTCTTGAATAGTTTCTTCCACAAATACTAGTGAGATGCTTTCCTATGCTAAATCTTGTGTATATTGAGAATTAATTTCATCAAAGTTAATCTTGATCCCATTATCTCTTTTGAAGATGTATTACCTTTATTGAAAAGTAGGATACTAATCAACTATAATTATTTTAACTAAAGGGTTGTATAAGTAATATCCTCTTTTTTCCCTGGGATATCCTATAAAGATGAACTTTGTGACTTGGGGTTTTAGTTTATTTCTATAAGTGACCTTAATAAATTCCTTGAAACACCATCATTGTAAGTTTTATATCATGTATTTACTCCCATTCATTAACTTATACGGTATTATATTTGGTGCTTTAGTTATCACCTAGTTTAGTGTGCATGTTATATTTTATAATGCATATCCCTAAAAGTATAATGGATGGTCCACATGATTCATTATTGACCTCTCCATGTCAAGAAAGGTTTTGTTCCCTGTTTCACTAATACCATTCCACTTTAGTGTATAAGTAAGAGTGAGTTGATATATAATCTAAAAATCCCATAGATAGTTTATGAACTCTTGGTTAAGATAATCTCCACCTTGATTAGATAAAATATTCTTTATGTTATTAAAAATTTTATTATCATATTTATCCTTGAACTCCTTAAATTTATTAATGTATTCTCACATATACCTCATTAATTTTATATAACCATATATACTTAATTCATTTATAAAAGTAATCAAGTAAGAATACCCACATCTAGCTTCTACTAGAAAAGGATGCATGTATCAGTGTGTGATAATTCTAGAAGCTATGTGACCCTTTCACCCTTTTCAATAAAAGGAGGTTGGTTCATATTGACTTGTAAAAAATTATGATATCTATAAATTGGTTTTAGTTAAAAATAATATAAATATGCATCTTCATAGATATTTATTAAGCACTTCTCATTTACATGGACAAGTTTACGATACCAAAACTGGGTGTGATATGAGTCATGAGAGCATGATTCATTTTAAATTTTGAAAACATAGTTATTATATTCTATAATATAAATATTTTTTTGATATGTTCCATATCATAAATTTTTTTATATTTGTAAAATTAGAATATTATATTTATAAATTTTAATACAAATCCATATGTGTCTAATTTGGACACAAATATAATGTTTTGGTAACACTAGGAATGTAATAATAGTTCTTCAAGAATAAAATCATTCATGTTGGAAACATGAGTTGGTAGTCTCCTATAACCAACACAACTAGTCTTACTCCATTGACAACTTGAAGATCCCATACTCTTCTAAAAAACTTATTGAATATACTTGGTTCTTATTTTTGAATAAAAATGTGAGAACCACATGTTTTTTTAATACCCTACTAGTCAATATGAAAAAAATTTACTCGATAATGAATACTCATAAATATTACCCTTACTTCCTCACATTGGTGCAAATCTTATTCCAGTAGCTGATCTTGACACATGAAAAAAATAACACATCTTGTTCCTTCTCTTGATTTTGGATACTCCTACTATTGGAAGGATTTATCTTAGAATAAATATACTTTGGGTGAATGTTGGGGCCCTTTTCATTTACCTTCCTTTTATTCACCATAAGGACTCCAAGTTTCTCACACCATATAGCCTTATCAGCTTAGTGATTCATTGTGAGGAGTTCCTGTAGTGGCTTCTCAATATTATTTATATTATAATTTATAATAAAACTACATAAGCTTCATGGTAGTGAAGAAATTATGAGGCTAGTGTGAAAATATCTAGGGTGATTAAATCGAAAGATTTCTAAGCACTCAATGTATCCAATCATCTTGACTGCAAGAGTACCAAATAATGACCCTTCTCTATTCTTACACACGAATAGTTCCTTAGAGATCTCATATCACTCTTTTCTATCCTTCTCCTGATAGAGATCACAATGATGAGACAAAATTATATACACAACCTTGTTTACATGTAGCTTGTGGAGCTCACTAGACCTATAATATAACAAGTTACATTGAAAATAAAGCACATAATCCATGTATTTTTGGTATATAGAGAGATCTTCCTCACTAGCCACATTAGTAGGCACACTAGGAATACGGGACTCCAACACATAAGCCTTAATCTCTTGGCGTAATATAATTCCCCAACACCTATACCACTTTTAGATGTTACTACTGGTCTAGATATTTTTCTTATCCTCTGTGGATCAAAGTGACAATGTCAAAGTAATATAGTTTTTATTTACTATAATAAAATAAAAACATGTTTTTATCAATTTATTTGGATTAAAAAAAATAAATGTAATAAATTTTATTTAATACTCACCAGTTATTTTATCAAATAAGAATATCCCTCACCATTGGATTCAAAATATCCTATTTTTTGGATATTCTAGTGGAAAGGATCCATACTTCCCTTCTCATAACTCAATAAAGGTATTTGTAAATTATTTGAAGGTATTTAGGTAGTAATATAGTTCTAACTACATTAACTTGCAGCTCCTTGATCCATTGAGTAGACTCCCCAATCTTGAAATCTTGGACATGGATTTACTCAACACTTTCCTCTAAATTCATATTTTATGGATGAAATAATTTATATCCAATAATAATTTGGTTAAGTTAAACCAAAACTTTCATTCACTAATAGAAAAAAGGTATTTAACGTCAGTTTTTATTATTATTTTTGACGTCGTTTTTTAACCGATGTTGAAGTCTCCGATTAAAAAATATGACTTTTTTACATTATTTATTGTAAACCGATGCCAAAAACTAATTGAATATGTTTTTTAGCGTCGGTTTTGTAAAAAATCGACGACAAAAATGCTCATTCGCATCATTTTTGGCATCAGTTTCTTTAAAACCTGACACCATAAATGGGAAAAAATATTATTGGTGTCCGTTTTTACAAAAACAAACACCAAAAAGTAAAAAAAAGTATTTTATATTTTATATAATTTCCTAAGCTTCGATTTGACTGGTCGTGGAGCTAAAACAGAGTTACGGATCAAAAGTTATGACTGTCGAAAGTTGAACCTGTCAAAGTTTCGATTTATACAACTCATTGTAAAGAAAACAAGATAAACATGAATTAATATCACATACACCAAATGATATAAAATAAACACAATACTTTAAACATATTTCAATGGTTTTTGGAGCTTCCATTGAATTAATGTGTTTTTTATCATCATATCTCTTATATTTAGTGTATAACTCATGCGGTAATGAAAATGATGATCGATAATTAAATTTACACCATGGTTGGTAAATCTCATCTGAATGTTTTATATTTTTAACTTGATAATATAAGTAAATCATCATTATAAGAAATATAATCAAGTTGATTAGAAATTAAGGAAAATAATAATAATGAAAATAAATGAATAGAATAGGTACCGTGATCAAATTAACTATTGTAGTCACGTTGAAATATTGATTGAATCGAAAAAGTTGAAAATGAAAAATGAAGGAGAAATGGATTTATGTATCATAAATGAAAATATTTTTGATTTTTTTTTATGAAAATGTAGGTGGGGATTTTAAAAGTTAAACGCGCATTGTGAAAAAAATTGAAATATTGATTCCCCGTATTAGTGAATACTCTTCAGCGTCGGTTCTATTTGAAACCAATGCCAAAAATACCAATTGATATCATTTTTGGCATCGGTTTTAAATAAACCGATGTGAAAAAGTTAAAAAAATATATACTTTTCGTGTTGGTTTATTTTTAAAAACCGACACCAAAAAGTAAAAAAAAATTGTTTTTTGCGTCAGTTTTTAAATAAACCGATGCTAAAAAATTTTTAAAAAACTTTTTTGTGTCAGTTTTTTTAAAACTGACATGAAAAGTAAAAGTAAAACTTATTTTTGACGTCGATTTTTAAAGAAACCGATGCCAAAAATAAAACAAAACATTTCGCATCAGTTTTTGGAAAAACCGACACGGAAAACAAAAAAAATGTTTTGGGTTCGATTTCTATGAAAACAGACACCAAAAGTAAAAAAATATTACCATGTTTTAGAAAATTCTTTCAGATTTTATTTGACTGGTCGTGGAGCTAAAACGGATTTATGGATTAAAAGTTATGGCCTTTAAAAGTTGGACTTCTTTAAGACTTATCTTAGAGGAGATCAACTTCCAACATCCATAAATTTTAATCCATAACTCCGTTTTTTCTCCACAACCATTCAAATCGAAGCTTAGAGAATTCTCTAAAACATTGTTTTTATATAAATATTTTTGGCATCAGTTTTCCTAAAAACTGACTCCAAAACAATTTTTTTTTTGTCTTTGGCATCAGATTTAAAAAAAATTCACCAAAAAGTCTCCACAAACATATTTTACATTGGTTTATAAGAAACCAAAGTCAAATTGATGACATTAAAAACCATTTTTCTACTAGTGATTAAAACTCTCTATTAAATAGAAATACCTAGAGAGGTCAAAATAAACACTTTGATAGTTTAGTTCCGTTCCAAATCAAGTACTGGAAGGCTATATAGACTTAATACTCTTCCTTTAAGGTTTTTTATATTTATATGTAAATTTCATAATTTTATATTTTTTAATTATTTTTTATGTTAAGTGGATTTTACTTAAGTGAGTAACCATGCTTGGATAAAATATTTACATGCAATACAATTTATTTTAATTCTATCTTGAATGCTTGTTAATTCATTTATTTATTTGATCACAATAAGCATCCATAAAAATAAACCATGCATTGAATCAAAATAAAATAAATAATGTGGCGTGATCATGAGATTTATAATGTCTAGTTTATCAATATGTCTATAAATTATCTATTTCCACAGGGTAATATCTCTCAGAACTATACAACATTAGACTTGTACTCCTATATATCTCTCAGGTTGGTTTCACCTCAACTTCAAACGTGAACTACCTCTACTATCCTTTGAGCTGTATCTTTTACATATTATTTACTTACACATAGGTGATGGGAACCAAGGTTATGGGGTTATATAAAAGAAAGAATATACATTTTTACTATTAAATAATAAGATGAGGTGATGACATGCATGTCGTCATATTATTTTAAAAACAATTACTCTAAAACTTAATAAATAATAATTAAATTAAAAGAAATATAATATGAATAGTTCAGTCTAGATCATGATCATGTATTCATAAAATGAATATTCATTTAATAATCTATCTATAAATCATTTAAATTATTATTTATTAATTAAAATTACTCAAATTAATAAATTAATCATATTAGTTAATTAATTAATTCATTTTTTAATGTTAATAAGAAAAGTATTGGCGATTCCCAACTGCTATAATTTTAAAAAAATGAAAAAAATTAATTTTATTTAAAATTAACTATGTACACAACATGAAATTGGATGCAAGATGATATGTTTTTTTCTAGATTACCTAAACTTCGGTATGGTCCTTTCCATGTACTACACACTCACACTGCATGTAACATACAAGACATAACATGTAATTAAATAGTGTGTTGTTTTATGTGTTAATCAAATTAGTCAACACAAATTTTAATACACATAGACACATGTTAAATTAATCATCTTGTACTACTTTTAATACATTTGAAGTGTATAACATGTAATGATTCATGGCGTGCAGTTCTAAAATTGATGCAAAAAATAACCGAGGATTTAATATTATTTAAAAATATATCACACAGTGTTTATTCTAGATACATGAAATGTAGCTTGGTTTAATACCATAATTAATTTTATTTCCATGTAAATTAATTATTTGGTGTATAGACTAGCTTGATGCGTACTTCAAATAAACATGTGTTCATTGTACAATATGTAAAATATTCTATATACAATGTATAATTTTATGTAGTTATCCAAAATATACACTTAGGGACTTTATCTGTAACCTACATAGACATTTGTGGGTTTCACAGTGTGTATGCCAACTACACATTATGTAATCCTGTTTTACCCATGTTCCTCAACTTTAAGTCATTATCTGGTGTGTAATAAATACATGATGTGTATCTGAACATGTGGTTACTAATAAATTCATAAGAATAATCATGTAGTATTAAACAACATATATTACAACTAAACAAAATTTAATCCTTAAAAAAATATTCTAGCTGGTCTTGGTCAACACACGACGTCTAATAATTCCACATAATCCTTTACACGACTTTTCATGTGTATCATCCTACTCTGGTCTGTGAACATTGATCGATGCTTCAATTAAAGGAGTCATAAATATACTCCAGATAAAAATAACCTTTATAGTAAAATAATTTCATTATTTAGATAACACATCTAACAAACAATTACACAAACCAAAGATCTAAAGTTTTACTATCTTAGAGATTAGCTATATAAACATCTTATTTTAAAACACTTGCAATAATTTCTCTACAATCATGATCGTATTGACCCTTTTATAGATATCTCACATGATATAACCATTTTAATAACATATGTATTGGATACATAAGAAAAGGGTGAGATTAGATGCTCAGTAAGTCAAAAAATATCATAATGTATCAGATTATAAACGTGATGGATAAGTTGAGGAAGGCGATAAATATCGTATTAAAAAATCATAATACCATAAATGATAATATAAAAACATTTTATAGAAACATAATATCATAAAAATATCATTAAGGAAGCATAAAAGTTATAACATGGCTCAAAATACATCTCAAAAATCATATAACATGTGATCATGATATAAAAGTGTAGAAAAATTTAAAAATATTGGGTTATCATGAAAATATGGAATTTTATGAAAATTAAATGAATCATGAAAATGTTTCATAACATGATAAAAAGCTTTTAAATGTAGAACAAACATAGCCATATTAAAATATTTGTGAAAAAAACTCATTATTCCCATGCATATGTGAACAAACTCATTATGCCCACACATGAAAATGTGAACAAACCCATCATGCCTATGCCTATGTGAACAATCTCATTATTTCCAATTCTAACTATATCATGAGATATATACTTACACTAATTAATTTTACTGTGATATAGAACCCCAACCATCATAATACATACATACTTTTTACACTTAAAATCAATCACCATCATATCTTAAAGAAACCATGGAAAAAGAATTTGTTTCTTAAATATCTAAATGGAATTCATTCCTTTTTTAAAGAACCCCTAAAAATAAAATGGATTTTATAAAACATCTCAATGGTATAAAATAATATCATGAACTAAATTATTTTATATATCAAAATTGATCCTAAAGAATAATCACATGGTAAAAGAAAATATAGGGTAAAACATGAAACCTAAATTAATTAGAGATATATAATTTGAATATAATTAAAACCTAATCATGAAAAGTGTTTTTTGAAAAAAATTGAATTCATCACTATAAAAGTCATAGTTATGAGTCTCTTTTCAAAAAGTCTCCTTTATTTTTTAAAAAAAATAATAAGTGTAAAGAAAACATTTCATGGAAATGTATTTGGATAAAAAACTATTTTTCACCATATATAAAAAGAAAACAACATTCAAAATGGAATTTCTTGAAAAAATGAAGTTCAATAATAAATCATATAACTAAAAGAAATTAGTTTGAGTTGCCAAGTCCCTTAACTTTAACCTTTATTTCTATGAAAGAGATTTAACATCATATATCATAGAGATAAAAATATTAATTACCTATTTAATAACCTTATTAATATATATTTCTATTTATAATCTTCATTAATAACAATCCTCTTCATATATTAGAATGATATAATCTTTTTTCAACATAAGGTGTTAATAATCTTGACCATTTTGACTTAAGTTCAAAAAATAAATGTTGATATTACTTTTTATTAAAAATATAATCATTTAAAAACCACCAAGGTTACTTTAATTGATGTTTTACAAATTCTTATAATGTTATAATTCCATTACATGGGAGTTTTAGTCACGTTTCATAAAGATGAAAATAGTGATGAACAAGTTTTGGTTTATTTACTGATATCGACGGATTAACTTAAAATGATAGTTAATTTTTATATTGTACAAAAATATCCATAATAAAGATATATATTACTTATACATATCATATATACTCATCAAATATAAACTAAAACTATCCCTGGCGATGGTAGTGAAAAACAAAAAGCATCGTTCCATGGTGGTGGTAGTTTGAAAGTATGCATGGATGATGACTTCATTTTTAAAAGGGAGGAATAAAGGATGGAAATGAATTATCATTATAAGAACTTAAATATTATATATATATATATATATATTATTTAATTCCTATTTTGGACCATCCAGTTTATATGGTGAAGGAAAACGAAACACATTTCTTTATGGAGGTGGTAGTCCGCACACACGTATGATTCACATTTTTGTTTTTCTTAAAGGAATTGGTAAATGTGGTTAATGATTGAGATGTCAATATAATAACATCAAATTTTAACAAGTATACTAACATTATCATTTTGATATGGTGTAATGGTATTTGAGAAAAAATAAGTGTACGTAAATAAATTGAAATGAAGCAATGGTTAGAAATCTATAACTCAATTCTTGGATTTTCTTTTTTATGAAGGGTTTAAGCCTTGAAGGGATAGACTTTTTAAAATACTAGGACTAATTTAAGGTTTATAGACTTTTTAGGATAATTTTGTTTTAAAATTATGGGGTGGTTCTGTGAGGGGAATTGAGGATAGAAATTCTACTTTTATAAGTGAAATAGGATGAAATTTTTATAAATACACAGAAATGTTTAATAATAGGAAGTAAATCTCAAGGAAAGTGGCTCCAAAATTTATAAATAATGGATAGAATAATATATAAGGTTAATAAACACCTCAAAAACTCAATTAAAAACTTTTTTAACATGTTAGGGCCTTTGGATCTTAGGTTACACATTTTTACCATTTTGGTTTTCACCACGAAAAATAGTTTTTATCTAGGTAATTTGTCTTTTAATACTAAAAATAAAATGGTTGTTTTTAAGAAAAATTGGACCTAATAATTAAAATTTTTAAATCCAATTAACAATATTAAAATTTTGAAAGTGGTAAAAAATAATTGTAAAGTAGTAAATGTATAATGTATTAAAAACATTTTTTTAAATATACCTTATGTTCTAAAATGTGAAATATGGGTATATAAATTTAAAATAAAATTTCAAAATTTTAAATTAAATTATAAAATACATATTTTATCTTAGAAAAAGGATTCATGAATTTTCAATTCTGACTCATATACTAATAATGTCATAAAGTCATATTATTTTTAAAAAGGGTATTTTTGAATATTAAACTAAAAATAAATCTTTTTAGAAAATAGAAAAATATTATTAAGATAATATTGATATGATAAATAAAAAAATTAATTTAATATTTTTAAATTATCACACTAAAATTTATATTTTCTATTTTTAATTAAAAACATAAAATAACGAAAAAACTATTTTAGAGAAAAATGAATTTTGGTAAATTAACTATCGTTCTTTCCATTTAGTAATTAAACTAGTGTAAATACATTATTTATAAAAAAATTATTATTCTTGAAAAGATGTAAATTGTATAAAAATTATTTTATTAGTTTTTTAGCTACACTATTTGAGTCGATATTTAAAGTAAACATTATTTTGTTTTGTCCATATTTATATATATATATATAATTCATAATTCCATTAAAATTTTTTATACCTAACAATTCTATAGATACCTTACAATGGTATATATTTTTTTGTTTTCATTATTTTTTGTAGAGAAAACTATAGAGAAAAGTATATATTTAAGGAAGAATATTTTACTAAAAATAGGGTTGTTAAATTCTATCCCTTAAATAGATTTTCATTCTTGAAATTTTATTACATGCAAGAAAACAATTGAGAGTAATTTTATCTCATCTCATCCTCATGTTCCCATATAGCCTCCTCAAAATTATGATTTCACCACTAATCTTTGAATAGAAGGTTTTTCTTGTTTCTCCTAACCTTGTCTCTTTGACCCAAGATTTACATAGGTGGTTCTTCATATGAAAGGTCATTTTCTAGTTGTACAACTTATAAGCTCATTACATGTGATTGATCTGGTTTGAAATTTCTAAAAATAAATTCATGGAACATGTAAAATACTTGAGATAGGTTTTTAGGAAGTGATAAGTGATAGGATATGACCTTGACATGGTCAAGGATCATGGAGGGACTATTGTATCTAGGGTTCAACTTCCCTTTCTTCCCAAATCTCATAACCCACTTCTATGGAGATATTCAAAGTAACACCTTTTCACCAACTTCAAACTCTATATATCATCAATGATAGTCTATATAAATCTTCTACTGACTATGTACTGCTTTTATATGGTGTTGAATGGTTTGAACCTTATCTTTAATTTCATAGACAAGGTCAGGACCTATCATATTCCTCTCTCTAACTTCATCCCATCATGTTGGAGTCTTATATATCTTCCCATAAAGATCCTCATGTGGTGCCATCTGAATGCTAGAATAAAAACTTTTGTTACATATTATCTCTATCGAGGAGAGGTGTTGATCCCAACATCCTTGGGAATCCATTGAACAAGATATTAGTATATCCTCTATAGTTTGAATGGTCCTCTTAGACTGACTATCTATCCGAGGATGATAATAAGTTCTAAAACTCAGTTCTATCACTAATGATTTCTAAATACTTATTTAGAACCTCAAGGTAAACACATATACTAATAAAATATAATAGATATTGGTATTACACAAAACCTTACCACTTCCTCTATTTATATCTTGGTGAGTTAGTCAAGGGAGATATTATCTTTTATGGAAATAAAATGCACCAACTTTATAAGGTGATTGACTACAACCCAAATAGAATTATATCCTTTAGACGTTTTGGGGAGTCCTATGACGATGTCCATGGAAAATATTTCTAATTTACATTCTTGTATGGGTAATTATTGAAATATACACTTATAATTTTTTCTTTCTACCTTGACTTGCTGGCATACCAAGCATCAGGATAAGTATTCTACAATTTTTTCCTTCATGTTATTCTATTTAAAGTTTTGTTTTAGATATATATACATATTCATACTTCTTGGATATATATATAATGATGGTCTTTGTGCATCATCCAAATTTTTCTTCTTCAATATTAGTTTTGATGGGATACATATCTTGGTCCCAAACCTTATAACTCCATATTTATCAAAGTTGAACTCCAGAATATTCACTACATTTTTTTGTAGCTCTACATCATCTTTCTTGGATTCTTTAATATTTACATGAATTGAAAGTTGATATGTTAGTTGGTAAAGATATTATTTATCTACTCCAATTATGTCTTTAATATTATTCCTCTATATATCCATGAGTATTATGTCTTTTTTCATTCCTCATCATGGATATAGTAATATGGTATTTCCTGTCCAAAGCATCAGCCAATGTATTTTCCTTCCCTAAGATGTAATGTATTAAATAATAATAACCTTGTATCAATTCTAACCATATTTTTTGGTGTATATTAAATTTATTTTTTGTGAATATATATTTCAAGATCATGTGATCAGTATATATAACACACTTTTCTCCATAGAGATAATGTCTCAAAATATTTAATGAAAAGATCATTGTTGTCGACATTAAATTATGAATCAGTTAATTTTTGTCAATAGTGTTTAATTAGTGTGAGTCATTAGAATGGTGAACCAATCCTTAAAAAAATATTATTTCATAATTCTCAATATAAATATCCAAAAAAATACACATCAAGTATTGAGAGGTTAGGTGTCTTCAGAAGTGTAGAAATACAAATACAACACCTTAAATATAAAAAAATCAACTTTATTTAAAAATACACATAGTGATTTTAACTCCCATAGATCTTATAAAACTGAAAAGTATTTCGTGGGTAAAATAAATGTGGAATAGTGTGATCTATAAATCCATGTAAGGGAATAAACATGGAAATAAATCATAACATGAGAGCTAAAAGACAAAACATGATACCTTAAAGTGGATGATCATAAGAGTATAAAAATGGAATAAATAAATGATATCATAATATCATGAAATCAAAAAAATGTGGAGACAAAAAAAACATGATATCATAAAAATAAGATAAGATTCACTCCTAAGAACATCATCATAAAGTGGAAAAATACCCATAGTAGATTAGGTTCACTTCCTAATCCCTTACATAACATCTCACGAGATATAAAACTATACACCAAGAATTATAGGGATATATAATTTCATTCCCACACCTCACATAAATGAAAATAATAAATATTCATGTCACATGTGGAAAATAAACCATACATAAATCATAATCATGATCAAACCCATTAGAAGAAAGTGGGTTTCATAATTCTGATTCAAAACCTAATTGAAGAATAAATCAAAGGATTCACAATAGAATATGTAATTAAATAATTTGTGTTTTTAATATTTGATAAATAAACATTGGTATTGAATATTTAGTTCCAATATATAGAATTTATGATAATTTTCTCATAGAAGAAATAATTAAAATTACGAACATGGGTAAAGATTTTATAAAATGATTAATGGATATTGTAAATAAGGAAAGACCATATTGATTTAAATAAAACAAGAATTGAACCAATATGGTTTTATACAAAATAATTTGTCTTTTTATAATATATTTATTGTTTAAAAACATTTTATGGAGATTATTCTCAATATGATACAAGAAATAGGAAAGTTCCCTTAAACTAGATTTACTTAAAAGTGTGAATTTATAGGGGAACTAAAAAATGAATAATACAAAAAATGGAAACTATATTTAAATTGCTATATATATATATAAATGGTAAATATATATAAAAATATTATAATTTCATGATAATAATATTTCATAAAATGAAGAAAAATAAAGAGAATTCAAAACTGATAAGTCACGAAGGTGGTCCGAAAGATCCGTTACTATGTTTTAAAACAAATTTTTTTAAAACCCACATTATAAAACAATAATAGAAAATTATTTAGAAAATATAAGATTTAAAATATTAATTTAAAAAGAGAAAAAACTTAATTAATCTTCCATTTGAAAAGAATAATGTTTGTGGGAAGGGAAATTATAGATAAGGAGGGGAAGTCGTTGTTTAAGTGGATGAGAATTATTCTTAACATTGTTTCTTTCTCAAGAAGGATTAGAACTAAAATGTAAATAAGAATTGAATTTAAGTAATATTATAAGATAAAAATAGGTTATACCATATGTAATTAGAGATAAAACTCATGGATAAACATTATAACTCAGGAAATCAGATTGATTTATAAAATACCTTTATATTTTAGGGAATACATCAATCGTAGCCCCCAACAGTAGAGGGCATGAATGGAAGTGAATTTTTTGGGATCAAAAATAATTTAGGATATCATAAGTCATGTGGTAATTATATAAAACATAAAAATTAATATAGGTTCATAATATCAAATCGTACCTCAATTAAGGGTGATTCAGACACAACCCTTACAACTTAAGAAACATTATAATAAACCAATTGAAAGAGAGAGAGAATGAACTTGAAGTTAAAATACCATGAATAAATATAATATATGATATGAAATATCTAATTTTTAGTATTCACACCATTTAAAATAAATTAGAGCATTAAACAAGATGTGACTCAAAGAAGGATTTTTTGTGACAAAACCCTTACATTGTTCCTGATTCATTATGCGCATGGGCCTAACATCCTAAATAACCAAATTAAGTTTATTAAATAACATATTAATAAAATAATTATTATTTATTTAATTTAATATGGACCATTTATTATCATATTTCATCTTCTTGTTATATACTTTTCTTTCCTATGTCGCTTACTTGAGGTTGTTCGGTCAATTTTTCATAACTACTTATATACGTTGAAAATGGTAGAATTAATTGTAAAATAGTTTTATAATGAAAATAATATTAATAATTTTATGGAAATTATTTTTATTTATTAAATATATTTTTATGTATAACCATAATGGAAGGTTATGGAAAATTAAACTCATTGCTCATAGAGGTGATAGTTTGCACCTACGCACAATTAATGTTTCCTTTTCTCAAAGAATGAGAAGGTAAGAAGCTAAATTATAATTTTAAATATTAGAATAATATTTATATAATATATATAATTCTTATTAATCCATTATATACTTTTGATCAACCATGAATGATGGTGATTAAAAATGAAAGACACCTCTTTGTGAAGGCGGTAGTTCATGCAACGCAAAAATGATGCTTTATTTTTTCTTTGTGGATGGAAAGAAATAAATAATGATTATTTAATTAATATAATAACATATCGGTATAATAATTACCCTTTTTTAATTATATTTTTATAGATATAAAATATTTTTAAGAGAAATACTATGGAGAAAAATTTATAATGAAGGTAATACTTATGTTGGAGACTTGATACTCTCTTAGAGATTTCCTTAGAAGCGATGGAATTATTAAAAATTCTAGAGAATATGGTCTTAAGGGTGAGGAAATGATTTTAGGAGAGTTATATTTGGTACAGGTTAGAGGAAAATTCATATGGAAATTGTAACCATGAAGAGGTGTAATTGATCTCTATTTATTAGTGAAGAAAATGACACTTTTGGAAATACCCTTTACCGTTCCATAATATCACTATACAATTCCTTGGTAAATGACTCCAAAATTTATTAATAATGTATTTTATAGTTTATTTTGGTTGTTAAATTATAAAACAAGGATTTCCAAACATGTTTTAAACATGTTATAGGTTTTTTACCATTAATATTTTACATTTTACTCTTTTAGTTCTAAACTAGGTAACTTTTTTTTAATTATGTAATTTATGTTTTATTAAAAATATAAAATAACCCATATAACAAAATTTGGGTGTTATGGAAAAAAATATAACCTATATTTAATATAATTATATTTTTAAAAATTATAAAATTGAATTTTATGTTAAAACAAATATTATGTAGAAAAAATATTTTTGTGGGAAAATGACATTTTGACCATTATGGATTCTTAATCTTATTTAGTATTTATTACCAATTAAATGAGTTATAATACATTTATTTATGTGTTTATAAATCATATTAGATTCATTATTTAAATTATTTAAATTTAATTTATTTGATAAAAACTTCTTAATATTAGTAAAACAATAATTTTAAAATAATTGTTTCATTATTATCATGGTGATTAAAATTAAAATTACTAATATTATTTTTATGCCAAAAAATAAAAAATTAAATATTATAAAATACTAAAATATTTAACTCAATTAAGAAATATATTTTTATATATTTAATTTCTAAATTAGACAACGTGTAATTTTTAACATAAACGTGTAAATTTTTTTTTAATGTGAAATATTACTAGAGTTTTGAAAATGTTAAACATATATTTTGTAAATTAAACATGTATTTTTAAATTATATATATTATTTATTAAATATATATTTTATAAAAAAAATTCTATTAATATTTAAGTCCATTTTGTATTATAAATGTGATAGTTTTTTACAAAATCTGTATTTTTTACTATTCACTTAAAAAATGATTATTTCAGGAAAATAAAAAATAATAATAATCTTAAGATAATATTGATATAATAAATTCAAATATTATGTTCATTTTAGATAATTCAAATTATATAATTTATAAATTCAATTTTTCCTTAAAATATAATAAAAAATCATTTTTATTGGAAAACGATGTTTCCCAATATTAACTCTTATCATTCTTATTTCATACTATTTACCAACTAAATTTTAGTTAACCAATTATTATTATAAAAAATAATTATCATTATTAATCATAAGTTTCTTGAAAAATAAAAGTATATCTCATAAAAAGGATTTTTTTATAAATTTTTCCCTAAAAAATATATAATATTATAAGTCATTTTAGGTAAACTAAATAAGTTTCATTCATATTAAAGTAGCATTTATTTTATTTCTATAAATATTTCATAAATTGGTTACTCATATTAATTCATTCTATTTCAATGGCTAGGTTTTAATCATTACACTTATATATATATATATATATATATTGGTTTTTTAGGTTGAGTGTTGCATGTGGAGAAATATATCAAACACATTGACTTAATTAGAGGAAAACATATATTAAAATATCAGGTTGTCACATTCCCCCCCTTAAAATTAATTTCACTCTCAAAATTTTAATTATTACCCACTAATAAAATATTTAAGGGTTTCTGGTATATATACCCGACTCGAGATATAATTTATAGAGTGATATCAACCTTAAAAACATTGAAAACACACAATTTTTTCCTTAGAATAGGATTGTACCTAATATTGAGTTTTCTCTAACCATTTAATCCAAGAGTCTATTGCTATTTGTTATCAAGACTTATATTCTGTAATTCTATTATAAAGGGGGTTTAATAATCATCCTTGCATAGACTATCATAGGTTGATATAAAATGAGATCTTCTTATTCTAAATAATTTTTCCTATAATTGTAGATAACTAATCCATTTATAGAATCACATTAAATTTACCAATGAAGGATACTAATATTTTCACAAGACAATTTCCCATAAACATAAAATTGGTATAAAATAATCTTACCACTAAAAGATTTTATTAATAATTGAACATCTTGGAATCAAAGTGACAATTTTATATTCTTAGAAAACATTCTAGGTATAAAGGATTGGGCTGAACATGATGAAAATACAATACTTAGTTCTTGAGATTATTATTGGTTTTCCTCACTCCACATCATT
Organism: Viscum album; assembly: GCA_963277665.1. Taxonomy (NCBI): domain Eukaryota; kingdom Viridiplantae; phylum Streptophyta; class Magnoliopsida; order Santalales; family Viscaceae; genus Viscum; species Viscum album. Next base: position 1,831,905,139 of record OY728125.1, on the reverse strand, counting down.
TTTAAAACTCAGTTATATAGTTGAGATTGCATATGATTTCTCTTATTCCCTTATCTTTGGAATTTGTTCATACCTATCATCCATGTAAGCCTTTTTATTAGGGAATTGACTCAGATAATTCACAATTTTTCGAAAATTAAGGAATTGGACTGTTAGTGGTGCTTTGGGATGAAATTTTTTTACTCCAATCATGCTAATCAAACTCTTCATATTTATTTGGTAGTTTGATACTTGATTACCCCCTATTCCATAACTAAATCATTTATAATCCCCTTAAGTCAGTTGAATTGGTTCTTATTCCCACATTTTTGGAATGATGGAAATTAAGTCTAATTTCCTTCATCATCTTAACTTCCCAGATTTTAATGAGCCTCCATTTGTATCTTATTTAGCACACTTATATTTTCAACTATGGTTACATTGTTAATCCTGATTTTTGATAGTTGGTTAGACATATTCACCATATTTCGCAGTCAATATATCATTATAATTGGTTGATAATTGAGGTAATTATCACATTGTCTGTCACGCCTAAGGTTAACTCGGTTCCCTCTAGTTCTACCCATCACTAGAACTAAAAGGGTTATAATGAGTGATGAAAATTAAACATCACAATAATATTATCATAACAAATAACATAAAAGGGATTCAACATTTCAGTATCACATTATCCTAAAATTCATTTATATAGACCTATATGAATATTGGTTTATCCTAGTTTACTTTAATTTGGGTTTCCTTATACTTCTCAACCTAGCCTTTCAATGTAACTAGAAAATCAATCCTTCACAGTAGTTTATAAAGGCTATATGATCTGCCAAATCACATACTTGGAGTGTCTATCCAAGTCTATAGTCTTAGGGACACTCATTGTGAATCAAATTAATGATCGAGTTAATACTCAACCAACCATTTTCAGGGTGACTACTCCTAGGTGGATCTGTTACACAATAACATCCGCTTTCCAATATCCAGGCATAGATATATTTCTTGGAAAATCACATAATATCAACTTTACAAAAACATTAAGATGTTATTATATTCTTAGTATTATCTATTAGACTTCTCCCTAGTTATTTACATAAGGTTTTTCATAATAATATAAAAAATATCTAAACCATTATTTGATACCAAGCATGGAAACCCAAGCTTTGAACACATATTATTTCATAATTCTCAACATAATTTTCCAACAAATACACATTGAGGATCGAGTGATCTAGTGTCTTTAAAATACTATACATACAAATATACCATAAAAAATATAAAAATATTATCTTTATTTAATACTCTATATAGTGATCATAACTCCAATAGATCTTATAAAACTTCATAGGATATCATAAAGAAAATACCTAAGGAAAATAGTGATCTAGAAATACTATTAAGGGACTAAACAAGGCAATAAATCATGACATGAGAGTCTAAAGGAATAACATGATATCATAAATAAGATAATCATAAGTGTAGAAACATGTAATAATGAAATGATATCATATGATCATGGAATCATAAACATGTGGAAAAAAGATAAAACATGATACCAAAACATAATTCAAATATCATTCCCAAGACCATCATCATAAATCTGACAAAGTCCCCTGGTAGATTAGGTACACTCCATAATACCTTAGATAAAAAAATAATGAGATATAAAGATTTACCCAGTTAATTGTAGGGATATATAATTATTGTACCACCCTTACATAAATTAAAATCATACATATGTGTGCCACATGAGGAAAATAAATAATATATAAATTATAATCTTGAACAAACCCACAATAAGGAAATGGGTTTCATAATTCTGATTCAAGGAATTACTAAAGGATAAATCATAAATACTACCAATAAAAGAAGGAATTAAATAATTTTATATGAAAAGGAAACATAATTCTTCAATATTGAGTTCCAATATATATAATTAATTATAAGGATCTAAAATAAGAAATAATTAAAACATACCATTTGGGTGAATAATTTATGGAATGATTAAAGGAACTATTAAAGAGGGAAATGACTTATTATTTTTTATAAAACCTAAATTGAACCAAGAGGGTTATCTATAAAATAATGATGGTTTTTATAATTTATTTATAGTGTAAATTGTTTTTATGGGGGTGATGTTCTATATGAGACAAGAAATAGAAAAGTTCCCTTAAACATGGTTTACATAAAAGTTGGAATTTTTAAGGGAACTAAATACAAGTTTAAACCCAAAAATGAAAAAAAATATTTAAATAGGTATGTAATGTACTATAATTTCCATTTATTTTTTAAATTATATGGAATTATTTTGATACCACATGATTTTACAAAACATGATTCTAAGGCCCAGTGAGGCCATAACAGAATTTTGAACTTTTTTTAGTTCATTTAAGTAAACGTGCAAGTGGGGTTTTCTAACATTTAAACTAGTTATTGGATCAAAAATCCAAGGGTACATTTGAACTCAAAACATAGGGATTCTTCTACAATGAACATAACTTTGACCGATAAGGTTCAGAAAAAAAAGTTAGTTTCCAGACTTTTCAGAAAATAATAAAATGACCTAAAAATATATTTTATTTTTCTTCCCTCACCGTTGAGTGACAGACAGCAGTGAAGTAGTACAGAGACGAGACGCATTAAATGAAGCTCATTAATGGATCATTTTTATGAAGTGTAACAGAAAATTAATTGATGCATAATAGATATGTCATTTCATAAATGAAATAACATAACGACGCGACGTCGCATCGTAAAAGAAACACTACAACATGTTTTATTTTTAATAGGCTAACACATTGGAGAAATGAGAATTAAACTATGGAAATAATGTGATGAACCTATGGAAATGATCTTCTCCAATTATTAATGATGAACACTGATGTTATCACAAGAAATGTCAATGATTTACGGAGAACGAGACTGGGATGTGACAAACTCCTATAAAGTTTGAATCCTCTAGGGTGGAGTGATTCAAAAATGAACATCGATCAAGTTAATGGTTCAATTTGTGCTTGATTTTCCCCATTATTTATTCTAAAAATATTGAACATGGATGAAACCATGACCAAGTTGATCTGTGGATTGTGCATTCTTGCGGGAGGGTGTCTTTCCTTGGTTTTCTATCCAGGATTTAATTATTTTGTTGATAGAACTGTAATCCCAAGCCTCCCCTATTTTAAATTTCTAATGCGGATGGTGTAGGGGACGTAGATCCTTCGCCTTGTGTATTATTCATGGAAGATCATTAAAAATGGTGTAAAGAGGACTTTGATTCCATCTTAAGAATGAAGGCATTCCCTAGAGGTTATAGGCGTAAGAAATGTGAAGAATAGACCACTGGAGCGGACCCGGTGGTCCATAGAGTACCCTACCGACACACTATGAGGAGTTGCACAGCTGGGATGGGCCACAGTTTTCCAAGAATTTGGTTCCATGGTCGCCTACGAACAACCTGTGTGGCTGGGTTTGACTGACCATGTGACACCTCCGGACGTGCCATGTGTTCGGGTTGAGGGGAACCGGTCTGCCAAAGGCAGATTGGGCAGGAAGCTGGCCGGACCCGTCCCAGTTGGCTAGAACCCACCTTAGTGGTCTAGAACCCACCTCATCATTCCAAACCCCACACTATCCTGGGTTTTTTGTGTTGGTTTGACTAGGTTGGACCGGGCCTAGATGAAACTGACCCCTATTTACTAAAATGTCATTAACTTGCAAATTAGGTGTCTGACAGATTCACCATCTACGGAATTGGGACTCAAATGATGGGGTGATCCTTATGAAATCCTCTAAGTAAGATTTCATGGATGTTAACCCAACAATACTTCATGACTCATCTACCCAGTAAGACTCTGTGACTCAACTACCCATTGAGGCTTCATGACTCAGCTACTCAACGAGACTTTGTGACTCAGCTATCAATGAGAATTCATGACTAAGCTACCCTAGTGAGACTCTGTGACTTAGATATCAGCGATACTTTGTGAATAAGATACCTATAGAGACTCTATGACTCAGCTATCAACAAGACTGTGTGTCTCAGCTACCCAACAAGACTTTGTGACTGGGCTATCTATGAGACTCCGTGACTCAGCTGCCTAATGAGGCTTCATGACTCAGCTATCAATGAGGCTCCATGACTCATATACCATTCAAGGCTTTGTGAATAAGCTACTAAATAGGTCTGTGTGACCTATCTATCCTAAAGGACTCAATAGGTATGAGTTCCTTTACAGTGATTGATGTTCAGTGTTTGCAACTGTTGGTTTTTCTATCAACACTTTATGTTATACCTGTGTCAAGCATACTCTAATGAATCTAATTTTTATGCATAATTTTATGATTTCCTTTGTTGATTTCTGTGAGACCCAAGTTGGTTTTAGGGTCCCTTCTAAGTATTGTTATGCTCACCCCTGCATAGGCTTTTCCCGCACATGTTGTGTCTTATGCAGAAAATAGATAACTTTAACTATGATCTTAGAAATCCAGGTCCAGATGGTGCTTGGAGGTGGATCTATAGAGGCAATATGCTTCAGCGAAATCTGACAGTGAGCTACACCTACCCTTTAGGTAGGATCCTTGGTGGACGACCTCCAAATCTTGTACTTACTTTTACTCTAACTTCAATTTTAGTTGGGTTTGTATTTTGGCCCCCTTTTCCTTTTAGTTTCACCTTTACTTGTGTGGTTGCTTCCTCATGTGACATAATTGTTGTTAGTATCCTAGTTTTAATTTTACATTCCATAGTATGGGATATGTGTGTGCATAGGTTTAAAGGCAATGCCTTCCCTTTTTGGGATATGCCTTTTTTGGTGCTAGTCTTCAGCCCCTGTCCTATAGAAGGCGGGCTTGGGGTAGTCACAGCACTGGCCCCTGGGGATGGGTCATGACAGAGTGGTATCAGAGGTGGTCATTTCTACCTCAAAGACCGAGAGTCCGTTTTTTTTTGTTTTTGGGAAATAGTGTTAAATGTATCAAGTTCAAATTTTAGATTCGTGGAGTCTAGTGTTGGTGTGGAAGCTGACGTATCCATACACCAGGACCCTAAATTAGGCTTTCCTTCTCAGTGCAAGAAAACATTGGTTACTTGTGTCCTTAAAATGTTTTTCATGATCTATTTAAGTCAGAGTCAGCTCACCAGGTATAATTAACTGACTATGGTTCATCTTGATTTCTCTCAGGATTCCTCCACATAGATAGCTATCCAGGATCCTGATACAAGATCATGACGACGGTCCACCGAGCGATGAGGCATTAGTATAGGGAACGATTCCTAAGATGGAACCCATGGGTGGTGTACTAAAGGAACCACCACCCATTATGCAGTAGTTTCTACCAGCCTTACTAGTAGAAGATTCATGCTGACTGAGTGCATTTCATGAGTTCTATAGGTAGATGCCTATGAGGTTTAGAGGTGAGACAGATCCTCAGGAAGCTAAGGATTGGATAGAGGCGGTGACACGAGTTTTCCACCTGGTGAGGACACATTCATACCAAATGGTGGTTCTAGCCTCTAGCCTTCTATAGGGCATGACAGGGAGATGGTTGAGCTTAACACTACAGATGCACAAGGAGGCAACCCTCACCTGGGTAGATTTCGAGCACCTTTTGAGGGAGGATTTCTTCCCCGTGACCTTGCACTCATTACACATATAGGAGCTTCTCTACTTATGGTAGGGAAACATGACCGTGGCTGATTACTCTTTGAGGTTCACATACCTCTCCCGATACTCTTCTGATATGGTGCGACACCCTTTCTTTAGGCTCTGAACCTTTGAGAAGGGACTCCTATGAGATATTAGAGCATTAATGACATCTCTAAGTATCCCTACGTAGGTTTGGGTGATATAATGAGCTCTTATAGTGGATAAATTTGTAGCAGAACCTGTACCGACTGTGAGATCTACCACCAGACGATAGGTAGCAGAGCCCTCAACAGCGAGCAGCCGACAACTAACACAAGGGTCCAAGAGGACCAGAACCTATAGGGGATAACCCTTTGATACTGGATCAGAATTGCAAGACCCCATGGACAGTGGACACTAATAGAGGAATAAGTTGTGCTTCATGTGCAGTGGGCAGGGGCACGTAGCTCAAGACTGCCCGACCTGCTGTACAGACGATCATCAGACAGTTAAGGGACCACCAAGTTAGATGTATAGATTTGAACAGGGTGTCCAAAAATAGGATTCAGTGGTAGGGGAGTAGGTAGAGTGGTAGAAAGTGGGAGGAGATATGATTTATTACCACCACCACCCCCAAGCAGTCCACTAGGAGCTCTGGGATTAGGTGGACAAGGGTGGGGCTAGCTTCCGGTGATGGAGGCCAATGACCATGGATCTCCAAATATGATTAGAGATATGATATGTGTCTAATCCACTTTAGCTGCTGTTTTTATAGACACAGTTTCCAATCACCCTTTCCTTTCCATGAACCTCATTTGAGGATTGAAGATTCCGGTGGAGTTGTTGTCTTGATCCTTATGACTAGATACTACTATAGGAGGGGATTCATTGATTACACATTGGTGCCGGAAGCGTGAGATTACTCTTTTAGGTGAGAGATTCGGCTGGGATATCCTAGTAGCAACATCAATACCTTATGATGTCATCTTGGGTATGGATTGGTTATCCACTATCCATGCTCAGATCAACTGTTTTGGCGTATAGTGCGGTGTGTTCATGAGGACGAGATCAATTTTTTCTTAACCAGCAAGAAGGAAACTTTTGCAGTACAAGACGGAATTTCTTGGAGGAGGGTGCAGCTGATCAATAACAAGTTGGTTAGACTCACCCTCGGTGTAGTGGATGAGAGGAGTTTTAGATTTCTTGTAGTGGAGAATGAGTATGAAGATGTCTTTACCGAGGATGTGCCAGGACTACCTCCTCATAGGGAGGTATAATTCTGCATTGACATGTACCCTAGAACAACACTGATATCCACACCAGCATATCATATGGATTCTACAGAGCTACGTGATTTGAGGGTAAAACTTGAGGACTTGTAGAAGAAGGGGTTCTTAAGGTCTAGTGTTTCACTATGGGAAGCCCCAATGTTGTTTTTTAATATGGAAGACACGAGTTTGCGGATTTTCATGGATTTCCAGCACATGAACTAGGTGATCATGAAGAACAAGTATCCACTGTTGAATATTGATGACCTCTTTGATCATTTGAAGGGAGGGATATGGTTCTCAATGATAGATGTCAGGTCTGGATATCATCAGCTTCAGGTATTGTATGAGGATGTACTAAAGACAACCTTTAGATATGGGTATGGACACTACGGGTTTTTAGTTATGCCTTTTGGCATGGCCAATGCCCCAACAATGTTCATGGGACTCAGGAACTAGATCTTCTACCCTTAGCTTGATCGTTTTGTGGTAGTCTTCGTTGATAACATCCTGATGTACTCGGTGTCAAAGGAGGAGGACACTACACACCTGTAGATAGTCTTGGATACACTTTGAGAGCACTAGCTTTACAGTAATCTGTTAAATTTCTAGTTCAGGATTTGGGAGTTCCACTTTCTGGGACATGTCATCTCGAAAGTTGGAGTTACAGTGGATCTAACAAAGATAGAGAAAGTTCTTGCTTAGGATCTACCCATGATAATGACTATGGTGCAAAGTTTCTTTCGGTTGGATAGATACTACTGAAGGTTTGTGCCAAAAGCTTCCAAAGTAGAAGCACCCATGTCAACTTTAACAAATAAGGGACAACAATTCATGTGAATAGAGAAGTTCCAGAAGAGTTTCCAAGAGTTGAGGTAGAGACTAGTGAGTGCCCCCATCTTGAGACTATCAGAAGAGGGTGTTGAGTAGGTAGTCTTATGTGACACATCAGGGAACAAAATGGGTTGTGACCTGATGCAGGAGCGAGCAATGATCACCTACATCCCATGATAGTTGAAGAAGCATGAGAAGAACTACATGACTCAGGAACTAGAGTTAGAAGTAGTGGTCTTTGCCTTGAAGATGTGTCAACACTACTTGATGGGAGAATCATTTACCATATACTCCAACCACAAGAGTCTTAGGTATATCTTATTATAGAAGGACTTGATATTGAGATAGCAGTGATGGATGAAGTTCCTCTAGGACTATGAATTTGAGATAGTATATACTCCTAGGAAGGGGAACATGGTGGAAGACACGCTCAGCAAGAGGTCTGGCTTACAGTTGTTGAATGAGGTGACAGAGCAGTTACCTGCGATGTAGATATCATTCATGGATGTTGATAGAGCATCTTACCTTTAGTCAATGACTATCACTACCGCACTGTTATAGAAAGTTATGAGGGCATAGCTTGTGGATGTTGACTGTGAGGCCAGACATGCTTATTTATCCTTAAGGACAAGCTCTTGATGGTTTTTTGATAGGTGGAGAGCATGTCATCCTTTTCAGAGGATACATAGTAGTACCGGTGAAGTTACAGTAGGAGGTGTTGAGGGAGTTCCACACATCCCTTTGGTGGTACATCCTGGTGTGGAAAATATGTACAGATACCTCCGACATCAGTACTGGTGGATAGGGATGAAGAAAGTGGTGGCAGAGTTCGTTTCACGATGCCTCAATTGTTAGTAAGTGAAGGTTGAGCATCAAGTCTCATCAGGCTTCGCACAAACACTTGAGGTACCAAAATGGAAGTGGTATAGTATCTCCATAGACTTCGTGATGGGGTTAATACACACGTTTAGGGTCCATGATTCTATCTGGGTGATCATTTACCGACTCACCAAGTCATCTCACTTCCTACCCATCTAGGAGCAGGGATCGGTAGTGGGATTAGGATGCTTCTACGTCCAGGATATTGTGAGACTTCATGGGGAGATTTCAATGATCATCTTAGTCTATGATGTATGATTTACATAACATTTTTTGAAAGGATTCGAGGAGTTATTCAGGACTTAGCTGTGCTTGAGAACAACTTTTCACCCCGTGACAGATGGTCATATAGGGCGGACCATACAGACCTTGGATGACATGATTCATGCTTGTGTACTTGATTTTAGTCGCAGTTGGGAGGACCAACTACCATTGGGGGAAGTTTCATAAAAAAAATCTATCACTCCACCATTGGTATGGCACCATTCGAAGCTTTGTAATGGCATCCTTACAGATCACCTCTAATCTGGACAGACCCAGGGGAGTCATCACTCATGGGCCCAGAGTTGGTACGAGCTACCAATGAGATGGTTCAGATCATCCAAGAGTGGGTGATGATTACATAGAGTAGGTAGAAATAATATATTGATGGGAGATGCAGACCCTTGGAGTTTGAGGATGGAGACCATGTCTTCCTTCAGGTCTCACCTCGATAGGGTTTGCAGAGATTTGGACAGGGCAACAATATTTCTCCAAGGTTCATCAAACCTTTTCATATTCTCAGTAGATTTAGCATGGTGGCATATCGCCTAGATCTTCCCCCAAAAATGTACCAGGTGCGTGATGTTTTTCTAGTATCGTATATGCGGAGGTACATGCATGACCCATCACATGTCATCGACTAGGGCGATCTGGACATTGACGATGGGGTGATGTTTGCAGAGTTCCTGGTGGAAATAGAGAATTGATAGGAGCAGGTCCTTTGTGTATAGTCGATTCCTTTGGTTCATATTTGGTGGAAGAATGAGAATCTCTAGGAGAGAACATGGGAGTGGGAGGCTCAGATTCATGATTAGTACCCCATATGTTTGTTTAGAATTGTTTCAAATTATGATGACATAAAGCCCAAAAATGAGAAGTAATGTAATTTCCCTAAATTTCCATGTATTTTTTATATTATATGAAATTATTTCAAGACCACATGCTTTGAAAACATGGGATTCTGAGGCTTGGTGAGTATAGAACATAATTTTTCAATTTTTTTAGTTCATTTAAGTAAACGTGCAAGTGAGTTTTTCTAACTTTTAAACTAGTGATCAGATCAAAAAATTTTGGGAACTGTTGGACTCTGAATGCTGTTATTCTACTATAAAGGACCTAACTTTGATTGGAAAGGGTCGAAAGAAAAATTATGTTTTCAAACTTTTCAAAAAATAATAAAATGACTTAAAATGTTATTTTATTTTTCTTTCCTCACCATTGAGTGATGGAAGGTGGTACCGCGGTGCAGTAATGAGGCCCATTAAACAAATCTCATTAATGGATTGTTTTGATAGAGTAATGACACATTAATTAAAGCGTAACAGATATGTTGTTTCATAAATGAAACAACGTAACGATGTGATGTCACATCGTAATAGAAACATTGTGACATGTTTTCTATTTAATAGGATAATGCATTGGAGAAACAAGAATTAAAGCATGGAAATTCTCTAACAAACCTATGGAAAGGATTCCTTCTAATGATGAATGATGAATGCGATTAGGATCTCTAGAAATCTCGATGATTTATAATGAATGGGACTCGGAAGTGACGAATTCCAACAGAACATGAATCCTCGAGGGCAGAGTGCTTCAACAACAAAAATTGATCGAGGTAGGGGTTTTATTTGGGCTTGAGTTTCCCCATTATTTATTCTAGAAATGAAAAATTTGGATCAACCCACAAACAAGTTGATTAGAAGATCATGCATTCTTGCAGGAGGGTGTATTTCTTGAGTTTTCTATCCGGGATTTAATTATTTTGTTGATAGAACTGTAATACCAAGCCTCCGATGTTTTAAATTTCTAATTCATAGGGCATGTACATACACGAAAAAGGTTCAAGAACCTCCTCCTTGTGTTTTCTTCATGGTTGAGCATTCGAAATGGCAACAAGAGGTCTTTGAGGCCATTGGAGGAAAAAATTCTCCGGAGGTCGTAGGAACAAGAGACGAGAAGAATAGACCATTGGAACAGACCTGGAGGTCTACGGAGTACCCTAACTACATTCCACAATAGAACAATGAGAGGAGTGCCATGGCCAGCTACAGTTTCACCAAGCACACAGTCCTCTAACCGCATACAGACCCCCTGGGCTTCCGGGTTTGACTAGTCACGTGACACCCCTGGGCGCGCCATGCGTCGGGGCTGAGGGGAACCAATTTGCCAAAGGTGGACCGGGCACGAGGTAGGTCGAACCCACACACAGGGGGCCAAACCCACTTCCAGTAAGCTGGAACCTCACCCTTTAGGTGGGGTAGGATGAGACAGGGTTGTCGGGCTACCCAACAGGCTGGACCCTCGGCCAAGCCAGGTCAGGTCCAACGAGGCCCAATGGGCCTGACCAACTTGCCAAGCCAGACCAGACCAACCCAGACCCAAACATGGTTAGTTCAGGTCAATCTAATTAAATTAGGTCAGGTGGGGCCCCCAGGCAAGGTTTTTCAGGTTGGTTCGACCGGGTTGGACCAGGCCCAGATGCAACCGACCCTTCTTTACTAAAACATCAATAACATTCAAACCGAGTGTTCAATTGATGCGCCATTTACGGAGTTGGTACCCATGTGATGAGGTGATAATTATTAAATCCTTTAATTAATATTTCATGGAAGTTAACCTATAGAGACTTTGTGACTTAGCTACCAAGTGAGACTCTATGAATCTACTACCCAGCAAGGCTTCGTGACTCAGTTACGTAGAGACACTCCATGACTTAGCTATCAGCAAGACTTCAGGACTTAGCTACCTAGTGAGTCTCTATGACTGAGCAATCAGCGAGACTCTATGACTTAGCTACCTAGCGAGGCTTTGTGACTCAGCTATTAGTGAGGATCTATGACTCAGCTACCCAACAGGGCTTCGTGACTCAACTATGGAATAGGTTTAGGCATCCTAGATAGCCTAAAGGACTCATCAGGGACAATTGACTTTGTAGAAATTGATGTTCAGTGTTTGTAACCATCAGTTTTTTTATCAACACTTTAAGTTATACTTGTGTCAAGATGAATCTACTGACTCTAATATTTGGGAATTATTTTATGATTTTATTTGTGGATTTCTATGAGACCTAAGTTGGTTTCGGGGTCCCTAGTGAGTATTGTTATGCTCACCCCTGCATGGGCTTCACCCGCACCTATTGTGTATTGTGTCAATGACAGACATCTTTGACTAGGATCCTGGAGAGAAAAGGCTAGGCGGTGCTTGGAGGTGGATCTAAAGACGTAATATGCTTTAGTGACATCCGACAGTGAGCTACACCTACTCTTCAGGGAGGATCCTTAGAGGACGATCTCCAGATCTTGTACTTAATTTTACTGTACCTTCCTTTTCTGTTTGGTTTGTATTCTGACCACTTTTTCTTTCAGTTTCAACTTTAATTGTGTTCTTTCTTTCTCATGTGTCATACTTGTTGTTGGTATCCCATTTTTAATCTTACATTCCACATTATGTTTGGTGTGTGTGTAGAGGTTTAAAGGCATTGCCTTCCCTTTTTAAGATATGCCTTTTTGGTGCTAGTCACCGGCCCCCGACCTATGGAAGGTGAGCTTGGGGTAGTCATGACATGGGACCTGAGGGATGGGTAGTGATGAGGTATATATTTAAGGGACATATATACAAAAATATAATAAGTTTATGAGAAGAAGATTGTGTAAAAGGGATAAAAAGAAATATAATGCGTAACCGATAAGTCATAAAGGAGGTCTGGAAAACCTATTGCAATATTTTAAAAAACCCTTGTTGAAAATACAAGATTGTAAAAAAATTATTTTTAATATAGTATAATGAAATTTTAGATTTTACATGATATAATACTTAATCAAGTTTCCAATTAAAAATGAGTACAATGAATAAAAGAGAAATTATGTACAAGGAGGGGAACCCATCATTTAAATGGAAGGGAATTATTCTTAACATAATTACATTTTAAAAAATGATTATAATTGAACAGTAAATAAGTTTTGAATCAATGTGACCTACCAATATATAAATAGGCTATAACATATGAAATAAAATATGAATGTCAAGGAGAAACTTTATATCTTGAGAAATCATATTGAGTTATAAAATACCCTTATATTTTAGGAAAGACATCAATCATAGACCACAATAAGGGAGAGCATGAATGGAATTGAATTTTATAGTTTCAATAAATCAATTATGATATTATAAGTCATGGGGGGAGTATATACACCATTCAAATTAATATTGGTTCATAATATCAAATCATCATCTCAATGAAGGGTGATTAAGGCATAACCCTTATGGTTTTAGAACCATTCTAGTAAAACCCAATAAAATAGAGAGAGGGATTGAATTTTTAGTAAAACTACCATGAAAAAGATAATAAATTATATCAAATATCCAATTAGAAGTATTCAAGATATTTAAAAGAAATCAGGTGCATAAAAGAAATTATGTCTCAAAGAAGGACATTTTGAGATGAAAACCACACCTTGTTCTAGATTCATTCTATGAACACACCTAACATCATGAATAACCAAATTAATTTTTTTATATAAATTATTAGGAAAACTATTCTTATTTATTTAATTTAATATGGTTCATTTATTTTCATATTTTATTTATTTATTATATATTTTTGTTTCCCATATCGATTACTTGAGGTTGTTTGGTCAATTTTTCAAAATTCCTTATGTATGTTGACCATGGTAGAAAGTGTATTAAAATAGTTTCATTATGTATAAAATATTAATATTTTTATGGAAATAATTTTTATATATTAAATATATTTTTATGTTCAAACATGATAGGCAGTGATGAAAAGTAAAACTCATTACTTAGGGAGGCGATAGTTTGCTCGTATGCATGATTAATGTTTCTATTTCTCAAAGAATGAGAGGGAAATAAGGTAAATGATAATTTGAAATTAAATAATAATATTTATATTATAGATATCATATTTATTATTCCATTAAATTGTTTTTATAAACCTTGAATATTGGTGATGAAAATTGGAATACGTCCCTTTGTGGAGGCGATAGTCTGTGCAACGTATGAACGCTGATTTTGTTTTTATTAGTAGATGGTGGGGAATAAATAATAGATATTACATTAATATAATAACATCTAAGTATAGTTATTATAATTATTTCATTATATTTTTAAGTAAATAATATTTTTTAAGATCAATATTAAGGATAAAAAGTTACGAAGATGGTAATACTTACATTGGATACTAGATCCTCTCTTAGAAATTTCCTTGGAAGTGAAGGCATTAAGATAAATTCTAAAGAAAAGGGGATTAAGGGTGAGAAAATTAATCCTAGGAGATTTATTTTTGTCATAGTTTCAAGTATAATTATAATGTAAAGTTTAAGCGTGAAGGGGTGGAAGTGATCCCCTTTTATAAGTGAAAAAGGGACACTTTGGGGAGTACACTTTACCCTTCCATGATATCACTACACTATTCCTTGGTAAATTCCTCAAAAAATTCATAATAATGGATTTTTATGTGTATTTGGATATATAAAGGATCAAAAGATTCTTTCCTTACATTTTTTAAACATGTTATAGGGTTTTTAACGTTAAGTTTATACATTTTACTCTTTTTCTTTTAAACTAGGTAACTAGTTTTTAACTAAGTTATTTTATGTCTTATTAAAAATATAAAATAACCCATATAATATTTTTTGGGTGTTATGAAACTAAATTTATAATCTATTTAATTAAATTTAATTTATAAAAAATATAAAAAATAACTTTTAATTTAAAATAAATATCATATAGAAAAATTGTTTTAATAGAAAAAATAAATTTTGACCATTATATATTCTTAATATTATTTAGTATTTATTACCAATTAAATGATTATTAATATATTTATTTATATTTTTATAAATCATATTATATTAATTATTTAAATTATTTCTATTTAATTAATTCGATATAAATTCCATGATAATAATAAAACAATAATTTTGAAATGATTGTTTCACCATTATTGTGTTAATTTGCATTATTCTTACTGATATTATATTTAGGCATAAATATGAAATTAAAATTTTCTTATAATATTGAAATGTTTATATAAAATTGTAAATACATTTTTTTATATCTAACTTCTAAAATTGATAGCCTAATTTTTAATATAAGCACGTAAGAAACAATTTTTATTGTGAAATATTACTTTAGTTCCCAAAATGTTAAACATGTGTTTTATAAATTCAAAATAGTATTTTTAAATTATTTATTTAAATTATTAAATATATATATTTTTTGAAAAAATTTTCTTAATATTTAATTCATTTTTTACTAAAAAAGTGATAGTTTTTAGGAAAATTAAAATTTCCTACTATTCACCAAAAATTGATTATTTTCGGAAAATTTCGAAAAATTATTTTTAGATAATATTGATATAATAAATTAAAAAATATATGTTTTTTGTCTAATTAAAATTATATAATTAATAAATTCAATTTTTTATAAAAATATAATGGAAAACCATTTTTATTGGAAAATTACATTTTCAAATATTGATTATTATTATTATTATTTCATACCATTTACTAACCAATTTTGTGTTAACAAAGTTTTAATATAAAACATAATTTATCAAAAATAATCTTACATTTATTGAAATACAAAATCATATCACATAAAAAGAAAATTTTAAGAAAACAAACTTTTCTAAATAATAAATAATTTTATTAGTCATTTTAGGTAAACAAATATAATTTCATTCATATAAAAAGTATCATTTATTTTATTTCCATAAATATTTCATAAAGTGGTTAATCTTATTGATTAATAGTAATTTCAGTAGGTATGTTTTAATAGTCATACTTAAATATAAATATATATATATATATATCATGGTTTCATTTAGTTTTGATATTTCATGTGGAATAAGCTATCAAACACATTGAATTAATTAGAGGGAAACATATATTAATATATCAGGTTGTTATAATAAGAAATTAGTATATAATTATGTATGAGGAAATATCCCAAAACCTTATTCAAATGATCACTTTATATCCCAAACCCTTCCCCTCCGTAGGTTAATGCAAGTATAGAAGCTGCGATCAATCTCTTTTTTTAGTTCCTTGAAACTTTGTTCACATTTTTATATCCAAAATAAGTTCACCCTCTTCCATGTTAACCTAGTTAGTGGATTATATAATCAAAAGTAATTTATCATATAGTTTCAATATTATCATACTAACCTAATAAAACTATGGATCCTTGTTATATTGGTTAGTCTGGGCCCTTACTCGATAACTTCCATCTTGATGGATCTACTAATATTTCATTTCTTGTGATTGTAGGACCAAATAATGATACTTTATCTTGAAAAAATCCACACTTCCTAAATTTGGAATACTAATTATCCTTTATAAATTTATTTAACACAATCTATAAATGATATTCATGATCTTAATTTAACTTTGAATATATTATAATATCATCTACAAATACAACAAAAAATTGGTCAAGGTAGTCTCTAAAGACTCTATTCATTAGGTCTATAAAGATAGTGGGAGAATTATAATGTCCAAAATGCCTCACTATAAATCCATAGTTTCCATACATCATAGAAAAATATATCTTGGAAATATCCTTTATGTTAACCCTTAATTGATGATATCCAAATGGAAGGTCAATCTTAAATAAGTATTGATTCCCTCTAAGTTGATCAAATATATCATCGATATAAGGAATATGAAAATTTTTCTTGATCATTATTTTATTAAGATAATGATAATAAATTAAAATATGCCTAGATACATCCTTATTTTTCAGAAAAGAGGACTAGTGATCCCCATAGTGAAGCACTAGGGTGTATAAAATCCTTTTCCTAGTTCAATTACAGTTTTTTGTTTAATGCCACTAATTCAATGAGAATAATTCTCTACAGAATATTTATGATAGGATTGGATCCATGAATGAGTTTATTTGAAAAATAAAACTCAAAATTTGGGGGAATACCAATCAGTTCATCTATAAATACATCACTATAATCTCATATAGTTTGCATTTTATCAATTTTTGACTTCCTCTCCAACTATTTGAGTCAAGAGTCCTTGATTGTTGGTTATTATAACCCATATTATATAATTTTATTCCTTAGGGATTTTATAATAACCCTTAAATTGATACTTGGAAATAATATTATCTGGGATATAAAATGATTTTTTCTTATCTTGACAGTTGATATGTGATTTATACAGGGAAAACCAATCCATACCCAATATTATGTAAAATTCAACCAAAGGTAGAATAATTATATTTACAAGAAGTATCCCCCCATAAATCTCAATCAGAGTTGATTTATAAATCTTAGACAAGATCATTATTCCACCATGGGTTTTTATAACACCCTTAAATTTTATGAAATATTATTTTTGAATTAATTTTATATTTTGACATATTTTGATGTACATAATGTTGAGTTTTAACAAAACTAGACATACTATTAAAATAATATTATTTAATATGATAGTTATCACCTAGCCATTATAATTGTGGGTATAAATAAAATTACAAAAATTATGAAAATATTTGTTTTACACATCTATATAAAATGATTTTTTTGGAGACCAATTAATTAGAAATGAAAATAAGAACTATTTGAAAATAAAGGATGTATTTTTCTGAAAAACTATTTTTCTGCGTACAAATTCATTTTACTTCAATAAATTAAAAAAATAATTTTTTAATTATTTTATTGAAATATATATATATATATATTATATATTTTTTAAGTTTTTTAAAATTCATCTTATCTTTTTTAAACAATAAATAATAATAAATCCATTTTTATGCTTAATAACTGTATTTTTATAAAAATTAATTTTTATTGAATTTTACGCACTTATTCTAAAATTCACTATAGTCAATTTTAGAAAATTTATTTGACTAAATGAAAATATTTTTTGAAATAATCATTTCAAAATTATATTGGGGTATTTTTTCTATAATTTTCAGAGAAGATAAAATTTTTAGTGAATAGTGAAAAATACTAGTTTTTATTTAGAATTGTCTTTTATTTTAAAGGATTTAAAAATATACAATTTATTTTAATAAGGTTTTAAAAGTAAAATTATTTAAATTATATATATATATATATATATATATTAATCCAATTGAGGTTATTATATTAAATTTCATATTTATTTTTTATATAAAAACTTTTTAATCTTTTTGAACATTTTATCTTTACAAAAAATCATCTTTCTCATAGTGTCTGTGAGTTTAATTTGAAGTTAAAATTATCCACTAATGTGAATAGAATTTTTTAAAATCAGATTATATATTTGGAATCATAATAATTAATAGTATATAATAAGTCCAACTTAATTTTTATCATAATTAATATTAAAAATAATAAAAAATAATTACCGCTGTTAAGGTTAAAACAGGTTTACTGAGAGTTAAATTAAAAAGATATGGTGTAAGATGACATATAAAATTTTAAAACAACCATTTAATGGTAATATTTATACCTTAAAACCTATAAGGTTTGATAATTACCCATTTTATAGCCTTGTGGTATGTGAAAAAGTGGATACACTTTATTCTTTTCAAAAATTCCATCTGTGTCCTCTACCCCACTTATAAAAGGCCACATTCTCTCCTCTCTTATTTACACATAAAAAAACATTCATTTGGAATAATAAATGATCAAATATCTTAATTAAATACCTACCATAATAAAATATTCATTTTTTATATCATAAAGAAAATATAGGATGACATTAGGTTAAACCTAAATAGGTTTTCTGAAGAAGAGGTAATGTTTTAAACTATGTGTTTTTATTTTACTTATTATTCTAACTCCTTAAAATATTATTCAACTATGATGATATAATAAGAAAAATATATATCATATAACAATACTTTATTAAGTTAATTATATAACCAATATCCATATCCACTTCCATCAAATGGGAAAAGAACCCGTTAATCGTGTGCATGGAGGACTACCACCTCACGAACAGATGTTATTTGTTTCCCATCACAACCTCTCACAGATGGATATAATGATTAATTTAATATTTATATATGATATTTATTATATTATTATAACCATGAAATTATAATACCATATCTAAATTTTTACCTCCCAACCCATTGGAAAACAATAACATTGCTCGTGTGTACAACATACTACCGCTCACGAAACGATGTATTGTGTTTTTGTTTTCTATTTCACTTGGATGGTAATAAGGTTAGATTAAATGAATATATATTATATTTTTAACTTAATTATACTTATTTATTTATTATATCACATATATATTCTTACTTTCCGTTCTGTGGGGGATATGATAACATTGTTTGTGTGTATGATGGACTAATTCCTCACGAAGCGATGTGATTCATTTTTCACTAACACTTTTCTTAGAAGGTAATAAGGGTAAAAATAATTAATATATAATATATATATGACATAAAAATTATTATGTAAATTTAATATATTATTTACCATTCTTTCATCTAATCCATTGAGAAAATGGAAACAGTGTTCATGCGTACGTACGACTAACTATCTTAATGAACTGTGTATTTCATTTTCTATATCTAACTTTTATGGATTACCCTAAATATATTTATAATTACTATATATATTATATTCATATAATGGTTAAAATTATGGATATTATGGAACCATTATCAACATAAGAGGATCAAAAATAACAAATCAAAATAAACATGAAAAAACAAAGTAGTTATTTCCTGAAACGTGATTTTAACACGGAGTTGTTAATAAATGGGTAATAAAAGGGAATAAGTAAATAATATATGGTATGATATATATATTTATGTTTATTAAATATTTTTACAATAAACTAATATTTATTATATTGGGGGTTTGAACTTGTATGAAGGAAGTTGATACTTATGTAAGTGATTCTTGTCTTACTTTTATTTTTTGTGAGACACATGCCACATTCCCCACATGTTTATTTTATGTGGTGTATATAATACTCATGAATTTATTTAACGATTATTATCCTAAAAATTATGTTGGATTTACATATCCATTTTAATATCTCCCTTTTATGGGGTTTGTGGTTCAAAATTTACCAAAGCGATAAGAGATTTTTTTTTCACAATTTTTATTTTTGGGAAATATGTTATGTTTAGAAACTATATTATTTTATGAGGTATATATACAGAAACTTTGAAATATAATATCATGAATTTATTTTTTATAATTAAATTTTAGGTTTTATTTCATTTTATTTCTTCAAGGGGATTATAATTCAAAGTTACCAAAGTGGTAAGGTTTTATGATATAATCTCATTGTTTATTAGGATTGTTTATGTTTATGATTCTACTGATGAAATATTATGAAATATCTCTCAATAAACTCATGAACATTTTATAATATGGTAATTTATTTATAATACATGTTTTCCCTTCATTTTACTCTCTTTATGTACTCAAGATTCCAAAAAAAATGTTTTTTAAAGAAAACTAACCTTATTTATCTCTTCATTTGAAAACCCTTTTTCTTACATGTCTATATTTTCTAAAAATTACTCAAAAAATGTTTTAACATTATAAAAATAATTTAACCTATAAAATTTTACCCATTTGTGCTTTTTTAATTTTTTTAATGTAATCTTCATGTCATTTGTAATTTTTTTTTTCATATTTAGATTTTACTAAAAATGTGAAAGGAATATTTGTTTTAACATTCATGGAAGGAATAATATTTACCACTATTATAACCACTAAATTATTTCAAGATTCCCTTATAGTTTTTAAAGGTTATTTTTAGGAAATTGTTTTCTATAATACTTGGGAAATTTTTTAAAATAAATTATTTGAAAGGGAAAATGTTATTTTCCACAAGAAATGTTTAAATGATTTTTATAGATTTCTTTATAAGTATAAAAGTTTATTTTCAAAGAAAAATATTTCCAAAATGTTTTTTGAATTTTTAGTTTTAAAATTTGACTTTAAAATAAAAATTATTTTCCTCAAGAAAAATTTAAATGATATTTAAATCTTCATTTATAAGTTTCAATTTTTATTTTCAAATAAAAGGATTTGAAAAATGATTTATATTTTAAAAAATATTTTTTCAAATTAGAAGGGATATTTTCTTCAAGAAATGTTTTAAATGATTTTTATATCCTCCTTTATAATTTTTCAATGTTATTTTCAAATAAAATTATTTTTAAAATGTATCATGTTTTAATTTTTTTTTTCAAAATGAAAAAGGATATTTTCCTCAAGAAATGTTTTAAATGATTTTTAAAGATTCCTTTATATGCTTTCAATTTTATTTTAATAGAAAAGAATTTTGAAAATGTTTAATTTTTTAAAAGGTGTTTTCAAAGTGGAAAGTCTATTTTCCTCATGAAATATTCCAAGTGGTCTTTCAAAATCATTTTCAGCTAAGATGGCATCCTTTGATGTTATTTATACTTTACTAGGGATATGATCCAAGGATATCATTATTATTCTTATTTCTTTAAATGGTTGATGCTTATGATTATAAGATGTTTATGAAACCCATTTATATTCTATGAGTTATACCATGATAAAATTATTATAAAACCTGTATCTTTTTCCATGGGTTATGCTATGATGAAATGATAAAATGATTATGAAACCTGTTTCTTTTCCATAGGTTATGCTATGATGAAATGTTTACAAAACCCATTTCTTTTTATGGGTTTGTATATGATGAATGTTTTATGATCTCATGGAATACAAATGAATGATTTTAATTATGTGATGGGTGGTACCTATATCTCCCTCCAATGCATTGGGTAATTATTACTATTATATGAGCTCAAAGGGAACACAAAAGGATATCCCGAGATATAAATAGGGTACACGAGAGGATATCTAAAGCCCGAAATAGGGTACACGAGAGGTTTTCCCAAGACTAAATTAGGTACATGGGTGGTTATCCCAATCCTAAAATGTTATGAATGTCTTGGTAGATAGCCTTGACATAGAATTTTCTATGCTTAAGTATAAGCCACCAATCTATTTATTATGGATAAAATATCCATTGTTATTTGATTCATTTAGAATTCATGTCTTTTGAACTGCCAAGACTTATTATATGTATCATGCTTATAATATATGATATACATGGTATGGTTTCCAAATATTATTCTCATGTTATCATACCCTCATTCTCATGTTATTTTGATATATCCTTTATTTAGCCTTACTTAGAATCTGAGCTCACCATTTTTATATTTCATGTCCATAGGTTATGAAGAAATGTTTCAAGTAGGGTATATCTTTAAAGAGTTATAAATTTGAAGATATTTATGGTATACATTGAAGATATTTCATGAAATAAGAAGATGGTATATCTAGTCTTCAAAGAAACTAAACCTATATGGTCTATGGGAACATATTTTCCAAATGTATTGAATACTCATATAAAAATATATAATATTTATGTATAATAATTTTGGGTCTATACAATTGGTATTAGAAGAAAGTTTTAGTTAACCTTTGGAAAATAAGATGAGAAAATGTAAGTGAGAATCATTAGGATAATCCTAAGTATAGGATAACATCCCAAGTTATGGTAAAGAAAGGAGTGTGATTTTTCTAGAAATACATCCATGTCTGTATACTATAGGTGGATGTTGTTCTAGAATAGATGTACCTATGGGTAATAACTCTAGAAAAGGAACATCAGTCTTGGATTCAGTATTACCTAGTACATGAAAATATGCCTTACTGCGCACCTAGTTTAACACTCCATGGGGATATGCTTTGGAAATTCACAAACTCTTTATGAAGTATCATAAAGGATTTTAATAATGACCGTGAATGAACTTGATTAAGCCTATTGTGACATATATTTAAAATAAATTATCATGATTTATACATATTATAATATTTTTTCAATGATTATTTGGTTTTCCACTATGAATATTTTTTCTCACACTATGTTTTTTGTTTTAGTCAGTGGTGAGAAATAGAAGAAATTAGGTTAATGTTGAATGTGAAAGACAATGTGTTGATGATAAACCAAATGGGATGATAAATAGAGTGAATGATATTTTGATTATTCCTAATCAGTTATCATAATATATTATTAAATTTTTTTAACTTAACAAACTCTCAGACTCACCAAAGTAGAGAAGGAGAGATTTTATTGAGATTTTGTGTGGTGGATACCATGAAAAAAAAAGATTAAGTTTTCTATATGTCACGAATGTGAGAAGAATCACTCTATGGAATTTCTCAAAGGAATAAGAAGATGTTTTTTGGGTGGATAATAAGGTCACATATTAAGTAATTTCTGAGGAAATATGAAAAGTTAAATAAATGAAAGGGATGAAAATAATGGTTTCCTAAAGGTATAATCAATGGTAGGATGATTTAAATGCGGTAAGTATAAAAATTATGCAAAAAGTGTTCCTAGGGGGAATCTCATGAAGAAAATCACTAGGTTTTTATGAGTAATGGTCATATAATGTTGATAATTAAGAGATTAAAAATGAAATATAAAAGGTAAGGTCTATTTTAATAGTATTTTTATGTTAAATGTAAGAAGCATGATTAAATATAGGTTGATGAATATTAATACATGATTCATATTTCATATTATAATAAAGAGGTGTTGAGGAATAAGATGATGAAGCTTAGTTAATGGTTTAATAATGAAGTGGGGGTGATTGAAGTGTATATGTATTGGAGTTCAAGAATTATGTTATATGAGTCATGACATATAGAAGGATTATTCAATATGAGTTTTTATTTATGGATTTTCAATAATATGTTGAATTATACTGATGAAATAGAAAAGTGATTTAATGTAAAGGTGACATTTCATGGAAAACACATGATTAAGGGAATATAAACCTTAATATGTTCCCAATATTGAGATAATTATGTTGGGATAAATAGATGAAGGATATGAATAAAATAAATTGGATAGTATTGATGACCTTGGAACTGATTAATAATTTTTTTGACAAATTAGTTTATGTTATAATTGATGGAGTTTAAAAAATTATTTTATTTTCCTAATATGAACAATAATTTTTAGTTTTATTCAAGGAATAAGGAATCATGTATGTTTTCATTTAGGTTTTATAGTAGTTTTTGTTATTACCATTCATTGGGAGAATATATGACCAAGTTATTGACATATTTTACCTGTAACCATTAAGAGCTACTTAATAATATTTGGAGGATTAATGTTATTTTGATTTGGGGAAATTTAGTGACCTTATTTATAAGATTTAATTTTTTTAAGGGTCATAAGGTTAAACATTTATGTAATTGTTTAAGTTTAACTTTGGATGCAGTTTTAGAGATTAATGTATTATTTCACCATATAAAGATTTATTCAAATTGGATAACCTATAGTTACCATTTTTTGTTGATAATAACTAGATATAGAAGGAATGTATTATCATTATTTTATGGATCTTATTATCCATCAGTAATTTAGGCATGATAAATTCATATATTAGAGTAAGATATAAAGGGGAAATTGATAGAGATGAAACCAAATAATGATATTGTTCGTATGAAATTGAATGAAATAAAGTAAGTACATCGCATCATAAAAATTAATAAACATTAGTAAAAAAGTATTTTTATAAAAAATATTATAAATTTACCTTCATTTTATGATGAATTAATGGTCTTTTAACCTATCAAATATTTATGAATTTGTGATTGTTAACTTTATTTTGGTCATATTCTCTATCACTATCTATTAGTATTTGGGCATTAATTTTCTCCTTCATGTCCATGTTTTCACTTCCTACAAATGTTCTAATACATGGAAACATAGTTATGTGTTATTATGGGTGACCTTCACACATCCCTTTCTCTGTTTTTGTAGTATCCTAGACCCAAATTACACTAATAGGTGCCTCGATCCCAATGGGTCACATGGCCTCTTGTGAATCTACCCAAACTTCAGAGGCTTCCGAATAGCTGTGGGGTCCTAGGCGTGTTAGTGGGGAGACTCTTCTATCATCACAAGAGTGTAACTTAGTGGAAAATCAATAACATATAAGTAGAATAATTAGTAAATCATACAAACAATAGATACACATTAGGATCAGATGACAGTGCTCAATTAATTCTCGGATATATATAAAGATGGTGATGACACGTGTCTCTACAAAGTATCCAAAATAGGTAAAAATAATTATTGTACAATACATGTGTCAAAATATCAAAATATCAAAAAAAATAACCAAATATTATCATGAGCCTCATATTGATCTCATGATATTATGCTCCCAAGAAGGGTAGAAAATCAATCATCAAACTGTGGGCAGTTTCCCAAACCCCTTCCTACATCCAAATAGTTTATTCAGGTAAAAAACAGCGGCCCAAACAGGGTGTGAGATACAATCCCAGTAGGTAACCACCCAAATATCTATACAATCCTTGTTGTGTAATAAAATAAGCTAAATAGTGTGAAAGTAAGAAGGTAAGAAATATTAAAGTAAATTTCTCATGGAACATCCGTAACAAGAAAGTGATACTACAAATCCATACATAGATCCCTACAAAAAAGTCTCATATCTTATAACAAGGAATATATAAGAAAAAAAATAACAAAACAACCTTTCCATATAGACATAAGTGAAAAAACAACCATGAACAAGCCGTATAACCAAACATGCCACATTTACCACATTCATACTGTATATCAGGAGTCTCATACTATGAAGGGTCAGATAGAAGGTGTAGAAGACCAAGGTATCCTAATTGATTCCTAGGAGAATCTCGATGGAAACTTGGTATAGGCACTGGCTGGAGTCCTAGGAGCATGTCATTTAGACATATCCAATGTGAGTCCAACCAAGCCATATCCAAGGGGTATCAAGGCTCAAGTAATATCATTGAAATCAATACCCATGGAGAAATTCTATCCAAGGAATCCATTACTACTTCAAGAACCAAGGAGTAACATCCAATGCATTTAATGGAATCAAGAACCTTGGTATACCAACCCAGACATCCACTACCATTTCAAATACATCTCAATCCATTCCTCAATAAATTTCATTACCATTTCACAACACAGTATACCCACTAATTATCCATAATTGACATTCAAAAAACCAATGAATATAACCACTCATTCAACAAATTCCATTTAATCCATTTAATCAATTCCAACATAGATAATCATGATAACAAAAGGCCAGGAGGCGGTATATCTCTTAGTTAAAAAATACAATTCCATTTAATTAATTATGAGATTCCTCTAACCTAGAAAGCAAAAATCACACCTCTTAGGTGGTTCAACAAAAAACGAAGGAATAAGGGCCCACCCCATGGGTGGCCATGGGTGGGAAAACAACAAATAATGCATCTCTAGGATAATTAAGGTATTCTCTAACAGGTCCCAATTAATTTAATTCAATTTTAAATTAAAACTCGAGGTCACGCTATAATGTCTGGGAGACGAAAAAAAAATAGTCGAATAAATCACCTAAACTAATGGGAAAAGTATATACCATGTAAGAACTCATATCTTATTTTCAGGTATGTTTTTTCTTTTCTGGTCATTATTTGGGAAAAAGAGGAAATTCTAGAAATTTTCAAAGTACACACCGTGTACTTTATGAGTACATGTTGTGTACTTTATGAGTACACACTGTGTACCTCCTTTCCGAAGGTAGTCGGGTGTTGGCCGTGTAACTGCCATGCACACAGCCGTGTGGGGGTGTTTTGGAGGCCACTTAAAGTGGGGTATGGAAACAGTAAGTACACGCTGTATACTTCAAAAGTACACGTTGTGTACTTTTTTTTCATTAAATGCACCGGGGTCGCATCTGATCCCTAGAAGTGTCTTCTTTTAGGTTCCATTCATCCGAGAGAACTAAGCATCCACGAATCTTCGACGAGCCCCCGATCCTCCGTCCGTCCTCCGAATCAAACACCGTCTAGTGCATTGGAATTACAACGGTGAGTTCTCTTTTCTCCTGTAGCATCATTTTACAATTTCTCCCCTTTTACAAGTTATCATGGGTTGAAATTTTTATACCTTTTCATAGATCTATGATGTTATAAGGATATTCAAGCCTCTTGGTTCAAGTATATCGATCTCCTAACGTTAAGTTAGGTGGTTTGTGCTTTTCTGTTGAAAGTATTTGAGTATTTTGTGAAAATTCCACCAATACCCTTGAACAGGGCATTGTGTGTTTACCATTTTTATCCCTATTTTTTTCCTACTTTGCCTATATTTCTGAGTAGAGGATAATAAATGTGATTAGGTTTAATTGTACGCTTTGGAAGTGTTTCCATGCATGTTTTTCATGTCTGGACTGCTCGGTCTAGTTTTCCCTTGGCTGCTGTTTACTTTCCCATGCCTAGTATTTGTAGGATGGTGTGACTATTGTTTTTAATGTGCTTATATGCCATATAATTCTATCCAAGTAGTTCTTGAGGTTTACTTTGGCTATTTCACTTGTTACTTGTTTGAATTACACAGGGTCGTGAGATCCTAGTGTAGTAGACCATAGGGAGAGTGGACGTAAGGGCTTCTCCAGAGTGTCTTATAAATTATGATGCAAGACCACATGGGGAATTAACGTTGAGTGCTTCCTCAGAGTGTCTGTAGATCCTAGATGTGGGCCACAAGGGGAATGAGATGTTGAGTTCTTCCCCAGAGCGCCTTTAATACGATATGAGACTATAGTGGGAATTGATGGTGAGTGCTTCCGCAGAGAGTCTATACTTTAGCTAATACAGAGGGGTGAGACTGTGTGTGCCTCCCATAGGGTTTCTAGTTTTTATTGGTTGAACCATAGGGTTTAGGCCACGAGAACTACCCAGAGGGTTACCTGTTTGTTCCTTCTTACATGATTAGCTGTTTAACTATTTTCAGATTAGATGCTTGAGACTGTGGATTTCTTATTGTTCAGTACCTTCCTATTTACTCTTTTCTATACTTTTACCTACCATATATTCACTGAATATTAGGAACAGATCTCATGGTGGTTTCATACTGGTATTTAGTCTCACACCCTATTTGGGACATGATTTTGGGCCCAAATATAATATATTACTATAGGTATAGATAAGGGCAAGCACCCTTCTACTTCATGTACTTGACTTGCTGTGGAGCTGGAGAGTGCAGGACCAAGATTAGGCTTGCGATACTGAGGAGCTACGATCTATTTCTTTTGGACTTGGTTTAGTACTGTTTGTATACATCATTGTGACTTGTTTGGCTATTTTCTTATACATATGTATCATGCATCATTTTATATTTATGTGCTCCAAATGTTTATTATTTCAGTCTTCCGCTGTTCACTTGTGTATGGATTGTTTACTGCTTCTGATTTTGTTATTTGTTTCTCTTCCGCTGTGTACTTTTCCAATGAGGGAACAGTTTCCCCACTATCACACCCAAGACCCTCACAGCTAGTCGGCAGCCTCTGGCGTTAGGGGAAATGTGCTTTAGGCCAAGTGACCAATCGGGTACAGGGCACCTCTATGTGGCTTCCGGGATCGGGATGTTACAAAGTGGTATCAGAGGATTTATTTTCTATTGAATTACTGTTTGGAGCCTATATCTAGGGATTGGATGGAATAGGTACTTGGTAATAAGTTGTTCTTGGGAGTAGATAACCCGTGTATAGAGAAAAGCCATACTATCTCGTTTAATTCAATTTTACTGGTTTTCAATTTTAAAGTTGATTTGATTTCACCATTGGGTGACTCACATGTCTTCTGCTGTTACAGTTGTTGTTATTAAGGTTCTATTTCTGTCGTAACCCGATGAGATGAGGGTGTTCCATCTCATGCATTATATAGGAACTTGTTAGAAATCACATTCCATACATTCTTACCATGCCATCTAGGATGCATTAGCGATTGCATGTTGTTGTGATAGATGTTGTGTAGAATATGCATGTTGTTGTGATAGATGCCTGGATAGAAATGTATACTATTTGATAGGGAATTTTGTGTAAGGTTTTGTTTGAATGAATGACAAACTTTGGTTCTTGAGGTGTTATGGGACCACATGGACCAGAATTCTGTGGATCATTGCACTGATTTCTTGTTTATAACATGTATAAGATGCCAAAATTTGATTCGTGGGGAGTATGGTCCCTCACGGATCAGAATTCAGCACCTTCAATGTGTGTTTTAGTGTTTTTCTGGGCTTCAGAGTAGTTTCTGAGGCTTACTGTCTGGAAAAACCCAGAATACATGCCATGTAATGTTAATTACATGCCATGTGTTCTTCTGTTCAGGAAGAGACAATTTTTCTTAAGTACATGCCGTGTACTTTGTGTACACGCCGTGTAGTCTCTAACCGTGTCGTAGGCCATGTGGGAAGAGACACGGGATGAGAAAAGTCTAGTGGAAACATGCCATGTCTGCGTTGAACACACTGTGTAGTATAATCCTATGAACTCGGTCGTGTAACTAACAACAAAGGTTAGTGGAGTCTCTTCTTGTACATGCCATGTCTACCTTGAATACACTGTGTAGTCTGACCTAGGTACCCAGCCGTGTCATGAACAACACGGGATAATGTTATCCTTTCATGTACACACCGTGTCTTTTAGTAACACACTATGTAGTTTGAGCCGTGTATTTGACCGCATCACTAACAAAAAGGGCCAGGTGAATCTTGTCCCACACACACTGTGTCTACCTTGAACATGCCATGTAGTTTTGTATTAAGAGAGCCATGTGGCTTAGCCATGTAGAAGGACCCAGGAAGGGGAAGAGGATTCAAGTAAACGCCATGTGTTTTGAGAACATGTCGTGTGTTTGGGGTGTTACATGAACAGTTTAGGAAAAGGTACTCGTCTAGGTGAATGAGTTCAGGGAGCATGCCGTGTAGGTAGTGTACATGCCATGTAGTCATGTTTTGTAAAATTTGAATGTTTTATTCCTCTTGTTCCCCTCTCAGACTCCTTGTTTTCAGTACATGATAATTTGGATCTATGGTGTGCGTTGTCCATGTAGAGTCATGCCACTGAGACGTCCTCCAGTTGTACGCCAGTTTCTAGGCAGTGATCAGGCACCAGACATGGCTGATCAGGGACTTCCTGCAGATCCTCCTGTTATGCCATCCTTGGCACCAGTAGTGATACCAGTTACAGGCGCTGATGCATAGTTTAGGGAAGGATTTCTGAGGATGATACAGACCTTCCAGGGAGCACCGCCTCCTGCCTCGTCTATGGTAGACTTGACGTGGGTTTTCCAGCAGCAGCATCCTCCCACCTTCTTAGGAGAAGGAGGACCTCAGGCTGTGGAGTCATGGATAGAAGCCATGCTGACGATCTTTGAGAATATAGAGATGCCTCTAGAGAGGAGAGTCAAGCTCTCTAAATATATGATATGGTATTCCTCCAAGATATGGTGGGATGTGATCTCACAGGTAGGTCATCAGCAGGTCATGGCTTGGGAGGAGTTCCAACACATCTTCTATGACTAATTCTATCCAAAGAACTTGAGGGTTGATTGAGCCCGGGACTTCATGAGTCTGGAGCAGGGTACTCTTTCAGTTATGGAGTACTCTTCTCGTTTCACCAATCTTCAGTGTTTCACACCCCTCTAGGGAGGAGATGGGTTGTTCTTAGCATGGAAGTTTGAGGATGGTGTCAGATGAGAGATCTGCTCGTAGGTGAATATCTTCAGGTTGAATTCCATCCCTTCCATCGTCAACTAGGCGCTGATTGAAGAGCACAATCTTGATAGATTCCATAGCTGAGGGCCAGGGTGGTTTTACTTCCAGAGTTAGTGCCTCGCCAACTAATAGTAGGAAGCACTGTAGGGAATCTACGCGTGGGGATCCGAGGAAGCGAGACACATATTCAGGTAGCCAAGTGGTATGCTCCCAGTTTGGAATAGTTGGGAATACAAGGCCGCAATGCCAAATGGATCTAGTGGAGTGCTGATATTGTGGCAATATGGGTCACCTTCAGCATTTTTGTCAGGTTTTTTCACCAGCAGCTGGTGACAGGGGTTCTTCTATCACTCCTCGTTCAGGAGCAGCGCCTCCGGTTTCTCATAGGTCTGAGAATAGGAGTTATTCTGGACATTTGGGCTGAGGTGGAGGTTGAGGCCACGATGTTCAGTCACCTGTCTATCAGTGACAGTAGGGAGTATCAACTCAGAGTGGTCAGGTAGGGTCACAGGGCCATGGTACATGTCAGACTTTTACAGTGGAGCAGACCCAGCAGAAGGGGGATCCCGGACCCTCTACAGTTCGAGGTACGATCATAGTAGCCTCAGTTTTATCTTCATCTCATTTAGATACAGAGGATTCCCATATATTTATCTCTGTTTCTGTTATGTAGAGCCTTATGTTCTGCATATTTTCCTCTATCTAAATCTTGACGCTAGACACACCATTTGGGGATAGGACGACTAGTGTATGTTAGTGCAGGGAGTGCCCTCTAGAGGTTACGGGGTGTCACTTCTTATGGGACCTCTATGTCCTATAGATGACATGCTATGATTTTATCCTTGGGATGGACTGGTTAGTTCCCTTTTAGGCAGTCATCAACTATTATCATTGCAGGGTGAGCTTCATATCACCAAAAGGTGAATCTTTTCTTCATAGAGGCGAGTGGGATGTCTAGGCGAGTAGAACAGGACCCGAGCGTCATGAGAAAGGAAGATTTTGTAACACCCGAGATTTTTATGAGTAATATTTTGTTTTTCATATCATCAAAAGAATCTTTCACTACACACTTTCTTGGATTACTTTACACGCAATCGCGACCTTCCTCTATAGCTTGCGTCGTACGCAATACCGAGTTTCACTAAACAACGATATGCTATTAAAATATTATTAAAACTAGCCGTTATGAATAGTAATAACCACTTTTTGAAATTTTATAAATTTTATTTTTCAAAATGGACTTCATTTTTGGATTCGGAATACCGAAATTAGCCTAGGGTGAAATTTTAGTATTTTTTCTGAAAACTTTCAATTTTTGATGAATAGTGAAACCACTAAGTGGTAGGTTAACAACTGAATTTTGCATAAAACTTAATTTTACCGCTTCTGTGAATGGAATTTCAAAAATCCAACAGACACGGTTGATATCAGTAAGTAAAATGTGGTTCAATAAGATAAAAATAATTTTTTGGTGAATAGTAACTTTTTACTTTTTTTTACCGCGGTTAATAGTAAATAGGGTAACTAAGGGTAAAAATGATATTACTATTACCCTAACACATGTCCTAATTCTATTGAATAAGTTTAATTCAACCAAAAACAAACTTAGGAATAAAATATGACCATTTAGGCCCACTTGGGTTAGATTAGGACATTTATTATTAATTTATTTAAAGAAGGGTTAAAATAGTTAAAATCAAAGTTTAATAAGTAAATCATTTTTAATATGGGGATAAATATAAGATAAATTCGACTATAAATATTCATTAGAAAGATAAAAAGATTTCCTATATAATGGTATTTTATTTGTAATTTTTAGACGTCAAATAAGTTAATTTATTTATGTCACAATGATGATGCAGTAATTATCTTATTTATGAAATATTGACATAATTGATGTTATAAACACCAAAATAAATGTAATTTGAGACTTTTTAGGAATTCCACTAATTTTATTGGTTACTATGATATATTAGTGTTGATTTAATCAACTTGGTTCGAACATATAATTCTGTTATGACTTTCACAAAAATCATATATCAAATAGTGTCAAAATTGACACAAAATAGTTTTTAAATCAAATATTATATTACTAATTGTTATTTTATTCCTAAAAATCTAAGGTTCGGCAAAAAGACTTAGATAAGGATATATATATTAATAATAAAAAATTTGGGGTTCGTTTGGCATGTTATAGTAAGTATATTAACCATATAGTGAAAGAAAACAAAAAGACACGGTAAAAGTTAAATTATTTAACTTAGAGTTAAATCTAATTGATAAGGTTAAAATAATACCCTAAACTTGTCTAAATCCTATTGGCTGATAGGATTTAGACCCATCCCCACTTTAGCTTCGAAATAAGACCCTTTGGAACCATTATAAACCAATTTTGACTTTAATATAAAATAATATTTTGAGATATTCCTAAGGTGCCCCTCTCCTCCCTTATAAAAGGGCACCTCCTCCCCCTCATCCTCACACCAATTTGAGCACTCAAGCTCAACCAAACCCTGCCATCTTCTCCTCTCCACTTCCCTAGAATAATCCTAGAGGTCCTGGTTTTATTTAAAGACCAATCTTAGTTCCCTAAGTGGAGGATTCAAAGAGGCGTTCCAAAGAAGAGGAGCTTCGGACACATACAAAGCAAATCGGACCTAAGGTAAGGGAAATATCACAATCTCATTTTTATCCGAGATTGTTTATACTTTGGAATTTACTAGGGTTTATTTTATCATCCACATCCATGTTTCCTCAGTATGTAATATTTATATCCTTATACAATAGTTTATATTCAATTTTACCCTTCGGTAAATTTTTAGTAAAGGATATGAAAGGAATCTTTTGTCGTTTTTCGTACGAGGTACTTTTTTGACTTTTCTGACAAAAGTACGAGAAGAATGTTTTTTTAACTTACACAACATGAATGGATTTTTAAAACATTATTTCCAAGAAGCTTCCTTTACAAGTTTTCAAGTTTATTTTTAATCATCTTCTTTTGTTTTAAAGTCGTATGACAAGTTATGAAAGGAAAAATGTTTTTGAAGAAGAAAGGATATTTTCCTCAAGAATAGAGTTCAAGTGTTTTATCAAAATTATTTTCCATCTAAGATAATAAAGGGTTCTGTTTTTATCCCTATTATTACATTGATTGGATTATTTTGTGATGGAATTATATTTTTATGAATTCCTTTATCTTATATGAATTGTTTTATGATGTCATGTTGTTTAAGAATTCCATTTTTATTACATGGGTTACGCTATGATGTATGGTTTATGATTATGTGGCACAAATAAGAAAGGATTCATTATAATATGGGTGGGACCTATATCTCCCTCCAATGCATTGGGTAAAGATTTTCTATCTCATGAGATAGACATGGCTGGAACGGTAGGTTATACCGGTTTAGTGAAACAGGACTGGAACGAGGGTGACTCGGTTCAGAAAGGGACTTTTTCCACTAAGATAGTCTTGGCAATGAGTCATGAATAACAAGAAATGATTTTCCATGATTATGTGTGCATGCAAAAAAGTTTCAAGTTTCATGTTATGATTATGGGGATCTCATTTTCACTTCTATGATTTGTTCCATGTTAAGATATTATGATCTCTTTTGCAGGTTATGATTTTAAAAAAGATATGATATGATTTTTATTTCCTTTATTTTCCCTTGCTGAGCATTTGAGCTCACCCTTTTATGTTTTCTTTTCCCCAGGTCAGGAAGATGGATATTAAGTAGAATATGCTAAAAGGGACCCTAGATATGATGAAATAAATGGGAGACACTGTAGAATATTTATGAACCAGTTGTTTATGTTTCCCAGTTTCTAAAGACACTATACCTATACGGTCCTTTGTGGTTTTGTCATATGTTGTAATAAGTGTGCTTCAATTTTGAAGTATTAACAATGTATGTAAAGTATGGGTCATTATAGTTGGTATCAGAGGAAAGGTATAGTCAACCTTTGGAAACTAGGATGTGAAAGCCTTAGTAAGAACCCTAAGGATAAGTCTAAGCATAGAACACAATATTAGTGTTTTAGAAATGGCCATGAATAACCTAGGATAAGACCTTAAGCATGAAAATTTTATTCTTGAATTATGTGGTTTTCCTATTATAATTAGTGTTGCTCACACTATTCTTCTTGGTTTTAGTCAATGGATGGAACCCGAAGGAACCGTGTTAATGCGGAATGCGATGGGAAATGCAATGATTATCCCCCTGAGCAACCAAACGATATGGGAGCTGGAATGAAAAATCTTGTAGCCATGCTCACACAACTTTCTCAAGCTATGAATCATGCAGGAATTCCAAACGAGCAAAGGAAGGAACAACATTCTGTTGAATCCTTCATGAGGAAGCGTCCACCTTCTTTCAGCGGGTCTACTGATCCATTAGTTGCTGAACAATGGATTAGTACTACTGAAAAGATATTTTCAGTTCTTCAATGTTCTGAACATGATAAAGTCATCCTAGTAGTGTATCGTTTGGAAGGAGATGCTGATCAATGGTGGAATCTTATTAAGAATACGAGGCAAAGGGATGAAATTGAGTCTATGGAATGGGACGAGTTCAAGAACTTATTTTTCAATAAGTACTTCCCTCGTATTCTCTGAAAAAAGATGGAGAAAGAGTTTCTTGAACTGAAGCAAAGGGATGATGAATCTGTTGGTACCTATGAAGCAAATTTTACAAGACTTTCAAGGTACACTTCTGGTATTATTATCCAACTTGAGAGTAAGATCGATCGATTCTTTAGTGGCTTAAAACCAAGTCTTCGAAGGGCGTTAGCCATAAGGGACTTCTATAGCTACTAGGAAATCGTTCGATGTGATCTCAAAGTCGAGATGGAGATTGGAGTAACCCATCAGTCACATGGGTTTGATAAGAAGAGGAAGATGGAATTCAAAGGAAAATCTAAAGAGCACACTAAAAAGAAGATGAGCTTTCCCTTATGCTCAAAGTGTGGAAAGAAACATGGAGGGAGTTGTCTTAAAGGGACAAGTAAATTTTTTAAATGTGGAAAGGAAGTTCATCGGGCATTTGAATGCCGCGATAATGGGAAGAAGATGTCTAATGATGCAAACAAAGGAAGGGATACACAGAATGAACCTACTACACTTCAATGTTTCAAGTGCAAGGAGATGGTTCATTATGCCAATCAATGCCCAAATCCAAGGGTTGATGATGATGGTCGACGTCAAAAAAATCTTAAGGCTAAAGACAAAGGAAAGTCACATGCAATTTCTATCAGCGATGTGGAGTATGATAACGAAGTGGTGAAAGGTACACTTACCGTCCACTCTAAAGTAGCAAATGTTTTATTTGATTCTGGATCCACCCACTCTTTTATTTCTGAAAAATTTTCTAAGGGTATCACCGTATTACCTCAACAATTAGATGTTGAGTTAGCTGTGACAACACCTAATGGCACAACAGTCGCATCAAAAGTTTATAATTCTTCTCCGATCAAAGTTTGTGGGAAAGTGCTTCCTGCAAATCTTGTGATCCTTCCTTTAGTGGAATTTGATGTGATTCTTGGCATGGATTGGCTTTCTCTACATGGAGCTCATATCAATTGCCAAATAAGGGAAGTCACATTTCATATTCCAGATCAATCGA
This sequence comes from Viscum album, assembly GCA_963277665.1. Lineage (NCBI taxonomy): Eukaryota > Viridiplantae > Streptophyta > Magnoliopsida > Santalales > Viscaceae > Viscum > Viscum album. Next base: position 1,831,869,074 of record OY728125.1, on the reverse strand, counting down.
CGATCGTCTATCAATGCAAGGATGAACATAACCTTCCAGTAGAAATTTCTTCCATCTTATGGGTATTGATTCCACTAAATGAAGGTTATTTATCTCAAATGGTTGGTGAGAAACTCACGATTAAGAATATGCCCATTGTATGGGAGTTTGATGATGTCTTTCCGGAGGAATTACCGGGTCTTCCACCAAATAGTGAAGTTGAGTTTTCAATAGAACTCGTACCGGGCGCTTTGCCAATTTCAAAGACACCTTATAGAATGGCCCCAATTGAGTTGCAGGAATAAAAGAAGCAACTCCAAGAGAATCTTGATAAGGTATTCATACGCCCTAGTGCGTCACCTTGGGGAGCACCTGTTCTATTTGTTAAGAAGAAAGATGGATCAATGAGACTCTGCATTGATTATCGAGAACTTAACAAGATCACTATCAAGAACAAATATCCTCTCCCACGCATTGATGAATTATTTGACCAACTACGCGGAGCTCAATACTTTTCCAAGATTGATCTTCGTTCAGGGTATCATCAATTAAGGGTCAGAAGGGAGGATATACCAAAGACGGCTTTCCGTACAAGGTATGGACACTATAAATTTATAGTGATGCCATTTGGTCTTACTAATGCCCCTGCTATCTTCATGGATCTAATGAATAGAGTCTTTAGAGACTATCTTGATCAATTTGTGGTAGTCTTTATAGACGATATTCTTGTCTATTCAAAGAGAAAGGAAGAGCATGAAGATCACTTGAGAATTATATTTAAGACCCTGAGAAAGGAGAAGCTTTATGCCAAATTTACCAAGTGTGAATTTTGGCTTCAAAAAGTTGCATTTTTGGGTCACATAATCTCAAAAGAGGGGATATCTGTGGATCCAGCAAAAACAGAGGTTATCGAAAGATGGTCAAGACCAACAACAGTAACTGAGATCCGATGTTTTCTTGGTTTGGCTGGATATTATCGACGTTTTGTAATAGATTTTTCACGATTATCTAATCCACTCACCAAGTTGACTCGGAAAGGAGTTATGTTTGTTTGGATAGAGGAATGTGAAGATAATTTCAAGGAGTTGAAAAGAAGGTTATCCAGTGCACCTGTGATCACACTGCCTTGTAGTGGAGAAAGGTTTGTGGTCTACAGTGATGCATCCAAGAAGGGATTGGGGTGTGTTCTTATACAAAATGATATGGTGATAGCTTATGCCTCACGACAGTTGAAAATCCATGAGCAAAATTACCCAACACATGATTTGGAGTTGGATGCGGTAATCTTTGCATTAAAGATTTGGAGGCATTACCTTTATGGTGAAAGGTGTGATATTTATACTAATCATAAAAGTTTAAAGTATATTTTCACACAAAAGGAGTTGAATATGCGTCAAAGAAGATGGTTGGAGCTGATTAAGGATTATGACTGCTCAATCCATTACCACCCTGGGAAAGCAAACAAGGTGGCAGATGCATTAAGTCGACAAGACCATGCTAGTTTATCCATGATGAGGATCACAAAAGATCTAATATTTATGGATTTACAAAGGATGGATCTTGGAATTATAATGGAAGGGGAAAAATCTTTTCTTTCTCAAATGAATGTTCAACCATCTATACATGTGAAGATTAAAGAGGCACAGAAAGAAGATGTCGAGTTACAAAAGAAGGTGAGAAATGTTCCTGAATTCAACCTTGATTGTGATGGGATAATAAAGTTCAGGAATCGGGTTTGTGTTCCTCCCATCCCCGAATTAAAGAAGGAGATGAGGGATGAGGCTCATAGTTCATCATTCTCTATTCATCCTGGAAGCACGAAGATGTATAGGGACCTAAAGGAGTACTTCTGGTGGGATGGAATGAAAAGAGATGTTGCTGAATATGTCTCTCGATGATTGGTTTGTCAACAAGTTAAATCTGAGAGACAGAAGTCTAAGGGGATGTTACAACCATTATCCATACCCGAATGGAAATGGGAAAACATCACTATGGACTTTGTCACAGGACTTCCTAAAACCTCCAAAGGAAATAATGCTATTTGGGTCATAGTTGATCGTCTTACAAAGTCTGCACACTTCATTGCTATTAGAGAGGATTTCTCTCTAGATCAGCTTTCCAGGATATATGTAAAGGAAGTGGTAAGATTGCATGGAGTACCACTTTCTATTATATCTGATCGGGATCCGAGATTTACCTCGAAGTTCTGGCGAAGTCTTCAGCATACTCTGGATACAGATTTGAGTTTCAGCACTGCTTATCATCCCCAGACAGACGGTTAGTCTGAAAGAACAATTCAAACCCTAGAAGATATGTTGAGAGCTTGCTCTATGGATTTCAAAGGAGGTTGGGATCAACACTTACCTTTGGTGGAATTTTCTTATAATAATAGCTTTCACTCCAGTATTCAGATGGCTCCTTATGAATCTCTCTATGGAAAGAAATGCAGGACTCCAACTTGTTGGGATGAAGTTGGGGAAAGAAAGCTATTAGGACCTGATCTCGTTGATGAAATGGCAGAAAAGGTCAGATCTATTCAACAACACATAAGAGCAGCTCAGAGTCGACAAAAAAGTTATGCCGACAACCGAAGAAAAGACCTAGTGTTTGAAGTGGGTGATAAAGTGTTCTTACGAATATCTCCTTGGAAGAGGGTTATGAGATTTGGAAAGAAGGGGAAGTTGAGACCTAGATATATCGGTCCTTTCGAAATACTGGATCGTGTTGGAAAGGTAGCTTACCGATTGGCACTTCCACCGAATCTCTCTCAAGTTCACGATGTGTTCCATGTATCTCTCCTGAGAAAGTACATACCTGATCCTTCACATGTACTCAGCTCAGAAGTTGTACCGCTGGAGCAAGATCTTTCTTATGAAGAACAACCGATAGAGATTCTGGGTCGTAGCGAAAAAGTCCTACGAAACAAGACCACTCGATTGGTGAAAGTTTTATGGAGGAACCACCAACTTGAAGAAGCTACATGGGAGCTTGAGGATATGATGAGGGAGAAGTATCCTCATCTGTTTGTTACAAAGTGACGAATTTCGAGGGCAAAATTCTTTTTAAGGGGGGTAGAATGTAACACCCGAGATTTTTATGAGTAATATTTTGTTTTTTATATCATCAAAAGAATCTTTCACTACACACTTGCTAGGCTTACTTTACATGCAATCGCGACCTTCCTCGATAGCTTGCGTCGTACGCAATACCGAGTTTCACTAAACAACGATATGCTATTAAAATATTATTAAAACTAGCCGTTATGAATAGTAATAACCACTTTTTGAAATTTTATAAATTTTATTTTTCAAAATGGACTTAATTTTTGGATTCGGAATACCGAAATTAGCCTAGGGTGAAATTTTGGTATTTTTCTGAAAACTTTCAATTTTTGATGAATAGTGAAACCACTAAGTGGTAGGTTAAAAACTGAATTTTGCATAAAACTTAATTTTAACGCTTCTGTGAATGGAATTTCGAAAATCCGACAGACACGGTTGATATCAGTAAGTAAAATGTGGTTCAATGAGATAAAAATAATTTTTTGGTGAATAGTAACTTTTTACTTTTTTTACCGCGATTAATAGTAAATAGGGTAACTAAGGGTAAAAATGATATTACTATTACCCTAACACATGTCCTAATTCTATTGGATAAGTTTAATTCGACCAAAAACAATCTTAGGAATAACATATGACCATTTAGGCCCACTTGGGTTAGATTAGGACATTTATTATTAATTTATTTAAAGAAGGGTTAAAATAGTTAAAATCAAAGTTTAATAAGTAAATCATTTTTAATATGGGGTTATACATAAGATATATTCCACTATTAATATTCATTAGAAAGATAAAAAGATTTCCTATATAATGGTATTTTATTTGTAATTTGTAGACATTAAATAATTTAATTTATTTATGGCACAATGATGATGCAGTAATTATCTTATTAATGAAATATTGAAATAATTGATGTTATAAACACCAAAATAAATGTAATTTGAGACTTTTTATGAATTACACTAATTTTCTAGGTTACTATGATATATTAGTGTTGATTTAATCAACTTGGTTCGAACATATAATTCTGTTATGACTTTCAAAAAAATCATATATCAAATAGTGTCAAAATTGACACAAAATAGTTTTTAAATAAAATATTATATTACTAATTGATATTTTATTCCAAAAAATCTAATGTTAGGCCAAATGACTTATATAAGGATATATATATTAATAATAAACAATTTGGGGTTCTTTTGGCATGTTATAGTAAGTGTATTAACCATATAGTGAAAGAAAACAAAAAGACACGGTAAAAGTTAAATTATTTAACTTAGAGTTAAATCTAATTGATAAGGTTAAAATAATACCCTAAACTTGTCTAAATCCTATTGGTTGATAGGATTTCGACCCATATCCACTTTATCTTCGAAATAAGACCCTTTGGAACCATTATAAACCGATTTTGACTTTAATATAAAATAATATTTTGAGATATTCCTAAGGTGCCCCTCTCCTCCCTTATAAAAGGGCACCTCCTCCCCCTCCTCCTCACACCAATTTGAGCACTCAAGCTCGGCCAAACCCTTCCATTTTCTCCTCTCCACTTCCCTATAATAATTCTAGAGGTCCTGGTTTTCTTCAAAGGCCAATCTTAGTTCCCTAAGTGGAGGATTCAAAGAGGCGTTCCAAAGAAGAGGAGCTTCGGACACATACAAAGCAAATCGGACCTAAGGTAAGGGAAATATCACAATCTCATTTTTATCCGAGATTGTTTATACTTTGGCATTTACTGGGGTGTATTTTATCATCCACATCCATGTTTCCTCAATATGTAATATTTATATCCTTATACAATAGTTTATATTCAATTTTACCCTTCAGTAAATTTTTAGTAAAGGATATGAAAGGAATCTTTTGTCGTTTTTCGTACGAGGTACTTTTTTGACTTTTCCGACAAAAGTACGAGAAGAATGTTTTTTTAACTTATACGGCATGAATGGATTTTTAAAACATTATTTCCAAGAAGCTTCCTTTACAAGTTTTCAAGTTTATTTTTAATCATCTTCTTTTGTTTTAAAGTCATATGACATGTTATGAAAGGAAAAATGTTTTTGAAGAAGAAAGGATATTTTCCTCAAGAATGGAGTTCAAGTGTTTTATCAAAATTATTTTCCATATAAGATAATAAAGGGTTCTGTTTTTATCCCTATTATTACATTGATTGGATTATTTTGTGATTGAATTATATTTTTATGAATTCCTTTATCTTATATGAATTGTTTTATGATGTCATGTTGTTTAAGAATTCCATTTTTATTACATGGGTTACGCTATGATGTATGGTTTATGATTATGTGGCACACATAAGAAAGGATTCATTATAAGATGGGTGGGACCTATATCTCCCTCTAATGCATTGGGTAAAGATTTTATATCTTATGAGATAGACATGGCTAGAACGGTAGGTTATACCGGTTTAGTGAAACAGGACTGGAACGAGGGTGACTCGGTTCAGAAAGGGACTTTGTCCACTAAGATAGTCTTGGAAATGAGTCATGACTAACAAGAAATGATTTTCCATGATTATGTGTGCATGCCACAAAGTTTCAAGTTTCATGTTATGATTATGGGGATCTCATTTTCACTTCTATGATTTGTTCCATGTTAAGATATTATGATCTCTTTTGCAGGTTACGATTTTCAAAAAGATATGATACGATTTTTATTTCCTTTATTTTCCCTTGATGAGCATTTGAGCTCACCCTTTTATGTTTTCTTTTCCCCAGGTCAGGAAGATGGATATTAAGTAGAATATTCTAAAAGGGACCCTAGATATGATGAAATAAATGGGAGACACTGTAGAAGATTTATGAACCAGTTGTTTATGTTTCCCAGTTTCTAAAGACACTATACCTATATGGTCCTTTGTGGTTTTGTCATATGTTGTAATAAGTGTGCTTCAATTTTGAAGTATTAACAATGTATGTAAAGTATGGGTCGTTATAGAGTTACAACCTAGATTACCAGTCTATATATGGATGACTAGGGGACTTCACAGTTATACTTTCCTCCAGTGGTGGATCGTTTCAGGGATGTCTTTCTAGAGGACTTTTCAGGGTTGCCTCCAGAGCATGAGGTATACTTTTCTATTGATCTCGTGCCAGGAGCGGCACCTGTGTTCATTCCTCCTTATAGGATGGCTACACCTGAGTTACAGGAGCTCAAGAAGCAGTTGGAGGAGTTTCAGGAAAAGGGTTTCATCCGACCCAGTACTTCTCCTTAGGGTTTTCCTATCCTGTTTGCGATGAAGGTAGATGGTACCCTTAGGCTTTGTTTGGATTATCGGAAGCTGAACCAGTTGATGGTCAAGAACCGATATCCTTTGTCGAGGATCGATGACCACTTTAACCGGCTTCGAGGAGCCTGAGGGTTCTCAAAGATCGACTTGAGGTCCGGTTATCATCATTTTCACGTTGTACCATCAGATATACCTCTTACAACCTTCAGGAGCAGGTGTGGTCTATACGAGTATACAGTTATGCCATTCGGTCTCACGAACGCGCCAACCATTTTCATGGAACTGATGAACCGAGTGTTCCATCTATATTTAGATTCGTTCATAGTGGTCTTCATGGATGATATCTTGGTATACTATCACACTCAACACGACCATGCTACCCATCTTGAGATTGTTTTCAGTACACTGAGGTAACATCAGTTATATTCTGAGCTCTCGAAGTGCCATTTTTGGATGGACCGGATTGAATTCTTGGGTCATGTTATCTTGGATGTATGTGTATCAGTATACCCAGAGAAAGTGAGAGTAGTAGTTTCCTGGGAGCAGCTGAAGAACTTATTTTAGGGGCAGAGTTTTCTAGGTATGGATAGATACTAAATGTATTTTATACAAGACTTTTCACGTTTAGAAGCACCATTTTAGGGTCTGATGAAGAAGGGTGAAAAGTTCCTATGGTCAGATTCTTGTGAGTCAGACTTTCAGGAGCTGAAATGGAGGTTGAATTTTTCACCGATACTAGTCTTTCTAGAGCCGAGAAAGAGATATACTATTTATTTTTAAGCTTCAGGTATCGGGATGGGAGCTGTGCTTATGCAGGGAGATGGATTTGTTGCGTACAAGTCTCTGCAGTTGAGGCCACATGGAAAGAACTACCCGACACACGATCTAGAGTTGGCAGATGTTGTTCATGCCTTATGTTGTTAGAGACATTACCTTCTGGGAGAGTTTTTGGTTTTCACTAACCAAAAAAGTCTCAAGTACATTTTTACTCAGCGTCATTTGAATTTGAGACAGCAGAGGTGGGTTGAGTACCTATAGTTCTTCGAATTTGAGCTTTCGTATACACCTGGGAAAGGCAATGTTGTGGATGATGCGTTGAGAAGGAGGACTAAGATATAGGCAGTTCAGGAGGCTAGTAGTGAGTGGGATATTATTTCTATGTTCTCCGAGATGTATTGGGAAGTGCACAATAGACAGGGAAAACTTTTCTATCTTATGTAGCTGTTACCTCTACCCTTCTTAATTGGGTGCGGATGAGGCAGCTATTAGACTCAGAAGGCCCAGTCCTATGGGAGAGTGTGTCATGAGAGGATCCTCTTCCTGGATGGGCAGTATGAGAGGATGAGATCTTGTGTTTCCATGGATGCGTATGGGTGCCGGTAGATATATACGAGGAGCTAATGCGGGATTTTCATTCCTCTATTTGGGCAATTCATCCTGGCGTCACCAAGATGTATCATGATCTACACTGCCAGTATTGGTGGCTAGGTATGAAGATCTATGTTTCTAGTTTCGTCATGAGATTTTATACTTGTCAGTAGGGGAAGGTGGATCATTAGCGACCAACAAGTCTTTTACAGTAGTTACCCATTACTTAGTGGAAGTGGAACGACGTCGTGATGGACTTCGTGACAGGGTTTCCGAGATCACCTCGAGGGAATGATGTTGTGTGGGTTGTCGTTGACAAGCTTATGAAGGTTTCTCACTTATTGAAAATCAAGGAGACCACCAGTGTTGATTAGTTGGGATGACTATACATCTAGGAGATTGTACATCTTCATGGAGTTCCACACTCCATTGTTTTAGACAGGGATGTGCGTTTTACTTTTCGGGTCTATTAGGGGCTTCAGAAGGCTTTGGGTACACAAGTACTTTTGAGTACAGCATACCATCACCAGACAGATGGCCAGTTCGAGCGTATGATTCAGGTGCTTGAGGACATGCTCTGAGCATGAATTCTGGACTTCGGAGGTTCTTGGGAGAAGCATATACCTCTATTGGAGTTCTCCTACAATAATAGTTTTTAGGAAACTATTTAGATGGAACCTTATGAGGCTTTGTATGGTAGGACATGCCAATCACCCTTATGTTGGCTGGAGGCAGGAGAGGCAGCTTTGCTAGGACCTCCTCTTGTTGAGGAGACCACAGAGAAAATAGAGTAGATTTGGAAGAGGATGACTACTGCACAGTCTCATCAGAAGTCTTATTCTGATCAATAGAGATGACCTCTGGAGTTCGAGGTTGGGGATCAGGTTTTCCTGCATGTCACACCGAGGTTGGGACACAAAAGGATTAGGAGACAGGGTAAGCTTTTGTCGAGGTACGTCGGGCCATTTGAGGTGTTAGAGAGAGTTGGGATGGTTGCCAACCAGTTGTAGTTACCTCAGAGGTACCCAGCTATGCATGATGTTTTCCATGTCTCTCAGCTCTAAAGTTACTTTTCAGACCAGTCTCATGCTTTCCAACCTGAGGAAGTCGAGTTGGAGGTGGATGAATCTTTCGAGAAGCTTCCTATCCAGATTGTTGATCACAGTACAAAGGTTCTCTGCGACCAGTTTCTTCCTTTGGTACGAGTTCTATGGCAGCACAGGTGGGTACAGGATGAGACTTGGGAGATGGAGGCCGATGTACGAGCATAGTGGCCAAAGCTGTTTGGGGTTTCTCCTTTTACTCTGTGCTAGGGAAATTCTGGGATGGATTTCTTTAAGGGGGGAAGTTTGTAAGAACCCAGATCTTCTTTTCAGGTATGTTTTTCCTTTTCTAGTTGTTTTTGTGAAAAAGATGAAATTCTAGAAATTTTCAAAGTACATACCATGTACCTATTTGCTGCAGGCAGCTGGGTGCTGGCCGTGTAGCAGCCATGCACACGATCGTGTGGGGGTGTTTCAGAGGCCGCATAAAGTATTTTTTTTCATTAAACACATCGGGGTCATGTCAGATTTCCAGAAGTGTCTTCTTTTAGGTTCCGTTCATCCGAGAGCACCGAGCAGTCGCAGATCTTTGACGATCCCCCAAACCTCCATCCGTCCTCCGAATCAAACACTGTTGGGTGCGTTGGAATCACAATGGTGTGTTCTATCTTCTCCCATAACATCATTTTCCAATTTCTCCTCTTTTCCAAGTTATCGTGTGTTGAAAAGTTTATACGTTTTCATAGATCTACGATGTTTTAAGGAGATTCAAGCCTCGTGGTTCATGTATATTGATCTCATAACATTATGGTAGGTGGTTTGTGCCTTTCTGTTGAAAGTATTTGAGTATTTTGTGAAAATTCTACCAATACCGTTGAACGGGGTATTGCGTGTTTACCATTTTTAGCCCTATTGTTTTCCTACATTGCCTATATGTATGAGTAGAGGATAATAAATTTGATTAGGGTTAATTTTATGCTTTGAAAGTGTTTCCAGGCATATTTTTCATGTCTGGACTATTGGGTCAAGTTTTCCCTTGGCTGCTATTTAGTTTCCCATGCCTAGTATTTGTAGGATAGTGTGACTGTTGTTTCTAATGTGATGATATGCCATAGAATGCTAGCCAAGTAGTTCTTGAGGTTTAATTTGGTTGTTGCGTGTGTTACTTGTTTGAATTACATAGGCCCGTGAGAACCTAGTGTAGTAGACCATAGGGAGAGTGGATGTAAGAGCTTCTCTAGAGTGTCTTATAAATTAAGATGTGAGAACACAAGGGGGAATTGAAATTGATTGCTTCCTCAGAGTGTTTGTAGTTCCTCAAAATGGGCCACAGGTGGAATGAGACATTGAGTGCTTCCCCAGAGGGACTTTAGTATGATACGAGACTATTGGTGGAATTAACGGTGAGTGCTTCCCTAGAGAGCTTATACTTTAGCTGAACTAGAGGGGTGAGACTGTGTGTGCCTCCCATATGGTTGCTAGTGCTTGTTGGTTGAACCAGAGGGGCTAGGCCGTGAGAACTACCCAGAGGGTTACCTGTTTGTTCCTTATTGCTTGAGTATTTGTTTACCTGTTTGCAGATTAGATGCTTGAGACTGTGGATTGCTTACTGTTCAGTACCTTCTTGTTTACTGTTTTCTATACTTTTACCTTCCATATATTTGCTGAATGTTAGGCACAGATCTCATGGTGGTTGCCTATTGGGATTTAGTCTCACACCCTGTTTGGGCCATGCTTTTGGGCCCAAAAAGATTATATTGCTACAAGTATAGATAAGGTCAAGCGCCCTTCTACTTCAGGTACTTGACTTACTATGGAGTTGGAGAGCATAGGACCAAGCTTAGGCTTGCGATACTGAGGATCTGTGACCTATTTCTTTTGGAATTGGTTTAGTACTATTTGTATACAAAATTGTGACTTGTTTGGCTATTTTCTTAGACATTTTTATCATTCATCATTTTATATGTATGTGCTCCAGGTGTTTATTATTCCAGTCTTCCGTTGTTCACTTGTGTATGGATTGTTTACTGATTCTGCTTTTGTTTATTTGTTTCTTTTCCACTGTGTACTCTTCCAATGAGGGCGTATTTTCCCCACTATCACACCCAAGGCCCTCACTACTAGTCAGTAGCCTCTGGCATTCGGGGAAATGCGCTTGAGGCCATGTGACCAACCGGGTACGAGGCGCCTTTGGGTGGCTTCTGGGACCGGTACGTTACATACCACCTACCGTATCTCAATATTATAATTCTAGTCTAGTATCAACTATTGATTCAACTTATATAAGAAGAAAAATGAAGAATAGATGAATAACCTAAAATTAGAGAATATTAGCTTGCACCTAAATAGTGAAACCAATTCCAAGAAGAAAAGAGAGAAAATAAAAAGGAATTGGGAACTTATTGATGTAGATCTAATGAGACCGATGATGCTTGAATCATAGATCATATGGAGAAACGAAATTAAATCCTATTTTAAATATTTATGGGAAATTTTGTAATTTCACCAAAAATTGAAGGGGTGTAAGGTTTTCCCAAACCTTGCACAAATCATGTATGCCTATTAGTAGAGAGTGTCACCCCACATGGTTTTTCATCATGGTTTGACTAACCGTGTGAAAACAATGAAAAACTCCATCGTCAAAATTCTAGACATTCTCGTATGACCATGTGACTCAAATTACATGGTTTGGTCTAACTATATGGGATTCCACTTCTCTCTTCCCAGGTCTTGAACAGTTTTTCAGACCATTCGTCTTGCCCCGCACAGTTTAGACTAACCGTGAGCCATGCCTTTTTCAACCAAAAAGCATGGCTTAGGGATCCAAAGAAGCCTTAAAGACCCCTGAAAGACCTGTTATAAAAATAGAATTAATACTAGGACATAATTAAATATTTAAACAAAAAAAGTATTTATACCTTGTATAAAAACACATGTTCCTGAAATCTCCCCCCTTAAATAATTTTTTCCCTGAATTTCACTCTCAAGTGTGGTCAAGAATCATATGAGAAAAACCCTGTCTACTGGGCATGTACGTCAGTCTCCCACTCCCAAGTCTTGTCCTGTAAATGGCTATGCTTCCATAGAACCTGTACTAGAAAAATTGACCTACCTTCAAGAACCTTCATGCTCCTATCAAGGATATGAAAAAGATGCTCCTCAAAGGATGAATCTTTATATAACTCAACCTCCTTGGGATGAAAAACATGATACAAGTCTAAGTGATAGTATCAAAGTTGAGATATGTGGAAGATGTCATGAATGGATCAATACCTCTGAGGTAACTACAACTGATAGTATACCGGTATGACTCTACATAGATTCTCGAACAAACCAACATATCATGGTGAAATATTTCCCTATCTCCTGATTATTTTGTGTCCCAACCTCATTGAAACACATAAGAAAACTTGATGCACAACCTCAACATATAGAGGTCATCTACGGTGATTGTCGTATGATTTTTGTTGAGACTGTATAACACCCATATTCTTTTGAATTAACTAGACCTTCTCAGAAGTCTCCTATATGAGATATGGTCTAAAAAAAGCTACCTCATATACCTCTAACTGTCATAGGGTCGATCGGTATGTTATACTATATAAATCCCCATAAAGATCCATCTGTAAAGTCCCATGATAAGTATTTTTGTAGGAGAACTCAACCAGGGGTATATTCCCCTCCCAAGAGCCCCCCAAATCTAGGATGCATGCTCACTACATGTAATCAAGAACCTGAATCGAACACTCAGATTGGTCATTAGTATGAGTATGGTATGTTGTGCTCAGAAGCACTTGTACACCCAATGCCCTCTGAAACTCTTCCAGGAGGGAGACATAAAGTGTGGATCTCTATCTGAAATGATAGTGCATGGGACCCCATGAAATCATATTATCTCACAGATATACAACTTCCCAAGATCATAAACACTAAAGGTATCCTTGAATGATAATAAATGATAATCCTTTGTGATCTTGTTAATAAAAACCCACACAATATCTCTACCTCAGGGAGACCTAGGTAAACCGGCCACAAAATCCATCATGACACCATCATGTTTCAACTCCAGAGTAGGTAACTACTATAAATGTCTAAATGTTTTCTAATGTTCCACCTTCACATGTTTATAGGTGGAACAACTTATAACAAAACTAGATATCTCATTCTTCATACCCAACCACCATTACTGACAACGTAGGTCAAGGTACATATTGGTGACTCTAGGATGCACTACCCAAGTTGAGGCATGAAAATACCACATCAACTTTTCACGTATTTCCACTGCAACCCTAATGATAACATGGATATATACAATATAATCCTCAACTATGGTCTAACCTAGAGGTGGGTCCTCACATTCCACACTCTCCTATAGGACTAGGACCTCTGAATTCTATAACTGCCTCATCCTCACACTATTCAGTTGGGTATAGGTCATAGTTAAGGATGATAGAAAATTATTCCCTTAACTACCCTACACCTCCAAGTGCATCTTATAGAATAAATCCATAAACTTCAACTCACTATTGGCCTGATAAACTATCTGTATCTGAGTCCATCTGCTTAGTGCATCAACCACTGCATTTCCCTTACTAGGCATGTAGGCAAGCTCTATGTAAAATTACTATGGGTACTCCACCCACCTTTAATGCCTCAAATTCAGATGACACAGTGTAAATATGTACTTGAGTATTTTATGGTCTATGTACACCATAAATCAATCTCTTAGTAAGTGATGTCTCCAAAAACAAAAATCATGAACAACTACAACTAAATCAAGATCATGCGTCAGATAATTCCTCTCATGTGGCCTCAACTGTCGAGACCTCTATACCACAACTCTACCCCCTGTATCAACACTTCTCCAAGGCTAATACCTGATGCGTCTTAATAAATAGTGTAGCACCTTCCCTACTCTGGTAGTATCAGGACCGTTCCTAAAGTTAGTATCTGTTTCAACTCTTGAAAGTCTGTCTCATACGTATCTTTTTAGACAAACTTATCACCCTTCTTAGTAAATCCCATCAATGACGCTACTATTCATGATAATTCCCGCATAAAATGCCTTTACTACCCAACTATACCCAATAAAATTTGTACATCAAAGATGTTTATGGGTTGTTCCTAGGAAACTATAACTCTTTCCATCTCCGGGTCAACTGATACTCCTATATTTGAGATAATGTGACCTAAAAAGTGAATATGATCCATCAAAAAAATGGCACTTTTTGAGATTATCATATAACTGATGCTCTATCAGTGTATCCAAAATGATCTCAAGGTGTTTGTAATGTTCATTTTTATTTTGAGAATACATCAAGATATCTTCCCTAAAAAACTACAAATGAATCTAGATAAGGATAGAATACTCGGTTCATCAGGGCTATAAGAACCGTTGGCACATTGCTGAGACAGAATGACATAACCAGATACTCATATATACTATACCAAATACAAAAAGATATACCAGGTATGGCTATAGGTTAAGAATGTACCTGGTGATATACCAACCTCAAATCAATTTTCAAGAACAACCAAGCTCCCAAAACTGATCAAACATGTCATTTATTTGTGGCAAGGGATATCAGTTCTTAATGCTCAACTAGTTTAATTTCTTATAATCCACACATAGCCTAAGGGTACCATCTTTCTTTTTCATAAAAAGGATTGATAAACCCCATGAAGAAGTATTAGGTTGAATAAACCCCTTTTCCTCCAAATATCCAAGCTACCTCTGGAGCTACTGTAACTCCACCATTGACAAGCTATAAGAAGGAATGGATACCAGTGGAAATATTGAAACTATCTCAATGGATAAATCAACCTATCTCTTAAGAGTTAAACTAGAAAATTTATCCAGGAACACATCCTTTGAATGATCAACCACTGGAGGAAATTATGCTTTACATGCTCCCTAATCATCTAGATAAAAAATAGTGATCTATGTTTTCATTCCACCCTTCCCATGATGCTTCGATCCATATCGGCTCTCCTGGACATCCCATTCACCATGTGAGTATAAAATGCACCCTCTAGTGATGTGAAAGTCACTATACGATGATATAATTCAATGTAATCTCGATAAGATACTAGTAATTCTATCCTGAGTATGACGTCCAAACCTATCATTTTGAGGAAAAAAATATTCTAGATGAAGTGACACCCACCAACCTCAAGGGGGATCTCCTTGTATTGGTGTATATCCTCTATTATGATTCTAAATGGAGTTTAAGGAATTATAATTCTCTCGAAAGGAAATATAATGAGCCCATGTATTTTCATCATAGGTGTAGATATAGAACTATGTGTTGCACCTATATCGAAAAGAGAATATGTAATAGTAGAGGATAATAAGATCGTACCTGTAACCATAGATGGTCTTGTACCATGATCCTTAGAGGTAGGATATATAGAATATATATACCATGAACCACGACCCTGTGAAACAACCTCACTACCCAAAGTATGCCCACTATGATGTCTCGGTGTAAATTGTGCTTGGCTACCTCTGTCATGACCACCACCACCTCAACCTGATCAACCAACATTGCTCCAGCTCCCTGCTTGATGCGGAGATGAGAACCCTACTTTTGAACCCTGTATAAAAGATGACCCCCTACCACTCATTGATAGAGTTAAGGTCTTGAATAAATATTGCAGGTGACCCATCCTTCTGCAAGCTCGACACTATACTGGGTTGTGGTCACGCAAATTCTTCATGTGGACCTGTCTTCCACACTGATGATAGAAAACCGATCTACTAGTACTCACATCCCAAATAGTACTCATCTCTATTAAAGCCTCAAAACATCACTTCCAACCATTGGAAGTTGATCTAATGAGTCGAGAGACTATACTATTTTTCTATGCACCCCCACATTCTCTCAGGTTTTTCTCTAAAATCAAAGCCTGATTCACAATTTCCGTGATAGAGGTAAATCTGAACATGTTGATATAAGATCGAGTGGCCTATTGAAGACCTTCCTCAAAGAATATCACCCTCAATAACTCATCAGCAAGGTAAGTTGGTACAAAATGATATAGATCTATAAAGCACCCCGAGTACTCCATAACCATCATAACACCCTACTCCAAACGTAAGAAATCACTAGCATGATTTGCTCGTAGAGTCTTGGGGTAAAAGTATCCATAGATTTTGGTTTGGAAATCAACCCAAACAATATATCACAACCTATCAACCTAGTTTAGGATATCGCACCAGTGATTTTTTTCCATATGAAGAATATATGTCGTGAGCTTAAATCACTCTCAAGAGGTGTCTTTGAATGATAAAAGATCAAAATCGTAGTATCAAGCCATATCTCAACAACCTGTAGACCACCATACCTTAAAAAAATGGGAGGATACCGCTACTAGAACATAAACGTTAGCTCAACCATAAAAAATGAAGGATGTGGTTCTCCCTGAAAAGTCTACATAAAGTGATAAAACCCCTCATAGAATTACGACTTAAAGCCTATGTTCGAAAAAACAGTTGGTGCCAAAAATGACACTAAAAAAGGATCCATTGGTATCCTATGGCCCACTGCCTCCTAAGAATGGTCTTTTATAACTTATTTGCATATGACTGGAGGTCTTTGTTGTTTCATTCCTCTAAAATGCCAAATAAATTCTTCAAAAAATAAAAATATCATAGTTCGTAGCTCAAAATCACAGGATATGTCTAAAACTTCATATAAACAATTCATACCACATGTACTTATTCTAAATCTAGGACTATAAAATAAGATTTTTAAAAATTCATTAGATACACTACCTCTTGCCCACTCAAAAGTCAGGTTTAGGTTAAGTCTCCATTTCCAAGTTAAATTTTCCACTTCAATTTCATTTAAAATTCATTTCCATTATATCACAATTTAAATTAAAGGTTAAATCAGACAAATCACCAAATTTTGATTCATGAGGGACCATACTTATCATGAACCAAAGTATGACATCCACATAATTAATACCAAAACATATACTAGAAATTTTATCAATACATCGGGTATAACTATCGCAACACCTATCACAATAGATTGTAACAAGTAATGCATCCTAAATGGAATGGAATAATGCATGACATGTGATTCTTATAAAGTGCCTAAAATGATTCATGTGATGGAACAACCTCATATCATTATGTTTAAACAAAAATAGAACCTTAAATCATATAAATATTAATATCACAATGCAAATTCATCACACAATGGTGGAATCAAATCAAATGTAATGAACAAAAAAAATACAAAAATAAAAAATTTCATTCAAGGTAATTTTGATTTTTCCTATACGTGGGTTGGATACTCCCAGGCATAGATCATTACTAAACTTATATTCCTTATCAACCCTTTCTATTTTTAAAAAATTATAAATCAAACCAAAAAATAAACCACTCTGATACCACTATGTAATGTCCTGGACCTGGACACTACAGATAGGTGCCCGAGCCTGACGGGTCACACAGCCTCAAGCACATATCCCTAAATGCCAGAGGCTTCTAAGTAGTAGTGAGATCCTAGGCGTGTCCATGGGAAGACTATTGCCTCATCTCCACAGTGTAGCATAGCAGAATATCAATAACATACAAGTATCAGAATTAGTAAATCATACAAACAATAGGAACATAGTAGGAATAGATGACAATGCTCAAAGGAATGTCAGATATATATAAATATGATGAGGAAGTATGTCTCTACAAAGAATCCAAAATAGGTACAAATTAGTATAGTATAATACATGAGTCAAAAATACCAAAAATACCAAAAACTGATATTGCCAAAAAGCATCACGAGCCTCATTTTGGACTCATGCTCCCATACTACTAAGCATGGTAAAAAATCAAGCATCGAACTATGGGAGCTTTCCCCAGTCCCATACTGCATTCAAATAGTCTGTTCGGGTACCCAACAGTGGCCCAATGAGGGTGTGAGATGCAATCCAAGTAGGTAACCATCCAAATATCTATACAATATAGGCCATGCAATATAATAAGATAAATAGTGTGTAAGTGAGAAGTTAAGAAATATGAAAGTAAAGTGCCCCTGACACAAATGTAACAATAATGTGATACTACATAGCCATACATGGGTCCCTGCAAAACAAGTATCATCTCCAATAAAAAGGAATCTATAACAAATAGAAATAAGCAACAATTCCTCACTATACATCCATACATATCATGTCAACCACGACCTTCCCTTACAGCCAGAGGAGATAGAACAACCAAGACCAAGCCGTATAACCTGACATGTCACATTTCCCATGGTTACACTATATATCAATAGTGTTAGACCACAAAGGGCTGAATCCAAGGTGTTGAATACCAATGCACCCTCATCGAGTCCCATGATTATCTTGAGGGAAACTTGGTAAAAGCACTGGTTGGTGTTCTAGGAGAATGTTATCTTCACATGTCCTACGCGAGTCCAAGCATGTTGGATCCAAGGGGTAGCAAGAACAAAGGAATCCCATAAAACCAAGAACCAATGAGAAACTCTATCTAAGTAATCCACTACCATGTCTTTATCCAAGGAATATAATGTAATCAAGACTTTTGGTATACCAACCCAGGCATCCACTACCATTTCAAATACATCTCATTACATTCCTCAATCAATTTTATTACCATTTAAAGACATTACTATACACACTCATTATCCACAATTCACATTCAAGTAACCAATTAGTACACCCACTCATTAAACCAATTCCATTTAATCTATTTAATTAATTCTAGCATTGAGAATCATGATAACATAAGTTAAGGATATAGTATATATCCTAGTCAAGAAACTAAATTCCATTTAATTAATTATGGGATTACTCTAATTAGGAAATCTCAAATCACAAATCTTGGATGGTTCAATATTAAGAAAAGAAAAAAGTGACCACCCCATGGGTGGACTTGGTTGGGGAAACAACCACCAAGGAATCTTAAGGGTAACTAAGGCTTCCCTAATTGGTCCCAATTCATTTAATTCAATTTGAAATTAAAATTTGAGGCCACACCAAAAATTCCGACTCGATGAAAAAGAAAATATATCCTAATAATGTATCAAAACCAATGGGAAAATTATAAACAAACTACCATAGATCGGTACTAGAGTGATAATCTAGTATAAACTCTTGATTCGACTCAGATCAGAAGGAAAATGAAGAATTGATGAAGAACTTGAAATAAGGGCATATTAGCTTCCACCTAAATAGCATAACATATACTAAGAAGAATTAAGAATTAATAAAAAGGTATTAGGAACTCATTGATATGGATCCAAAAAGAATATAAATACTTGAATCAGATACTAGATAGAGAAATGGGATAAAATCCTATTTTAGAGCCTCAAGGGAGCTCTTCCTATGTGAGTTTGTTGTCCATAGTAAGAAAGTGAAAAAACGTTTAGGTTTAAATATTTAATAAGGAAAATTTGGTATCTTCCCCATAAAATAAAGGGGAACATAGTTCGTCCAAACCGTGTTCCAATCGTACATTCTTAGCAGTTAGGAGGGACACCCCACATGGTTTGTCCGTAAGGTTTAACTAATCGTGCGCAAACTGTGAAAAACTCCACTATCAAAATTGCCGACTTTATCACATGACTATGATCCTCAAATCACATAGTTTGGTATTAAAATGTGAGTTTCTCCATCTCCCTACCCATGTCTCACACGATTTTTCAGACTGTGTGGCTTTCCCTGCACTATTTTGAATAACCATGTGCCAGGCCTTTTTCAACCCAATAGATGGGTTCTTAGCTCCAAAAATTCCCCAGACACCCCAAAACACCCTTGATCAAAAGCTAATTCACACTAGGCCATAATTAATCATTTGAACCAAAAATAAAAATAATTTTTACATTTTAAGAAAACCCGCTTTCTTACACTTTTCAAGGGTAAGTTTTATTAACGCTTTTAATGATGTGGTTTCCCATAAATGGATTTTCAAATGTTAAACCCTTGATTACCGAGCAGAAGTTCAACATGCAAGGATGAAATTTATTTAAGGGGGTATAATGTAACACCATAATATTTTATGAAATATATTTTTTGAACAATATTAATTTTTTGATAGATTTCACCACATGCAACACAGTGTTTGAACCATTTATTCTTTTTACAAATTTCATGTTTGTCTTCTCCCCCACTTATAAAAAATCACCACATGTCATATCCTATTCACTAATAAATAAAATTATCAAAAAATAAATACCAAAATATATTTCTTACATATATACCCAAATACTAGATGAATTTTTGATATCAATCCAATCTAGGAAACATTTAGCTTAAACTTAAAGAGGTTGTCTGAAGAAGAGGCAAAGTTTTAAACTGTGCGTTTTTTATTACTTCCTCTTATAACTCCTTAAAATATTATTAAAATATTCTGATATACTAACACCAATATCTCAAATATAATGAGATATTATTATGTTACATTCTTAACCTATATATATCTATAATTCCATCAAATGGGAAATCAAACCGTAGATCATGTGTACGAAGAACTACTGCCTCACGAGATGATATTATTCGTTTTCCAATGCCACCTATCAAAAATGGATATAATGTTGGATTTAATGCTTATATATTATATTTATCATATTATTATAGATCTTTAATTATAATACCACTTCTACCTTTTTAACTCATAACCTATTAAAAAACAATAACATCGCTCATGTGTACATCGAATTACCACCTCACGAATCGATGTGATGTGTTTTTCATTTCAATTTCACATCGATGCTAATAAGGATATATTAAATTAATATATATGATATTTTTAACATAATTATACTTATTTAATTATTATTTTATATATAAATTATTATTTTCTATTCCATGGGGTATACGATAATGTCGTTCGTTTGTACAACTGACTACCGCCTCGTGAAGCAATGTGATTCATTTTTCACTAACGGTTTACATGGAAGGTAATAAGGGTAAATTTAATTAATATATGTGATATATATGATATAAAAAATATTTTTTTTAATTATAATATATTATTTCTCATTCTTTAATTTCATCAACCAAGAAAATGGAAAAAACGTTCATGCATACATACAACCTACTTTCTACATGAACGATGTATTTTATTTGTTATCTCTAACTTTTAGGAATTAATATAAATAAATATATAATAAATATATTTAATATTTATATAATGTTTAACATTATAGATATTATTTAACCATTATCAAAGTAAGAGGACTAAAAATAAAAAACCAAAACATAAATGAAAAAACAAAGATGTTATTGATTGAAACATGATTTTAAAATGGAATTGTTAATAAACCGATAATAAATTGTCATAAGTAAATCATATAAGGTATGATATATATAAGTATTTTTATGTAATAAATGTATAATAAACTTATATATATATATATATATATTATAAATGAGGTTTAAATATGTATGAAATAAGTCAAGACTTTAGGTGAGGTATTTTTGTCTCACTTTTATTTTCTGTGAGACGCATTCCATATTCACCACGTGTTTCTTTTATGTGGTGAATACACTTACAATGAATATATTTAATGATTATTCCCATTAAAATTATTGGTTATTTATATATACATTTTGTAATATCTCTTTCATTATATTTATGGTTCAAAATTTACCAAAGCGGTAATGGATTTTTGACTCAAATTGTCTTCTTTGGGAAATAAATTATGTTATGCACTGATCTTATTTTACAAGGTATATATACAACCCCTTTGAAATGTAATATAATGAATTTGTTTATTCTTATTAAATTTTTAGTTTATTTGAATTTTACTCCTTCTTGGTGATTCTATATAAATTTACCAAATTGGTAAGGGCTTTATGAAACAATCTCA
The DNA here is from genome assembly GCA_963277665.1 of Viscum album. NCBI lineage: Eukaryota > Viridiplantae > Streptophyta > Magnoliopsida > Santalales > Viscaceae > Viscum > Viscum album. The sequence continues at coordinate 1,831,847,536 of OY728125.1, read as the reverse complement.
TAGTTTATCTAGATTGCTAATGTTCATTCTTCTAATGATGTAATATAATGAAATATCTCTCAAAAAACTAATTATTTTTCTTCATATATTTTTATTTGTTAATATTACATGTTTTACATTCATTTTTCTCTTTATACATATTCAAAATTACCAAATAATGTTTTTAAATAAAATCATCCTTATTTATCTCTTCGGCCGAAACCCCATTTTCTTCCATATCCATTTTTTAAAAAAATATGTTCAATTGTTTTTGAAAATTTTCCAAGTATTTATCAAATAAATTTTTACCCATGTGATAATTTTTAAAAATTTCCTATAAATGAGTCTTAATGTCATTTTTAAAGAACAATAACTATTTATATTTTACTGAAAATATGAAAGGAATATTTGTTTTTATGTGCACGACAAGAAAAATATCTCTTGTTATCATAACCACTCATTGATTTCAGGATCACATTATAAATTTTTAGGTTTCTTTTAAAATAAAATGTTTTCAATAATATTTTGGATTTTTTTAGATTTTAAATAAATGATTTCAATTTGAAAAGACTATTTTACTCAATATATTATTAAATGGTTTGAAGGATAACTTTATAAGTTTTGAAGTTAATTTTTAAAGGAAAGGATTTCCAAAATATTTTATGATTTTTTTATTTTAAAAATTGATTTTCAAATAAAGTTTTTTTACTAAAGAAATATTTAAAGGATTTTAAAGCTTCCTTTTTAAGTTATAAAGGTTATATTTTAAAGAAAAGGATTTTGAAAATGTTTTAGGTTTAAAAAAATTCATAGTGGAAAGGACATTTTTCTCAAGAACTGTTTCAAATGATTTTTAAATATTCTTCTATAAGATTACAAGATTACATTAAAAGAAAATTATTTTGATTTTTTATATATTTAAAAAGTGTTTTTTAAAGTGGAAAATCTACTTCCTCAAAGAAATGTCCTAAATTAATTTTAAATCTTCATTTAAAAGTTTTCAATTTTTTTCAAAAAAAAAGGATTTTGAAACTTTTTTTGTTTTGAAAAGTGTTTTTCAAAGTGGAATAGAAATTTCCTTCTATAAGTGTTCCATATGATATTTCAAAATAATTTTTCATCTAATTTGACATCATTTTATGTTACTTATTCTTTACTAGGATATGATACAAGGATACCTTTATTATTATTTCTTTGAATGGTTTATGATTATGAATACAAGATGTTTATGAAACCCATTTATCTTACACAGGATATACCATGATTAAAAGCTTATGAAATCCACTTATTTTTTCATGAGTTTTTTTTAATAAAGTTGACATGAACTAGTTTCCCAGTTCATGTCCAAGAAATTTATTAAAAAAAGGCGTACATGGAAATCTCGAGGTGTAATGAGCTTACACCCTCTGAAAGTTAATGAAACCAAAAAAAACATACATTGAAAACCAAGGAGAATGAAATTTCAGACCTGCTGCAAGTATGTCAAGGAATCAAAAGAAAGGCAGGCAGTTCTGTATCTTGTTGAAGACAGAAGAACCCACATGCCAAGGTGCAGCAACCGAGCATGATCCAGGGCCCCAAGGTGAAGCTTCAGAAGAGGTGGGACTCCTACGGCAGATGATGCAGGGGGGCCACCAGGTGCTCAAACCCACCGGAACATCCATCATGATATGCCAAACACCAAAAGTAGGCAGGGACAGCCGCATAGGCTTACAAAGAAGGCGGATAGCTGCAGACATCAGAACTGGAATACAACATCATAGGGCTCAAGGAAATAAAACCGAGGATTCAGCCAGAAACATTCCAGGAGTGTGCAAACAGAAAGGCTGCAGCAGGAGCAGTCCAGAAGAGAGAGCCATCCCGGCTTTATGCAGATATAGGGGGTGTCTCCAGTTGATCCAACCATCCGGAGCTATGCAGAAAGAGCAGACAAGAAATCAAGGTCCCTTCAAAACAGAATTTCTATGAAGCAGTCCGAATCAAGCAGGAGAAACCAGCATCATCAAACCAAACATATCCAGGGAAGATAGAATAATCATTTCCATGGAATTTCATTGAATTTGAAATTTGGGTTCTTCTTAAATTCCTCAAAAACAAAGATGAACATTCTTTTTCGGAGCTCAAGATAAGTGTCAGTGGTCATGTGCCCATTTTTATATTTCCGAAAGGCAGTTCTGTCATTCTCATCTATCCACAAATCAATCTCCTTTGAGAAGTCCAATTTTTCCTCTATGACGTAAGCATCTCTATATGCAGGGTCATTCTCATCATCCTCACTGGAGGAAGCTTCTGAATCTGTTGTGTCTGAGTCAGATGACATTTCAGTTGTCACAGGCTGTGGAGGAATAGAATTTACTTATTTTTTCATGAGTTATGCTATGATGAACTAATGAAATTATTAGGAAACATGTTTCTTTTCCACATGTTATTATATGAATAAATATTTATGAAACCCAATTTTTTTCATGGGTTCTGATATGATGAATGTTTTATGATCTTATGGAACAAAAATTTATGATTTTAATTATGTTATGGGTGAGACCTATATCTATATACAATGAATTAGGTGATTATTACTTTTATATAATCTCAAAGGGTATATTGGATGTTATCCTAATATCAAAAGAGGTTATATGAGAGGTTATCCCAATCCCAAATGAGGGAACATGGGAGGTTATCCCAAGCTCTAAGTAGGTACATGGGTGGTTATCCCAAAACTAATATGTTATGAATATCTTAGAAGATAGCCTTTTCATAATATTTTCTACACATACGTGTATTCCACAACTCCATGTCTTATGACTAAGCTGACTTATGTTCTTTGATTCATTTATGATTCATGTCTTAAGAACTACCAAGATTTATGTCATTTATCATGTTTGTGATACACGATATGAATGGTATGGTTTTGAATTATTATTCTCATATTATCATGCTATATTTATATCTCCCTTATTTACCCTTATTAACATATGAGCTTCTGTTTTCTTATGTTTCCTTTCCCCAAGTTATGAAGAAAGGTTTTAAGTAGGGTATGTCTATGAATTATACTGAATGGGAAGATATTTGGGGGAGACATTGAAGATCTTTTATGAAATATGAATATAGTGTATCTTGTCTCTAAAGACACTAAGCCTTATGGTCCATGGACATGTATTTGTGAAATGTACTGATTATTTATCTAAAAATATGTTATATTTATGTATGATAAGTTTTGGTCTATAAAGTTTTCACTGATAGTTCAATATCAATTATTTTGGGAGGTAATTCCACATTATTATAAAACATATATGATTTAAAAGAATACAATGAACTAGAATCAAATAATGTATTAATAGGTTTAGAAAAGAGATAAATTTTACCAATCATCACTCAAATATCATGATCTATATTAGTGGTAGTGATCATGAATGACCTTCCTTGTTCTATCGGTTAAGGGGGTTTCTAGGGACTATTTTTTCATTAGATAGAGGTTTGGGGAATTGATTCACATAATTTATGAACTCCTTACACTTGATTCATTATGAGGTGGATGGATCATTACCTAGGATGTTTTTCTCTTATGTTGGATTAATCAACCTATTTTCCTTATTTTGAAAATTATGGGACAGGTGTCCTACTTTACCACACTTAAAACACTTCCCTAATCATTTGATAAAATTACCCTAGATCTTTCTCCCATATTTATTTCATGTAGGAAATTGGACTTTCTTCTCACCATGTTTATTATCATCAACGCTTCCAAGATTCCCCATTTTCATTTTTCTTTTCCCCTAAATATTAAGAGGTTTTAGTTTCCATATCTACCTTAATATCACATCCAAGATATATTTTAGATATTTAAGTATCATATAGATAACACCCTTTGAAGAGTTGGATTTAAGATAGTAAATAAGTGATCAAATTTTCTCTCAATATTAGAGATGAAACTATAGGCATACCTCACAAATCTTGTGAAATTTACTCCATATGATCCAATAAATTCATCCGATTTTTTTCTTTAATTACAAGAACTACAAATAAATTTTTATATGAAGAGTTTTAGGAAAATAATTTTTGAAATATATATATTTTAACTCTTCCCATTACATAATTTCTACTTCCTCCTTTTTAATGTTACTCTCAATGAAACCCCACCACTGATCAGTATCACCTTTTAGATGATAGATTTTCAAAAACAACTTTATCATGGTCTGAGTACTGGAGAACAAAATATGTATTTTCCCTTTCATTGAACCACTACTCAATAACTAGTGGATTAGAAAACCCACTAAAATAGGGTGGATGTTTCAATATAAATTATTTGATAGTGATTTTCTCATTCCTTGGTGTGTTTGGGAGATCAACATGGTATAGGTTGTTTCCCACAACTTAAGATATTTTTGTAAACATTTACACAAGGGTTTTCATTATAACCCTAATCTCATTAGGATTCCCATTAGGAAAATATCCACATTTTCCATTTCACCAACTATTAACGCGTTTATTTTAGTTTACCTCAATTAACTTGACTAAAGGAAAATTTTGAATGAGAATACTTGTATTAATGAATATACATATAAGGAAACTATAAAGTTTGAACTGGGATTTCATAAATGATGGGCATATGTTATCCTATGAATTTATACGTTTTAATATAGGTTATACATGGAAATGTTTTTATTAAGTTTTCTAACATAATTAGTTAACATCACTCTCAAATTCTTATTTTTGGTTTATAAAGATAACATGATTAACCAATGCATATCCCCTGGGAGTATTACACCAGGTGTGCAATTTGGCCTTTCTATCATGCCCCAGGTGGTTATTGAGTTAATACCCATTCTACCCTTTTTAGGGTTATTACACACAGGTACATCTATACTATATTGTATATAAACATTTGGTATCTAAATAGGAATTTATTTTCTATGATAAAAACACAATCTCTAATTTCATAAAATTTTAGGATATTATCCAATACTTGGAATTGTCCCTTAGACTTATCCCTAGGGTTTTCCCTAAATTTCTATAAACTAATCACCAAAAATAAATAAACTCTTATATGATACCAACTAAAGAGACCCAATATAAACATATATTATATAGTATAATAATTTCATGATATAGATAACACATATCACAAACAGTCTCACAACCCATAGACTGAAAGGTATAGAGTCTTGGAGATTAGCTTCATAGACATCTTCTTTTAAATAAATTTCAAACATTTCTCCATAATCAAGATACTATAAACCCTTTTCTTAATATCTCACATGATATAATCTTCTTCATAACCTAAGGATTGGAAACATAATAAATGGGTGAGATAATATTCTCATTAAGAAAAAAGATATCATAATTTATAAAATCATAAACATAAAAAAGAACACGAGGAATTATATAAATATATTATTAAAATATTATAAGACCATATATGATAATCATAAAACATGATATAGAAACATAATATCATAAAAAATATCGTTAATGAAGCATAAAAGTAATGAAATGGCTCAAAATACATCTCAATAAACATATAACATGTGAGAATGATATAAAAGTGTGGAATACTTTGAAAATAATGTGTAATCCTAAAAACATGTAATTTCATAGAAATAAAATTCATCTTGAAAATGTAGCATAACTTTATTAGAAACTTGAAAATATGGAACAACCATAATAATGGAAAAACCTTTGTGATAAAACTCATTATTCCCACACCTATGTGAACAAAATCATTATATATATGCTTAAAAATGTGGGAAAACTCATCATTCCCATGATTTTATGAGAAAACTCATTATGTCCATGTCTAACTATCTCATGAGATATAAAATTAAATAAATTCATTGGAAGGAGATATATGCCCCTAAATTCATCATATATACATATGTGTGCCACTTAAAATAAAAAATAATTATATCTTAAAAAACACATTGAAAAATAATGGGTTTCTTAAACATCTAAATGTAAATAATTTAATTTTCATACATAAAGCATAGAAATAAAATGGTTTTTATAAAACATAAAAATGTTATAAAATACCATAATGAATTAAATCAATAGATATCAAAAACATGATCACCCAAAATAATCACATAATAAAATAAAATATACGTTGAAACATGAATTATAACTCCATTGGAGATAGTTAATTTGAATATAATGAAAAATAAATCTTGAAAAGATCCTTTTGAAAATATTTTGTATTCGTCATTGTAAAAGTCATTGTTACATGTCTCTTTTCAGAAGGTCTTAATTATTTTTAAAAAGTAAAATAAAACTTTCCATGGGAATGTATTTGGTTAAAAAAACTCATTTTTACCATAAATAAAGAAATAAAATCATTCAAAATGTATTTTTTAGAAAACTAAAGTTTAATAAGAAACTTTATAACTCAAAGAATGAAGTTTGACTTACCAAGTCCTTTACCTTTAAACTTGATTTACATAGAAGTTATTTAACCTCTTGTGTAATAAATACAAAAATATTAATTAACTATTTTATAACCTTATTCATATTAATATCCATTTATACTCTTCATCAATAATAATTCTCTTCATTTATTAGATTATTTAATCTATTTCAAACATCTAATGTTTTTAATCCTAAAAGTTTTAAACTAAGTTCATAAAAGCGGCATTGATATTACTTTTTATCCCAAATAAAATAATTTAAAAATAATTAAATTTACTATAATTGTTGTCTTGTAAATACCAATCATGTTATAATTCCATTATATGGGAGTTTTAGTCATGTTTTATGAAAAGAAACCTGGTGTTGAACAAGTTTCGAGTTATTTAATAATATCAATCGATCACCTTATAATGATTATTACTTTTTATATTCTATAAAAATAATTATATTAATAGTCTATATTAATTAAATATATCATATATAATCATCAAATATAAACTAAAACTATACATTATGGTGGGAGTGAAAAATAGAAATCATTGGTCCATGGAGTTGGTAGTCTGCACGTACAAATGAATGATGATCTCATTTTTTGGAGGGAAGAAGAAAGAAGTAACATGGTTTATTATTTAAGTAACTTAAATATGATATATATTTCATATATATTTAGTATATTCCTATTTTATACTATCCAAATTAGGTGATTAATCAAAATGTAATACATTTCTTTATGGAGGTGGTAGTCTGCTCCCACGCACAATTCACATTTTCATTTTTATTAAAGGAAGAAATAAAAGTGATTAATGATTATAAAATAATCATAATAACATAATAGTATAATAATGATATTAATTTTATCACTTTAATATGGTTTAATTTAATTTTAAGAAGAATAATTTCACATAAAAAATAGAAACGAAGAATGAGTAGTGAGAAATATATATCTCACTTCTTGTATTATCTCCTCTATAAAGGGTGTTAAGCCTTTGAGGGACGATACTTTGTAAATAATGGAACCTATTTAAGGTGGATAAAAGTGTAAAGGATATGTTTGATTATAGTTTAGGCCTAACATAGGGTTTTTAGGGGAAGTGAGGATAAAAGTGCCACTTTTATAAGTGAAAAGGGATGACATTTTTGTAAATATGAAAAACAATTATTAATGGGAAGTCTTTATCAAGTAAAGTGACTCAAAAATTGATAAATAATGGATATAAAAAGAGATAAGGTATATCCACACATTAAATTTTTAATTAAAAACATGTTTTTAATATGTAGGGCCATTAACCTTTTTGGTTAGTCATTTTTACCTTTTTATTTCTAGAACTGTAACTAGTTTTTACCCAAGAAATGTACCATTTATGCCTAAGAATAAAAGAGAAGTTTTTATATAATTTAGACCTACTGATTCTAAATTTTAAATCCATTTAATAAGATTAAAATTATAAAATTAATAAATAATATTTTTAAAATAATAAATTTATAATATATTTAAATCATTTTTTTTGAAAAAAATAAAACTCATGATCTAAAATTTAAAATAAGGGTTTATAAATTAAAACCAAACTTTTTAAAATTTTAAATTCACTTATAAAATATATATTTTATCTTATACAAATGTTTCATGGATTTCCAATTCATACTTATATACTAATAATGTCATAAAATTAATGTTATTTGTAAAAATCATATTTTCCATTATTCACATAAAAATAAATCTTCAATGAAAAATAAAAAAATATTATTAAGATAATATTTTAATGATAAATTCAAAAAACAAGTTATTTTTTAAATTATCATCCTAAAATTTATAATTTTTTATTTACATTTTTAAAATATAGTAAAAAATAGTTTCTATGGGAAAACAACTATTGATATATTAATTATTATTCTTCCTAATTACTAATTAAAAAAGTTTTAATCCTTTATTCATATTAAAATATATTGTACTTGAGAAGAAGTAAATTTTTAATTTTTTTATTAATTTCTTAGAAGCACTAGTTGAGTCTGTATTCAAGGTGAATTTTATTTTATTTTTTTATTATATATATATATATATTTGTATATATTTCATAATTATATTACCACAATTTGTAAATTAAAATTTTATGGCTACCTTACAACAATATATATTTTTTTGGTTTTGGTGTTGTGTTTAAAGAAAAATATCGAACATGGGATTTATGTAAGGAGAAATATTTTTCTAAAACTTGGGTTGTTACAAGTTTTCATTGGACTATAGATGTGCCTCCCCATAAACCAGACGCTATCAACTGGAAGTGACGGTCTAAGGTGTTATAAAAAAGATACTATACCCCCATATCAAAGTGTACTATAATTGAAAAAATAAACTAATCATCATACGTAATATAATTATAGTAAGAAGAAGCAATAGACATAATCATTATTAAATAAATGAAATATAACAGGCAAGAATTTATACAGACTCACTAGTCAACCATTGGTCCAACCAAACATAAAATAAATAAATGAAACTAGAAGTCTCTTCTATATATATGAGTCATGCCTCAATCCAAGTCTCCAAGACTATCTGATCTATCCCACTCCCTCATGCAACATTGGGACTCTGCCCAATCAGAACCTAAAAACAGTGATGTCTTCTTGGGTACCCAAGTTTCATGGCCTCCCAAGTAGGGTGTGAGTATAACTCATTATGGAACCACCAATGCATCTTCATACATAACCAGTAAATTTAGAGTATGAGTGCATGTGACATGATTTGAAAATACATATAGCTATAGAAGCATAGATAAATAACCATCTCTGATCCTTAGGTTCTACCATTGAACTCGAGATCAGCCTAAACCTACTTCATCCAATTTCACAGTGTCTATTATCATGTCACACAATCGTTCCTACCAATATCATGCCCATTGTCATATTCTTAGGAGTGTGTCTTAGTAAATACAAAATATGTCTCATCTAAATCCCAGTTTCAAAGGAAATCCAAATCATATGACACCTAAATCCTGGGAACATATCCCAGGCATTCCAACCCACATCATACATGATTCCTAAGTGAATTTCCTAGGTAAAAAAAACCATATCATATCCAGATCCAATGATCATGTCCAAAAAATACCAAAACATAGGACATCTTAATTCATGGACCGTTTCTAAGTTATTTCAAACTGATAATCTATCTTAATTCAAGGGCCACATCCAAAACTTTTAAAACATGCCTATAAGAAAATTGGGAGGGTTTTATACCCTACCTCAATTGTTAGGAAGTCATCTAAGTAAATCAAATCTCATATATAAACTTAGTGGATTACCCTATCAATAATCCAATCATATAATGGAACATAAATATTCAAGAATTGTTTCCAAGGAATCTTGATCTACATCACATCTGAATCCTGGGGGTACGTCCTAGAAATTCAAAACCATTGCACATTTAATTTCTAGGAGCATGTGATAAGAAATCCAATTTATATCTCAATCATGAAGGTTAGATCCTATGAGCATGTTGAAGTCATCTCATGTATCATAATACATCTTAGTGGGAAAGTCCTCCCCCCAAAATTATCATTTATCTCCATTGATTCAAGTTTTATCTTAACACCCATAATCATCAATACCCATTTCCCACACACACCCCTACTAGGTTCAACATGTCATTGGCTCACCCAAAAAATTATTTTAGGTTGTATTATAATATAAAAAACCTTATTGGATCCTCTTATCTCAAACATTCTTCCTGAGTCAATACCCGTCACTTATGGGGAATAACATCCCTCATAATAATCAGCATCATCATCGCACCATGCCATCACGGGCCTCATAAGAGATGTATTAGTGTAATCACTCTGAGGAGATGGTATATGACCCATATCAAAACCCAATTCATCATTAGGTCAGTCCTAATGCACCCAAACTATCCAAATTCTACCTATGGAATACCCACCCAAGTGCTCACATCTCAAGGGAAAGGGGATAATAATGACTCCCTCATATCAACTATATGAATATCTATAAGTCATCTTAAGGTTCTCACATGTCCTACCTAGTATAATCATTCTCAATCTATTTCCCACCTCTACTTGGAGGTCACTAAGGGAACCTAGCACTAGGGGCACTATATCCACTTAAGAAATTTAAGTATCACCCCTTGGGTCCTATGTATCTTAGGGAATATAATTATAATCAAGGCCTCATCCATTGGAGGTCAATGAATCATATCGGTGCACAAGGGCCCATTGTATCCCTTGGAACTTTGTTCATCTCATTTAAGCATTTCATTTTAAATAAAAAAAATTATTTAACAAGTTGAAATCCCTCAGTAGAGAGAAAATATATCACATTACACAAAAATAAATCATAACATTGTTGATCATGTATGAGGGACCACCACTAGTGTAAAAAACATTTTTTACATTGGTTATTTTTCATTTTTTACGTCTGTTTTTGGCCGATGTTATTGCAGGGGACGTTATAAATATTGTTTTTTACATCTGTTAATTTGAAACCGACGTAAAAAATAGAAATCTGAAGCCATTTTCGCGTCAGTTCCTAAAAAACCAACATGGAAAACGATTCGTATTTATGATTTATTACATCAATTTTTAAATAACTGCCCTAATATGTTCATTATTTCATCGGTTATTAAATAAATTACATAATAAAAAACCCGTCCAATGCCTTTTTCACATCGGTTATTAAAAACCCAACGTAAAACACAAGGTTATCACATTGATTATTTTCATAACCGATGTGATAAACCAGTCTGCAAAACCGACATGAAAACATATATATTATGACATTTATTAAATAACTAACGTAAAAAACCACTACCATGCATTTATTACTTTGGTTATAAAATAACAGACGTAAAAACCAATTTTTTTAAGAATACAGTTCAACCATTACAATTCACTTCCAAAGAGAATCTGAAATAAGTAAAAAACATACCAAAACCATTGGACAACCCCCACCCCCTTGGACACCCCTACCCCCTTGGACAACTCCCCCCCAGGACACCCCAGACACTCCTAGACACCCTCCCACCCCTGGAACCACCCTAGATAGCCCCCACCCACTGGACACCTCCAACCCCCTTGGAAAGACCACCCCACCCCCCTTGACACCCCACCCCCAGGAACACCTACCCACCCCACCCCCCTGAATAGCCCCTCCCACCCCACCCTCTAGACACCCTACCACACACTAGACAACCCCCACCCCTGGACACCCCCTACCCCCATGGAAAACCCCCACCCCTAGACATCCCCCACCCCTGGACACCCTCCCACCCATTGGACACCACCCCACCCCACTGGACAGCCCCCACCCCCTAGACACCCCTCACCCCCTGAAGACCCTCCCACCCACTAGACAGCCCCTCCCCCCCGAAGACACCCCTACCTCTTGGACAGCACCCCACCCCCCTTGGACATCCCCCACCCCCTGGATAGCCCCCCACCGCTTGGACACCCTCTTACGCACTGGACACCACCCCACCCCCTGGACACCCCCTGAACACCCCCCCGAAGACACCCCTACCTCTTGGACAGAACCCCACCCCCTTGGACAACCCCCACCCCCTAGATATCCCCCCACCACTTGGACACCCTCTTACCCACTGGACACCACCCCACCCCCTGGACACCCCCCTAAACACCCAACCACCCCCTGTATAACCCCCACCCCCTAGAAACCACCCCACCTCATTGGACAACCCCCACCCATTGGACACCCACCCACCCCCTAGACAACCCCCACCAACTGGACACCCCCACCCACCCACACCACTAGGAATCCCCCACCCCCTGGACACCCCCGACCCCCTTGGACAGTCCCCACCCACCTGGACACCCCCACCCCCTGGACAACCCCGCCCACCCCTGTAAAGACCCCACCCCTCGACACCCTCCAACCCACTGGACACCAACCCACCCCAATATACAACCCCCCCAGAGATCCCCCACCCCCTGGACACCCTCCCACCCACTGGACACCGCCCACCCCACTGGACAGTCCCCCCACCTTGGACACCCCTACCCCCTGGACAGCCCCTCCCACCCCCTAGACACCCCACCCCCTAGAAACCCCCCACCCACTGGACACCCTCCCACACACTAGACACTATCCCACCCCACTGGACAACCATCCACCCACCTGGAACCCCCCCAACCCCCCTGGACACCACCGACCCCCTTGGATAGCCCCCACCCCCTAGACACCCCCACCCCACTAGACAACACCTCTCACCCCCTGGACACCATCACCCCTTGTAAACCCCCTCTTCCACCCCTGGACACCCTCCCACCCATTGGATAGCCACCCCACCCCTTGGACACCCCCTACCCCCTTGGACAGCCCCCAACCCCTGGACACCCCATCCCCTGGACACCCCCACCCCCTAAACCCTCCCACCCCCATGGATAGCCCCTACCCCATTGGACACCCCCTACCCCCTGGACACCCCTAAACCTTAGACAACCCCCTAGACACCCCACCCCCCATGAAACCATTACTATGCTCTGCCAAAGTATAAAATAGGCAAAAATCAGACAAAAAACAGACCAAAACCAGACCAGAATCCAAACCAGAAAAACATCAGAACTAAACAAAAAACAAGAATACCCAGAGAAAAATTAAATATTCATATATATATAACATTAAAAACATACAATTTAAACTAAAAAAACCTAAATCCAACCAAAACAACTACCAAATACACATTTATAATTACAATATTCAAAATTACATTTTACACTACAAATAAACTAAAATCCAATCAAACCTGTAAAATAATTTGACCCTCCCACTTGTAAGTGTTTTACCTCTTGAGAATTATAAGGTTGAGGGTCATCAAATGGATAAAAATTAAAAGGATATTATTTAACATGTATAATGAATAAATCAAATGAAATATTATGGAAAAGTTTATAAGGAAATCTTAAAAGTTCAAACTTCACAAGTGTTCCAGTTGTAATTATTTCATATATAAATCTTAACATATAATATCTGCATTCTAAGAAGCCTTTTTTTCATGAAAATTATGTTTAAATTAGTGTCAATTCAAAATATCATTTTTATGTAATACATTGAAAAGTAAAAATTATAAAAAGATATTTACCTTTATTTTTACATATTTGATATTGGCCCTATTTCTCTTTGATTTTTTATGAAAGTAGACCTATATGCTATTAGAAAATAATATGAATGAGATAAATTTATAATTTATTATAATATAAACAACTACTAAGAAATTGAAACTTACTTTTCCAACATATTCTGAAAACTTTCCCGCACATCACCGTTGACAGAGTATATCCAATAAAGTGTTTTCACCCTTGGAAAAAAACCTAACATCCACTGATCACTAATATAAAAGAAAATTAAAGGTTAGTAGTTTTTTATATTAAAATATAATGAATAGTTTTCCAGATATATGTTTCATACCCTTCACAAAAAGGCATCATCCAACACTGAGTGAATATATTCTGTTCAAATCTTTCAATAATATAAAGTGTTCTTTGTTCCACATCCAATGCATATCCTTTAGGGGAAATGAATTTCGGTTCTATGAATGAATATACATATGTCTTCTCATTCTTCTCACAAATGTTATAAATATACCTAATAAAAAAAGACATAAATATACGTTTTTAATAAATATAACGCATAGAAAGGTGTTAAGACTTACATGGAAAAAATCTAGACCACATTGATGCCTAACTTATATCCAATAACAAGCTCCATGATATCATTTTTTAAAATCCCCCAATTGATTTTAAGTCCACAAACATGAGTTTCCATTGAAAAATCATAATGATCCTCCATAAAATTTTAATATCTTGACAATCGGTCAAGGCTACTAGAATTTTTATCTGATGTCATAACCATTGGTCTTTGTTATTGTATATATAGTATCTCTTTACCTTTGACGTATTCCTATAAAAATAAATAGAAAAATATATTAGTTTTCAAATGATAAAATTTTAATAAAAAATAATATAAAAGATATAACATACATACATCTGTGGTAATGAGTCATAGAAGTCTGGATGGACAAACTAAAAAGTGGTCGATACTTTTTCCAACTGTCATCACCTCCTTTGTAGGTAATGGTAGTTGAGATGATCTATCTATAATATCTTGTACAATGACTGTATGATGCTCTACCTTTAACTATTGATAATGAACTATTTCTCCTATACAATATACCAGCCCATATGAAACTTTATTATGGTGAGGATCATCAACAGACAACTCACAATAAGTAGGAAGTTGTGGTGGGGGAGTAGGATAAAAATGGGGTCCGCAGGCTGAGGTGGAAGAGTGAGAGCTACTGACAGAGGTGGAGGATAAATAATAGGGTATGTAGGGGGAGGTGGTGGAGTGGTTGCTACAGTTTGAAATTTTCTTTGCATGTATGCAAACATAGATTGTATCGACGTTGTAATCTTTTCCTCCATCATTGAATTAATATTATTAACTTCATCCCCCAAGGATACTATTTTTTTATAAACATAATCAATGTTATAAGTTGAAGAAGTTGGCAACGATTTTCTTACCAATACACCCTCCAGATATCCTTGTACATGACTGGGGTATTTGGGATTTCCCAATGCTTCAAATAAAATATCTTTCCTCCCAGGAGTTGTAAATACCCCCTATGAGCTATGATCCTCAAGAGAATCCTGTATTAATTAACTGAACATTTCTGCAATGATTCAAATTATATAAAGAATATAATTAACTAAAATAAATAAAATAAATATCTTATAATCCTCTCAGCTACAATTATCAATTCTTCTAAAAGATATTGTCTATTTTTTATCATCCAAGCTCTCTTCCATTTTTTATGTCTAGATGAAGGAGATGGAGGGGCAACCTCTCCAGAGCTTGAAGACTCAGCTCTTAGTTTTTGTAATTTTTCCACCATCACTTGTTCTTCCAATAATTTATACCCTCCCCAAGATAAACTATGAGGGTATACATTTTTAGATTGGATCTCCTAATGATATGTCCTTGTTTTCTATAAATTAAAAATAATAAACCATTAATAAAACATTAATAAGATCATTTATACAATAAAGCTTATAAAATTTTACATTTCCCTTACCAAGAATGAATTGCTTCTTCTACTTTCAACAAATTGCCTCCATGTGTCTTCATCTATGAAAGGATATATATGACATGGATTTTCATGATTCCTATGACCAAAAAAGAAATTAGATATGAGGTTTTATTTGAAATCCCTCCATCTCTTGGCATTCATCGATAAACATTTCTTCCCAACTCCTCCAATGTTAGGAATATCAAATTTCATCTAATAAAACATATTATTCTAGAAACATTTAAATATTAGTCAAACAATAGCAAAATATCTTACCAAAATCATCTCCTACAACTGAGATATTATTTCTTTTTCCACACTTATATAATCATCATACAAAACTCATACTTTGATTTTACCCTGAGTTGATACAAAACGCCTAAAATGTTTTTCATTTAGAACTCTAGGAATATCATTCTCATCAAAGTCAACCAGTATCCTCTGGCCCTAGCTATGGGTAAGTGATAATTTTGGTAAACTTTTACAACCACATTTACCAACTATTAAACTCTTCTTTGTCATTATGGGAGCACATAAAGAAGATTGGGGAACATCAAGAGAATCATGTGAATGTTCCTCCCCAAAAGTGTGATCATGATGCTCATCTCCAGAATCAAGTGGTCAATTCACTGATTGATATTTCATTATCCTTCAAATAAAAAAAATCCAACATTAGTTCACAAATATACAAATTCAAATATTAAAATACTAATATAAACCTAAAATGGAAATCTGAACTAAGTTACGTAATATTAATCATGGTAAATTTGGTAAGCATGTTAAAAAATGGTAAATATGGTAAACATGGTAGTGTAATTGTCATTAAACAAAATCAATAAATATATAAGTTACATAAAGGTAAGATATGATAAACTATGGTGAACATGGTAAACATGGTAAAGTAATTTTCATTCAACAAAATCAACATATATATAAGTTATGTAATGGTAAACATGATAAACTAAACTAAACTAAACTAAAATAAACAAAAACTTCTACTTATTTTTTTTAATACGCATTTTAATAATGCAAAAAATTAAAATATCTAACATTTTATGAAAATAATAAGTGTAAAAAAGAAATAAACATATGTTACCTGTAAAATTAGGAATGTAAAAATGGATTTTTTCCCAAATTCCTTCATCAAGATCATTCCTTATGGCACAAACCATGTATTCAACATTCTCATCATTATTTTCTGCTAATATTTTCATAGAATTAGGGATATATCATTAATCGGAATCTTCATCAAGTTGATCCTCACCAACATATTATTTTTCCCTTTTAAAACAACAGACCACTGCATATCCAATTGATCAAATTTATAGAAAATATGTTTTGCATGTGCTTCCATTATAAAATAATCTGTTGTGTCTTCCAATCTATTCAGATTAACAACTATCATTCCAAATTCATCATGTCTGACATTGTTGTTACTAATAAACCATTTTCATTTAAAAACAGGAACTTTAATTTTAAAGTAATCAACCTCCCATATTTCTTCAATGACTCCATAATATTCACTTGATGTAGAAATTGGGTTTTTGTATTTAGAACTCAAAAAAATTCATTGCTTCTACAAGAACCAATACACCACTATTCTAAACTGCACTTCTGTTGTCCTAAGATTTCATATAAAATGTATATCTATTAATGTTATACCCGAACCATGTTATCACATTTAAACTTGGAACACCCACTAACCATATTAATGTCTCTAATACATCTGATCTACCAAGCAAGGTCTTTTTAAACCATGGAAAATATGTTCTGTTGTGCTCATTAAAAATCCACATTTATTTCTTCTTTGTATGAAAATGTTTTAACTCATTAATATGAAATGTGATATATAGTTGAGCATCCGCTATGTTATTCAAGATTTATAATTCTACCTTATTCATCTATTCAGCTGACAAGGATTTGAATTTCAAGACACAAATCCTCCTACCCTCATTATTAACTCTTTCATGGTGAGATAGAGGAAAACCTATGTTCTCTTCCATAGCTAAGTAGCTCGTAAAAAACTCTAAAACCTCCTCAGAAATATATTTTCAACACTGTAGGCTTTAGGTCGATATGTATTCTTAACATAACCCTTCAATATTTTTATATACCTTTCAAAAGGATACATCCAATGAAGATAAACTGGTCCACAAATCATTATTTCTTGAACCATATGAACCATTAAATGCACCATTATATCAAAAAAATATGGAGGAAAATACATTTACAATTGAAAAGGTATATAAAATTCATCCTTTTCCAAAATTTTCAAAGCATTCACATCAATCACCTTATTAAAAATGAAATTGAAAAAACAACAAAACATAATTATAGTCTTTCTAACATGGATGGGAAATATTCCACACAATGAAACTAGTATAAGTTGTTGCATCATGACATGAAAATAATGAGATTTCATACCTATCAACTTCAAATCCTTAAAAGTGACAAATTTTTTTACATTTTAAGAATAACCTTGAGGCACTTTGATATCATTAATACACTGATAAAAGATAATTTTCTCTCTCTTGGATAATGTATGACAAGCCGAGGGAATAAATGTTCATCTTCCATTAGGAGTGAGAGCTAAATCCAAACGTATTCCCATTGATATTAAGTCTAATCTTGAATTCAACCCATCTTTAGTCTTTCCTTTGATATCTAACAATGTTCCAATCAAACTATCACATATATTCTTATCCACATGCATGAAATCGATATTATATTTCACTTCATGATATCTCCAATATGGTAGCTCAAAAAATATTGACCTTTTCTTCCAAATATGTCTATCATTACCAGATTTATGTGTCTTTTCGAATGACACATCAAGGTTTTGTACCCTCTTAAAATACACATCAAGGGATAAAGGTTTTGGAGAAATATCAAATTCTTATGAGCCATTGAATGACTTTTTTAGTCTTCTATAAGAGTGATCCATAGGCAAAAACTTTTGATGACCCATGTATACTATTTTTATTCCATGATGCAATTGACAATATGAAGTTTGTAGTTCGTATATTGGACATGATTTATTTCACTTAACACTATATCTAGACAAAATTCCATATTCTACGATGTCAATTATAGTTAACATAAGCACTGCATGAAATTGAAAATATTCCATTTTATAAGAATCATACACCCTAATACTATCCTCCCATAAAAGTTTCAAATCATCAATCAATGGTGACAAGAAAACATCAATATCATTTTCAGGTTGCTTCATACCAGAGATCATTATACTCAAAAAGAAATATTTGCGTTTCAAACAAAATTTAGGAGAGAGGTTGTAAATTACCAATAAAATAGGCCATGAACTATGTGTGCTACGGAGTGTTCGGTATGGATTCATTCCATCTGTGCACAACCCAAGTCTGAGATTTTCAATTTCATTTCTAAATGTATGATACTGCTCATCAATTTTCTTCCATTGTGGACACTCAGCTGGATGTTGTATTTTTCTATCACATATCCACTCATCAGCATGCCATCTTAACCTTTTTTCATCACATGAATTAGAAAATAAACGTTTCAAATGATGAATTATAGGAAGATACCAAAATACCTTGGCAGGGATATTTCTAATCTCTACATTAGCCTGTGAATTTTCTTTCAACTTATACTGTGATGTCCCACATTTAGGAAACTATGACAGAAATTCATATTCCTTCCTATATATAAAATAGTAATTTGGACAGACATGTATTTTCTTGTATTCCAATCCAATTGGACATAATATTTTCTTGGACATATAATGTGAATCTGTAAGATCATTATCTTTTGGAAGAATGTCTTTCAAAAATTGAACCATCTCTGCAAAACTTTTGTCACCCCATCCATGTTTCGCCTTCAAGTTAATCAATATTAACATAGCCAACAAAACCATAAAATCCATACAACCAAGATATAATTGTTTGTCAGTATCACCATATAGATTCACAACTATTGATTCTATCTCAATTTGTTCTACTGCAATATCATGAATCATTTCTTCAATTCCATCGGAGTTACCATCTTGAAAATCATCGTCATCAGTAGATCTGACATTGTGTCCAGTTTCACCACGCCAAATCCAAGGGATATAACTCGAATTAAAACCATGAAAAATTAGATGATCTTTGATGTTTATAATTTTCTACTTCTACACATTCAAACATTTCAAGTATGGACAGAAAAACATGTCACAAAACATTTCATTTAGAAAATTTTAAAAAGGCATCAACACCTTCCTCGTATTCATTACTAATTCGATGTGTCGTAATCTAACTTCAACTCATTATTACCTATAACAAATATAAAATTATAAATCATGTTAAGATAATCCAATTTAATATTTATATGAAAATATCATAATTTTAAAGTAAAATAATTTTGAAATATAAAACAAATCTATGCGTATTTAAACAATATATGCCTGAAAATGATTTTAAAAAGAAAATATAGTTAGATATAAAAGTTTTAAATTCATCTTATGTACTTTCTTCTTAAGGTACACAAAGAATACATCCTAGTGCAACTAGATTCCAAATTCACCCTTCTGTAAACAAGAAATATGAAGTATAAATATTAAAATATATATACATTCACTACTAAAAATTACACCAAACCCAATGATTTGAAACCATTTAGATAGCCCCTAAAACCGTTGGGATTGAATATCCCAACGGTTTCACACATTATTGGCATGATGGTCATTGCAATAGCCCTATACCAACGGGGGGTGGGGTGGTGTCTAGGAAGGGTGAGTGGGTTGTCCAAGGGGGTCAAGGGTGTCCATGGGGGAGGGGGTGTCCAGGGGGTGGGGGCTGTCCAGAGGGGTGAGGGGTTATCTAGAGGGTGGACCATGTCCAAGGCGGTAGGGGTTGTCCATGGGGTGGTGGGGGTTGTAAAAGGGGGTAGGGGTTGTCCAGGGGGTAGGGGTTGTCTAGGGTGTCCAATGGGGTAGGGGGTGTCAAGGGGTTGGGGCTGTCCAAGGGGGTGTCCATGACGATGGGGGAGTGGTGTCCAGGGGGTGGGGGAGTGGTGTCCATGGGGTGAGGGGGCTTTCCAACCCCTACCCCATTGGACACCACCCCCACCCCCATGGAAACCACCCCCACCCCCATGGACACCCCCTGGACACCACCACCCCCCTGGACAGCCCCCACCCCCTAAACAGCACCCCACCCCTCTAGAAACCCCCCACCCCTGGACCCCCTAGATACCACTACCCCTTTTAATAGCCCACTCACCCCCTATACACCACCCACACCCCTGGAAACCCCCATCCACTAGACACCACCCCCTCCCCCTACCCCCTTGGACACCCCCTGGACACCCCTACCCCCTTGAAAATCCCTTTCACCCCCTGGACACCACCCCCACCCCTTGAACACCCCCTGTACACCACCACCCTCGTGGATACCCCAACCCCCTGGATATACCACTCACCCCCTGGACACCACCCCACCCCTTGGACACCCCCACCCCCTAAACAACCCCCACCCCCTAAACAACCCCCACCCCTTAGGACACCGCCCACCCCCTAGACACCCCCACCCCCTGGACACTCCCACCCCCTGGACAGCCCCCCTCACCCTCTGGACACCATCCCCACCCCTAGGCACCCCCCTAGAGATCACCACCCCCTTGGATAGCCCCCACCCCTCTAGACAGCCCCCCACCCCATGGACAACACCCCACCACTTTGGATAGCCCCCTACCCCCTGGACAGCCCCCACCCCTCTAGACAACCCCCACCCCCTTGACACCCCCACCCCCTGGACACCCATACCCCTTGGACAACCCACTAACCCATGGACAGCCCCCCCCCCCCACACACCCCCTAGGCACCCCTACCCCCTTGGACAACCCCCTCACCCCCTGAACACTGCCCCACCCCCTTGGACACCCCCAACCCCCTTGGGCAGCCCCCACACCCCCTGGACACCACCCCTACCTCCTTGGACACCCCCTGGACACCCCCACCCCCTATAAATCCCCCCACCCCTGGACACCCCCACCCACGGAGACAACCCTCACCCCCTAGGACACCCCTTGTACGTGCACACGCACATGATAGAACACACAAAAATCATAAACTTTCATGATATCACTTCCATGGTTTATTTTAATGGAAAATATTTATCATGGTAAACACTATGAAACTTAATATTATAACAAGAATAAATTTATAATAGTAACATCTCAAAAAATTAGTTTAGGGCATCGTGAAAAATAAAAAATGAAACAGAGTCATGTGAGGATTACTTAAGTATTGCGAGTCGACCTTATAGATCTCTTGATAATAATGATGATGAATGATGTTTTCAAAACGAGGCTGGAGGGAATGACTGAGAAGAATCCTTTCTAGGTTTTCCATGCGAGAGAGACGAGTCGCAGGTCGCCTGATCGAAGAAAACAGAATGACTGAATACAGGGCCCGATAAATCATTTAAAATATTTATCATATTGGTTATTTAATAACTGATGTTATAAATTTTTTTTTTATATTTATAACACCGATTATTTAATAACCAATGTAGAAAATTATTTATCACGTCGGTTCTTTTGATAACTGACTTGATAAATTGTCGATATTTTCTTTATCACGTTGGTTATAAAATAACCAATGTGACAATGCGCCAAAATTCGATATTTCACATCAGTTATTTTATAACTGATGTGATAAAGCTAATCTCAATATATTTTACATATTTTATTTTATAATTGATGTAAAAAATTGATTCTCATTGATTTATCATGTCGTTTATTGTATAACCAATGTGATAAATCAATTTTTCCTGCTTTTCACATTAGTTATATAGAACCAACATGAAAAAAGCTGATGTGTAATTTTTTTTCCACTAGTGAGCCTACCTCATTTATGAATCTATTAACATTTTAATAGTGCTCTAACATTTGTGTTGAGACCTATCCAAGATCAAGTATCCACCACCCATCACTGTGAGGCCCTAACTTATGTCAAATCATCCAAAATAATTAATTATAATCAAATTACAATAAATTAATAATTTTCAATTAAATTTCCAAATTAATTCATATAATAATAAATGCCTGAAATCTCACTGGGTGGTCTTATTGCATCAAAATAGTAACCAATGACACATGAAAGGTCTATAGTGTACGCCCGAATCCATTTTGTGGAAAATATATAAAATGTGATAATGAATTTTATTTAATTTTGAAAAAACCATAGAAAAATTAATTGTGTGTTATATCTATAAAAATTTCATGAAACAACATGTGATTATTATCCCTAGTCATCCTCTTCCAATCTCACACAACCCCCCTCATATCAGATGATTTCCACTTTTCTCTTATGTAAATTATTGTCAAACCCTAAACCAGCCAACCAAAATATTAAGGATAAAAAAATAATAGGAATGTAGAAAATTAAAGGATATCACACCTTGAATCACTAAATAATTAAACCCAAATTCCACCCCACACCAAGGGAAAATTAAAGGGGGAGAGGGGGACACCCTTCCTGGTTTGTCACATGTAAGATAGGAAGAGAGTATATTTAAAAAAAAAAGGATAAAAGGGATAATTTCCCCCAAAAAATTAAAACATAGAGGGGGGAATTGATTTCCCCACACCATGGATCCTATGCCACTCATTTTTTCCAATCAGGGAACATCCTAGCCAAAATGACTAATAAAATGCCTGGGTCCAGGGTGCTATGGTGTGGAAGCCTACCAAGGTTCTATACCCATCCATGAAAAAACACACTTCACTATACCCCATTCCATTTTCACCACAACACCCCTAGTCACTAAATGGATATCTACAGTGTTCAAATCCTTATGGTCATACTAAATGACCAAACCAAGGGAACCATGGTGAAGCCTAGGTCATGGTGGCATTTAGGCACCCATAGATCTCCTGAGCCTCCTAAACTTTCTCCCTATCCCCCATTAGAACATAGAACACATATCAAGCCTCTATAAAATTATAATAATATATTCTTGAGATGTTAAAAGACTTGGAATATCAATCCAATCCCTAATTCTCAAAATAAACTTCACCCCAATGTCAAAAAATCAAATTCCCTTGAAATTTTCCAAATCATATGAACATGGTGTTTTAAAACCTCCCCACCATAGAACTTTTCATCCCCAAAAATTATATTCAAGTATTAAACCAAAAAACCTAACCCACTTATCTTGGTAAAACATGATCAACTAGCAACGTTCTACCTTAAAAAATCAAGTGAACTCTTGTTGTGAAACTCCTAACAAGTGAATCAATATCATTAAAATTTAATCCATCAACTAATACCATCAATAAAACATAGATATGATTATTATCAATTATTTTATATTTTTAAACACTGTAGTGACATAAATCTATTCATCAACAGGGTTATGGAACACCCCACTATAAGAATATGCTTATAAGGGCCAATTCTAAGCCATGATGCTCCTAATTATCTGAATCGATTACCCGAAAAAAATTTATAGTGATACAAAGACACACTCAATGTATTTTCCATCTCACCACACCCCAAATAAACATGAAAACACCCATAAAAATCTAGTATTTCCGCTAGTCTCTGATTCCAAACCAAATCAGACTAGTCTCAACCACCCATGTATAGGGCATGTATACACCGACCTTTCCTCAAAAGGTCCTGATCAAAACTCAAAATAACCCCATCATACCAAATAAGAAATACCCCAAACCACTTTACCAACTTCCTTTAATTTACAAAGAATTTTCATCCAACATAAACCATCAATACCTTTTTACACATGATTCACCCCTAAATCATGTCACAAACCAAATTCACCCCCTAAACCATGTCACGAATCACGATTCACCCCATGAACCATGATGAAATTCATGGTTACCCCTTGAACCAAGTTAATAATAATGGATAGTACCAAGAATCACCGTTATATCACATAAATATCATCCTGATCCTGATGCCAATGCGTCGAATCCATCCAATATCTCATCTAAATTTTAAATACGGTATTTCTGACATGACAAGATATATCCAGAGCTACCTATTCACCAGCATCATAATAATATATTTAGCATCCAAAAATCATTCCTATCACACCCATGACCCTTCCAACATGAGGTTCATGTCTCCCCAGTAGAACAAAAAGGCCAATCTCACCCAAGATCCAAAACAAAACATCAATCACTTCTTATTCCAGGCTCATGAGAAATTGATCCATGAAATCCTCCAAAATTCATCCATAATAAGGATGAAAACCTCCAACATCTAATGGTGGACTATAACCCATATGTATTTAATTACACTACTCATTGAGAACAACATCAATGAGCTCTATCCTCATGTATTTCACTCCTCTCAAGCCACACACATTTCGTCCTAGGAAAACCCTATCTGTAATCAAATCCTAGATCGATTGTGCAACCGAACTCGATACATTTCCATGAAAAAATAACTCACCATTTGGGAGGGTTTCACTTAATAAAACCTCATTCAACCAACCATGAAAGTGTCTCAAAAATTATATTGACTGATCCACAACTTAAATGGTAGCAGGTGTAAATAGTGTGCACTAGCTAAATCTCATCAAAATTTCATGGGTGTACTCTCCCCTACCACTTGGCCACACCACAAACTCACGATATCATGAGTTTTATCTATGTAACCATATTACCATATACCTAAACCACTAATCATGCTCACAACATGTCAATATTATCAAGACAGAATCACCCTCATTACTCTTCAAAATCAGACATCTCACCTAAGATAATGTTTATTGCACAATAACCCAACAACCATCATCATATGAAAATAACTAGCATACATCTATACTGTGACTATACACTACTTATAAATTCATTTTAAATACATAGGTATATGAATCACACTAATAATTCCCTCAAATACAAACATCGATACCAAAATCAATAGCATTCAAGGTGCTTTCCTCATGAAAGTCCATGGAATAAGCATGCCTACACTGCATATGATAACACCTATTATTAATGATATCTATGTAAGTCACCTGCATTTTCCTTATACATTAATGAAATCTAAGGCTTCACCATGCCTATATCCCCTTTTTGATAGCGTAACTTGTGCATCATCTCAACTGGAATAATCTACCCATGCTTCCCAAATCTAAATCATTCACAAGTCTGACATAACCCTCATCTTAGGTTACCCTTTTATGTTATAAATCACCCCATTAATAATAAATGCATCACATATCTTTAGGTATATCTAAAAACCACTAGGATCTCCACCCAACCCATAATTCATATCTCATGTAGATCATATCTCACAGGGAAACATCTCTACTCTCATATCTAATATCACCTAGAAATCACATGCCAAAATTCCCACTATTGGGTTTCCATATATAAAAATACTAGGAATATCATGTAAATTTATCATCCTACTAGGTAATTGATCTTCATAGGGTATACACATATTGAATTACACCCTTAAGAATCCAAAATGTCAGGCTGGTCCTCATCATCTCTCCACATAAGGGAGTCACCCCCTTAAAAACCACATTTTCATTTGTCAGCATATACATATAACAATATTACCCAACCATGATGCATGTCAATTATCCCATATTCATGTGGTTTGGTTATTTTTAATGTTATTTCTAAGATATATGGGAAACACTATATAGGTTCTTACTGATACTTTAAATAACCAAACCTATTTTTTTTCAAAACTAGTTTCTCGAACACTAGCTAGAGATCTATTACCAATGCATATAATATATGTACAAACATACTAAGGTCACTGCACATACCTTACATGAGGGATTATATAGTCAATATCAGTGAGTATCTAATCATAGATCCAACTAACCTTTCATCAAAAAAAAATACTATGGTCTAGATAAGTAAAATTCCATTCCATGTTATATGGGAAAACGCCATTTAAGTTATTATTGACGCTTTAAATAGCTGGACTATCATCTTCAATTATATCAATCACAAGTTATCATGTTAATCCTATGTGAAAAAATTATGCATAAACACCAACCTCTTGCCATCAAGCCAAGATCCAAAAATTCAATAATTGGCCTGTTTTAAATGACCTAAGAGCCTAGAATCCAATATCTCATAAATCATAAATCTTAAAACCCATGTGCATTTTTCTAGGTGAAAATAATATGAAAATAACAAAAAAAAAACAAGAACATAAATCCCATACCTTAATAACATAGATTTAATACATAAAAAAGTTGTTTGTGATACAGTAATATGATATCCATCAAAATCTCTCACACATTCTAATTCCACATATCTACCATCTCTCCAAAGTGTAAGACAGAAAAACTTGGATAAATTCTATGATATCAGTCACATAAAGGATATGATACTAATTTTTAACATCCTTTACCTAGTCTATGACCACTAAGTAGTGTCTGAACAAGGGAATTCTCCACTGAAAACTCAAACATACCTCCCTTCCAACTAGTAGTGGGGGTCTAGAGTGTTACCACGAAGAGACTATACCCCCATATTAGAGTTTACAATAATATACAAAATTAACCAAACATCATCTATAACATTATCATAGTAAGTAGAAATAATAGACATAAACATAAGTAAATAAATAAAATATAGTAAGAAATCAATCCTATAGACTCACTGATCACCTATACGAATGACCAAAAAAATAAATGAATGCAAACATGAGGATATACTTGATATTTGAACCATACCTCAATCTCAATATCCAAGATCATAAGAGTTATCCTAATCACTCATTCTACACTGTGACTTTTCCCAACCCGAACCTGTAAACAATGAAATCTTTATAGAAACCCAATTGTTATGGTCTCCTGAGAAGAGTCTAAGTAAAAATTATAAGGAAAACACTAATGTGGTCCTATACATAACCAATAAATGAAATATATATGATAATGTGATATCATCAAAAAATAATCCTAATTTTTTAAGTATAAATAATTAACCACTTTAAATCCTCAGGTTCTACCATTGAACCCAGGATTCACCCAAACCTTCTTCAGGTAGTGTTGGGGTGTCTGTAAGAATGTTACACAAATGTGCCTACCAATATCATTCCCAACATCTAATTACTAGGATCCTGTACTAGGAAATCCAAAACATGTCTCATATAAATCCAAGGATAGTGTCTAAGGTATTCCAAATCACACCACACTTAAAACTTAGGAACGTATCCAAATAATTTCAAACCACATCACATTTTATTAATGGGATTGTTTAGTTGGAAATCTAAACCATATAATATATGGATCCACGAAGTGTGTTAAAGTAATCCCAAACCATAGAACATCCAAATCCATGGATCATGTTAAAGGTATTCCAAAATGATAATGCATCTGAATCCAAGGACCATGTCCCAAGAATTCAAACCATGTCTATAGAAAAACTGGCAGGGTTTCATCTCCCTCCAAAATTCTAAGGAACTCATTCGAGACAATATAATGTTATCCAAAAAACTATTTGATTACCCTGTTGGAAATCTAATCACATAGTGTCACATTCAGTTACAAGGATAGTTTCCAAGGTATCCCAATGGATATCACATATGAATCTTGGCACGCATCCTATAAATTCCAAACTATTTCACATAAGACTCCTAGGATCATTTCCTAGGAAATATAATCATTATCCTGGGAATTAAGGTCATATACTAGGTGCATGTCTTGAGTATTCTATCTATCACAATTCATCTAAATGGGAAAGGCATCCCACCCAAACATCTTGTGTGACTTCATCGATTCATGTTCTAAGGTGAAACCCAAAATCATAACAACCTATTTCCCATATTCACTCTCACTAGGATCAAAACATCACTAAGGAACCCACCAGGGTCCCCTTAGACACATTAAAACACAAACACCCTTCATGGATCCTCTTATCTCAAACACACTTATCAGGTCAAAACATGTCACTTGGAAGAAAAACATCCCTAAATATCATCATAATCACTCCACGACCTCACTGGCCTCAATGGCTACACACCAAGAAGATGGCATATGGACCATCTTAAAACCCAATTCATCACTTGGTCATTCATCACACACCCAACCCATCTAATGTTTACCTAGGGAATACCGACCTAATTACATACATCCCAAGGAAAAAGTATTATTCATACCTCCATCATCTAAACTATCTTAATTAATATAGGGTATCTCAAGGTTCCCACATATACTACTTTGGCCAATCATTATCAATTTGTCTCCCACTTCAACCTAGAGGTCACTAATTGAACCTAACACTAGGGCCGACGCATCCATATAAACCATTAATTTATCACCCCTCAGGGTATCTATATCTCAGGGAATATAGGTATAATAAAGGGTTAGACCATCAGAAACCGAGGCATCAAACAAGTGCACCATGGTCTATCATGACCCGTAATGATTTTTTAAGCTCATTCAGACATTTAATTTTAAATAAAACATTTTATTTATTTGGTCATCATACTCGATGGAAAGAACACATATCACATTCCATAAAAATAAATTATAATACAATATGACATGTTTAAGGGGCCACCCACCTCATTTATGAAGTCATTCCCCTATTAAACATGCTTGGTCATCCTGGTTGAGACCCATCCAAACTCAAATGTCCACCGGACATAATCTTTAGGTCCTAAATCATGTCAAAGCATCAAGGTAATTAATTAAAATCAAATTATAATTAATATTTAAAGTTAATTTGATTAATCATAAATTCCTAAAAGCTCACTAGGTGCTCCCATCACATCGAAACTGTGATCACCAAGACACAAAAGATCTATGGCATACTCCTAACACCATTTTGGAAAAAAATATCTAACCCAAGACAACGATTCAATAACAGATTTTATTTTATTTAGGTAAAACCCCTACCAAAATTCACAAGGAAATGTACCTCCAACAGAACATCATGAAATGACATTCAGTCATCATTCAAAGTCATCCTATACCCATCACATGAAAAAGCCCCATCTTATCAAACAATTCTCACCATGCTCTTATGGAAATCATTGAAAAACCCTAAATCGGTCTCCCAAAATCATAAGGAGAACAAAAGAAGAAGAACAGAGAAGAAGGGAGATCACTTCTTGATTCACCAAAGAAGCACACCCAAAATCTACCCCACACCAAGGTAAAATCAAATGGGAAAACTATAAAAAATTTCATTTAGCTACATTTTCTCAAAATGATGCTATTATTGAATTTAACACCATTTTATAGAAAAAATATCTAAATTAGCCTTGCTTTTAGCATTGTGATCTTAAAAATGTAGCTAATTTATCCATATTTTCAAGGAAACATCACTAATAATATTTATTTGTTGGTGTGTATATATATATATATGTGTGTGTGTGTGTTCATAACATTTTAATAATATATTTTATTCATTTATTATTAATAACATATATATATTTTTATATAATATATAACATAAATATATATTTTGTAATAAAATATATTAATAATAATGTATTTTTATTAGGATAAATACTAGAAAAGGGTTTTTTAATGTAATAGATTTGGTTTTTTGGGAAATGGGTTAGCCAAGTGTCAAATTAATTAATGCTTGGTAACCCTGGGTGGTGAGCATCAACTCATTTGACGCTTGAAATGATTTTTTTTTGGTTTTTTCGTTTTTCTAATTGTTATATTTTATAAATATATTAAAATTTTATCTATTAAATATATATATATATATATATATATATTAAAAATAAATCCATAAAAAAATAAATTTATTAAAAATAAAGTTAATAAAAAATAAATATTTTCACGCTTGTTGATTTTTTATTTTTATTTTGTTTTTTATTTTTATAAATGTAAGATTTTATAAAAATATTTAATATATTAAAAAATATATATTAAAAATAAGTATATAAATATAAATATATAATTAAAAATAAATATGTAATATTGTTAGAAATATATACATATATAAATCTATAAAAAAATGTTAAGAAATATATATATTAAAATAAATATATATTTATTAATAAATATATTAAAATATTTATAAATATAAATATATTTATAAATATAACTCCTTAAAATAATATTCATAAATAGAAATATATTAAATAAATGTATAATTATAAATATATTCAAATTGGTTCAGGGTTAAACATACTTTATTAAACAAAGGAAACACTTCTTTTTTAAGTGGGTTGAGGGGGAATCCATTACATGAATCAAAGTCTAGGTTGCTTGATAACCCAATATATAGCTTAAAGGAACACCATTTTTCTGGTCCAAAGGCCCTACACTATATAGCCCAAAGGCCTGACCATTTTGGGTTTTATCGTTAAAAAACAATATATATCATTATATAAATTGTATATATCTATAAAAATATATTTATAAATGTAATTAAAAATAATTAATTAACAATATAGTTATAAATAAATAAACTATCTTTAGAAATATAGTAAATAAAAATATAATTATAAATATAATTAATATATATTTATAGATATAAATACAAATATATTTATATATTTATAAATATATTTAAATTAGTTAATATTTTTACACAAACATTCTTGTTTTAATAATCAACTAATATTTTTAAAATTAGAACCCTACTCGAACCTAAACCTATGCAAAATTGATTTCTGGGTATCAGGTTTGGGTACTCGATACACACACACACACATTTATAAATATATTCATAATTATAAAAATAAATATGTTTATAAAAAATTATAATTATATTTATGAATATATATTTATAATGATTTATTTATAAAAATATTCAAAAAAATTATAAATGAATATATAATTATTGATTTATAATTTTATTTATAACTATATATTTTTCAATTATTTATTTACAATTATATTTATAGATATATATTTATTTAAATATAATTATATTTATAAATATTTTTTAAAGATTTATATGTATAATTATATTTATATTTATAATCACTTTAACATATTTTTGTAATTATATATTTATATTTATATATTTATTTTTAATATGTTTATAAAATATACCATTTGAAAAAATAAAAAAATTAACATGTGTATAGATATTTATTTTTAATATATCTATTTTTTATATGTTTGTTTGTAATATATTTTTAAAATATAACAATAAAAAAACAAAAAAATGGCAATCACCAAATGAATTAATGCTCGCCTCCCTTGGTAGTTGAGCATGAATTCATTTGAGACTTGGTAATCCCATTTCCCAAAAAAACCAAACTAATTTCATTCAAAAAAACCATATATGAAATTTCATTATTTTTATTATATTAACATATAATTTTTAATCATATATTTTATTATTTTAAATCATGGCTAATATACATATATTTGTTATATATATATATAAATACTATAAGGTTGCCCATGTTGGATGACAGTCCCACATAGAAACTCATGTGGGTTTCTGCCTCTTGATAAATAGAGGGGGTGAGTCTTGTGCAATGTGCAGGAGGGGTAGGGTCGTCGTCACTATAATGACCCAACCTCAATCACTAAATCTAGGTTGAAGTGTCACTAGACCTTATGCACTCCTCCCCATATGCAAGAGGATGTCGACTAGCGATGGAGGTATATGAAACTAGTTGAGAGATTATACCCTCAGTAATCATAGCCGTACATGATAAACATAAATAAAATAAAACAATACAGAGTATTAAGGTAGAAGATAAATAATGGAATAACAAATGCCACTCATGTCATACATATAATAACCAGGCTTCTAATGTGGCAAGACAAACTAGTGTATGTAAGTGCAAGAAAATAAATAAGAACATTTTAGATCCTCTAGACTCCATCCTGATACTACTATGAACCCCATGCTTTATAACTAAGTTATTTTCCATGGGCCCCTTTCCCTTACCTAAATCCCTGATCATGAAGTCTATATATTCATTGATATTCTCATACATGGTGTGAGTAATAAAACCCAATAGGGCACCACCGATGTATCATTAATAATAGTGGAAAATTATAGTGTGTGTATTCCCTAAAAAATATAAATACGCAAGCAAGCATCAATAATCTTATGCTAAGCATTTTTGTTCTAAACAAGCCACCACAAGCCTTGGTCATAATTTTCATGGGTCTATGTCAAAAGGATAAATGGATGAAATTTGGGAAGTGAATAAGACCCGTCAACAAGGTTGGTGAACATGTCTCTCGACAATTTCATGTCTTTGAGTCATATCATATGACAAAGTTATCATATCCCACCTTTATTATCACTAGTTGGGCCTCAAGACCATCAAACCCCATCTCATAACAGTTCAGACCCTAAGGTCATTTCATCATGTCTTTGACTTGGGCTAGACCACAAGGCTATCTTACCCTAATTCCACTGCCATGATTCTAGCCTCAAGGTCACCATCCCCCTACCTTGTGTCCAAGTCCATCATCATTTCATCACATTCTGTGTGAAATCCCCCTATAAGGGATAATCATATCACAATGTCCTATCTATTTTGATACCAGTAACAACGCCTCCAAATGCATGGTAATTACATAACATATGTAAGATCATATAAAGGTATAAAATAGCATGTCATCATGATAATATAGTTGTAATATACAATACATGTGATCAATATCAAACATGGCCAGACAAGCTTCACAAGTATACTAGTGGAATCAAGCATCATATACGGTCTTAAAGAATACACACACACATATGATCACTATCAAGCATGTTCAAACAATCAATGAAAAAGAGTACCACATCACGGTAATAAGAGTATTCAAGGGTCCTAAATGGTATATAACTTCCAACATTTTGCTTTTTGATGATAAACATTGAATCCCTTCAAGAGACGATGCCCGGGTCACACTCAAGATCTAACCAGATTGAGTTCATACACCAAGAATCTATAGAACCAATGTTAACTCAAACACATCAAGGTTTTAAAACAATATTCAATAAGAATCTAGGTCCAAATAATTGGATCAACACCAACATACCACTTGGGATCCTCCAGTGAAGCCTGAAAATATATTGATCAAAGTAGGTGTAACTAACACACTAGATCTACCACAATTATAGAAATGATCAAAGTATTAATCATTAGATGATATAAGAATCCATATATTAGGTAAAAAATGTTGGAACTATGATTCATATCATGGTAAATAGGGTAAATCAAGAAGAAACCCAAAGAATGATTTTTTTTAGATAGCATACATTAATTATCGATCATCAACACACTTGGATATATCATATTCAAGCTTAGAAGGGAAGGAATTTACCAAGTAGTAGGTTTGGAGTCTTTATGTTTGATCTAGATTCAATTAGGAAGAGTAAAGGGTTAAAATAGGTGTTTAATGGTTGTTAAATATTATTTTTAGAACATTAATTCATGAACACATAGTTTGATCACACAGTTTAAAAAACTATGTGGGGATTTATGCATCTCATGGGCACCTGCATGGTTTGTCAAACAATGCATGAATCATTCTATTATCCATTGAAGTATATATTATGATTTGTTAGGTGAGGCCATAAAATTTGAGAAACCGTTCACCTTAACCATTATCCACCCATGGCGCTTCTTTCACTAGTCTCATAATTTTCTAGTGGATCGTCACAGTTTGAGAAAACCTCGCCTCAATTGTGCAACATCAAAAAGGTCTCTAAAACACTATAAAACCCTCTATAAACCCCTAGAACTCATTCTAATCATATTCATTAAGTATGAAATTAAATTATAAAGAACCTAATTTTTTTGATTTTGTTGCAATATGGACTTGGAATGGGGTAATTGTCAATGGTACATGGGTGGTTTCTAGTGTCTGGTGGGGTCGTGGTTACTTGGGGGTATTGGCGTGGGGTGTGAAGGATGACTTCTAAAATAGGGAATAAGTTTGGGAATCAGGAAGAATTATAATTTTTATCCATGTTCATAGTTGTGGTTGTTGGTGCAGGGGGCCATCAATTGGTATCATGTGGGGTCACGGTCATCGGGGGGTGATGGGGTCTCGGGGATAAGATCACCGACACAAGGTATGAAAAACGGCTGATGGTTATATATAGATATGGGGGTGTAGAGGTGGGGTTAGGGTCCCTAGTGGGGGGTTAGGGTGTCGAGGTTAAGGTTGTTGATGTGGGGTATGAGGGAAAACTATTGGCATTGAACAAAGGTGGGGCATTAAACGGGGTTGGGATCACCAATGTAGGGGGTAGGATCTTGGATTCAATAACGCAGGGTGCAGGGATGTCTTCTAAAACCAAAAAGAGGAAAAGGATAGCTGTTGGGTTTAAAAAACTTCTATAATATAAAATGGGGGTTATGTTTTAAAAAAATTCTTAAGCTGAAGGTTGATGGGTTTAAAAAAACTCTATAATACAAAATGGATTGGTTTTCAAAAAATTCTAGGGTCTAGGTTTAAAAAAAACAAAAAATAAAATTTACCCACATTTTAAAATATATATTTAAGTAAAATGAAATTTCCAATGTTTTCTGAAAATGTAGTTAAATGATTAATTATCTGAGTTTATAAACATAGTGACACCATATTTTGCTATGTTTTTTCAAAAATATAGGTAAATTCATTATCTATGTATTAAAACATATCTGATTTAAAAAAGTAGTAAAATTAAATTTTTTCTATAAAGGAATAGGAGGACACCCTCCTTGGTTAATCATGTACAAGAGAGCAATATATGAGGGTTTATACCCCCTTAAAAATTAAATGGAGAAAAGGGAGAATTCCCCCCAAAATTCAAAATTTAGAGGGGGAGACGTCTTGCACCATGTCATGGCCCTACCCCTACTCACAATTTCCAACCCAAAAACACACTAACTAAAACAGCTTACAAAATTCTATAGATCAAGGTATTTATGGTATAATAACCTACCTAGGTTCCAGGCATAGTTAAGGAAAATCTCTCTTTACCACACTAAGCTAAACCACTAACCTTTTTTCACCAAATTTCCCCCTAGGAAGCACAAAGTTCTCTATGGAATGTGTATCCTTATGGTTAACTAAAACATATAGACTCAGGGAACCGTAGTGTATCTTAGGTTGTGGTGGCCTCAAGGCACCCCATATGCCTCCCGATCCTCCTAAACTTTCTCCATAGCCCCTACAAACACCTAGAAAACCTTTTGGTATTAAATCTAAGTCTAAAAAACAACATTGAGATGTTCAAACACAAGGAATATCAATCTAAAAATTGTATCTCAAACCTAACCTATCTCAAACGTCAAAATTTTAAATTTTTATGAAATTTTATAACCCATACAGACATAGGATTTTACACAGTTTATTTTGTGACTTTTTTTAGTGTGATGAATGTGGGTACACAATGTGTATATTTTTGTTACACTCTGTGTCGTCCCATGTTGTCCTACTAGAAACTTCAGCACCTATAGATGGATTTTTGGATGTTCATAATCTTTTATTTATTTTTCTTTGTTATATGAAGGTTAACAAATAATATATATTGTCTTTTAGATTTAATGACAAATAAAAAAGGAAATTAAATACTAAAAATAAATGTGCAAATCGATAAATTATTAATAAATAATAATAAATTAATATGTGACCGCTCCAGTTCCACTAGAATGTTTTGAGACCCAATGAAAGTGGTCAAACCTGTTCCCAATGCTGGTATTTTTCAAACTTATTTAAATTAATCCTTATAACAAGATGGATAGAAGCCCTATAATCTATGAATAAATGATCATCACATATAATTTATAATTAATTTATATATATAAAGAATTATTTCATTTGTTACTCTTTATTCATTAGTGAATCAGTTGACCTCATATTATCATACCATCACTGAGATAAAGGATTTAAGAGTATAATACCTCTATCTATGATCTATTCATGCTCCAAAAACCTCAAAATTAATTTTTAGAAATATCTGGGTGCTGGATTAGATGATTCTAATGCTTGCGACATTCACTATTTATCATAATACAAAATTTTTCAAGGTTTGATGGATTTATTATAGTTCTATAGAGGAATTGATAGGTAGGAGTAAGATTATATCTCTCCATTCATGTGGTAATTCTATAAGAATTTATCTCTAGGTTTTAGATAATTCTATAAAGAGGATTCATTATGCACAATGATGCATATTTTTACTAACCCTAGGAAATGATATAACTAAGTATTTATAGAGATATGTTATAGAATAAATAATTTCACATAATCTATTTATTATTCGCTTAATACTTATTTAACCCCACATTTAATAATAATAATATTACCATTATTATTATTTCATTGGTAGACACATGAATCAGGGATAAAACATATAAAATTTCATAAATAAATAAACTCATATTTATTTACATGATATTCACCAAGTGGATTCTCAAATTCATTATTAAACTCTGTAAATTTCTCAAAGGATTCTAATTTATGCCTCGTTAATTAGATGTAACCATTCCTACTTACATCATCAATAAATGTAATGAAGTAAGAATACCCACCTCTAGCTTCTCCTAGAAAAGGTCTGTACACATTAGTGTGTGACAATTCTAGTAGCTTTATGTCCCTTTAACCCTTTTTACTAAAAGGTAGTTTGGTAATATTTCTTTATAAAATATCATGATATCTATTAAGCAGTTTCAGTTCAAAAGAATTTTAATATCTATCTTGATAGAGATTTTTCAATAATTTATCATTTATATGATCAAGTCACTGACACCACAACTGGGTGTGATAGAAGTAATGTGATCAATATTTTGTATTGATTAAAATACTTGGTTATCATATTATAGAGCATAAAGACAATTATTTAGGTGTACCAAACCATACCAAATGCTATCTTTGTAAAAATATACACTTTTATTTTCAAATTTGAATAAAAAGTAATCCATGTTTGAACTAGAAATGAATATGATTCTTTTGGTAATTATAGTAATGTAATTCAATTTCTTCAATACTAAAATCATTCATGTTAGAAACATGATGTGGAAGTCTCTTATAACTAAGGAAACTAGTCAAACTCTATTAATAGCTCAAAGATCCACCTCTCATCTAGAAACCTTCCTGAATCTAATTGGTCCCTATATTTGAATAAAAATGTGAGTACTACATGATGTATCTAATAACCAACTAGAAGATATGGAATGATTTTACTCAATAATGAACACACACGAAGCTTCCCCTTTCTTCCTCACACCAGTGCAATTCTTCTACCAATGAATGATCTTTCCAAATGAAAAAATATGACATATTGTTCCTTATATTTCTTTTGAATCCTCATATTCTTTTTATGATGGTACTCAGAAACCTTATACTTGGAGTGAATCTTAGGTCCCTTTTCCTTGAACATCATTTTATTCACTATAAATAATCTAGGTTTCTCATTCCTCCCGTCCTTATCATATTGGTGAATCAAAGCGAGGAGTTCGTGTAGATACTTCTCAATAGTGTTTATATTATAATTACTAATAAAAAAAATATAATCTATAAGGTTGTGAAGAATGTAATATTTTGGTGTGAAACTCATTAAGGAGTATAAAAAATAAGATGTTCAAGTACTCAATATAGTCAATCATCTTGACTACATGAGGCCTAAATGGCGACCCTTCTCTAATCTTACACCTAAATAGTTCCTTGGAGGTCTCATATTTCTCTTTTATAGACTTATCTTGATATGGTTCATGAAGGTGTGACAATAATATATATGCTTCCAAGTTTTTTGTAGCTTTTAGAGCTCAATAAACATGTAAGATAACAAGAGACATTGGACATCTATCACATCATCCAATTATTTTAGGAAAAAAGAGAGCTCTTCCTTACTAGCCTCTTTAGTAGGTGCACTAGGAATTAGGGAATCCAAAATGTAAGGCTTATTATCTTGGAATAATACAATATTAAATAGTATGTGCCACTCCTGTAAGTTACTATCAATGAAGATATTTTCTTTTCTTTAGTATGGATCAAAGTAATAATTTTAAGTCTTATAGTTCTCCATTTTCTATAATAAAATAAAATCATATTTTTAGAACTTTATTTGTATTGAAAAAAATATATGAAATTATAAATTTTATTTACTAGTCTCCCTCTATTTAATAACATCCCAATATCTCTAATAGTTGGATTTGAAATATATTATCGTGTAGATATTCTAGTGGGAAGGACCCATATTTCCATTATCATAACTCAAGAGAGTGACTAGTCAATTACTTGAAGTCATTTATATAGGAATATCTATATAACCATATTAAATTATAGCTCCTTGATCTGTTAAGTGGAATCACTAAACCTAAAATATTGAGCATGAATTTCCTCAATAACTGCCTCCAAATTTTTATTATAATGATGAAAGAAATTACACCCAAAAATAATTTTCTTAAATCAACCCAAAAACCTCATTAGGAATCCTAATAAAATGGAAGATTCGTGAAGAGGTCCAGAAAAATAGTTTGATCTATTGATTCCATTCTAAATCAAGTAATGGAAGGTCATACAGTCTTAATATTTTTCTTTGAGTTTTTTTAACATTTATGTGTAAATTTCTGTATTTTATACATTTAAATGATTGTTAATATTAAATGGATTTTACTTAAGTAATTAACCATGTCTGGATAAAATATTTATACATAATATATTTTATGTTAATTTCATCTAGAATGTATATTAATTCATTTATTTACTTGATCATGATAAGAATCTATAAAAAGTAACCAAGAATTAGAAAAATAATAATTAATGTGGCATGATCATGATCTTTATAATGGTCACTCTGTCAATATGAAAATAAAGTTACCCTTTAAACCAGGGTAATATCTCTTATAATCATAGGTTGGTTTTATTTACAACATTCTACATGTATTTATATGTGTCTCCTGGGTTGGTTTCACCTTTGCTCTAAACTTTAACTACCTCCACTCACCTCGGAGCTCCATATTTTACGTATGATTTACTAAAACAAAGGTGAGGGTAACTAGTGATATGGTATTACATAAAATAAATCAAGGACAAGTATTTTTGGATTTCCACTAAAATATGCATTCATGAGATGCATGCACACATTCATGATATGCATGCACACATGCATCATATATTTCATGAATTATGTATATATATATATATTATATAAGTGTACATTTAATATATTCATGTGATTAAATTTTTTTCATGTTAGTGATGAATGAATATATATATATATATATAATATAATTTATTTCTCATAGATGGTTTATTCATCAATTACAATCCATTATTAATGGATTTATTACTTTGCATTTATTTATTATAATGAATTAAATAAATAAATACCCCAATAGTCAGAAACACATATGATGAGTTGTTAATTGGACGAGTCTAGGGATTCATCTATATTAGTGGATGAGATCCTCTCATATTGGGTGTGTGATATGTGTGATGTGTATGAGCGTCTTCTAAACTCTCTTCCCCAAGAAACTTAGTTTATTACTTTTGAGAAGCTGCTAGAACCCCTTCAGATTTAGGGTTTCGTCACAAAGAATTCATGGAACCATTGGACGATGTACTCCCTTAGAGGTAGGGTGTTTTTTCCCTCATCCTTGTGATCTTCCTTAAACATTCTCCATGAAATGAAGATAAGAACTGTTGGTGTTTGAGAAATTCATTCACTTTGTTTTATAATTTTATTTACACATTAACTCATGAATATAGACCTCATGTGTTTTGGGTTGTCTTCCACTGTATATGAGCATTATATAGTCATATAAAACCCATTTTTGGTATCAAAAAAAAGGAGATTCACGTTTTTAATGTGCTTGAATAACAATTTTTCAAGGAAAACAACATTTTCATAAAACTAGAGGAGAATGAAAAACCCATACATAAGTTGTTTAAAGGAAAATTTGATTTACCCTTACATTGGTAAGTTATGTAAAATTCATACCCTTACATGGATTTTCTATGTAAGGGTAACCTCTATATTAACTTTATACAAATGGGTTGCATAAATGAAATACCCTTACACATCAGTTCATTTCGTTAAGGTAAATATGATTCACCCTTACACAATACCCTTACAAAGGTCATTATAGAAAGGTAGATATAAATTTACCCTTACAAATAATGGTATTTGACCAGATATGTAAAGGTAACTAATGTTCACCTTTACATAGTGTATGAAAAATCGAGAGTACCCTTATGTAAAAGAGTTGTGAAAAGGTAATACCTTTACATGAGAGAGTTGCGTAAAGGTAATATATGTGTTACCTTTATGTTTTTTTATTCAAATCAAGTTATTCAAAGGTGATATACATAAAGGTAACCTTTATATTATTTTACATCATATTTTGAAAGCTTTAGTTACCCTTATACAAAGAATTTGTGTAAGGGTAAAAGGGAGGATGCCCTTACACGGAATATGGGTGTTGCTTAAGAGTAACTAGAAACTATATTTATTTTTTAAATATTAAATGGTTTTTATGGTTTATAATTTTTTTATAAATCATAATAATAGGTATTTTATAGTATTTTAATTTTATAAATAAATAAATAAATAATATTTTTTATAATTAATTAAATAAATGTTTATGAAAGTTTTTCCAAAAAATATTAAAAGTTAATATTTTAAAATACCTTGTAAGAAATTAAATGTCATGCCTTATAATATTGAAATAAATGGTTTATTTAAAAATCATAATAGGTTATTTATAAAGTGTTAATAAATTACAAAATATATGATATTTAGATTATATAAAATATTTATATAATAAACATTGAATTATAAAATGTTTATTATTTCATAAATATAATATAATTTACATTTAATATAAAATATAAAGCGGTTTATATTTAAATGAATATAAAATGTTTAAATTATTTCTAAATTATAAAAGTTTATAATTAGAATTTACTTATGAATAATTCATAAATGTCTAAGATTTTTTAAAATAAATAAATTGTTTATTTATTTGTAAAATTTATTTAATATTCATGTTCAATATCATGTTTATGAAACATTAGTATTGTGTATAACCATTTATATGATATGTTACTTCTATTATAGAGACTCACATATCATTCTAGTTTTTATATCATAAAGCATAGTTTTAATTTACCTTGACCTCAGTTTGTATTTATAGTTATGAGTTTGAGAATAGTTTTTGGGAATGGTTTTTGAATATTAGGTTTTAGAGTATTTATGAATTGAATTTTATCTTGAGTAAATTCTACCAAGGTAGAGGGACTTGGGTTTGCACCACCTACATTCTTTGGGTCTTTCCTTGGTTATGAAAGTGAATGGGGTTAGTGATTTTTCTCTATAATCTTACTCATGTGTAGTTTTTTAATCTCATATAAATCAATGAATTTATATAAAGAATTAATTTACCTCATGCATATAATTTAATAGGATATTTATGAATATACATGACTTATTTTTTAGGTGATTAACATAAAATTGTGGGTTGTGTAAAGATTTACACATTATTGTTGTGTGAACACATTAATTTGGTGGTTATAATAGGTATTCCAAAACTAAATCATTAGAATAATTCATACACAAAAAGGGAATTAAAATGAGAAGATAATTATTACATATAATATAATACTTATGAATTTAATATTCATATGATGTATATTAAATGGGTAGGACATTAAAAATGAAAACCCATCATATACTAAGTGTAAGATTACTTCTAAAATAGAACTTGTCAATACCCCGATCATCGAATCAAGTCAGTAAATCCAAAGTTGGGTTCCCTTAGATTATCTTATATAAGGAAACCATTTATAGGTAACAATGTAACATCCTTGAGTAGGTCATACCAAAGTTCGGTTACCCTGTATTGTCCTTTGTTACCTTGTTCTTGGAGCTTTTTTTGGGTTACACTAGCCAAGAGACCCAAATAGGATTAGGTTACTAGAGGAATAGAGTTTAGTAAATCCGTATGATAAATTTAGATAAAGGGTTATCCAATAAAATCTCCAAGATTCACAACTACTATGATTGGAATGATTTCCTACCTAAATAACTAAGTCATTAGAGAAATGTCAAAGCATACTCATTGTCTTCTGAAATATGGATCTTGGATCACTAAATGGATATGATATATTGGGTCATCAATTTTAGTGGGATCACTATCATTAAAAGTCCTAAATGAATAGATATAAGATATGATATTCATATAATAAATTTTATATTGTAGATAATTGAATTATTAACCAATTTAAACCTGATATCTATATAGGAAAAAGAAAATTTTAATGGAAGAATCTTTCTTGACTGGTATAGAAACTTGAGAACTGTTCTTATGAAAGAGTTGAAATTTTATTTACTAGAGAAACCAATTCTAGATAAATCCACTTGGAATGATATTCCAAAAACAGATTAAGATGTCTATAATAATAATTTAAAGGACCCGATTGAGGTTTCTACTCTTATGTTCATTTCTATGGGCCCCATGTTGAAAAAACAATACTAGTTTATGGATAATTACAAAATGATGGAAAATTTAAAGAGTATCTATCAAGAATAAGCAAGACATGAAAGGTATATGAAGTCTGAAAAAAATATTTGTAGTAAAATGGTGGAAGTAGCCTCAGTCTCTACCCATATACTAAATATGATTAGGTATGTTAATGATTTAGAGAGGTTGGGTTAACCTATTAAACTAGGGATTTCTATATATTTCATTCTATAATCACTACCAGAATGGTTCTATAAATTTATAGTTAAATACAATATGAATTAATTATAAAAACCATTACCTAAACTCATTAATATGTTAAGGATTGTTGAGTAGGAAATGGGTGGTCCTAGATCAAGTACCATTATGATGGTACAAAAAGATAAAGACAGAGGTTATAGAAATAAAGGTAAGAAAAGAAGTTTTGAAGGGTTAACACCACTAGTTACTTCAAAAAATAAAAGGAAATGGAATTTCTACCATTGTGGCTAGAATGGTCATTATAGGATAAATTACCATGAAAATTCTAAATGTCACAAGAAACCGAGTGGAGAATCTATACAAGGTATGAATATTATAAAGTTTAATTATTTTATTCTGATGGGTATATGATACCAACTATATATTTTAATAGTATTGTAAATATATAGTAGTTCATAACATGTATTTATGAATTGAATTATGGATATTAATGTATTGGAGAAAATAGTTTCTATATGGATGAATTCAAGATGGCGAGGAATTTTTTAAGGGTCTAAATTTTTTTCTCATTTAAATTTGTAAAATATTATTTTTTATTTTAAATGAATAAAATTGTTTTATTAATTCATAATTGATTCCTCTAAATTCTATATCTAGAAGAAGATATGGATAAAATTGTTTTATTTAGGATAAATTTTTTATCCATATATACTCTAAACACATAGAATACCATATGAGATATAGAAACAATAGTTTATTTTTTTAGATATTTCTACAAAAACAAAAAAGATGTTATTTCCAAAAACAAAAAGTAGTATGTGTTGTGTTTTAGAAAGATATTTTGAAGATAATATATTGTCTAATAGGCTAGTGGGAGTATGTTTGAACATAGATAAGTTAAAAGTTAACAAATAAAATACTATACTAGATTTAGTTTAAGTGGTTATTTACTTTATACCCTAAAGAGTTAGGATATTTGATAATAAATAAAAATGTAAATAGTTACATTTCATTACCATGAGAAAGTGAATATCACTATTAACTAAATAATTATACCAATATAATATTATAGTGATCTTTTCACTTAATATCCTAAATATGTTTAGGATATGTGTTGGTAAAGAAAAATGTAAAGAGTTTTATTTA
Source organism: Viscum album (assembly GCA_963277665.1). Classification (NCBI taxonomy): domain Eukaryota; kingdom Viridiplantae; phylum Streptophyta; class Magnoliopsida; order Santalales; family Viscaceae; genus Viscum; species Viscum album. Next base: position 1,831,803,380 of record OY728125.1, on the reverse strand, counting down.
TTTAAAATAACAACTGAATATCACTATTCCCTAAAGGTTTATACCCACCAACACACAGTGTATCACTTGGTATCCTAAAAGAGTTTAGGGAATGGTGGAAAAGAGAAATTTAAATTGTTACATTAGTTACCATAACAAATTGGATATCACTTTATCCAAAAAGAGTTTAGGATTTGCTGATAAAGTGATAATGTAGATAGTTATATTATTTACAAAATATTCCAATAAAAAAAGTTTGATGGAAAGAGTTTCAGGGATGATGATGATGTTCTTAGAAATATATCAAAGTGGAAAATAGAATAAACATTATAAAATTTTATGTTATGAAGTTAAGGAGTTTAAATATAAGTTCAATGAGTTGAACCAAAGGAATATGATTCCTAAGTCTCACCATTATTCAATATATCTTGGTTCATAAATGATACTCACTAAGAGGTTAGTGGGAATATTTTATTAGATGGTTACATAGGGATGTGATAGGAATTAAAAATGAATGCAATGTTCATAAAATATTTTTGTAGAACTGATGTGAAATTCATGTGGAATCTCTTAAGATATTGGTTGTAATGGGTTTTAACATATCATGTATTTAAAATAAAGGTAATCTCTATTTATCATTCATTTATGTGTGTTTAAAATTTACATTACATGGAGGGTCAAATGAAAACTATTCCCTCAAATTATAAACATTGAGTTTTCCCTAATTGATGATCATCATGTAGTATAAGGGGTTATGATGATATGTAAATGTTAACTTTAATTGATTATTATATCAATTATAAAAGGTTGTATATGAGGTATGAAGAATATATTATTAAGGTAATAAGTAGAGACTTATTACTTGGACTGGTCTATGAAAGTATATATCATGGAATTTCATACAGTCATATATATAATTAAAGATGTATGATTATTGTCAATCATTATTACTTGAATTTGTCGAGATACCTAACAAGAGAGAATTCAAACTTTGATACCCTACTTATGAAAGTAAACATATAAACTTATCTAATTAGTGGGTGGTTGGGTATGCTGCTGAACATATCATTGGTTGAATCATAACCAAGATGGGATTTGTACACTTTTATAACAAGAAAATACATCTAGCCCCTAATTTATTTAGACTAAGAAAGTGCATGGGAATTTTTATTCATTTCATATATTATGTGTTCAACTACTTGGATAATTGGCATGTGATATACTTATCAAATAAATTAATGACATATTATTTATTCATTGAACTAGTTAGTTATTTTTGAAGAATCAAAAAATGTTGAGAGGATAATACTCGATTGACATGTTCCATGTATAGTGATCACTCGATTTCATGGAATAAAGGATTATATAGGTGTACATATGATGCATTTGAAGCATAGTTTGGTGGTAATTTTCATATAGAGATATGATTATGTTTGATGGAGATTACACCAGAACCCTTAGAAGCTTGAGTAACACTGATGCTTTTCTAGATGTTTCTCTTTTTTTAAATCTATAAAATTGGAACTCATAATTTTTTTTAACACTACTAAGGCTTACCAGGATACATTATTAAGCCATTTGATAAGGATAAAAATTTGAACAATTTTTTTATTCAACATGAAGAGAGCTTGATAGTAAAAAAACCTTATCCAAAAGAGTTTTTATGGATTCACAAAGAGTTGTGAAGTCTTTCATAAAGTCCTTATGGGATTTTAGATTAAGTGTGAGATTATTGGATGTGCATTAAAATATACATGCATCAGATGCATGTACACATGAATAATATGTTGTATGAAGTGTATATATAAAATATATGATATTATATATATACATGTACATTTAATGTATGCATGTATTTTGAAGCATGTGATTAATGAATAACATATATATATATATATATATGATATATATATATGATATATATATATATGATATATATATATAATATTTATTTGTCTAGGATGGTTTATTCATCAATTACAATCCATTATGAATGGATTAATTGATTTTAATTTATTTATTGTAATGAATTAAACAAATAAAAAACCCAATAGTCATAAACACATATGATGCTTTATGAATTAAGGGACCCTTGGGATTGTGAAATAATTGTATTAATATTAGAAATAATAAAATTTTAATTTAATTACCAATCAAAAAAATTGACAAATAAATGAAAACATTATGGTTTTTAAACTGAAATTATTATTTTCAAAAAACTTAAATGTTTTTATATGGTATTATTTTAATTAAAATATTTATTTAATAAATAATATAAAAAATGATGATGTTTTTTAAAAATATATTACTTAAACTAATATAAATTATTTTACTAAATGATTTATTTTTAAAATCATATGATATTTTGAAATGATAATAATAAATAAACAAAATTTGAATGTTCATTATTAAAGGTGATGTTTGAAAATTTTATAAAATTATGAAAATATATAAGAATATTAAAAAAAATATCATTATTTTAAAACATTAAAAATAATATTATAAAATTAAAAATTAAATTTTTTGAATTATACATATAATAAAATATGAAATTATTGTAATTATTAATTTTGATTTTGATTTTTCTTAATGAAATTTTGAAATTATGTATTATATAAAATTATGATAATGTTATTTTTCAAATTTATAAAACAATGAAACTTACATTATTATTAGATTTTGTTTTAAATAAAATGAAAATGGATAAAGATAAAATGATAAAACAAAAATGACAAAAAAAAGGATATGCGTAAAATCAAACCTAGGGGGTTTGATTTTAAAAAGGGGGAGTCATAAAAATGGGGACCTGAGGGTTTGATTAGGTCTGACTGACATTCTATGGGAGAGAGGAGACCGAGATCCTATGCCAAGGTAGTTTTCAACCATCATGGGAGCTGATAGCTTCACTTAGGGTGGAGGTCGAAGCTGAGGATAGAACCAGGTGTGGTTGCCAGTATAGCATCATCTAGAAGGATATCTGCCTCCAGTGTATGTAGAATCAAGTGAAATCAATGGTCACGATCGTATTTTGGGACCAGTTACTGGTAAAGAAGTCGATCTATTCATAGTCTTTAGATTTGATATATGTATGTACCTTTTTTCTAGATCTGGTTGTCGAATATTAGATTAACAATGATATGCCCCTAGTTTTTTATTTTATTCATTTATATTCTCTATCCTTTTTTATGCTCAATTTGATTATGTAATTAGATTAATTCTACACTTTTTCTATTTGTTTACTCTTCAATTTTATATTTGATTATAACCAAAAGCTTCATGAAGAAGTTTGGTTAAAGTACAATGAGCTTATTTTTTTCTACGATTTCTAGTTTGTCCGATTATTTCTATTACATCAATGTTTAAGTAAAAAAATTCTCATTTTAATCTTTCTTAGTAATAAATTCATCTAAGACACACAAATAGTGTAAAATGATACATCTCTCAAATTTTATCTATTATATATAGTTATGTATTCTTTTTATCAATATGATATATAATCCCTTCCTCCCGAAGGCTTCCACTTTATGTGTCGTACCACTATGTGAGTCTAGTGAGGTAGTCTGTATTAGGGAACCTATTCATTCTGTAAAAATGGAAACAAATAAACTTATAAATTTTTTTTGGGTGTTTTCAAGTCATGGGAAACATTGCTGCTCGTTTTATTATTAGGTAAGATATATTTTTCAATTATTTATTTTCAAAATTTGATCTTAATTCTCAAATTATGAACATGAATTTTTTTATTATTCTCTAGAAGAAGTGATTTCTTTCAATATAATATGAATTTATGGGTTTTTTTGGAATTTTTATTTTTATAAAAAAACTATTTCTTTTATTTCTAATTCCAAGCATTACATATAAAATGTTTAGAGAAACTACAAGCTTATATTTTGGATTTAAATCCATGACTTATATGTATTTCATTACAAGTTTATGTTTTTTAAAGATATATATGAAAGTATTGTTTTCATTATTTTATTATTTATATCATGTTATATAAGGATTTTTATACCTATGGTGTATATATATTATATTAATTTAAAAAACTTCTAAGTTTATATTACCCACATATGTGTTTATATATATATATATACTATTTCTAACATTCTAATTTTTTATATGTATTACCTTAGTTTAATTTTCAAGTTGTTTGAGAATATATTTATATTTTTATAATTTTCATGTTTATAACTATTCTTAAAAAAACTATTTATGATGAAACAAGTATTATACTTTGAATGAATTAGAAGTTAAGAATATCATAATTTCATCATGTCATATACATGAAATACACAAATCATGACTATGGCTATACATCATTGATTTTATCATGAATTTTCTTACATTTAAATATATATTCCTATACATGTAAGCACATGCATTGAAAAAACTTTTTCATTTATCAAAACTTCCTACAAAAATGAATATTTATGTGATTAGGAATGAAATTTTAAGTACATGGATGTTAATTATCCTTCCATGTATTTATTCAAAGTCTAAGTATCTAGAGATTTATTTATGCAAAGTATAATAAGTGATTTTATATGAAAGTTTATATTTATACATTTATATATATATATATATATATATAAGTTTTTGTGTATTTAATTCGTTTTTATGTTTTTTTAAACAAAAAATCTAGTGGAATATACATGTGTGTGTGCGTGTGAGGAAATATGAAAAGGTTTTATAAAATATTCACACTTGTACATTGTAGACCTGAATGGAATTGGGGAGTGAACCAATCCCTCAAGAAAGTGTGTGTGTTGAAACATCCTTTGATGTTTCAAGTGGCCATCATGGTTTTGTTTTTAAAAGCTTTATTAATATTTTCCAAAAATCACCATATTATTTTTGAATCATTTTAAATTATAATTAGTTTCAAAATATTATAATATTTTATAAAGATATTTTACCAAGGTATTTTCACTGTCCTTTTAGAAAACCCCTTACTAGGAAAATTAATTCTCACCCAATGTTTTAAATTTATTTTCACAGGTTGAGTAGAATTTATTTGAGGAGGAAGTGCATGTGAATTATTATTTTTTAATTTATTTTATTTTGTATATTGTTTTTAAGTTGTGAGGAATGTATCTAATTCTATAGAACATAGACTAAAAAAGTTCTTAAAATGTAATAAATATTGTATATTTTTGAATTTATTTATAAAAAAATACACAACATTTATATGTGCTAAACCCAGAAGTGTGGGTTTGAGTTGTTAAAGATCCTCCCCTTTTGGGCGTGTGATAGGTGTGATTTGTATGAGAATATGTTAAAATATCTTCCTTCAAAAACTCAGTTTATCTCTTTTGAGTAGGTTTTAGTACCCCTTTGGATTTAGGGTGTCCTTATGAAGCGTTCATGAATCCATTGGCCGGTGTACTCCCTTAGAGGTATGGTGATTTTTTTTCACTTCTCCTCATGATCTTCCTCAAATATTATCTATAGAAGGAATATAAAAATGTAATTGTTTGAGATATCCAAGTACTCTATTTTATAATTTATTTATTTTTTAACTCTTAAAGATAAATATCATGTGTTTTGGGTTGTTTTCTGATGTATATAATCATTATATAGTTATATGAAACCTATTAGGGAGGTCCTTACATAATAATTTGAGGGGATGATACACAACCCAACATTTTAATTTAATAGTAATTTTTACAAAATCCATGCAATAATAATTAAATTTGGAGAAATCTAATACATACATAGGTTAGTTTGACTCATGATTATCCACACATGAAATGAATAAGTATTTAATAAACTAGATAGAAATCATTTTAATTGTTCTTTATTAAGACAAATCACTCAAATTAATAAATTCATTATCTTAATTAATTCATTCATTTATGTTAATATCCATTCAAATGGTCCTTAAGATTCCATCCCATTGTAATTTTAAACCAACTAAATGAATTAATTTTATTTAAAATTAATTAATTACATAATGTTTACTTGAATGAAACATGACATATATCTGTCTAAACTACCCAACATCTGGTATGGTCATCGTCATTTATTATGAATTCACATGGGAAGTAATGTACAGAGAATGTCATGTAATTACATGGTGTGCTATTTGATGTGTCAAGGCATGTAAATAACATGGATTTTAAGAAACATGGGAACACATTAAATTACACAATGTGTTCCACTTTTAATGCATGTGAAGTACATTGCATGTTAGGATGACCATGAACTGTGTGTAGTTTTAAAATTAATGCAGGAATTAAATGGGAATTTAATATTATTTAAAACCCTGTCACATAGTGTTTACACAAACTACACACCATTTAGTTCAGTTTAAAATTAGAATTAATTCTCTTTATATGTGAATTAATTATATGATTTACAGGCTGGCTGAGCACGTACTCTGCATAAATGGGTATGTGTTGCACAACATGTGAAACTTTTTATAAATTGTGTATCATTTTATGTGGAAATATATGATACAAATTTAGGGACTCAATGTGTAATATGCATAGATATTTACATGTTAAATGGTGTGTATTCCTTCTACACATCATGCAATCCCATCTTCCACACGTTCTTTAGCTTTAAGTCATTACAAAATGTGTAATTAATATATGATGTATATTTTACCACATTGTTTCCAAGAAATTAGTAGGGCTAACCATGTAGCTCCACATGATGTGTATGCCAAAAACACACCATGAAATCTATAAAACAATGTGATAGGTAGTCTTGGTCAACACAGAATGTGAAATACCACTAGATACTCCTCTACACAACTTTTTGTGTATTCCATAACATTTCCAAGTTTGATGAATATTGGTACATGGGGTATACATTTCAGATACACTTTGTTTAGTCCCATGTTGTTTGGAAAATATATATGGCACATCTAGATGGTTTATTTGGGCATTCTTCATTTTTTTATTAAAAGATTTTAGTTATATGAATGTTAATGAAGAAAATATCGCAACTTTTGGAATAAATAACAAAAAAAAAAGAAAAACTAAAAATAATTGAATAAATCTATCAAAGATTAATAAATAATTATAAATTAACATGTGACCATTAGGATACCACTTGAAGGTTCCAAAGAGCAGCGAAAACAGTTAGGCCCATTACCAATAATGGTATTTCATCAACTTCATTGAATTAAACCTAATAATTAGACGAATAATAAACCCAAAATTAAAAAAAAAAATTATCATATATAATTCATAATTAATTTATATAGATAAATAATTAACTCAAATTTATTTATTTATTCATTGAAAAATTAGTGGAATTTTTCTTATTGTACCATCATTGTGATGATGGATTTAAGAGTAGAATCACTTTAGCAGTTATCCACACATACTCCCCAAACATTGGAATGTCTCTGTATAAATATATGGGTGATAAAATGGATTATTATAATTCTTTTATCATTCATTATTGATCGTAACAAGAATTTATTCAAGGTTTGAAGGATTTTTATAGTTCTCTTAGGGACTTGATAGGGAGGATGAGGATTAATTTTCTCCATTCTTGAGAGTGTTATAATGTAATTCTTCTCTACAATTGAGATAATTCTGTAGAGTGTATTCATTGCGTACAATTATATATCTTAATACTAAGCCTATGAAATGATATAACTGACACTTATAGAGATAGGTTAAAGAATAAATAATAGAACATATTCACTTTATTATTATTTTAATACTTAGAAAATCCCACGTCGAATAATAATAATAATAATATTATTATTATTTCCTTGACACATGCATGACTTATGGATAAAATTAATATAATTTATTAACGAAATAAAATATTTACTTAAATGGCATTTAATAAATTATTCTCATCAGATGATTAATTCAATCTGTCTTCCCCCATAGTATTTAACAAACCTATAATAATGTTGATTTATTTAAATAAATAAATATAACTTAATTATTTATTTAAAAATTAAATAAATTTTATATTAACTAAACTAGAGAGTAGATATTTTTTAAATATTCAACTCATATATTTATTTTCTTGAATAACTGGTGACTGAATATATGTGATCAACAAAATTTGAATAATTATTATTCCTCGAAACTTGAGAATAATATTTATTATTATATTAAATTTATTTATAATTTAATTGAGCTTTTGGATACACATTGTGTGTTACCCTGCAGGACCATTTCTAAATGGAATTAGGTCAAACTTTCCTAAATTCCAAGATTAGCATCCAACAGTATGTCAAGGCACTCATAGAGAAATTCATTAATGTTACAACAAAAACAGCTATATACAAATTCTTAATGTGTAATATAATCCTTTTATTTAAATATCTCATCAAGAATATTTCATTTCATGTGTCATTAATCTATATGATGTCCTTGTTTTAATTTTTAAAAATGAACACACTGATTATAAACTTCCATGACCATGAACAAAATCAACCAGTTCCTTTACCATAAAAGGTTTTGAGATATCTAATTAGATTAAACTCAAAAGGGAAAAATACTTTGTTGACTTATTAATTAATTTTATCTCAATCTCAACCAACCTAACGTACCTAAATTCATCACAAACATATTTCATCATGATTGATGACAATACATCAAAGTACATGACTCATGATATGCATTAAAAATAATCTCAAGTTCAATGACCAATACATGCATCATTAATGCATGTCATGACTCACACATTAATATTTGATAACCAAAACCATGAAACCATATGTTCATGAGAAGTAGGGTACATTTTTTGTATCACCGATGACATGTTATAAATTGATAATTCAAAGAAGGATTTATCCCTTCCATATTTATGGAAGTTTATATCTTGTCCCTTTGAATAAAATAGAACCATGTTATTAAATTTCATAGCCATGGTGTAAAAAAAATGTTTATTTTATATAGTAAAATAAAGAAATATCAAGAATATAGTTTGATGTCATATATATGAAACCTTCTTGATGAGATATTGTGATAAAGAGATTACATTACACAGTGAATGTTAATATGTGGTTGTAAACATTGCGACATTAAGTTATTTCACTTGATCACCTTGACCCATTTCTAAATATTAATCTTAGAATTTAGGCAATCCTACCTAATTCCAGTGAGAAATAATCCCAGAGGTTCACCCGATAAGTTTTTCTGTTGATCTCAATTAAATTCTATTTGAATTTGATTAATATCATAAATATTAGTATCAAGACTAAAAAATAATTTTATTCATATTTTATTGATTATAAATATTTATTGAATATTTAATAAATATTTATTTATTGGTTTATGGATAAAGTATTTTCTTATGAATAAAATATTTATTCAAATATTCAATAATTATCGAGGAGTTGGAGCAGAAAAAGATCGTATCTGGTGATGAATATTAATTTACAAGCCTATAAAATAATATTTATCATTGTGCGGGTTAGTTCACACCATAAAATAATAATAATAATAATATTATTATTATATGGAATGATTTTTTTGATATTTTTTATATTATTTAAGGGAATGTACACAATTAAACAATATTTTGACATAAACCCTAACTCTATAAATAGAAGGTTACATCTATTGTGTAGGGTTAATCGAGATTTTAGAATCTTTATACACAACACAATTATCTCTTCATTCCTCCTCTATTCCTATCAAGAAATATAAGAACTAGAGAGATTCCTTCAATGTTAATGGAACTAGAAGTGATCAACACGATCAACACAAGATGATAGATTCACCACACTAGCACTTGAAATTATTTTAGTGTTTATCATATATAAAAGGATATTGTGATGATTATTTCTAGAGGAATTATAATCTTGGATCCTTACAGCACAATGAAGCTAATCTAGAGAAGGGTTTTTTGGATGATCAATGTAATGACTTCAGTTTTATGGATTTATTCCTATAAATATTTCTATATATATATATATGTGTGTATTTTTCATCAGATTATACACTGTGTTTGGGTGTCATGAGACCCCAAAATTAAAATATTAAAAATATTAACATATATTAAACCCATGCACACATCATTTTTTAATTAATGATTTTAAAATTGATAGATACCTTTGATAGGAAATATGATACCATGGTTGATTTAAGAACGTAGGGTTTACCCTATCCAAAACCTAAAGTTGGTTAGCACCAGACATTTGATTGAGTCAGCAATTTTCGGGTACGTTAAGTGAATTAATTAATTTAATTACATAATTAATTTAATAACCCTAGATAAATAATCCCTCTATAAATACATTTTATGATGAATTTTAGAGTTAAATTCATAACCCAAAGAGAATTATAGAAGGAGGAAGCATTCCCTATTCTTCTTTAGTGGATTGGGGTAGAAGTGAGATGATAAATTGAGCATGGTGAACCATGAGACGAATGAAAAGCATAATGGATCTTCTTCGCCATCACCAGCAGACATTTTATTCATCAAAAAAATAGATCCATAAATGAGGTATGACTTGTTATTTGTGGTTTTTCCCATTTGATTAATGATTAATCCTGAATTCAATAATCCTATTTCATTGTTCTATAAATTTCCATTCTTCGCATGATCCAAAATGTAATGTTTTTTATTAAACCCAATTATTACTCGTTCTACTTTATTTTATCCTTAGATACTATATTTATGTAATCATTGGAAAGATTACATCATAAATTTATGGACTCTCCTTGTTCTTCTGTATTTCCCCCTATTATTCTTTGTGTTCATCGTTGTTGGTCCATAGGGTCATGGTTTTACATTTCGTAATTGGATTCAAGTGTGATTTAACTCTTGGATCTGTGAAGGATATTTATAAATGGAATGGATCAGAGTTTATAGATAGATCATGTTGGATTCATTGGTTGTTAGTGAAGGCTATGAATTTTGGGACCCCAAATAAAAACAAATGCATAAAAGATTCCCACACGGGTGATTGGATTTTCAATTTTAGGCTATAGAAGGTTTGGAATCGATGGATGGTGGTGTTTAACTTCACTTTTGGGTAGTCAATTTGTGATATTTGCAGTAGAATTGTAGATTACAAAGCCACGTGAAGATCAATATTCACTACATGTGAAAAAACATGCTACATGTCGTGTCTCTAAGAGTAACACATATTGTGTAGTCCCTTGGAAATAAATACTAGGGTTTCAGGTGAAGATAAATATCACATGTTTTGTATGACTCATACATGCTATGTAAACTGGTGATGGCGGTTCAACGTGTACTCCAGAAGTACATGGGAACAAATAAGACCAGGCACACAACCATGACCATATTATATGAGAATGACCGTGTACTCAGACATGGACATGGTACATTGGCACAAATAGTGTACATGGGCATGACCGATGTACATGGTCATGGGACGAAGTATATGGGCATATGCCACATAGACACGGGCAGACCCTGTGTGACTAGTAAATGCTCTTTACCATCTATACAAACTGTGTAGTCTCATATGGAAATCCAATCCAAGTGCAAGAAAGGACATGAATATGTTTCCATGTGAGGACACACACTGTGTGACCCTAGGTACACATTGTGTACCTTTGTCAGGAACATCTACCTTGTGTATATCCTTATTCTGAACTTGTATTTGGGCCCATGACTAGCCTATCCTAAGTTGTTTTCCATATATAACATGATGGTGGTACTCGTTTTGGAATTAGAGATACAACACAAGGTGATTCAAGTGTGAAACGTCTCTCAGTGATATTGGATCTAAGAAGCGATTATGCTAGATTATTATAGAAATGTTGGGGTTGTAAACTCTATTACCACACCAAGGTGCAAGTCCCCCATACTCTTTACACTGGTTGGGTCAGTACTACCACACACTACGGTGGGGAATGGGTCCTCTATCTATGGAGTGGAACTCCCCCATATTTGAGCTTTGATAGAGATCAGGTCCTCCATGAGAGTTAGTGCTCCCTTGGCTATGGATTTTCATTGTGAGGAGTGGGCCCCTCCAATTGGATTTATGTTTGGTTGTGCATGATGTTGGCTATCATAGATAGACCTTTGGAGTTTCAAACTGACACGTAATTCTTAGTTGATTTTTGAGTTGGATATCCCCTGTCTCTTTTGTATTGGTTTATTTATAAGCATATATGTGTTTTGGGTTGAGATAACCATTATTGTATATTTTTTCCCTATTTATGTTTTTTAGGGCATCCTACTAGGTATGTATATACGCACCCATATATGATATTTTCTCAAAAGTGTTGTGTCTTATGTAGACAAAACGTAAGACATTAGTGATTTTGGTAGAGCATAGAAATACTTCAGCTCATTTAACAAGTTTTATGGTCAGAATTGAAGACCAAAAGATGGGATCTCTCTTCATCATTCCTTTTTCTAGTAGTTTTCTGGTTAGGAATTCTTTTCTGGATTTTTGTGTATTTTTCCATTTATAGTTCTGATTTATATTTTTTTACTCTGATGTTTTTCGTATAGATTATTTCATGCATGGTTATAATTTATATGTCTCAATCCTTTTATTATTCCTCTACACATCTGTGGATAGATGGTTGTGTGTGTGCATACATATACTTTATGTTAAGGCCCCCCATTTCAGTTCACGACTTATCAACATGTGTTGTTAGCCCCTAGCCTATTGGAGGTGAACTTAGGGTGTCACATTTGGCTTACCGCCAACCAAGAGGGCATAGGTGTGTTTGTTTGTGGAAACCAACATCATCTATGAAGAAACATATTAAGATAAGGTATAATTTCTTCTATTAAAATATAAATTAATTATAAATTTAACATGGAAATATCCTCTCCAGGTTTTGGGTTTTTGTTTATGTCAATGTTTGGTGAATTTTTTTTGTTTGTAATATGGTTTAAATCATATATAATTTGTTGATGACTCACTAAATAAAAAACCATTATAGTTATTTCTCCCACTAAGGTGTTTCCACTACACCAGGAACCTTCATGTGGTATCATAGGGGTGAATTTTTAAATTTATAATTGTTTTTTGATCTATATACATAATAATGGTTAGATTTTAATTTTAAGAATTATTTTTTCTTCAGTTAGATTTTTATTAACATGTTCTTGATATATTAATTTCATTTTTAAAGATTTATATTTTTTTAAAGGCATAATAACACAAGAAGAATGACCAAAGAATCCATTGGACAATGCCATGAATTTTAACCTGTAATGCCGGGTTATATGGCATGTAGCTGGAGTACACGTTGTGTGCCTATGTTCACTACACCTGAACATGCCATGGGATACACATCATATCAAACAGTAACTACACCTGGTGTATTAATTGCACACTATGTTTATATTGGGATAACCTGGAAAATGACATGTCAAATTACACAACGTGTATCTGGAATACACATTGTCTAGTCTACACATATTTGTAGTGAAATTCATGAAAAACATGTGGTCAAATACATGATCAAAACTATGTGATACTGATATCCTAGAGAATTAATTAAATTCATGAAATGTACCCAACATACATGGTGTTTTGTTCATTAATTCTCATAACCAAATTACACAACAGGCCATTCAGTTAGTCAAGAGGACACACGACTAATAGAACACACAACATGTGTCTTGAGTACACCTCATGTGGTCCTATGTCTGAATAAAAAATTAAGTCCTTTTTTGGTTTTCATAGACAAAAATCAAGCATGATACATGGTATGTTTCTAGCTATTACACACCATGTAGTCTAGCTAAGGTATACGCCCAAGATCCAAACTTTTACCTCAGGTACACAGAAATCAAGTTACATGGAATGTAGCTCATAAGTAAACGTCATGTAGTATCCCAAAAAATTATATAATTTAATAAAAACAAATTTATAATTTATGTAATAAAATATTATTACATTTATTGGCACCTGTTGTGTTTAATAATTTAATAATTTTTTAAAGAATTTAAAATGATCATTTAATTTATTGTAATTATTGGTTTTGATGTTTATTTTCTATAAATTAATTTATGATGGATATATCTAAGAGAATTAAGATGTTCATTAAATTAAAATGGAATCAATTAATTAATTAATGCAAGCATGATTATCTTAATAATAAATAACTAATAGATATGAATTTTATATGGTATACTTTTTCTTAACTGTTGCATGTGTATAACTTGGCATGAGCTTAAAAAATAATATTGTATGTGATGAAAATATTTAATTTAAATTATTACATGGTTTTTTAATTATTTAATTATAAATTATATATGATTTCCTATGAGTCATCCATCCCCTTTTATTATATTGGGCCTATGTGTCCAAGGTGATTTATGTAATTCCCCTTAACCAGTCCTTTGGTTCTCCACACCTACATGTGAGTAATAAACAACAGAAATAAATGGAGTATCACAAGGTATGTGGTGACGGTTTAAGATAGAACCAATATGATTTCCTATGAGTCATCCATCCCCTTTTATTTATGTCTTATAAATTATTTATTTTATAGATGAAAGACCATGATCACAAAAATAAATGAAATAATGTGTCAAGATGTAATAAAAAAATTGATTATTCGATTTTTTTTATCAAAACATGGTTAATAACTTAAGTAAAATCCACTTAATATTATCAAGAAATGTAAAAGACAAGGAAATATAATTATAAACTTGATAAAAAACCCCTCAACTAAATATTAAGTCAGACTTGGCCTTCCATGACTTTATTATGGATGAAAACCATAGAATTTTTTTTTAATAAACCCTCATTGAGACACTTACTTTTATCATGGATTTATTATAGAGGTTAAGGGTTTACTTAACAATCTTATATCAAGAACATTATCCCATGATAGAGTTGATGTAACTTGGGGAAAAGTGTAAAGGAAATAAAAGTTAGGATTTCTAGATTGGGGAGTCCACTCAATGGATTAATGAGCTTCAAGAGAATAGTTAACAAACACCTATCTACCTAAATACCTTCAAGTAGCTTGAAAACCCCTCATTGAGGTTATATGAAGGGGAATATGGATTATTTCCATGCTAATTTCATATCAAATAAGCATTATAAGTTCAATTTTTAGGGCTATTGAGACATGATAAAATAGTAGGATAATTAAAAAAAAATTTATTAATATTATGACCCACGTAATTTGTAATAATGTAAAGTACTAATAATATACTATTTTATAATTATATAATAATGGAAATTTCATCATCCACATTATCCCTATGATCCTTATTAGAGAAATACCATCACCTCATTGACAGTAACTTCTAGGACTCATTTAGATGACTTTGGGTTGTGTTTCTCCAAGGAAGAAAATATTATGTGGAATAATCCTCAATACATGACCTTCCTGTTAAGGAGGTGAGTGATGAAGTGTTATTATAAACACTTGAGCGATGTGGTCTACATTCAATTTTTAATTCTTTCATCTATGTCCATTTAAATCATGAAATCTCATGAAGTCATGGATTCTTATAACATGATCAAACATCTTCATGGCCTATATTAGGAGAGATATAAACATGAACTTTTTGAGACATTCAAGGAACTATTTAAAAGTAATCTTAGAGAGGGTGCACTAACTAGACCTCATGTAGTAAAAATTCAAGGTCTTTATTGAGCATCTAGAGGTTCTAGGATTTAATCTCCCTAAATAATTATGCACCGATATCATTTTTCATCACTCCCTCATAGATTCTATATATTTGTTTTCAATTTTAATATAAATAATATTGATAAGTATCTCCCAGATCTACTCAATCTTCTTCTCCAATTAAATAAATAAATGAAGCATAAAAATCCCCCTATCCTTTTGGTGAATAAAAAAAGCCCAAAAGAATAGATCTAAGACCAAAGATTCTTTATACCCTTTCAAGAAGTGAAATATCAAGGGGATATCAAGGGAATAAGATGTTATTTATTTCTCATTTTTTCAAGAAGGAACACTAAAAAAACTACACCAAGGAAAAATATGCATGGGGAAGCTTCAAGTGAAATTGTTGTTGAGTGCAATTTATTTATTTATTTAAATTTTGTATTAGATACATATTGTGGTATCCACATATGTATTAATTATAGAAACCAAATAGATTCAGAAATATTTTCGGAGGGGAGGTAGATCTATGAACATCCAATGAAGTTAAAATTGTTGCTATAGCTATTAGGGATTACCACCTTACGTTCCAACCAGAATGATCTTGGTTTTAAAGGATTGTTATTTTGTTTCATATTTTTCCAAAGAACATTTTATATATATCTAGACTTGATGCATATGAATTTATTTTCAAATTTAGGAATAAATGTTGCTTCTTTTATAAATAAAACATTTATTATGGTAAGGTACATTTAAATAATAATCTTTATGTGTGGGATTAAATTATCTAAGTAATGTAAATAGATAATGAAACCACTTTGCATTACTCATAAAAATCCTAACATTGGCATCACCTGCTAGGTCTTGAAAATGAAAACATTTTTACTAAATTATACCAAGATGGATATTTAGATTCTTTTTAACTAAAACCACTTGGTTTATGTCATGCATGTTTACAAGAAAAAATGACTAAATCCATGTTTAGTGAAAAAGATTAAAGATCCAAAGATCTTCTTGAATTAGTTCATATTAATGTTTTTGGACCATTTAATATTGAAGTAAGGGGTGAGTACTCAAACTTCATAACTTTAAATGATGATTTTTGTAGATATGGATATGTCTAATTAATGAGGTACAAGTTGGAATACCATGAGAAATTAAAGGAATATAATAAGGAAGTTGATAACTAGCTTGGTAAAAAGATTAAGAAACCCCAATTAGACCATGGTGGAGAATATCTTAATTAAGACTTTATTTATTATTTATGGGAGTTTGGGATATTATCTCAACTCATCCCTCATTATAAAAATCAATGTAATGATTTAAGGGAAAATAGAGCCAAACATTTTATACATGTTAAGATCAATGATGATTCATGTGAATATTTAATTTTCCTTTTTGGGATACACATTACAGAATGAAACAAAAATTAAAAACCCAGTGCCAACTAAAACTATAGATGGTATACTATACCAATAGTGGAGTGGGAATAAACTTTTGTTTTCATACTTATATGTGTAAGGTTGTAAAGAATTTTTTAAGGAATCTTCAATTAACAATAAAGAACCCTAAGGAAAAAAGTGTCCCTTTATAGTATACCCAAAGTAAATAAGAGGATATTACCTATACGACCCATCAAACAAAAAGGTAATAGTGACAAGAAATTCTATATTAATTGAGGGGCGGAAATATATAAAATAGATATAGAGACTGATATATACTTCAATGAAGTCCAGGGTCAAGGAACAAAAGAGTTGGAATATGAATGGATTCCAAAAATTCTCATGGAAGAAGATGTTCTGAAGAAACAAGTATTATATAGGAGTGAAAGAGAGGTTAGTGAACTAAAATGGTATGTTTTTATAGTAATTGAGGATGGTGACTCATTATTAGTTAATAATAATTATCCTATAACTGACAAGAAATCATTAACTGGAACAAATTTTTCAAGGTGGAAAGTATCCTTGAATTCTAAAATGGATTCCATGCAACAAAACCAAGTTAGGATTTTGGAAGTGGTTGTAAATCTCATTGGTCATAAATGGGTATTCATGAGGAAAATTGATATTTATGGACATGTCAATAATTATAAGATATGAATGGTTGAAAAGGGTTCAAACAACATCAAGTAATAAAATATGCTGAAACCTTTTCACCATTTTCAATTCTAAAATCTATTAAAATCCTACTTTCCATTATAGATTACCGTGAATATGTGATTTGGAAACTGTATTTGAAAACATTTTTACTTAATATGAACCTTTAGGAAGATGTTTATATGACACAAATTGAAGGGTTTGTGACTCAAAAGGATGGAAATAAGGTATGAAAATTATGAAGATCCATTTATGGATTAAAGAACGTATCTAGGTCATGTAACATTTAGTTTGATGAATCCATAACCAAATTTGGTTTCAAAAAGAATGAATGTGATCCTTGTGTCTATAAGGGGTTTGGGGGGAGTGTAGTCGTTTTCTTAATAGTATATATTGATGATGTATAACTTATTGGAAACATAATACCAATTTTAAATCAAGTTAAATCCTATTTAAAAAATGTTATACAATAAAAGGATTAAAAGAAACAATATATATTCTTGGGATCAATATCCATCGTGATAGATCCAAGAGGCTACTCAGCCTAAGTATAGGTACAAATATTGAAAGATATTGAAGAGGTTCCATATAGAATAATCTAAGAGGGTATTACTGCCATTGTAACATGACAATTATTTTTTAAGGAAAATGTGTCCTAAAACAAATGAGGAAATACAAAAGATGGAAATGATTAGATTCAAATCAGTGATTGTCTTGGTCTTGTATGATATTATATATACTAGACTAGATATCTCATACACCTCGAGTGTGGTAGGAATATATAATGTGGTCCTAGGTGAACACCATTGGATGAGATTCAAAACTATACTTAAATATTTGAGGTGCAATAAAGATATTGAAAATTTATTTTATATTATTCAAGAATGTTTTTTTTGGAATATTTTATTGTTTTGAATGTATACATTAGAAATGGAAAAAATGTTTTGAAACATGGTAAAAACAATATATAAGACATTTTGGGTCCCTAATATTATTGTTAAAGAAGTTATTGATTATAATATTTAGATATGACATGCATAGTTCAATATGTTAAGAACCAGTAGTGTAATTATTGTGTTGGATTCATCATATTTTATTTATAATATCACTCAAGGTATCAATGATCTTTTTAAGAAATTATTCAATGAAAATGATGTGATATGAGATATTTATTTTGTAGGAATTATATACCCAGAGTGGCTAACTATTTTTTAAACTATTCATGAGTCACATGGTCTGAAGAATTTTTATTTGTACATAAAACAAGATATGTATAGAAATTTTTTGCAACATAAATTTAGAGTCTTACTATCATGTTTTACAATTATAAAAAGACTAATTATGGATTTAATATAATTATTTCTATCATTTTATAATGTGTCTTGTGGACTTTAATTCTAAAAAATCATTTATTTTTATTTTAATGTAATTTTGGGTTTTAAAAAAATATTAATGAATATATGAATGTTAATGATAAATTCGAGTAATTTTTAGATTTAAATTGAGTCTTCATTTTTAACACTATTTCCCATACTCAAATAATTATATTTTTTCTTTGTATATTATATTATAACATTTTATCATTCATTTGTTTAATTATTTATCAATTCATTTAGTTTTATATAACTTGATTTAGTCTTGTTATTTCTTAATTATTAATTTTCTCACCTACTTATTTAACATAATTTTATAAGGAATTCAAAATTGGCTAAAAAAAGGGAAATAAACCGGGATATAGAAGTTTTGTGTTTATCATGTGTTATGATTAGGATAAATCATAAGTCATGACACACTATTTCTGTAGGAAAAAATATATCATAAGTAGTGAAAATTTTATGTCACTATCCATAATGAAATCAAATGAAAATGAAATTGTTGTATTGTAGACTGCGATGCATATCACATAGTACTACTACCTGATTTCATCTAGCATGATTGATGGAATCCAAAGGGATTAACATACCACATATTATGAAAGAAATTTAGTGGTTACTATTAATGGTTCACTCCCAATGATATCACCATATCATCATGTATCCATGGTACCCTATTTTTTGGTGTGATATACATTTTCAAGAAACCCATTTTGATAGCTATGATACCTCTTCATAAATATGAAATGATGGAGAGGTGCCCTGAAATCAATGTAAAATTGATGTCGCTACCTACAACATACCCAAATTATAATATGTGAGTCTTAAACAGGTAGAAGAATACTTATTCATGTTACAGAAGAATTTTATTCCATTGGACACAACATCCCCTAATCAAAAGGCATGAATCCCTCAGAAATGATCCATCACTATGATCCATATAAAAATATCATCATATATGACACTATCATACTTGAAGATTTGCTCAATTATTGTAAAAAAATCCATCCATAGACACCATTTCATTACATGGTCCATAATCACATTGATGATATTTATATAATGAGGGATAAGGGATAATAATTTGAAAGAGTTCTATTGAGATCATCTCATGTCCATGTGGATTACATGCACAATGAGAAAGGTTCCTTTTGTGTGTATTATCACAAAATACAGAAATGATACCACCATATCTACTCATGGAAAGATTAAAGGAGTGTGGGAGAATAAAAATTAATTTTCCTAATCTAAAAGAAAAGGCTAAAGGTGCCTATATATATTTTAAATGAGCTTCCAATATACAATGTTCACATCATGTTGAATATGAGCTCAAGTGATTTCTTAAGTAGCTTTATAAATAGGGAAGAGTTATAAATAAATAAATAAACCGGGTCACCCAAAGAAATATATGATAATAGGGTATTGATGATGGATTTGATCCAAAACCATAAAATACTTCTAAGGTTTCAGTCAAATTTGGGGGAGATCATCAATAGTTGGGTGGAGATGGTCACAGTTCCGTGTGAGATCATTGAGCATTCTTCTCTTGCATTCTTAAATTAAATATTTGATAAATATTTTTTTATCAAAATGAATTAAAATATTTACATTTAGAGACACTATTTTTTCCTTATAAAACTTTTAAATATATTAATAAATATTTATGTAGTCATACACTGAGATGGTGTGTGTTTCAAAGACCCAGAGAGCTCGTAATTAATTTTATAAAAATATTAAACATATTTTTTCATGCATGCATAGTTTTTCATAGATAATATTATATATCCTAAATAGAATCTCAAATTTAAAATCTAAGACCATGGTTAAATCTAGAATATGAGTTTTACCTTAGGTGTGACCTAAATTTGGTTAGTGAGGGATGTCCAGTAGAGGCGGCCGTTGGTGGGTGAGTTTAATTAAAATAAATAAATAATTTATTTATTTTGAATTAAATGACATAAATTTTTTCCCATATAAATAAGTTATTATAGATAATCTCCAGGGTTATCCACTTAACCTTATGATGTTTGAGAGGATCATCTATCGTTCTTCATTGGCAGATTGAGATCAGACAATGACCAGCGACCAGATCGAGGTGTATTGTTAGATAGCAAATGTAACAGATCTTCCCCATCACTGGAGAACACATTCTTCCCCAATTAATGATCTAATATAGAGGTATAACATGTCATTTTTTAGATTATTTTACTTCTGAATTAATCAACCACAGATAAAATTATCTTATTTGATTTTTGGAATTTTTCAATCCATCGCATGAGCCTATGTATTGGGATGAATTATTATTTTGATTTATTATGGAATGATCTCACACTCATTTCCCCAACTGACAATCCTTGGATAATAAAAATTGGAAAACTTTTTTCATAATTATTACCTCCTTCAATCTTTTAATCCTTAAAAAGAAAAAAAAATTTAAAAAGGTGTAGATACTGAGCATGCATCTAGCTCTCTCGCTCCTAGAAGCTCTATAGAAGTACTTAGTCCACGTAAACAACTACCATTTCTATGTCAGGGTGGTCAAAGGGGATAAAATCCTTTATAATCATTTCATGAACCTCCTTTATTACCCTATCAAGAAAACAAAACTCTACACCTATGATACGCTCTTGGGTGGATCCCAATAAAGCAATGCCTCAATCTTCACTAGGTTCACATCTAATCAATTCTCAGAAATAACATGCCCTAGAAAGTGAATCTTGTAGATCTAGAATGGTTAATTCGAGAGATGACCATAAATATGGTGATACTAAAGTAATTTTATGGATATCCTCAAGTGCTCTACATGTTCCTCCTCTGATATAGAGTATATGAGTATGTCATAAATTAATTCAACTACGAATCGGTCCAAGTATTGATGGAAGATCCAATTCCTCAAATCCATGAACATAATGGGGGAATTCATCACCCCAAAATGCATCAAAATGAACTCATAGTTTCCATAGCAACATTGGAATTCCAGATTCAGAATATCATCCTTGTGAACCCTTAACTGGTGGTAGTCGGACCTAAGATCGATCTTTGAGAACTATCTCATGTCTTGAAACTGATAAAATAGGTCATAAATCCTTGTAAATGGGTTCTTTTTCTTTATCATTTCCCAATTTCTATGATGATAATAAATAGAAATCCACATTCTCCCATTAACCATTTTTCACAAACACTAGATCTTATAGGGGAAATACTAGGTCTGATATAACCCTTCTCTTAAAGGACATTCAACGGCACCCTCAGCTCTTGAAGCTTGGTAGGGGACATAATATATGACACAGAATATATCGTAGTGATACCAGGGTGAAAGTTGATGCAAAACTCCATCTCTCACCTTAGAGGTAGTCTTGAAATGTTCTCAAGGAAGACGTCCATAAAATCCTCCATGAATGAATGAACCCAGATTCCTGTAGATCCCACTTTACTAAGGGATAAAATTGCCAAATGATGGGTGATGGGTTTCATATCCCTACATGAAAGACCTACTCTCTTCACCATAAGATTTGTCTCTCTCCTATAAATGAGAATGTTGTCCTATCAGTATGAAGGAATCTAAATCATTTGTGGTAATAGTTGATTTGGGATCAGACCATGGAAAACCAATATATACCTAGTATGAAATTATATGGTCCCATCATGATGACCAATAGGTCCCATGATAAAGAGTGTGATAGTGAAATCTAAAAAGTAAAGGGGAGAAATATAGGACTAACTATAGAATAGGTGTCCCAACTTGAAAAAAAATATAGAAAAGAACTGCTGAGAGATTTTGGCTCTCGATATCCAATCCTCGACCATAGTACATATTAAAATGCACCTCGGTATCCCTATGATCAAATGAAATAACCCCAAACTGTCTTTCATCTAAATAGGACATGATGCAAGTGGTAAAATACCATGTAGGGGTGAGTATATACATACCTAGTAGGATGCCCTGAAAATTGGAGGGGGAGAAATAAGAGTCACGATAGATGTATTCATCTCAAACCCAAAGTAAGAGGGAAAATGAATCCCATAAATTATATATATATACTTATAAAATATATCCATATAAGCGAGAAAGGTGATATCCATCTCACAGAACAACCCAGGAAAAGAGTCTTCCTATAGTTATAATAGGTTCATCATCAATTCCCAGCAACTCACATTTCTATCCGAAGATGTTACTGTGTGGAGGAACCCCACCTCTCCATTGTGACACATGGTTGGGGGGGGGGAATCTCCATGAAAAGGACCCACACCCTAGTGGTATAGAGGGTACCACTTAGTAAATATATGACCCACACCCTAGTCCATCAGGGGGTACCACTCATTAGATACATAGAGGACCCACACCCTAGTCTGTTAGGGGGTACCACTCAGTTTATATATCAAGGAACCAAGTCATAATCTATCAAGGGGTACCACTCAGTAGATAGATAGAGGGCCCACACCCTAGTTCTTTAGGGGGGTACCACTAAATAGATAGATAGAGGGCCCACACCCTAGTCCTTATGGGGTACCACTTAGTGGATAGATAAAGGACCCATGCCTAAGTCTGTTAGGGGGTACCACATAGGTATCTCTCGGATAATCTTGATCAATAATTCTTATCATCGAGTGACACCTAAATAAGCGTCATGATCATAAAATATCTCATCGTATCTAAAACGTCTACTATGAATTCTTCCTACATGTTCTATGTGGAAAAACACTTAGGATAGGTTACTCATGGGCCAAAATCCAAGTTCAAACAAAGAAGATATGAGATATAGAATATGTAGAGGAAGTACACAATGAGTAAAGGGTCCACACATTGTGCGGTCCCAGTATTCTACATGAAAATGTCATCTTTAGGGCATGGATCACTATTAATATAGTACTACATGGCGTGTATCAACCACTAAGGGCCTGCTCATGTGAATCTGGAAATGATCATGTACACTGGCCTTGTGTCATTACATAACATGCACATGGCCGTGTGTATGTCCGTATACTCTCAGAGTAAACAACAGAACTCTAGCACCGAGTCACACAAATTGTGATATTTAACACACCCAGAAACCCAAACTGTCATAGCCAAGGTACTACATGGTGTGTGTTCTTCTAGACAACACATTGTGTAGTGGGATTATTCATTAAAACTATTTTCCCCTTTATGCGTCATTATCATGCCTCTTACACCATTTTTTCTACCATGAATCACATCATAAATCCCATATATAAGGTCATCCATGACTATTCAATCTCTATTAATTTATTTTTTTACTTCAATGGTTGGAAACTAGGAATCTGAATATCATGTATGAGGTCGTGGCACCTCCGACCATCTCCCAAAGCCTGCTGATCGATTTTGGATCCTAAATCCACAAGAATCATTACCCACACCCCATAAAGGATCACAATCCATCAAAAAATATCCATCTCTATCTTCATTCTCACAACCACCAAAAAATACAAGGGTTAAATCACACTCGAACCCACCTAAAAAAATAAAATTTTAACCCCATAGGAAAAAAATGACGAACACAAAGAGTGATGGAGAAATAATTACAATAAAAAAGGTCATGAACATCATTGTTCAAGAGTTATCATACAATGATTTCTATCTAGGGTAACTAGGCTAAGATCATAGAATAATTAAGAAAAAAAATAATTTATCTCAACATGTGATCTCATGTGAAGGATTAAAAAATGACAGAAATCAAAGAAGATAATTTAATCCATTATTGATTAATTCGAGAAGGAATAAATCTAAAAGATAGCATGCCCTAATTTGAGTGTTATTTTATGAAGAACGTGTTCACTAATGATGAAGAAGATCCAATTTTTTCACTATCTAACAATACACCTTGATCCGGTTTCTAGTTATCATTTGATTTCAATCCACTAATGAAGAATAATGGATAAACCTCTCAAAGATCCTAGGGTTATAAGGATAACACTATATATTTTCCAAAACAAATTATTTATAGAGGAAAATGGATTAGGTCATAAAATTAATGATAAGTAAATTATTTCTTTATTCTAATTAAATGCACCCACCAATGAACGCCTCTACCAGACGTCCCGCACTAACCAACTTTATATCATGCCTTAGGTAAAAATAGAATTCCATATTCAAACACGATCTCATATTTTTTATTTGAGTCTCTATTTAGGAGAATTTATATTATTTCTGAAAAATTATGTGCATGTGAAAAAAATATATTTACCATTGCTGTAAAATTAATTTTGGGCACACTCAGCCTTGAAATCACACTCCATATCAGTTCCTAGCTATGAATATATTTATTAATATGTTTTAAAGTCTTATAAAAAATAGTTCCTTTAAATTAAATTCGGTAATTAATTTTATTTTAATTTCCCTCTAGTTTAACTACTGTAATTATTATGTTGCAATTATATTTCCTTAATCATATTACATATTTTCTTGGCTAGTTGATGGATATCCAGTGAGTATGAGTAATGGATAAAATTTTCAAACTCACACAAATATTTAAGGATATAAACACTTCCACTAGATATTTGTATTATAAGTGTGATTAAATTATGATAGTTGAGGTTACAATAATTACTGGAGGTAGGATATTGTCCATTATAGAAAGGGTGCTGTATAAGAGTTACACCCTAAACATATAGGATTGATAAACAAACCTATTTAAACATGAAAACACTCCCAAACAAGTAAACCCAAGATTAAAGGGATAGTGGATCCAAAAAACACCACCAAAGGTGTGAACTTATTTATCAAACTAGAATATTATTTTTAAATATTATGGGGGTAATCATATTCATTAGGATGGATTGAGAGAGTATATTGAAGCAAGAAATAGTGTTTTATCATTGAATTACCAGTAATAAGACTTTAAGATTGGTTTATTTCTTTTTCTTATGCTTGTTTAAGCCACTCTAAGTGAAATTACACTCCTTAGTTATAAAATCTAGGTTAGGTGGATCCATTTGGATTGCCCATCTATTATCCTAAATTGTGTTTAGTGACACCCTGCACACACATTAAAAACACATTTTTTGACTATCCATTATAAATTTAATGAGCATGTGTAATTCAAAACATTGGGGTTTTGACTTTGTTAATCATAAAAATAATATATTCTTTGATTGACCTCGTGTTCTTATAGGATGCCCTAAGAAATTACCTATATGTTTTTTCATGATATAATGATTAAATTTAATTATATTATAATTGAGTATAAACATGTTCTAGGTGATCCAGTTATAAAGGAAATGAAAGGGTTTTGTCCAATGATGATATAGAAGGAGATTATAATGATAGAAACCCATGAATTTTACACAAATTATTACATGATTTTTAATATAAACATTCATTAATTATAACCCAATGTTCATGAGGCCTAGTGACTTTAGAAGAATAAGTTTATAAAACATCAAAGTTATAATAAAAATTAAATTTTTTATTTTATTCTTCATAACTAACTCTTAAATCCTTTCGATCTCATAAAATACATGGTATAACCTTGGGAAAGAATATACAATAGGGGTGCTATAAAAATCTGATCAAGGGAATAAAAATGATAAGTAATAATAACATGTGAGTTAAAGGTATAACAAGATTTCATAAGAGAGAAGGCTCATGTGTAATCACATGAAAACATAACATAAATAACATGGTATCATAACATCATGGAATCATAGGAAATGTGGTAGAAACATAAAACATAAAATAAATATAATTCAATTATAATTTTCAAGACAACATCACATGGTGTAAAAAGTCCCATAATGGATTAGGTTCACTCCATAATCACATACATGACGTCTCACAATACTGAAAATTTACCAAATTAATTGGAGGTATATAAATATTTTTTTCCCACCCATCACATTAATTTCATTTATATGCATGTTCTATATAATGAAATAAATCATAAGGAATAACATAGGAAATAAATATATAAAGAAATGGGTTGCATAATCCAATCTCATAACATAATGAAAATATATTTCTTAAATAAGGAAATTGAGAAATGAGTATAAGGCACGTATTAACCCATAAAAGGAATAGAGAGTGAGAAAGGTATATATGTAAGAGACATATATACTGATTTTAAAATAATTATATAACATTAAAGGTTGTTTTTTATTATGAATAAAACCCCATAAAAAGATAATTTATAACCTTCTTGAGAAAAATACCCTTTTCAATTTGAAAATAACTTCTAAAATTTTCAAATTCGAAAAATATTTGGAAAAAAAATTATTAGAAAATAAATATGTAAACTAATAAAGGAAGCTTCAAATAAATTATCTATCATGATGGCAAAAAATTCTATACATTCTTAGTACGTTAGAATAATGTCTCCTTTCACATTTTCGTAAGAAAATTTAAAAAGTACCTGATTTAAAAAAGATGGGAATATTCATTTTAATTGTTTTTTTAAATAAAATTATGGTTAAAAATTACGTTAAACAATTATAGTAAAACATTTTCTAAAATATTTATTTGGAAGTATAAAAAATTTCGACTTAAGAGAGAAATAGAGTCAAATTTTATGAAATACATTTTCTCAATCATGTTAAGTGCCTAAGAGAGTAAAATGGTACTATTTATAAAAAAACATAAATAAATATAGGAGAATAAAATTAAAGTTTTTTATTACACAATAATTAAATAATTTCCTACCGTTGAAATTTAACTATAAAAAAAATTGATTAAAATTATATTGAAACATAAACCCCTATCACTTTGGTTACTTTTAAATCATAAATACCATGAAATATGTAGATGAATTTTAAATTATAATATCATGAAGTATGATGGATTAATTAAATAATATGTAAAGGTTTGGTATATACACTATTTAAAATAAATTATGTGTATAAAAGAACATGTGTCTCAAAGAAGGATGTTCTGATACCAAACCCTTGCATAGAGTTTAGACCTTATCACATATGTCTTTTATATCCTGTATAATAAAATTATACAAGTTAATTTTTTTATTAAGAACTTTTTATAGGATTAATACCTTATACTTAAAACATTTACATCTTTTCTTTTAATGATATATTTAATTACTTAATCTGTTATGTTTGTGTTGGGTATTTTGGGGATGCTCATTCCATAATTTTTAAATGGAATCAGTGTATTGATCATGGTAAAATGGATCATTATTATATAATACCATAAATAATAATAATGAAATAATAATTATTTTTATAATTAAATTATACTTTTAAAACCAACCATGAAACATTGTTATGAAATTTGAAGTATGTTACAATAATGGAGACGGTAGGTCATACGTACACAAGAATAACATTTCCATTTTTCAAATATCATGATGGAAATAAGGTGAGTGTTAATTTATATTTAAAAATGATCCTAATAACATAAATATCATATTATTTATTTTAATACACTTATATATAACGTCTATGTAATGTGGTAATTAAAAATGAAACATATCACTTTGAGAGATGGTAGTCCTCTGTACACACGAACGATGTTATCATTTTCAATTGATGGTAAGGTAAGAAGGTATATGATATGTTAATTTTATATAATGATTAATATTTAATGAATATCATATATTAAAATTATATCCCTTATCACAAATATCCATGATCAGAAATTATAAAAAATTAATGACATTGGTTCATGAGGCGGTAGTCTATCGTACACACTAACGATGGTTTCTTCTCCCATTTGATAGAAGTGGAGATGGATGGATATTATTCCATAAACATAAAAATATATTATTATATATTAGATACTGGTGTTATTATATTGGATCTTTTAAGATGTAATTGAATATGTAAAAATAAGAAGAAACCAAGAGCTCGGTGAAGATGATTACCTTATCTTAGAAGAATCTCCTTTGGATCTCTTATTAAGGATCCTAAGGTTGGTCTTTTGGGAAGAAACAAATCTCTAGACTTTATATGAGTAATTTGGGGAGATATTTTTATAGTTTTTATTTGTGCCAAATGGATAAAGAGGCATGAATAAGTGAGGGTAGGGGTACCCTTTTATAATTGTGGAGTGATATTCTTCCAAATACACATAATTTTTCAATAATGTGAAGTCACTCTCATGAAAGGTGCCTAAAAATTAAAAAATAAAGGATTTTAGGAGATATATAGTCAAAAAACACCTCTACCATTCAAAATGAACTTGTTTTAAACATTTCATCTACTTTACCTATTAGGTAACTCATTTTTACCCTTTTAAATTTTACCATGGTAACTATTTTTGTAATTTTTTTACTATTAATTATGAAAAAAAATTAAGTTAAAATTATTATATGATATTATTTATGATAATTAAAAATATATAATTAGTTTTAAAAAATTAAATTCATAAAATTGGTGAGATTTAATTTAAAAATCAACCTATAAACGTGTTGAAAAAATCGGTTTTCAAGAAATTCTTATTTTAAAAAATTAATATTTTTATAAAATAACATTTCTAAAATTTTCATAAATTAATTATAATTTTTTCTCAAAAAAAGAAACAAAAGTCATTTTTTAGAATAAAATATATTTGTTAAAAATTGAGTGCTTGTTAAGAATTTAACAAAATATATAATACTTTTATGTATATTTCATATAAAAGTTAATTCTATTCATATCCACCAATTTAATGGGTAGGTTAAATCAGTAATGTTTATATAAAAATATTTTAATATTATATTATAGTTCTTTTAAACCTAATGTTTCATGTTGAGTTCACTATAGAATATAGTGTTCTTTTAATAAATCAAGGTGTTACATTATGACCTCCTTAAATAAATGTTTTCCTCACAATTTTAACTTTTACTCGTTAATAAATGGTTTGACATCTGAAAACTCCTTTATGAAAAACCCACATCATAAAAAGGGTTAATAAAAAATTCTCTTAAAAAGAGATAAAGGAAAATATGGAGGTCAATACATAACTAGGTTTCCACATAGGATAACATTCATGGTAAAAGAAAACATATATCTGGAAAGAAGATCTATTTAAGTTATAATGTTATACATTTTTTAGTGAGAAGAGACCATCGATTTATCGATAATTAATAAAAATTTTATTCAAAGATACTTTTACTAATGTTACGGGAACCTTTAACTATTTATATTAAGAACATATGGAAATATAATTAATTAATAATTATAATTTCATCCTTTAATAATTTTCACCCAAATAATATATGTTTCTCTAGATACTATGTATTTAAGATGAATCTTTTATGCTTGAAATAGTAAAATTAACTTCCGACAGAACAAATGACTCTGTAAAAAGAATTCAAGATATTCATATTGTCTTTAGACATTAGCCAAAACCATAAAATATCATCATAAGGTAAGATAATACTTAAAATTAATATTAATATATTAATCACAAAAATTCAACGATAAAACTGAAGGTTTAACATAGATTATTCCTTGAATAAATAACTCTATATCCCAAATAACCTCAATAAACATTACATGAAAGAAGGTGTTAACCTCAATGTTTATCTCATATCCTTAAAATTAAATCTCAAAAAACATAATATTATTCTTCCAAAATAATACTTAACATTTAAACTAAAGGTTATATATATAAAGTAACCTGATAAAACATTTCCCAAAATAAACTTAAATTCTATCCACCAAATCATTTAAGTAAAATAACGTCATACTAACCAGTTCATTACTTAGGCAAGTTGTAGGTGTTATACCCTTATCGCTTATTCAGTTGTGGTTTTAAGAATCATGGCCTTACTAGATACAATGATTTGTCACCTCGCATATGGGTTGTCCATTTTTTAAAATTATAATTCTTATAAGTGACCAAAAATATGATGAATAACCTCAAAATAACATTAATCATCAAATCAATTTGTAACCACTAAGGTTTTATATAAAACTTATTTTTCCCCAATATAAAATAATTTTAATTGAATATTATTACTTTAACATAGAATATAAGAAAAAACCTTAATTTTAACAATGACATTAATGTTATGTACATAAATTATAAGACATTATTCCTGAAATATTATTTTTTTCAAAAACCCATACCAAAACCAAGGTTTAAATTACCGTAAATTTCTTCTAAAATACTCTTAATAATATTACTCCAAGGTACAACTGTGCCAGAGCCACATCCACTTGTAGTATCAAGACAAGGATTTAGTTTATTCAAAACCAGTCACTCTAAACTTCACAAAAATTAAATGATATTTTCTTATACTTAAACTTATCCTTAAATTATCCTTTTACTTATCCTGAGATTTCTCACTAATGTTTTTTCGTCCTAGTTTCCAAATTTTAACTAAAACTTTTCTCTGATACCAATTGTAGAAACTAATTCCTTTTACATATATTATTACATATTTTTTAACATAAACATCCATTAATTACAACCCAATGATCATGAGTCCTAGTGTATTTGGAAGACAAAGTTCATAATACATCAAAGTGAGACTAAAAATATAACTTTTTATTTTTTTCTACATTAAGAGCTCCTAAACTGCTTGGGGTAACCTAGAGAAAACATAGAAAAAATGGTTGATCTAAAAATACTAGTAAGAGAATAAACATGATAAGGAAGCATAACATATTAGTCAAAGGTAAAACATTATATCATAAAAAATAAGTCACATGAGTAATCACATGGAAAAATAATGATAGGACATGGTATCATAAGATCATGGAATCATAGTAAATATTTTAGCAATATAAAACCTAAAAAAAAATAATTCAAGGCTAACTACCAAGACAACATCACATGGTGGATAGAGTCCCATAATGGATTAGGTTCACTTCCTAATCTCATAAATGACATCTAATGAGACTGAAACCTTACCAAATGCATTGAATGGATATATAATTTCATTTCCACTGATCACATTAATTTTATGTACATGCATATGAGTTTCACATAAGGAAATTAACCATAATGAATAAAATAAGAGTTTTCCATGGAAAGAAATGGGTTGCATAATATTTTCTCATAACAAAATCAAAAGTGTTTTCTTAAATATGGAAATTGATAAATGAACATAATGCATGTATTAACCCATCAAAGTAATGGAGAGTGAGAAAGTTATATATGTTATAGGCACATATACTAATTTTATATACATTATATTACATTAAAGTTTGTTTTCGTTAATGAATACAAATTCCATAAAAATATAAATGAAAATTATCTCAAGTAAAATACCCTATTCACTTTGAAAATAACTTTTAAGAACTAGAAATTTCAAAAATATTAGGAAAATTTTTTCTTATAAAATAACCTTATAAAATTATATAGGAATCTTCAAAGAAATTATTGGTCATAATAGTAGAAAATTCCATATATACTGAGTACATTAAAACAAATATTCCTTTAATTTTTTTAAGAAAAGTCCCAAAGTATTTTTTTGGAAAACTATGGGATTATTACTTTAAATTTATTTTGTAATAAACAAATTATGGTTAAAATTAATTTTAAAAATCATAGTAAAATAATTTTTAAGTCATTTATTTGAAAGAAAATATATTTTTGATGAAAGAGAGAAATGAAGTCATATTTTCTTAAAAAAATTTCTCCAATCATTTTAAGTAACTAAGAGAGAAAATGGAACTATTATTAAAAATATCATAAATAATTATTTGAGAATAAAACTAAATGGTTTTATTATACAATGATCAAATAATTTCCAATAATGGAAATTCAAGCATAAACCATCCCAATTAAAATGAGATCAAAACACAAACCCTTACCCCTTTGTTAACATTTGAATCATAACTCGCATGAAATAAGTATATGAACTGTAACATAAAATATCATGAATTATAAATTATTCATGAAATAATATTTAAAGTGGTATTACATACACTATTTAACAAAATTAGGATCATAAATGCATATGTGTCTCAAAGACGAAAGTTTTGATATGAACCCCTTACTTCAAGTCCATACTTTGTCATGTATGTATTTTATCTCCTGTATAATAAAATTATATTAGTTATTTTTTTATTAAGAATCTTTTAAAGTTTTAACACCTTATACTTAAACCATTTACTTCATTTATTTTAATTATGTATTTAAATACTTAACCATTTATGTTCACATCAGGTGTTTTCAGGACACTCTATCCATAATTCCAAAACAACATCAGTGTGTTGATCATGGTAAAAGGGTTAATTGTTCAATCATATAATGAAAAATAATAAATTCATAATTATAATTTTTATACTTCAATTATTATTTTAAAACCCACCATGAAACATGGTTATGAAAAATAAAGTTTTTTACAATCATGATAGAAAGAAGGTAAATGTTAATTTATCATTATAAAATGATAATAATATCATAAATATCATATTATTTCTATATATTCACTTATATATATATATATATATTCTCAATGTGATGTGGTAAAAAAATTAATCACATCACTTTATGAGGAAGTAGTTCGTCATACACACGAATGATGTTATCATTTTCAATGGATGGTAAGGTAAGAAGGTATATGATATGTTACTTTTCAAAAATGATTAATATTTTATTTATAGTATATATAAACATTAAATTCATCATTATGAATATATGTGAGTGTTGATGATGGAAAATGAATTACATCATTTTGCGAGGCATTAGTATTCCATACACAAGAATGATAGTTTCATTTCCCATTTGATAAAGTGAAGATGTATGAATATTATACCATAAAGATAATAATATCTCATTATACATAAGATACTGGTGTTATTATATTATAATTGTTATGGAATAATTGAAGGTGGAAAAAAAAGAGGAAAAAATGAACTTGGTGAAAATGATTACATTCGCTTAGAAGAACTTCCTTTAAATATCTTATTAAGAACCATAAGGCTATTATTTTGGTAAGAAAAAAAGTTATATAATGGGGATGAGGATGTTTAAGAAATATTTTTAATGGGATTTTATCCAAATATCTTTATAGGTGTAAATTTGTGAGGGGATGGGGTTGCAGATGGGGGCTTACCTGAGTAGTAAAGGCTTTCCATAATATTGCATTAGACCCGAGTTCAAATCTGGGTGGGAGTGAATTTCCACTAGAAGGTAGTGACACATACATGATGCAAGTAGGTGGTGATATAGGAATGATATAGGAAAGCAGTGACATAGGAATAATATAGAAAAATGGGGATGTATAGATGTTGCAGGCATGACACTACACTGGGAATTCCAGATATTTTGTGGGACTTTGGGCCATGTAATGGGTTTCAGGCCCACTAGGTCTTTGGGCCATGTACTGAAAAAATAAAGGCTTTATTGGTGGGATATCCCTTGGGAGGAGATATGGAATGCCTTTCCATCATGTTTGTGTGGTGTTTGTATGTTTTTAATATAATTTTACCTCCAAACACCTAATATATAAGTGAGGGTATGGTTTCCCTTTTATAATTTAAGATGAGTAGCATTCTTGTAAATACCCAAAATTATTCAATAATGGGAATTCACTCTCATTCCAAGTGCCTTACAATTTTAAAAAAAATATTGTAGGAGATATAAGGCTTATAAATACCGATACCTTTCAAAATAAAGATGTTTTAAATATGTTATCAACTTTACCAATAAAGTTACTCATTTTTACCCTTTTAATGTTTTACCATAATAACTAGTTTTTTATTGTTTATACTATTCATTGTGAAAACATAATCCAATTGAAATTATTATATAATATAAATTATTTTGATTCCAAATATGGATTTTTTTTTATCAAATTAAATTCAAAAAATTGGTGGACTTTATCTTAAAATTAAACCCACAAACGTGTTTCAAAAAATGATTTTTCAAGAAATGCATTTTTTCAGCATTAGATGATCTTATAATAACTATATGACAAATAATCATAATAAAATGAATTTAAATTCATATTAATATATATATATATATATATATATAATATAAAAATCATTTAAATTATTCCTCATTAAGGGTTATTTTAATTAGTTAAAATGAAAAAACATTATGCACTTTAAAATAGTTTTTAGAAAAATGTGTTTCAAGCCTAAAAATAAACTTATTATAAAATAAAGTACAAAGATTAATTAAATATAATTAATTAGATGAACTATAACCAAAAAATAATTATGTTAGTTTTAAATTATATTAAATTAATAATCGTACTTTTAAATTACATAATTTATTAAAAAGAAACGACAGTTTTACAAAAAATCGGTATTTTTTACCTTTCATTGAAAAAATAATATATTTTTTCAAAATCCCAAAATTTTATCATAATTTAAAAGATATGTGATGATTTTAAAAATTATTTTAATTTTATAAAATGAAATTTATATAAGTTTCATAAATTAATTATAATATTTTTTCATAAAAAGAAATAAAAATCATTTTTGAAGGAAACTTATTTTTATAGAATAAGATACATTTTTTAAAAGTTGAGTACTTATTTAGAATTTATTATTATATATATAAATTTTATGAATATTTATTAAATCATTTAATACTTATTCATACCCCCTCCCCCAATTTTATGGGTAGGTTAAATCGGTCATGTTTGTATTATAATATTTAAATATTATATCACAGTTTGTTTAAACCCAGTTTTGTGTGTTGAATATCTTATCGAACATAGTTTTATTTTAAAATATCTAGTCATCACATTCTAACCCTTAAATAAAATACATTATATAAATTTTAACTTATGTTCGGTATTCAAGGGTTTTACATCTAAAGGTTCTTTTATGGAAAACCCACATAATAAAAAGGGTTCATAAAACTTTCTCTTAAAAAGAGGGAAAGGAAAATTTGAAAGTCATCATATGACTAGGTTTACACATAGGATAACATTGGTGTGAAATTAAAATATGGATTTTAAAATAATATCCATTTTGGATAAAACATTATCCTTTTTTTAAAATGGAATATACCATAAATTTATCAAGAATGAATAACATTTTTATTTCAAGAACCATTTCGTAATGTTGAGTGATCATTTTACTATCTAGATTAATAAAATTTGAAAATTTACTTACTCGAAGTGTATAATTTCATTATTTAATAATTTTTTTCCCAATATAATCTAATTCTTAAAATTATGAGTATTCAAGATTTAATTTTTATTCCTAAAGAACCAAAATTAATGTCTAATGAATCACTTGACTCCATAAAAATAAATCAAGATATTCCTATTGTCTTTAGACATTAACCAAAACCAAAAATGGTCATCACAAGGTAAGACAATGCCTAAAATTAATATGAATATATTAATCTTAAAAATTCAATAATAAAACCAAAGGTCTAACATAGATAATTTCTTAAATAAATATATCTATATCCCAAATAACCTTTATAACCAAAACATGAAAGAATGTTTTAACCTCAAAGTTATCTCATACTCTTCAACTTATATCTCCAAAAATATAATAAAATTATTCCCAAATAATCATTTATGATAACCCTAAAGGTTAAATA
Organism: Viscum album; assembly: GCA_963277665.1. Lineage (NCBI taxonomy): Eukaryota > Viridiplantae > Streptophyta > Magnoliopsida > Santalales > Viscaceae > Viscum > Viscum album. The sequence goes on along the minus strand of OY728125.1, from coordinate 1,831,767,010 downwards.
TATATATATAACTTAGCCTAATAAAAAAATTCCAAAAATTAAATTAAAATTTATCCACTAAATCATTTAAGTAAAAAAAGTTCATACTAACTAGTACATTTTTTAGCCCAGTTGTATGAGCTACCCCCTTATCACCCTTTAGTTGTGGGTTCAATCCCCCAAGATTTGAGAGATACAATGATTTTTTTCTTAATATATTGTCTATCAATTTTTAAAATTATAATTCTTATAACATTCCTAAGAATATGATTAACATCCTCAAAATAACCTTAATCATCCAATCAGTTTGTAACCATTAAGTTTTTCTATGAAGCTTATTTTTCCAAAAAAAAATAATCGTAATGAATATTATTACTTTAACACCAAAAAAGGTTATATTATAAAGGTTACCAATACCATTAAACTTATATCTATAAAATATATGACATTATTCCTCAAATAAATGGTAATGCCCTGACCCCAAAAGCCTAGAGCTGGGGCATTATCTTATTACATTCGCATGATTATAAGGAATAAAATCCTGAAGGATCGATCATTTTAGTAGTATTATAAATACATATTTCAGACATGAGACCAATAATACATTATTAAATATAAAATAAAACCATTATACATAAAAAAACTAAATAAACATCATCCTTGTAACTCATTCAAATGATTCCTATTCATAACATGGGGAAATCATACATAATAAGGGTGGGCACAAATTATCATATATGGTAAGTAAATCAGAATAAATAATTAATTAGTGAGAATGAATCAACATTTCAAGGTAAATAACTGATAGTAAATTCCATTAAAATAACTTGTTAAGGAAAATTAAATATGGAAAAGGTAAGAAACTGAAACACATGCCATTTAATTAATGAACTAAAAATTAAATGTATCCATGGATATATTAATGAAAAATATCATGTATGAAAGTTAACTAAATGGGGTAATTCCTAATTAATTTAATCCATTTTCCATAGGTATATGGAACCATTACTATCAAAACCATTCACTAGACAGTTTAACTATAAGGTAAAAACCCATCTAAGGCGGTTAGCCAACTATTTCATCTCCTGAGACTACTGATGCATCGAGGATCTATATATAACCTGGACCCACCCATATCATACCTATAAAAATTATTCTTCATATATAATAATATATTTAATAAATAAAAAAATATTTCTTATCAAATAACCATATTGAATAAAAGATACAGTTTTATTAATAATTCCCCAGTTAATTAAATAACTGTCAAAGTGAACACCATATGTAAAAATGGTATTAAATTTAGGAAATAATAATATTAATCACACAATAATGTTTATATTTAAATAAATTTATTATTTTTAGATATATTTAACAATAAAAAAATGTGGTATTACAAAGGTGATCATTAAACACATTCTTCAAGAAAATAATCTTTAAATATTCCTAAGTGACCTATACAACTTTCAAACATTTAAATCATAATATACATGAAGGAATAATCATTAAATTAAACTTATAATATCATGAGAATTAATAGTTTCATGATATAACATTTCAAATTTAAATATATACACTATATAAAAGAAACTAGGTTCATAACAAAAAATAAGTCTCATTGGTATGTAAATTTAGATGAAATGCATTACCTTAACTTTCATTTAAGTTGTGTGGTATTTATCATATTTATAGTGGTTAAAAATATGTTAATAAATTATACTAGAACCATAATAATGTTTATAATATCATATATTCACTTCTTATAAAATTTTATTACCCTTTTTAAAATCTCTTTCATTATATTAACTATTTTGGGTGTTAATTGCCTAGTTTTCTCAAGTATGTTTTTGACTTTTCAATTGTTATTACTATTAATTATATAGTTATTAAATCATATCCATAATTTAAAAAATTACTTAATTATTATATATATTCATTATATATGTATTTATAATAATCTATAATGTTTGGATATAAGAAATAAAATGTACTGTTCGTGGAGACAGTAAGTCATACGTACGCATAAGCTCTACTTTAATTTCTTTGTTATATTAAAATAATAAAAATTAATTTATACATATGTATATTATAATTAAATTATCATATATAAGTTATATATGTCACATATTTTTATTAAAATAATCCTTAATACATTCCATGTATAGTGTGAATGAATCACATCGCTTTAAGGAGCCGGTAGTCCACACTTCCACAAATGATATTATCATATTTAAAAAAATGGAATGTATAGAGGTATGGGTTATAAATAATTAAATAAGAATAAATGAATTATAAATATCACATATATAATATATAAATATTTTTCCCATCATAATGACCACCATGAGAGTCAATAAAAAAAGAACGAACAATCATCATTTCGTTAGGTGGTAGTTCGTTGTTCACATAAACAGTATGTTCATTACCCATTAGAAGGGGTGTATTTAAGTGTAGGTAAAAATATTAACATATAATCATCCTATTATATTTAGGAAACTTTTTTTTAATATAATCATTCAATTATAATATTTTTTTGAGTAGATAATAGAAATAAAACTAAAAATCTTGAGGAAGTTTGTTACCTCTTATTTGGGTAACTCCTTTTGGTTTGTACCAAAATTCTCCCTTGAATTGATTCATGAACAAAGGGAGAAATATATTATTATAATAGTTAATTTTAGGATATATTTTGTCAGATATTTTCCAATCCAAAGTATCTTTAAAGGTATGAGGAAGTCGGAAGAGAAGAGGCCCTTTTATGGTGAAGGAGGAGTTGCACTCTTGTAATAGTCTGAAAATGGAATTACATACAAATTTTTAACATTGCAATTTGATCCCATAATGGTAAAATTTTGATCCAAGTGGATAGTCATCCAAGAGATATTGGACAAGTTTCTAGGTCATTTGGGCCCTTAAGATTAAGGTTTAGTCCATTATTAAGCTTAATTTTACCTTAATTATTGTAATTAATTTTAATTATTTTCACTAATAGTTTTTTCTAAAAACTAATTTTACCATATTAGACATTATAAATTATTCATATTATAAATATGGAATCATTTTTTGAAAATTATAATCATAGAAGTGGCAGAAATTAATTTAAATTTTGTCCCATATATGGAATGACAATACATGTTTTTAAAGTAAAAAACGTCCAAATGTTTGCTATGTTTTTATACCCAATTTCAAAATTAAATTGATTAAATTGCCTATATTTTATTAGTTTACAAAAAATTTATCTAATTAAACTGCTAAAAAAATTAAAATATGATTCAACCATTAAATAAATTAGATGAAAAAGCAATTTTTAAATAAAATTCACTATTTTCACTATTCATTAAAAATGAAACTTCATAGAAATATACCAAAAAATCACCCTAAGAAAATGTTTATGTTTATATTTAAATTATTAATTTTATTTTGACATATATATTCTATAAAAGTGCCAAAATTTTGATTTAAAATAGGTTCTCCATTAAAAGTTGGTAAAAATGCCTTAATAAAAATATAATATTTTATGCATAAAATTGGTTTTGTTTTTATCGTATTCCTATAATATATATTGAATTAAAATAAAAAAAAATTTATTGAATATATAATATACATATCACATTAATATAACCCAATAATTTTAATAAATTTAATTTATTAGGTTAAAACATCTTTGTGAGCATAATAATAATTTCCTTTATATTTTATCGATTTTCATATTCATTTATAATTAATTTTAACCAATGAATTCATTTTAAATGTGTGTAAAAAATATATTTTCATAAGTTATTTAACCATTTTCATAGCTACCAATTTAATGGCTAGGTTATATTAAATAATATTTTAATAATATTTCATTATTCGGTAAAACTTGATCTTGAGTGTAACATAATCCATTTGAAGAAACTTTTTTTTTGCGTGCGATGTATTCTAACTCAATATTATGTTCATTAAAATATATATCCAAGATTAAATTTAGTTAAAATATTAAATATATTGTAAATTCTTGGGTTATTATATTTCTTTATGCGATTGGTGATGCGTGTGATACATGCTCTCAAACATAATGTTCTTACTTAAGAATTTGGGGTGTTAAATTCTGCCCACCTTTATTAAATTATATCCAAGAAATTAAAACATGATATTGGTAATATATCTTTTGATATTTCCTATGTTGAAATCCCACATCGTGAGAAGTTTTCATAAAACATCCTCTATAAAATAAATAATGGGATGTACAAAGTTCACATGTATTAACATATAACTAAGTCTCTAAGTATGATAACATTAAAGGAAAGTAGTAAAATGTTCTCAGAGAAAATGCATAAATATTTTTAGGAATTGGTTGAGGTTATCAATCACAAACAAGTGAATAATAAATGAAAATTTAAGGGCCTAAATGACATAAATCCTCAATGATTTATAAGGCCATTGATTCAAAAAATATTAAGGTATTCAGAAAACATTTTTGTTTCAAATCCCTTTTGAGGAATTCATTTGCTCTCTAAAAATATAAGTAAATATACTTACTTGGTATGTTTCTATAATAACAATCTTATTATTTGGTCATGTCATGAAATATTTATTCTTCATCTCTTAGAACTAGATTATTCATGTAGTGATTTAATATATCAATCTCTAAAACCATATCAAAATTTCAAATTTAACCATTTCATAAATGGTTAACCTTTCCAAAAGATTATGATACAACACTTTAGAAATAAGGTCACTAATTTTCCAAAATGAAATAAACATTAGATTTTAATCAACATGAATCATTTCAAAATTTTCACATTCTAAACATGTGAATAACTTCATCATGAATCCTCTTGAAATATGGTAATAACTTGAATCACCATAAAACCTCATTGAAAACATGCATTATTCCTTATTACTTATGTAAGACACATGTTATTGGATATAGTCCTAAAATAAAAAGTGTTGTAAACTCGATCAATGATTGCATGGACAACTTTTTGACAGGTCGTTAATCAATTACAAGGTTATAAACACTTGTCCAAATAAATAATTTCTCTATTATTATCTTAATGTCAAGAACATATTAAGGTTTTTATTTACCTAAATCACGTGTTTTTTGAAAAGATTAATTTTCTAATGAATAAAATTTCTTGGTAACATTCAACAAATAATCTCATATCTTTATTGAAAAAATAATTGTAGTACAATACTGATGTATTTCATAATTCATATGATGAGAACATCATCAATGAAATAATTTTACGATATATTTCTTAGATCCAAATATATAAGTACATTAATAATTTCACTTAAATTATGTCAATAACATATTCTTTACCCTGATACCTTATCTTCTTCAAAGTCATATTCTCTTAACATTTGGTGTATTTGTTGGCACAGTGACCCATCTTATAGCAGTTTTAACAATGAATAATAGCTTTTTTTCTTCCCTTTTCATTATTTTTCCAGGTGACCCTTTTCTCCTCACTTACAAAAAACTCTCATTACTTTCAAGAATTTACAATGGTGATTCTTTCCACATTTCTCACAAAATGGGAATTTATCAAACTTATTCTTATTATTTTATGTATTCCATTTTTCTTGGTGCTCAAAAGATCTATTCTTATCTTGGTTCCCTTTGAATATTTAGGATCTTGATAATTCATTCAACATTTTTATGGAACATAAAACTATCTCTTCATATGATGACATAATTTTAGAGACTAACACCCTTCAGATATTTGGCTTAATACCTTTAAATAAGTGGTAAATCTTTTACTCTGTGTTGCATATGTAATCCATAGCATGCCTAGATAACCTTGTAAAGGTATATTTATACTCCATAACACTTCACTCATTTTTTACTAAACTAATAAACTTCCTCTTCATATCAATTTTTTTCTCATGAGGGAAATATTTATCTAAGAATGTGTCCTTAAAAGTTATCCATTCCATGAGTTCTATTTCTTATTCCTCCCTAGTTTTTTGTATCAGATACCACTATTGATAAATATCACCTTAGAGACAATACACTATAAGTGTATCTGTTTCCTTTTCACCATATATCAATTCCATGAATATCTTCTCTCAATACTTAATCCATTTCTCAGTCACCACTGGATTAGTAGTCCCACTAAATGATGGGGCCCTATATCACATAAACTTATCCAACAAAGAATATTCTACCTATGGAATAGTTTTCTCTAATCAAGAAAGGTTATTTTTTATAAACCGACTAACTCCCCAAATATATCCATAACTTGCTCAGTTCTAATATCATCTACGTTAACTTTCTCAGTAGGGAAACCTCTACATTGACCACAAGTATTGATACCATTATTCCATCCAAGAAACATTTCTAAACAATAGAATATAATGGATTGGATCCTAAAATTATGAACATTAAATAACTCTAAATATGGTATATAACATAACATAAATTTATTCATAAAAAATATTATAATCATAAACATTGGTTTCTTTAGGGAAATCTGCACTTTCAAATCCTTCATAATGGTAAGTATAAAAATAAGAACTATCCTGAGCGTATACCCTAGGAGTGTCAAAAAAGGTGAACAGTATGCCCTATTGTCATTTACCAGGTTACACCAATTTAGGCTGATCACACCCTGTCGGATTTTTTACTTCTAGGTACGTTTGTTCTAGAACCATGTCCACTTGTAGTATCCAGGTAGGGATGTATTTCTAGGGACACCCACATAATATCAACCTTACTAAAATTATAGGATGCTATTTTATACATATCCTCAATGTCTATATTATAGTTATGTTCCTTAATGTAAGTTTTTTATATCTATTTTCCAAGGTTACTTATAAACTTCCTTTGATACTAACTGTAATTCCCCAACCCTAGAATCCTGGAGCTGATGCATTAATTTATTACGTTGGCATTATTATATGGAATAAAATCCTGAAGGTTCGTTAAATTTATCATTCTTTTAAATATAGATTTCATACATGATACCCCTAATACATTTTGAAATAGGAAACACAACCATGATAAATAATAAAAATAAATAAACAACATCCTTGAAACTTATTCAATGGATTCCTCTTCATAACCTGAGGAAAGAAGACATAATAAGTGTAAGATCAAATGATCATAAAGGATAAGTAAATCCTATTAAATAATTAATCAATGAGAATAAATAAAAATTTAAAGTTATATAACTGATAACACATGCTATTAAAATAACTAGATAAGGAGAATTCAATATGGCAAGGTAATAAACTGAAACACATTCCATTTAATCAATGAACTGAAAATTAAATGTATCCAAAGATATTTTGATTCCAATTATCACAGATTAAAATTAAATAAATTGGGGAAATGTTTAATTAATGTAAACCATGTTTTCTAGGCACAAATAACCATTACCATCATGACCTTTCATAAGATAATTTAGTCATCGTGTAAAAACCCATCTAAGGTGGCTAGCCAACTATTTCATCTCATGAGACTACCAATGCATTGAGGGGATATCTATAACTGGATCCCACCTTTGTCATACCTATCCAAATCATTACTTGCATATAATTGTGTATTTAATCAATAAACATTATGCATTATCAAATATCCATATTGAATAAAAGATACAAATTTATCAACAATTCCCTAGTTAATCAAATAATTTTTAAAGTGAACATAGTATGTAAAAATTGTATAAGGTTTAAGAAATAATAATATAAATAAACCATTAATATTTATATTTAAATAAATTTATTGTTTCAAGAGTAATGTTACAATCAAAAGAAGTTGGGATTGAAAATGTGATCATTAAAAATATTCTTGAGAAAAATAATCTTTAAACATTCCAAAGTGTCCCATGACACTTTGAAACATTTCAATCATAATATAAATGAAGGAATAATAATTAAATTAAAAATATAATATCATGAGAATAATAGTTTCATGATATAACATTTAAAATGGCATTATATACACCATATAAAATAAACAATGTTCATAACAACAAATAAGTCTAAATGGTATGTAAATTCTGACGAAACCCCTTACCTTAACATTAAATTTTTATGTGGTATTTATCCTCCTGTATGGTGGTTTAAAATATGATACTAAATTATAATAGAACCTTAATAATGTTTATAATATCATATATTAACCTATTATAATATTCTATTACCTGTTTGTTAACACTCTTTCATTATTTTAACTATTTCGGGTGTTAATTTCCTAGTTTTCTGAAATATGTTTTTAACTTTTCAATTGTTGATTCTATTAATTTGTTCATGATTTAATCATATTAAGAATTTAAAACATTAATTAATTATCATATATATTAATTATACATGTATTCAGAATAATCGATAATGTTTAGTGATATGAAATGAAATGCATCGCTCAATAGAGATGTTAGGTCGTACGTACGCATGAACACTACTTTCATTTATTTGTCATATTAAAAGAATGAAAGGTAAATGACACATATTTCTATTATAATTACAGTATAATATATATGTTATATATGTTATATATTTATATTAAAATCATTCTTAATATGTTCCATGTATAGCGTGAACGAATCACATCGCTTTAAGGATACAGTAGTCCACACTTCCACAAACGATGTTATCATATTTACCCAAAAATGGAATCTATATAGGTATGTGTTATAAAAGAATTAAATAAGTATAATGAAATTATAAGTATAATATATATTATATAAAAATAGACTTCATATCATAATTTCCACCATGAGAGGTGGTAAAGGTAGAATGAACAATCATCATTTCGTGAGGTGGTAGTTCATCATTCACATAAATAGTGTATTAATTACCCATTAGACGGGGGTGTGTGTAATTGTAGGTATACACATTAACAAAAGAAAAACATAGTATATTTATGATACTATTTTTGTTATATAATCATGTAATAAGAATAAATTAGGGAGTGTAGAATGGAAACAAAACTAAAAAGATTGATGATGTTTGTTACCTCTTATTTGAGTAACTCTTTTTGGTTTGTACCAAAAGGCTTGCTTGGATTGCTTACTACCAAAGGGAAGGAATATAGGATTAGGGGATGCATTTTTAGGATCCATTTTTTCAGATATTGGTTGATCCAATGTAGCTTGAGTTTTGTGAGGAAGTGGGAGGAGAGGAGACCCTTTTATAATAGAGGAGGAGTGACACTCTTGTAATAGTTTGAAAAAGGAATTCTATACAAGTGTTTTAACATTGAAAGTGGCTCCCATAATGGTTACATTTATATACAAGTGGGTATAGGGTCTAAATATGGTCATAAAATTGTTATTGTACAAGTTTCTATGTCATTTTTCTCTTAAGATTAAGGTTTAATCCCTTATTAAACTTTATTTTACCTTAATTATTGTAATTAATTTTAATTATTTTCACTAATATTTGTGGTAAAAAACTAATTTGGACTTATTATAAATTATGATAATTAAAAATATAGAATCTATTTTTCCAAATTAAAATAACAAAACTGGTAGAAATTAATTTAAATTTAATCCTACAGACCAAACGACAATGTGAGTTTGTAAAGTTAAAAAGTCCAAAAGATTCCTCTGTTTTTATACCCAAATTCAAAGTGAAATTGATTCTAATTAGCTCAATTGGATTAATTTAAAAAATATCTAATTATTTTTAAACCAAATTTAAAATATAATTTAACTTTATAAATAAATTAGATGAAAAGGTAGTTTTGAACTAAAATTCAATATTTTTCACCATTCATTATAAAATGAAAAATACCAAAAAATCACACTAAGCTAATTTATTTGTTTATATTTCAATTATTAAGTTTATATTTTATAGATATATTCTATAAAATTTCCAAAATTGGATTTAAAATAAGTTTTTCATTAAAAGGCAGTAAAAATGCCTTAATAAAAATATAATATTTTATGCATAAAATTAGGTTTATTTTTATCTTAAGCCTATAAAATATATTTGATGAATATAAAATAAAATTTTATTGAATATATAATATACATATAACATTAATATCAATCATTAATTGTAATTAATTTAATTTATTATGGTAAAACATATTGGTGAGTACAATAATAGTTTCCTTTATATTCAATCTGTTTTCAAATTCTTTTCTAATTAATTTATATACAAAGAATTCATTTGAAATTTTTTTAACCATTTATTTTCATAATTTATCTAACCCTTTTAATAACTAACAATTTAATAGCTAGTTTATATTAAATAATATTTTCATAATATTTCATTACTCGGTAAAACTCATTCTTGCATGTAACGAAATCCATTTGAAGAAACTCATTGTTGCATGTGACGTACAATAACTCATTATCATGTTAATTTAAATATATATCATAGATTTAATTTATTTAAAATATTTAATATATTTCAAATTTTTGGGGTATTATATTCCATTACATGATTGCTGATGCATGCGATACACGTTATCAAACACAATGTTCTTACTTTAAAATTTTGGGGTGTTGCACAAGTTTTTTCTAAAAACCATAACAAACTAAAGGGTAATATTACTATAAATTTCTCCCAAAATACACTTAATCATATTATATTTCCATTACTAAAAACCTCAAAAGGGGTATATATTCCTATAAACTTACGATCCACCATAGAATTATTATAAGGATCTGGCCTTAAACCTTACACAATATTGAGTTAAGTAAAGAATTCACATTTATGATATTCTCAGGTTTGTGGTTTTGGATAAGTAGGCCATAAATATTAAATAACAACTCAAATATTACAAACTATACACTTCTACTAACTATAATTTTTTTCAAAATATAAAACATTTTAAAATAAAACATGATTTCCCTTTTTGATAAAATTCTTATTGACTTCTTCCATACTTATAACCAGTGGATAAAGTATAAAAAACATGGGATGAGAACAAAAATCTCAGTAAGTAATGTAAAATAAGTAATGAAACCGTTAATCAATAAATATATTAATGCATTTTTATAAAGCAATACTTTTCACCCATAAATCATAAAATCTTTAATGTACCTCATGAAATCATAAAATTTATGAAAATAATTCTGAGAAATAATTAATCATAAAGGTAACTTGTATACCCCACATTATAATCACATTTTAGATTTCACAGCTATATAGGGAGTAACCTTCATGGTTATGTTTGAAATACAAATCATAGTATATTCCCTAAATATATTATGAGAAACCCTATTGTTTAACTCTGTCTCATTACCCAATGCATTGGAGAGATATAATGGGCTCACCAACCTCTATTATCATGGAACCACCCATTTAAATAACCAATTTCCAAGAAACATAACATAATCATAACACATACAAAACATAAATGAAAAATAATATTTCCACTTTTCAAACACATTTCATTTTTTAGAAAGCCACACACTCATAAATAAAAAAACATTATTTGAAAAATAAAAGTGTAATCATGAAAATTAAACATAAAATTATTAAATATATATATAAGTGAGAAAATTGGTTCATAATTTATATTTTAAATAAAACATTCCAAGTTATTGAAATAATCAATCCATTTTTAAAACACACTTAAAACATTTTAAAAAATATTTTTGAATCAACGTGTCCCATAACACATTGAAACTTTTGAAAGGAGTTAACATTTTAAAAAAATATTGTTCATATAAATAAATCACTAAAAAAATTTAAAAAATATGTACATTAATGATAAATATTTAGAAGAATAAATCTTTAAAACATTTAAAATGATGTTTTAATTAAAGAGTCCCTTACCAAGATAATTTTGTTAATCATATAGACAAATTTTGTGTATTCAATATAAATACAAATAAATAAATTATAAATACAAGATAATATATCCAAAATTCATTTTCCACATAATCATATCACAACATAATCAATAAGTTTATGTTTAACCCAATGAATTGAAATTGGTTAAGAAATTCCATTACTAAGTTCCTATCAATGACGTAAGTATTTATCAATGAGGTGATTATGTGTATAAATAGTATATAAACACAAATATAAGTGTAAATAAAATATAAAAAAATATAAATTGATTCCACACATAATCCTTTCATAATAAAATCAACGAAGTAAACATATAACTCAGACAATGGAAAATGAGTTTGAAAAATTCCTTACCTTGAGTCCCACTCGTCTCATTTATTCCTTTTTCTTCCTAAATAATAAAATTAAGTTAATTTATAATTCCTTTATAATATTTTTAAGTTTATTATTCAGTTTATATCAATTATTTCCATGTTATAATAATTACATAATTATTTAAGTTTATGTCAGATGATTTGTAGATATTTGGTACTTCAGTCAAAAATGAAATTTGTATGATTTCAATAATCCATGTGGTCATAATTTTATTATATCTAGAATATAAAAAATGATATAAATATATTATATATTTATTATATAATTATTTATAATAATCTTTTAATATATACTAAAAAAACTGTTCCTAGAGATGGTAGGTCAATGTTATTTTCATTTTTCCTATCATATTGAAAGAACTAAATTAAAACAAATGCATGTAAATATGTATACATATATAATTATATTATAGTAGAATTAATATTTTATTTATATAATATATTATTTACTAAAACAATCCTTAATATATTCCATGTGATGTGTGAACGAATCATATCATTTTAAGGAGATGGTAGTCCACATGTCCCCAAACGAAGTTATCTTATAACAACAATATGGAAAGCATGAAGTTATGTTTAATATAACATTTCAATAATATTAAATAGGTTATAATATAAATATTTATATTTTATTTAACCATAAAAATACATTAATTCCATCCATGAAGTCGATAATGAAAAAGGAACAAAAAACATATTAACAAAGGTGGTTAACTGACATAACTTGGACAACAATTTCATTTCTTTGAATAAGAGGAGGTAAGAAAAGAAATGGATATGAGATATTCCATTAGAAAAATTAAACTCTAATATATACATGATTATCGATTAAAAATTAACTTATTGACAAATTATGTGAGGATAAAGTAGAAAAAGAAAAAGAAATTAAGAGAGGTACTTTGAAAAAATTACCTCTTCAATATCCTCTCCTAAAAAGACCCTTGGAAACCTTGTATTTGGTCTTATTTTAATACCGTTATAACATGGACATGGGGAGAGTGAGGAGGATAGGTTTGGGAAGATATTTTAAGAGTTAAAAGTCTTTTTTTTCAAAATAGGTTGGTGGAGAAGTGGTATTTATCATTGAGGAGAGGTGGGTCCAAGGGATTATTTTATTGATTATTTTATATTAAAAGCTAACCACGTTGAGGTGGAAAAAAATTCCATGAATCTGTATTGTAATTAATGTTTTATAGCATGTTTAGTGTCAAGTCACATCTCAAATAACCCTTAATTTTTGACATTTTAGGTGTGTTAATATTTTACCTTTTAACTTTAACCTTTGTAAAAAATTTACTTTTACTACAGTAAATAATTTTTTTACCATGGTAAATTTTTTATATATAAAAATAAAATAAAACTTAAAACCTAATTTGAAAATTATAATTTTAAATATGGAATCCATTTTACCTAATTCAATTAAAATAATTTGGAAAATTAGATTTAAAATTAATTACGTAGACAAAACTAAAAAAACGGGTTTTTAAAGTAAAACGGTTAAAAGTATGAATTGTTATTATATCTAATTTAAATTTAAAATTAATAAAAATTACCAATATTTTATTAAACAATAAAATAATATTGTAATTATACTTTAAAACCAATTAAAATGACAATTTAGAAATAAAAATAAATTAGGCAAAAAAGCTGTTTTGAATTAAAATGCAGTATTTTTGACTATTCATTAAAATGTGAAGGTTATCAAAAAAATACCAAAAAAATATCCAAAATAACTTTTAATATCATTATTACAAATAATAAGTTTATTTTTTCAAATATAACTTATAAAAGTGTTAAAAACTATATTTAAAATGGGTTTGCCATCAAAAGGTGGAAAAATGTCTTTTTTTGAAAAATAACCCTTTTATTTGTAAAATTGGATTTTTTTCTAATATAATTATTAGAAAACACATAATATAAATTTTAAACATTATATTGAATATATTACATATATATTTAATTAATAAAACCAAACAAGTGTGATTTTCTTACTTTACAAACTCACTTATTTTAATTTAAATAGTTTTTTTTTTGAAAAACATTTCCTTTTATTTAAAAAGGGTTTTATATTAATTTATAATTAATTTTGAACCAAAGAATTAATTTTAAACACATATAAACCATTTTTTTCATAATTTAATTAATGTTATTCATTCCCTCCATTTAAATGACTTGGTTATAACTATAAAATTTAAATAATAATATTTATTTGTTCGTTTAAGCTTGATGTAGTGTATCATGTATGATATCGAACATGGTGTTTCTTTCTTAAAACTAGGTATGTTACATCATACCCCTTTAATAAATTTATTTCTCACAATTTTAATTAGGGGTTGGTAACTAAAGTATGAATTTTTAAAATACCTTCATTGTAATCCAACATGAGAAAAATGATTTATAAAACAACCACTTTAAAAGAAAGAAAGAGAAGTACTAAGATCACATGAGATATAAAATACTAGGATTCCATGTAAAAAAACATAGATAAGGAAGAGAAAACTAACCATCAAGTTCTGATAGAGAGTGATAGAAAAAAATTAGGAGAAATTTAACCATCAAAAAACCATTAATCTCTGATTGATTAAAGGGTCATTGATTTCCTATTATGTAATGAAATCAGATTACATTTTTTTGATACTTTTACTATAATTAGAGAATTATATTACTACTTAGACTAATATCATAAGGAAATATACTTACTTTAAAATTAGGGTTTCATTCTTTAATCAATTTCTACCACAAACTCATCTTTTTTTCAAATGATGAGTATTCAAGATTACTTGGTCACACCTAAAGAACTAGAATCAATTTCTAGATAATCACATAATCCCCAAAAGATAAACTATATATTCATCTTGTCTTTAAATATTAACCAAAACCAAAAAGGTTAGGATCAAATAATATAATTCCAAAAAATAATAAACCATTGTATGAAGAAAAAATACTTTTAATCTCCAAAAATTTAAAACTAAAACCCAAAGTTCAGCATAGACCATATGATAAATAATTGTCCTTAAAATTACTCAGAATAATCCAAACTAAGATTGAAACCCCAAAATTAGAAGGAATTTATAAGATAGTCTTATAAGATAAATTATAACGTTTATCTCCAAATTAAATGAATCACTCTTAATGTCTCGTACCAAAAATATAATTTCCAAAATCACATATTCTCCAAGATAGGTTAATAATTTCTATAAATAACCTAAATCTCTATAAGTCAAAAATAAAAACATAGATTATTCCAAAATAAAATTCAACCATTTCTCCTCAAATAAAATCTCATAGTATTATATTTAAATTAGTCATATATGGTTCCCAAAATAGCGAACTTCTTCCAAATTAACATTTATCACTTAATCCCCAAATCATTATCTAATACCAAGGATATCCAATTGATAAAACATAAGCTCCCAAAACCAAATTATTCATATTACATCAACTCATTTAAAAAAAAATAAAAGGTCATGAAAACTAAGGAATTCACATAGGCTAGTGTTAATAATTAAATCCTTGTCGCACATCGGTTGTGGGTTCGATTCCCGTATCCTTGTCCGATGCGACAGTTTGTCACATGGTTTACATTTTTCCCATTTTCAAAAACTATATATTTCTTATAACATTCTACAAATGAGATAAAATACTGAAAAATAACTACAACATGTATTAACCTCAAAGTTTATTTCATACCTTTCATTTGAATCCCAACTTATAACCACCTCAATATTTTAATCCACGAAGTATTTTATATAGTAAATTTTTTCATTTCATCTCCAAATTATTTAATAAAACTATTCCAAAAATAAAGAATGTTGTACCTTGATCATGGTGTCAATCTGGTTTCATCGTCATTTTTTAACATAGATAAAAGGTCCATTCATTTCAATAATGATTTAGATATTACTCAAAATTACTTGTTTCCTTTATCCAAATACACCTTGTACAACTTGGGTCGTATGGGTGTTCATAGAGAAATAGTTTTCGAAAATAATCTCGTATGACATATAATTTCAAAACATTAAATAAGACTTGATTTTTATAAAACATTTGGACCGATTTTGACTTGAAACTTTTAATCAATTGTCCTTTTAAAATACCATAAGTATATTCTGAAAGACTATATTTTAAAAGCAAGTATAAATATGTGGTGCAAGAGTCCTAGTCTCTGGTATCTTTTTCAAAATCATAATATGCTTCCTAATCTCATGACAAGGTAAAATATTTAAAAATTCCTTGATAATATTTACCTTTTCAAAAATATGATAATATTGAGAAATTAGTATTTGATTAAAAACAACCCCTGATCCATGATGGTATCAAGGTATAGAGGAGATATTTTATATCTCATACAATTTTTTGTAAGAGAGTTGTATGTTATAAAATGTTTTTGAATCATCCAAACATGAATTTGCAATAATTATTGAAAGAAATTCATCAAGAAGAGATAGGAATGTTGTTTGAGATCCTCCTACTTCTATTTTTAATTGAATTTCATCAATCTAAAAAAGTTATAGAATAATTATTTAACCAAAAAAAGAATAGACAAAGAAACATAGAATATGTTTAACCAAAACTCTTAATCCCTAAAATTTTCTAAACCATTCCTATAATACCAACTATAAGGACACAACCTTAAAAATTATATAATCACGAGTTAAGTCAAGAATTCACATTAAGGATCTTTTCAGGTTTAGAGTTTTAGAGAATTGTGCCATAACTATTACATAACAACTCAAATATTATAAAGTAGACACTTCTACTCACTATACATTTTTTATAATATAAAACATGTTAAAATAAAACATGATTTCTCTTCTTGATAAAATTATTATTGACTTATTCCACCCTTATACCCTATGGAAAACATTTCAAAAACTTGGGATGAGCACAAAAATCTCAGTAAGGAATGTAAAATGAGGAATGAAACCGTTAATCAATGAATATATGAAAAAAATTCAAAATCATACTTTTCACCCATAAATCATAAACTATTTAACATAACTCATGCAATAATAAGTTTTCTTAAAATAATTCTTATCAATAATAAATCATAAAGGTAACTCATGGAATCTATATCATACTTACATTGTATCTTTCACAACTACATAGGGAGTAACCTTTGTGGTTACGTTTGAAATACTCATCACCTTATATTACCAAAATCTCTAAGGAGAAACCATGTCGTTTAACTCCATATCAGTACCCAATGAATTGGAGATCTATCATGGGATCACATGACCTAGGTTTATCATGGAACCACCCATATACATAAGCAATTTATAAGAACCATAACATAACCATAACACATGAAACAAGCATAAAGGAAAAAAATAACATTTCTATATTGCAATCACATTTAATTTTTAAAAACCCACACACTCATAACTGAAACCACTTTATTTAAAAAATAAAATTTTAAACTTGAAAAGTAAACACAAAATCATTAAACTGATATTAAGGTGAGAAATTTGGTTCATGACATATATGTTAAATAAAACATTCCATGTTATCGAAATAATAAATCCATTTTTAAAACACAATTAAAACATTTAAAAAGAATTTTTTTGAATAAAAGTGTCCCATAACACTTTGAAACATTTGAAAGTTATTAAAATTTTAAAAAATTCATTTCAATATAAATAAATCCTTAAAACCATTTTGGAAATATGAACATTAATGATAAATATTTAGAAGAATAAATCTTTAAAACAATTAAACTGATGTTTTAAATAAAGAGTCCTTTACACAGATCATTTTTTTAATCAAATAGATCAATTATGTGTATTAACTATAAATCCACATAAATCAAGTATAAATACAAGATAATATATCCAAAATTAATTTCCCACATAATCATATCATGAAATAATCAAGAAGTAAAAGTTTAACCTAAAGAATGGAAATTGGGTTAAGAAATTCCATTACCAAGTTCGTATCAATGACGTAAGAATTTATCAATGGGGTGATTATGTGTATAAATAGTATATACATACAAAGAAAAGTGGAAATAAAATATAAAAAAATTAAAAGTGATTCTGCACATAAACTCGTCATAATAATATCAATGAAGTAAATGTATAACCCAATGAATGGAAATTGAGTTAGAAAAATTCCTTACCTCGAGTCTCGTTCATCTCATATGTTCATTGTTCTTATTGAATAAGAAACTTAGGTTAATTTATACTTTATTGAGAACATTTTTAATTTTATTATTCATTTTATATCACTTATTACCATGTTATAACAATTAAATAATTATTTAAGTTTATGTCGGATGTTTTGTCGATATTGGGTACTTGACTCGAAAATGAACTTAGTATGATGTCAATAGTTCATGTGGTCATAAGTTCAAAATCTATAAAATATAAAACATGATATAAATATCTTATATATTCATTATATAAGTATTTATAATAATCTTTTGATAAAAACTGAAAACACCATTTATGGAGATGGTAGGTCGTACATACGCATGAACGCTCTTTTTGTTTTTCCAGTCGTATTGAAAGAACGAAATTAAATGAAATGTATTTAATATTTATACATACATAATATCATTACGGTAGAATTAATATTTAATTTATATAATATATATTTACAAAAACAATCCTTAATATATTCCATGAGATGTGTGAATGTATCACATCATTTTGAGGAGACGGTAGTCCACACGTCCCCAAACGAAGTTATCGTATAACAACAATATGGAAAGCATAAAGGTATGTTTAATATAACATTTCCAGAATATGAAATAGGTTATAATATAAATATTTAAATATTATTTAACCTTGAAAATAGTTTTAGGACCACCCATGAAGACGGTAATGGAAAAAGAACAAAATATTTATTCATAAAGGCGATTCACTACTGGAAAATTGCCTTTTATGATGGGTTATTTGCGACGGGTCAGTAAGGACCCGTTGTAAAAGGTTTGGTGCAAATTGCGCGCCAAGCTGCAGGAAGAGGTATTTGTGGCGGTTTCCTAATCCCATCATAAATATCTGGTAGAGATTTTTAGTATTTGTGACGGGAAACTTGCCCCATCGTAAATATTATGTCAGAAGGTACTTATTTTCGACGAGCCCTATCGCAAATAACTTTTTATCGAACGACTACAATTAATGTGGGTTATGGGCATTTGCGACGGGACCTGTCACAATTGATATTATTTGCGACAAGCTTACCATCACAAATCAACCCGTCGTGAATAATCGAACTTATATATACCCTCATCCGTGTTTTCTTCCATTCCACTCCTTTGTCAACTTTTTTTTCTCTTTATCTTCTGAAAAAATTTCTTCAAATTTTTTTCATAGTTTAAACTTTCAAATCGGAGCACAATCCTCGGCTTTTATAGTAAAAAAACTCCAGTTTCAAGGTATTTATCTATTATTTATTGTTTAGTTAATTTATTTTATTTTAAATTATTTATATTTTTTGTTAATTAGATGCAATTAAATTAAATTAGAATGAGATATTTATTTGATCAGTATTTATAAATTTTGTTAATTAGATGCAATTAATTAATGTGTAAGTGTTAATAAGTAATAAATTATAATAATTAAAAATAAATTGTAATAATCTGTAATAAATTGTAATAATTATCAATAATTAGTAATAATTAGCAATTAATAGGATTAATTAGTGTTGATTAAAATTAATTAGTGATAATTAGTATTAATTAGTAATATTGAGGATTAATTAGAAACAATTAGGATTAATTAGTATTAATTAAGATTAATTAGTAATAATTAGGATTAATTAGTAATAATTATGATTAATTAGTAATAAATTGTAATAATTAGTAATAAATTGTAATAATTAGTAATAAATTGTAATAATTAGTAATAAATTGTAATAATTAGTAATAAATTGTATTAATTAGTAATAATTAGAATTAATAAGTAATAATTAGTAATAATTAGTAATAATTAGGATTAATTAGTAATAAATTGTAATAATTAGTAATAAATTGTAATAATTAGTAATAAATTGTAATAATTAGTAATAAATTGTATTAATTAGTAATAATTAGAATTAATAAGTAATAATTAGTAATAATTAGGATTAATTAGTAATAAATTGTAATAATTAGTAATAAATTGTAATAATCAGTAATAAATTGTAATAATTTTAATAATTAGGATTAATTAGTAATAATTATGATTAATTACTAGTAATTAGTAATAATTAGTAATAATTAGTAATAATTGGGAATAATTAGTAATAATTAGTAATAATTGCTAATAATTAGGAATAATTAGTAATAATTAGGATTAATTAGTAATAATTAGGATTAATTAGTAATAATTAGGAATAATTAGGAATAATTAATAATAACTAAGATTAAATTCTTATAATTAGGATAAAATTGTAATTAGGATTAATTTGTAATAATTTGGATTAATTTGTAATAATTATGATTAATTAGTAATAATTTGGATTAATTAGTAATAATATTGATTAATTAGTAATAATTAGGATTAATTAGTAATAATTAGTATTAATTAGTAATAATTATTAATAATTAGGAATAATTGGTAATAATGAAGAATAATTAGTAATAATTTGGAATAATTAGTAATAATTATGGATAATTAGTAATAATTAGGGATAATTAGTAATAATTAGGAATAATTAGGAATAATTAGATATAAATATGAATAATTAGGAATAATTAGTGTTAATTAAGAATAATTAGTAATAATTAAGAACAATTAGGAATAATTAAAATTAATTAGGATTAATTTGGAATAATTAGGAATAATTAGGATTAATTAGAAATAATTAGGATTAATTAGGATTAACTCAGATTAATTAGGATTTAGTAGTAATAATTAGGATTAAGTAGGATTAAGTAGTAATAATTAGGATTAATTAGTAATAATTATAATTAACTAGTAATAATTAAAAATCATTAGGTTTAATTAGGAATAATTAAGAATAATTCAGTTTAATTAGGAATAATTAAGACTAATTTAAATTAATTGGGATTAATTAGGATTAATTAGGGTTAATTAGGATTAATTATGGTTAATTAGAATTAATTATGGTTAATTTTAATTAATTTGGGTGAATTAGAATTAATTAGGAATAATTAGGAATAATTATGATTAATTAGGGATAATTATGATTAATTAGGATTAAATAGGAATGAATTAGAGTACATTTTGATAAACTGGCACGATTTCTAGTGTATTGGTGGCATTCTTTTTGATCGACGCCTCAGCTCCTTGCAACTTTGTCCTATTAAAATCAGTATGAAAAATTTTCTCTAATGTACATCAGAAGACATTTTTCATAGTGATTTAAGTCAGAGAAAGTTACAAGGAGATGAGTCTTCGGACAAAAGAGGCTATTTTTCCTGATAACTCATCTCCTTGGAACTTCTCTGATTGGTTTCACTATGAAAAGTATGCTATGACATAAGAAAATGGATATTTATACATCGAAGTAGAGTTTTCATAATGATTTTAGTCGAAGCTAGTCGCAAGGGGATGAGTCTTCGGGAAAAAGAGTTTCTGCCAATCCATTTGAAATTGTACCGCCATTAATTAACAATAATTAGTAAAAAATACATGTAATTAATAGTAATTAGTTGTAATTAGTATATATTTTCATAAATGAATGTAGATTAGTATAAAAGATTAAAAGATATTATAAATAACTATAAAATGATAGAAATTAATATAAATTGAAAGAAAAGAGAATGTAATTATCTTCTATTTTTGAATAGTGTTTATCTTATATCTAATTATACAATATAACAAAGTATTTCATATTTTTTAGAAAAATATGGAACAAGGAAGTCGACAATAGTCGTTATTAGATGATCATGCTTGGATAAATCAGCACCAGAATCCAAATGATTCTAGTTTAGATCATGTATATATTGAGACTGTTCAAGATTATTTATCATTTTCATCATCAAAACCATTTTTTTTCAGAAGTTACAATTAATTATCCTTGTAAAAAATGTGCTCTGATTACATATAACACATTTGAAAATGTTGAAGGTCATTTATTTTATTTTATTTTCAATGAGATTACGTTTTTTAGTATCAACATGATGAATGCAGTTCTAGAAAAGATACTAATAATTTTATTATGGAGCTAACACGGTTTCAAAATTTAGTACACGATGTGGCAGGTTTGTCTTTTCAACAAACTGAAACTCAAGATGATATTGATTTAACTCTTGAGTTGGAACCATCTCATTTATATGATTTGTTGAGGTCCACTGAGGATGCCTTATATCCAGGTTTCAAGAAAATAAAGTTTAAATAATTTACTAAATTTATGTCTATTAAATCAGATATTTTAATGTCAAATAGTTGTTTTGATCAGATATTCTCATTGTTAAAAACACTAATAGCTGAAGTAAATGTGTTGCGTGCAAATTACTATGATAGAAAGAGGTTGGTTCTTAATCTTGGTCTTGGTTATCAGAAGATTCATCCATGTTCAAATGGTTATATCTTATATTATAGTGAAATGATTCATTGGATAGTTGTTCTATATGTGGACAATCCATGTATAAATAATCTCAAGCAGGGAATCATGGATTTATTCCTGTAAAACAATTGAGATATTTCCTACTCACACTTAGATTGCAATGTTTATTTATGTCTCAAAACACAACAACATTGATGCCATGGAACAAAACCAATATTTTAATCATTAAAAGCTTAAATCATCCCTCTAATAGTGATTCATGGAAACATTTTGACCAAGTTAATTTTTCTTTTGCTTTAAAAGACCAAAATGTGTGATTAAGTATTTCTACTAACGTTTTCTGTCTATTTGGTTCTTACGGTAGTCAGTATTCATGTTGGACCGTCTTTATAACTCTGTACAATTTACCTATATGGATGTTGATGAATGATCCATATATATTTTTGACCTTATCAATTATAGTTCATCCAAAAAATAATATTGATATTTATTTGTAACCATTGATTGGCTAGTTAAATTCATTATAGAGTTATGGTGCTAGTACATATGATGTTGCTGCGAAACAAAATATCGTACTAAAAGCTGCATTGATGTGGAAAATTAGTGACTTCCCAACATATGGAATGTTATATGGCTAGAGTACGCATGGTCCAAAATCATGTCCATATTGTATGAGAAAAAATAAATCATTTATGATCTTCAATGGCAAAAAAACTTGTTTTTTTGACTATCATCACAAAATTTTTCCAACTGATTATCCTTTTTGAAGAAACAAATATCATTTTAGAAAAGGAATAATTGAAAAAGATGGGCCTCCAAAAATTATCCTTGGTATAGATTTAAAATCAATTATCTTTTCATTACCTCCCATCAAATTTGGACAAACAATAAACCAACAGAAAATTGATGGGATTAGAAAAGTGAAAAATTGGATAAAATGAAGCATTTTTTGTGATTTTTTAGTCTGCCACATGTTGGATGTGATGCATATTGAGAAGAACTATTTTTATATTTTATTTCATATAGTTTTGGATACACTAGGTAAGACCAAATATAATGTAAATGCACGATTAGGTCTTGCCCAAATTTTCAAGCGACCAGAACATGGACTTTTTGAAAATGTCAGATCACAGAAGTTAATGAGTCCAAAAATAGATTATACACTGTCCAAAGATATTCATTTATTACTTTTTCAGTGAATTGCATATTTGAGACTTCCAGATGGTTATTCTTCCAATTTGGTCCATTGTGTTAGAAATAGTCATATTACCGGCTTGCAAAGTCATGACTGTCATGTTTTAATAAAAAAAAATCAACTAATTGGATTAAGAGGTTTTTTATATCCTATTATTAGTGATGCACTAATATACATGTCATATTTGTTTCAAGACATTTGTGCATCAACAACAGATTATGATACAGTAATAAAATTACAACAAGATGTCATTTTAATTTTATGTAAATAGTAAAAAAATATTATTTCCAGATTTTTTGACTCAATGGAACATTTGATATTACATTTTATACATGAAACAAAATGTGGAGGTCTGATAAAGTTTCTATGGATGTACTCATTTGAGAGATTCATGCATAAATTGAAGAAAAAATTATGTAACAAATCATTTGTTGAAGGCTCAATTATAGAAGCTTATTTACAAGAGGAAATTTCTTTTTTCTGCTCTCATTACTTTCAGTCTGAATATCCTTCAAAAAAACTACATGGGATGTAATGAGGGAAATGTTGATGATTAAATGAGCAATTAATTATCAGTTTTCAATCAAATCGAACTTGGATTTGGTGGAGTTCATGAACGATGGCTTTTAGATAATGAACATCATAGAGCTCATACATATATTCTGCTCAATTGTGAAGAAATAAAACCAGTTATACTGTAATTTCTCATATCACTTATTCTATAATTTTTTTAATAGTTCATTAATCTCTATTTATTTGTAAGTTATATGATAATCATATCAATAAAAAGTTTCCACAAATTACAGCTGTTTCTCTTAAAGAACTTCGTAAAAAAAATTCCCTATTGGTTTCAAAAACTAGTAACATAAATTATTTTTTATTTCACATAAATAATAAATTTAATACTATTTATAGTGACAATTGTTTTAAAAAAATTCATGTATCTCAACATTATGATAAAATTGATAATCAATTGTATGTATTGAGTAACCCACCATCCAAAATTGTAAAATCTTATAATGAAAATGTGGTAAATGGTTATCGATTTCATACACATACATATGGGGAATAAAAAAATTAATAGTTGTGTTTTCTTGAGAGGATCTCATCGTAGAGAAACTAATGTTTACTTTTATGGAATTCTAGAAGAAACCCTTAAACTATGTTATCTGGGACAACATTACATAAGGATGTTTAAATGTCAGTGTTTGGGTACTGAGAGAGGCTTGTGTGTTCATTTGATCCATGGAATCATTGATGTTAAATATAAAAATTTTCTTGTAGTAAATGAACCATTTTTATCATCTCATCAAGCACATAGAATTTATTATGCAAATTACTATGCTACTTCAAAAGAGTTGGGTGATTAGTGGAGCATAATAAAAATTAAATCTCAAGATAACCAATTTATTAAAAGTTAATGTGGTTCTGCTAAAGTGCAAAGAATTGAAATTTTTCAAGAAACTACTCTGAATCCATATTTTTCATGAAGAGACACTAATATCACTGATAACAACCCGTAGTTAAGGGTCGATGGTCACAATGATATTAATGATGTTAAAACTGAATTTGAAATGAAAATAGATGATGAAACTGAAACTAATATGGAAATTGATGATGCTGAGGATGAACATAAAGATATTGACATAGACAACTATGAATATGATGATGAATATGGACATTGACACACTTAAATTCTTGTTATAATCATATATAATATATATCTATATATAATAGTTGTTTTAAAATATTTTTTAACAATATTCATTTCATGTTTCAGATGGAAAAGGATATGTATCATCTATTGCAGGAGGATGATCTACCAATGGATGAGCAGGATGTCAAATCATCTAACCCTCAGACTGATGGAATTCCATGGGGAACTTAGAGGGGGCATGGTCTTTCCCAGCTACTGATTCCTAACCATATCCCTGGGCGATGCCCATGTCTTGGGTTTGATCCACTCATGTAGAGGTATGTTTACCTGTGTATTTTAGTTAATTTTTATTAATTTATTTATATTATAATTGTTTGATTAATTGTTATTTTTTTCAAAGCTTTATGCATATAACTATTTTATAGGGGAGTGATATATTGCGCAATTATTTTTCTAAAGCATGGGTTTCATGTGATCAGATTCCCATTGATGTTCAATAGCGCATGTTCGAGCATTGGCTTGTACGTAAATAAAAAACTTTTATTTGAAAAAAATTTAATTAATAACTTGATATTATAAATTATTTTTAGGTATTATTGTATCTCATTGATGATAGCATGTGTGAGGCTATCTGGAAGGCACCAGAGGGGGATATGTGTCTGCATTCCTCTCAGTTTTTTCACAATTTGAAAATAAAAACATTATAGAAAGCATGAGTGACAAAGTTTGATGAGACATGTTGCATCCACCGACCTGATTATATTTCATCTCAAGTTTGGTATGGATTATGTACAAACTAGTTGATTAGGTAATTTCATAGTAGATCATCAGTAGGTCGAAAAAATTAGGGGAGACAGGAGGTGACACATCGATATGGTAGTCATTCATTCAGTACGCATAGGGAGCATATGGTAAATACATTTTTTAAATATTTTATATAACTTTAAATTTAAAATTTTTATTTTATATTCATATAGGAACTCTCGGATCTTGATATTATGAAGTACAATATTTATAGGTGGATGTACAGTGATCCAGACACTGGAGAGATTAGAGGTTCTTTCCAGCGTCAGATTGTGGTCAGTATAATTTTTTATTGAGTTTTAAATTTATCTATAAATAATATTTTAACTATTTTAATTTTAAATTGTAATAGAAGTAGTCATATGTAGCCGTGACGTCAAAGAAACATAGATAGAGTTAGTCCGAGACCGATGGTCAGACCAGTGCCCCCCGATTTGATGAGGCAACATGGATGCAAGTGAGCGAGTATGCCTTCGAGAAAGGCTGAGTTATTGGTATCTGCTCTCAATTAACCCTTGGGGGTTTTATGGATCCTCTACAATATCGACGTCAGCTAGAGAGGATCCCATGGAGAGTTATCATCATCTCATTTATAGTATGAGAATCAGTTGTGAGCTCAGAGTGATCTTATAGGGACTATGCATATGGATTAAGAGGAGATGTGTCAGTGATAGCAGTAGCAGCAGGAAGAGTTCCTATGAGAGTAGCAACTATAGTGGTAGGGGATGTATGATGACTTGTGTCAATGGTTGCATCAGTAAGAGTAGAAGCAGATGGAGTACATGAAACACATGACTCGCAGTTTAAGGATGGTGTTCCCTCCACCATCTCCCCTAGCTCCTCTAGACGATCCTCCCCCTCAGTGATATATTTTTATTTTATAATGAAATATTTGAATGCAATTTTTTTATAATCTTAAATATTTAATGTTTTAAATAATTCATTTTTTATATTGTCTTGAATATTACAGTTTTTATTATTTAATTAATTATTTATTATATTTATTATATTCATTATTTTATTAATTAATATATTTTTATATTTTTGTGAATACCGAGGTTTTTATTATATTACTAATATTAATATTAATATTTCATTAACATTAATAATAATATTAATATATTATTTCATTATTTTAGAATTAATTTTATTTTATGAATATTAATACTATTATTTCATTTATGTTAATATTAAATTATTATTATTATTGTTAATATTATAATTTTATAAATGATTTTATTTTACTAATATTGATATTATGATTTCATTTATATTAATATTATATCTTTATTAATATTATTTTAGTTAATTTTTTTCAACTATTTGGGACACACCCATCACAAATATTAATTGTGACGGTCTGTCACAAAAGGTTTTTTTGTATTCTCTAGAGTATTTGTGACAGACCGTCATAAATACTAATTGTGATAGTCCCATGATTTTTTTATAAAAAAAATCAGGAAAACTATTTGCGATGGATGTTCATACCGTCACAATAAAGTTTTTTTTAAAAAAATTGAACACATTTGCGACAATGTCACTACTCATCGCAAATAATAAATTATTGCGACGGACTGTCGCAAAAGGTAATATTTGTGATGCCCTTTTTTGCAAGGGGTCATTTATGACAAGACCCTATAGTAAATGAGGATTTGCAACGAGATCCCATTCCAAATAACCCATTGAAAAAATCCTTTTTTCTAGTAGTGATTAATTAACATAACTTGGACAATAATTTTGTTTCTTTGAATAAGAAGAGGTGAGAAAAGAAATGGATATAATATATTCCATTAGAGACATAACACTCCATTATATACAAGATTATTGAGTAAACATGAATTTATTAATAAAATAAGTGAAGAGAAAGTACAAAAAGAAAATAAATTAAGAAATGAACATTGAAAAAATTACCTCAGGGATATCCCCTCCTTGAAAGACCCTTAAGGACATCAGATTTGGTCTTTTGGTGAGACTGACTAAACTTGGGCATGGGGAGAGTGAGGAGGAGTGGTTGATATTTCATGAGATTCTATTAGTTTTGGGTCAAAATATGGTGGTGTATAGGTGGTAATGATACTTGAGGAGAGGTGGGTTCAAGTGATTAATTTATTAATTATTTTATATTAAAATCCAAACACATTGAGGTGGCATTAAATTCCATGACTTTTTCTTGTAATTAAAGCAATATAGGCTGGTTAGGGTCGATCCAAACCTCACCCAACCATTAAATTTTGTAATTTTTAGGTATGTTAACCTTTTACCTTTTAACTTTAACCTTTGTCAAAATTTTACTTTTACTATATTAAATATTTTTTTACCATGGTAAATTTTTTATATCTAAAAATAAAATTGACCTTACAACCTAATTTGGGACTTATGACTCCAAATATGGAATTCATTTTACAAAATTCAATACAAATAATAGGGAAAATTATTTTTAAAATTAATTCCACAGACAAAACTAAAAAAATGGGTTTCTAAAGTGAAATGTTCAGATGTTCAAATGTTTTTATATCCAATTTCAATTTAAAATTAATTCCAATGACCACAATTTGATATAATTATAAAATCATAGTGTAATTATACTTTAAAACCGATTAAAATAAAAATATAACTGTATAAATAAACTATACAAAAAAATATTTTTGAATTAAAATACAATATTTTTCACAATTCATTAAAATATGAAAGTTATCATAAAAATACGTAAATTAATCTAAACTAAATTTTGACATCCCTATTTCAAAAAAATAATTTTATTTTGTCAAATATAACTTAAAAAATTTTCAAAAACTATATCTAAAATCATTTCGCCATCAAAAGGCAGAAAAAATGACTTTATTTTTTAAAAATAGCCATTTTAGTCATAAAATTGGATTTGTTCTTATATAATGTTTATAAAACACATAATATGAATTTTAAACATTATATTTAATATATTTAATATATATTTAATTAATAAAACAAAAAAAGTGATTTTATTACTTTATAAACTCACTTATTTTCATTTAAATAGTTTTTTAGAAAAATATTTCCTTTTATTTAAAAAGGATTTTATATTAATTTATAATTAATTGTGCACCAAATACTTAATTATAAATAAATTTAAACCATTTTTTCATAATTTATTTAATTATATTCATTCCCACTATTTCAAAGGCTAGCTTATAACGGTAAAATTTTTATAATAATACTTAGTTGTTCGTTTAAGATCGATATAGCGTATCTTTCATGCTATCGAACATGGTGTTTCTTTCTTAAAACTTGGGATGTTACACTTATCAACCCAAGGAAATTTAGGTTTAACCTATGAATTCTATGATTATAATATATTAAAGTCTTTTATGATGGTTCATAAATATTTTATGAATTTCTAGAAAATATCTTCTAGGAGTGTCAAACCCGGTTTAAAGTAAGACCAGTTATCGTGCACCAGATGACGAACAATGTAACACCCCAAGATTTTAAAAGAGGAACATACTGTTTGATATTGAATATTACATGAAATACCAATATTATAAGATAATGTAAAACATTGATATTTTAATATAGTTATTTATATCCCTATCCTCTTCCATTAAATGGGAAATTAAACTATTGATCATGTATATGGTGGACTACTTCCTTGCAACCCGATATAACTCATTTTCCATCACCGCCATTAAAGAGTGGATATAATGATATAATTAACACATGTATATTATATTTATTATATTATTATACTTATTTAATTATAATATCACATATAACTTTTTTACTTTCCATTCTCTTTAAAATATGATAACGTCGCTCATGTGTACAGTGGACTACCACCTTGCGAATTGATATGATTCATTTTTCACTTATGATATACATGGAAAGTAATGAGGATAAATTTAATGAATATATGTGATATATATAACATGATATTTATTTTTAATAGTTAATATATCTCTCAATTCCTTACCCTTTCCCTCGTTAATGGAATGACATTGTTGCTCATGCGTACGTACAACCTACCGTCTCCACGAAGCAATGCGATTCATTTTTCATTTCCAACCATGAAGAATGATTCTAAAAATGTATATAATGAGTAAATATAATATTTATAAAATTAACATAATTATTTATATTATTGATATATATCCTATACATAATAATTAAAACTTTAATGACATTACACACATGAGAAAACAAAGCAATTAACACCCTAAATAATGAAAATAATGAAATATTATTAACAAATGGGTGGTAAAATGCTATAATAGGATCATATATTATATTAAAAATATGAATATTGTTATGTTAAAAATTATTAAAATTATTAAAACCATTATACAGGATTTTAAAACACATTCAACCAAAAGGAAGTGTGAGGTAATAGACTTCATCTCAATTTCCCTCTATTGAGGCATATTCTGATGTTATACACCTAAATTATGTTATATGGTGTATATATTATCCATTTTTATGAAATATCATGAATAATTCATATTTAATGTTAATTTATGTCCAAATTTTAATTATTTAATCCAATGGTATTTAAATTGAAAATTACCAAAGTGGTAAAGAATCTCATAACTCAATTTCTTTTCATTGGGTTACATTACTTCATCTTTGTATATGACATTCTAAGATTATGTGTTTAATGAATTATAATTATATTATGTTTTATTTACACTTATTTTATGTGGATTTATATTTTATACACATAATTCATCCATTAATTAATCCTTACTACAACTATATGATCATTATAAGGGATTTCATCTCAATTTCCATTTCTTTGAGAAATCTTTGTTAATATACACATATTCACTTTTATGTGGTGTATATAATTCCCATATTATTTATTTAACATAAATTACTATTTATTAATTATTATTAATGTTTTTTATAAATTTTGTTATTCAAGGGGTTACAATTTAAAAGTTACCAAATACGTAAAAAATTATTGCACAATCTCACTTTCTTTTGTGATTGTTTAATTTCTCTTGGAATAATCACTTTATTGTGATAATTTTTCATTATAAACTAAATTTATATTAAATATTTATATTATTTTATTAAGTATATTTTTATTTTCTAAACAGTATACCACTTCTAAATAGAGTGTTTATTTTGAAGTTTATTTGATTAACTGGGGAAATATTGATAAATCTACATTCTTTACCCAATAAAAATATTTTTTATAAGGAATATTGTTCATGAATTAAATATATAATTTGATATATGAGGAATGAATTAGACATGAATATATAGTTGGGGTCTTAGTTATTGATATCCCCCCGATGCATCAGTAGTCTTTTGAGATGAATGACTTAACTGAACTTAGTAAAATGGGTATTTGGTGTATAACTACCCATCATTTTTAAACTATCTTATGAAAGGTATTGAAAGTATAGGTATCATGTTTCCTGAGATCATAATGTCCTATAATTTAGTATTTCATTAATTAATAATTCATTTATTATAATCTGTGATATATTTTACAATGATATTATCTTTGGATGCATTTCATTTTCAGCTTATTGATTAAATGGATTATAATTTTAGTTTTTTACCTCACCATATTGATTATGTCTTATCTAATCATGATATTCAATTTATATTTTAAATGGAATTTTTGATCAAATATTTACCTTTCTGTATATATTATTTTTAACACCCCAAGTTTCCACGGTACGTTTCCCTTCGAATAATGAAATGGCGTGCATTGTACGCAACTTCGAGATTCTAACACACCACAACCAATCAAACTAGCCGTTATGAATAGTAATACCTACTTTTTGAAATTTTATAAATTCTATCTCTCAAAATGGACTTCATTTTTGGATTCGGAATATCGAATTTATCCTAGGGTGAAATTTTGGTACTTTTCAGATAACTTTCATATTTTGATGAATAGTGAAAATTACTAAATTTTAATTAAAAACAACTTTTTTAATAAAAATAATTAATAGTGATAAATTATGAATTTGAGTGGTTTTAAAGTATATTTAGAATATATTTTTACCATGTAATACAATGTGGGTCATTGAACATAATTTCACATTTAAACCAGACATAAATAGTTGTCAATCTTTTGATATATATTGTTCCTTAAAAACACGCTATTTGTTGTGATAGCGGGAATTAATTATCAAATTAATTAATGCAACTTATATGTTTAGAATTTTGTAAAATAGACATAATTTTTGAATTTGGAATATCAATTATAGCTTAGGGTGAAATTTTGGCGTTGTTCTGAAAAACTTCAATTTTTGATGAATAGTGAAACTACTAAGTGGTAGTTAAAAAACTGATTTTTTCATAAAACTTAATTTTACCGCTTCTGTGAATGGAATTTCACAAATCTGAGAGACACGGTTAATATCAAGAAGTAAAATGTGGTTCAATGAGATGAAAATAATTTTTGGTGAATAGTAACTTTTTACTATTATTTACCACGGTTAAAAGTAAATAGGGTAATTAAGGGTAAAAATGATATTAATATTACCCTAACACATGTCCTAATTCTATTGGACAAGTTTATCTCGACCAAAAACAATCTTAGGAATAAAATATTATCATTTAGGTCCACTTGGATTAGATTAGGACATTTATTATTATTTAATTCAAAGAAGAGTTAAAAGAGTTAAAATCAAAGTTTATTTACTAAAACATTTTTAATATAGGGTTATAAATAAGATAAATTCGATTGTAAATATTAATTAGAAAGATAATAAGGTTTCCTACATAATGATATTTTATTTATAATTTTTAAACATTAAATAAGTTAATATATTTAAGACACAATGATGATGCAGTAATTACCATAATAGTGAACAATTAGAATAATTGATATTATAAATACCAAAATAAATATAATTTGAGACTTTTATTGAATTAAACTAATTTTCAAGGTTAATATGACATATTAGTATGGATGTAATTAACGTTTTTAGAAGTAAACATTCTGTTATGTGTTTCAAAAAAATCAATCATTGAATAGTGTCAAAATTGACATAAAAGTGTTTTTAAAACAAATATTATATTATTAATTGATATTAAATTCCTAAAAATATAAGGTTCGGCCAAGAGACTTATATCATGATAGGTTCATCATTAATGGACCAATTGGGGGTCTCTTGGATGTATATGGTAAGTTTATTAACCATATAATATAAAAATACAAAGAGACATTGTAAAAGTGAAACTAATTAACTTAGAGTTAATACTTAAAGATAAGGTTAATATAATGAACCAAACCTGTCTAAATTCTATTGGCTGAACGGTTTTCGACATATCCCCACCTTAGCCTTTTAATAATCAACTTTGGATCCATTAGAAACCAAATATTAATTTATTATAAATTAATATTTCTAGCTTTTCCAAAAGGTGCCCCTCACCCCTCTTATAAAAGGGCACTCCTCCTTCTCATTTCTTCACACCTTCAAAGCCTTTTGGTTCGGCCAAACCCTGCCCAAATACTCTCTCAACTTCCCTCACTACAGCCTAGAGGCCTTAGTTTTATCAGAAATCCAACCTAAGGAGCCCTTTTGATCAAATCAAAAGGAAGAAGCCGAAGAAGAGGTAATGTTTTCACCACCCCTTCTCAAGTTCCTTTCTTCTTCCACTTATTCTTTCTTTATTATTACCATTATAAAATAATAACTCCAGTATCCTATATATAATGTGATGTTATTATAAATATGGTACAACCATATTCATTATTCTATCCATCCTTTGAATAACATGTCACCATACGTGCGTACGTACGGCTTACCGTCTCCACGTCGTGGTGTAATTGTTATTCAATATATTATTATTTGAATGGGTATAATAATGATGTGTAACTCAGGTAAATAATAAATATAACATGATAATGATTATGTATATATGATATAACATCCAATTATATATTATTTTAACATCAAAAGAATGATATTGTCGCTCGTGTGTACGTACGGACTACCGTCTCCACGAACGCGATGAGATTCATTCTCCATCATATCCATGAAAGTATAATTATAATTTGATGATTTAAAAATAGTATCTAAGGACTTGATATCATTCTGTATATGAATAATATACATTCCATTAATAAATAATATGGATCACATAACAAAGAATATAAAGTAAAATGAACCTGTTAACACCAGAAATGACGATAATTCTAAGATATTATTAACAAATCAATGTTAAAAGATCATATATGATATCATATTAAAGTAAATTATTCTTGTATAATTAAATAACAATTATTTCACCATTATACAGGAGGTTAACCTACCGTCGACCAAGGAAAAAGTACAAAGTAAGGGATTTTCTTATCTCACTTTCAATTCCGTGAGATTTCCATTGTTCGCCACTACATTATTGAAAGTGGTGTATTGTGTACTGGAATTTGATATATATTATCATGATTATCTTTATATTCATGTTATTCTGTAAATCATTTGGTGGTTATTAACTTTTGGCCATACGACTCAGTTGATTAACGTGGAAAGGGGTTTCTTATCTCACTTTTAATTTCGTGAGAATTCCATTGTTCACCACTTAATTATTGCATGTGGTGTATGTGTACTACCCATAATTGTATTCATTGTGTATTATACTTTAATTTATGGGTATTTAAATAATCATTGTATGATCCTTCTTTCATGGGTGTATGTTTCATAAGTTACCAAATCGATAAGGGAATTTGAAATTTCAATTTCCATTTATTCGGCTTTACGCAAACTCCATTGATTATTTTACCCCAAGATTATGTATGGAATCACTATTCATTTGATTATGTCATAATTTCCACTCCCCTTCCTGTGGATATACTTTTGATACAAATAATCACTCCATGGATAATTCTCAAGTCATTGATATGAATTTGATAAGAGTAATTTTAACTCATTCACCATTTGTTGAGTTAAACATCGAATTCGTTGGTGTTGATTTTACAAGAATATGTGTGAATATCCTTTGATTGTTTTACACTGAATATCAAATCATATTTAGTGTATTTATATTTTTCACACATAACTATGTCGTTGATTTATCCTTAACCTAAGGATACGGCCTTTATGAGAGATTTCATCTCATTTTACATTCCATTGAGACTTCTTCGTTGTTATACACCAAATCACTTTTATATGGTGTATATAATGTACTTTGACATAGTATATCATGAATTACTTTATTCTCATGATATTACAATGTTTTTATTACCTCAATTATTTCTATTAAAGTGTCTCTCTTTTGGTTAGAATCTCTAACTAAAATACCTTTTTTAAATGTTTTAAAGACTTATTTATCTAAATCTTGCTCATTAATGACCATGTTTTAAAAATGGTTTTAAGGATTTATTTATATGGATATTAAAGTTTAGAAATTAAAACTCCTTTTAAAAAGTTTCAAAGTGGTATCGGACACTTTGATTCAAAAATCTATTTTTAAATGGATTCTTGACAAATAGTGTGACTTTTAATGATTTCAAGAAAAGGGGGATATTTCTCTCAAATAGTTTTGATGATTATTTTCATCTATGTCAGCATCCTTCATTATTCTTGATTGAGGTAAATGTGATACAATACAATCTTCCATATTGTATCGAATGAGTTTTGTTTGACTATGGATGTGCTACTTTTATACCATTCATGGTTTATGGAGTATTGACATTTCGTATTCTAGTTTTAATATGAATGTTTATGTTATGTTTAAACCTTTTCATATGGGAATGAATTGGACTTAGTAAGTGACGGGTGGAGCCCGCTATAGCTCCTCGATGCATCGGTAGGTCTCATGAGACAAACTAGTGTCTTGGCACAAGGCCTTGGAAAAATATTATTTGTAGTCTTGGCACGAGGCCTTGGCTATGTGGTTATGATAGTCTGGCATTATGCATCCCATCATTATGAAAGTGGTTATTGATATTGCATGTGATCATTCAACTAGTAGAATATCCATGTGAGTAAGTAAATGACATTATTTCATTTTACCTTTGCCATTTTATGCTAAAGTTCATGTTTAAAAGGCATTTGTTTTAGTTATAAATTGCCTTAAGTGTTTATGCTTATCTATGAAAGCTTCTGCTATAATGTTATCCTCACTGAGCACCTGAGCTCACCCCTTTAAATGTTTTATTTTCCCAGGATTATGAAGAAGTAATTTATGAATGACCTACAGGGATAGTATGAGGGGATATGAAGACAAGATGTTGTTGTAGTTTTTTTACCTTATGATGTAATATAAGGCTTATGAATATATCTAGTGTTTCCAAGACTACTAAACTAATCGGCCTTTCGAGACTTGATCCTTTGTGATCATGCCAATGTTATGTAATAATGCACCGACTCTGGGTATTTAGGGTTGGGGCGTTATAGTTGGTATCAGAGGATGTTTAGTACAAACCTTGGAAGCTAGATTTAGATAAACTCTGATTAGAGCATGTAGACCTAAGATGAACTTTGAGGTTTAGTATAGAAAAACTTCCTAGAATTTTGGTATTGTTGAGATTTTGTGAGTTTTCTGAGCAATACATCCCTGTCTAGATACGAGCAGGTAGAGGCGGCTCTGGAACAGATGTACCGAGGGGTAAAACCCGAAAACACCGCTTTGAGCTAGACTCGAACGGGAACTTGTGCACGACAACGGGCCTTGCTGCACTCTTGGTTACGAAACTCCCAGGGGATATGCTTATGATAATTTACATTTTCTTTACAAACCGATTTAATTAATATATATATAAGATGAGAGTAAATGACCTTGGTTAATCCTAATATGTTTCAAATTGAGAATATGGTGACTTTTTAATCTCTAAATGATTTTACGGCTACTGTTACTCACACAATGCTTTCTGGTTTTAGTCAATGGCTGGATTCCAAGGACGTCATAGTGACTTTGAGAATGATGTACAAGGTGGGAACGGTGGTGGTAATGAGCAACAAAATGGAATGTTGATAGGCGTAAAAGATATCGTCTTTATGCCAAATCAGTTTTCCAAAAATATGATCAACAACATATATATTAACCAACTCCCAGACTCAACAAGGAAGAGAAAGGTGATGAATGATAAGAGCTCCAGCAATGGAGACCATGGAGAAAAGAACCCTCAATTTTCATCATGCAGGAAATGTGGAAGGAGACACCCAGGAAAGTGTCTCAATGGGACAACGAAATGCTTTACGTGCGGGAAGGAAGGACATAAAGTGAAGAATTGCCGAAGAAAAATGAATAGTACTATGGAAAAAGATAAAAATGGTCCCAAGAGTCCATTTACAGTCATTTTCCGTAAATGTAGGGGACCTGGCCATTACCCAAGTGAATGTCCTATTCTATAGGATATTTTCTTGGTCAAAGAAGAAGCTATGTGGAAATAAATGGTTGTAGAAATGTTTAAAAAGTATTAGCACTCCTTGTTGATGGGTTTACTTTGGAATAATTTTCTATTGTATTTGTAACCCCGTAGTTTTCCATGTGAGAATGATATTTGAGGAAGAATTATCTCTTATCTTGTGGATATTGGTATAAATAACCATTTGGTTTTATATGATCATTGGGGTTTGAGAGAATTATAAGTTATTATAATTTGGGATGAAAATGCAAGGTATGATAAAACATTTGTGGTTAAATTATGTTATTTTCAGGAATTTATCTCATTTTGGTAATATTATAAAATATAGTTTTTGAAAAAGGACAACACGTAGACCGTGTGACAACCCATCGCATCGGACAAAGATGTGGGAATCGAACCCACAACCAAAGTGCGATTGGGATTTATCGCCTACCACTGGACTATGTGAAGTCCCGGGTTAGTGTGACTATTTTTTTTAGTTAAATGATTTTATTGATCAATAATACGTTGATTTGGGTTCTTATGTCTTATCAAATGAATACCCTTAGTATAGGAAAATGATTTGGTGATTAAGTGATAAATGTTTTTTTGGAAGATGTTCACTTTGTTGGGAACACTATATGTCCAAGGAAAATAGAATACTATGGGATGTCATTAGAGGAGTAATGGTGGATTTTTATCTATGTTTTTATTGTGGATTTATAATGATTTGGGTTATTTATTGAAATTATTAGGTTAATTACTTTTAATTATGTGACTTTAGGAGTAATTAATGTCATTTGGAGATACAATTTAACATGGAAGACTATATTCTTAAAAAGTTTTGGTTTTCAATATTAGTTTTGATTATATTAAAGGATTCTAAGGACAATTGATTATTGAATGGTATTTATTTAACTTTGGGGTATTGTTGGTTTAGTTTTGGAAATTAAGATTAGTGTTTATTTCTCTCAAAAGACAATGTAAATATATAGTTCATCCTGCATGGATCATGTGATTCTATAGAAGTTTATTCTAGCCCTTCCAGTGTGACCAAGTCTTCTTGAACACTCATCTTTTAAAAAAAATGAGTTAGTGGTGGAAATTTATTAAAGAATGAAACTCTAATTAAAAGTAAGTATATATCTTTATATTCTTAGTCAATATCATAAATGAATTCATCATCCTTATGTAATGAAACTTAAAAAAAAAAATGTTGTCTGTTTACTTTCCTACTAGGAGACTAATGGTCATTTGTCCCAACACAAGTTTGTGGTTTTCTTATTGTTAACTTTCTCCTGATCGTGATTTCTATCCCTCTCCATCAGAACTTGACACTTAGTTTGTCATCCATATCCATGTTTTCCTACATGGAATCCGAGTATGGGTTATCTTGGTTGACCATTATACCTCTCTTTCTTTCTTTTAAAGTGATAGTTTTATTGACTCTTTTCTGATGTGGGACTTTCCATTATATTCCCAAGCACAATTTTAAAAATTGTGAGGACGCAATTTATTGAAGTAGAGGAGAATGTAACACCCCAAGTTTCCACGGTACGTTTCCCTTCAAATAATGCAATGGTGTGCATTGTACGCAACTTCGAGATTCTAACACACCACAACCAATCAAACTAGCCGTTATAAATAGTAATACCTACTTTTTGAAATTTTATAAATTCTATATCTCAAAATGGACTTCATTTTTGGATTCAGAATATCAAATTTATCCTAGGGTGAAATTTTGGTACTTTTCAGATAACTTTCATATTTTGATGAATAGTGAAAATTACTAAATTTTAATTAAAAAAACTTTTTTAATAAAAATAATTAATAGTGATAAATTATGAATTTGAGTGGTTTTAAAGTATATTTAGAATATATTTTTACCATGAAATACAATGTGGGTCATTGAACATAATTTCACATTTAAACCAGACATAAACAGTTGTCAATCTTTTGATATATATTGTTCCTTAAAAACACGCTATTTGTTGTGACAGCGGGAATTAATTATAAAATTAATTAATGAAACTTATATGTTTAGAATTTTGTAAAATAGACATCATTTTTGAATTTGGAATATCAATTATAGCTTAGGGTGAAATTTTGGCATTGTTCTGAAAAACATCAATTTTTGATGAATAGTGAAACTACTAAGTGGTAGTTAAAAAACTGAATTTTTCATAAAACTTAATTTTACAGCTTCTGTGAATGGAATTTCAAAAATCCGAGAAACAAGGTTAATATCAAGAAGTAAAATGTGGTTCAATGAGATGAAAATAATTTTTGGTGAATAGTAACTTTTTACTTTTATTTACCTCGGTTAAAAGTAAATAGGGTAATTAAGGGTAAAAATGATTTTAATATTACCCTAACACATGTCCTAATTCTATTGGACAAGTGTATCTCGACCAAAAACAACCTTAGGAATAAAATATTATCATTTAGGTCCACTTGGATTAGATTAGGACATTTATTATTATTTAATTCAAAGAAGAGTTAAAAGAGTTAAAATCAAAGTTTATTTACTAAAACATTTTTAATATAGGATTATACATAAGATAAATTCGATTGTAAATATTAATTAGAAATTTAATAAGGTTTCCTACATAATGATATTTTATTTATAATTTGTAAACATTAAATAAGTTAATATATTTATGACACAATGATGATGTAGTAATTACCATAATAGTGAACAATTAGAATAATTGATATTATAAATACCCAAATAAAGATAATTTGAGACTTTTATTGAATTTCACTAATTTTAAACGATAATATGACATATTAGGATTTATTTAATTAACTTGTTTCGAAGTAATCATTATGTTATCTGTTTCACAAAAATCAACCATTGAATAGTGTCAAAATTGACATAAAAGAGTTTTTAAAACAAATATTATATTATTAATTGATATTAAATTCTTAAAAATCTAAGGTTAGGCCAAGAGACTTATATCATGATAGTTTCATCATTAATGGACCAATTGGGGGTCTCTTGGATGTATATGGTAAGTTTATTAACTATATAATATAAAAATACAAAGAGACATTGTAAAAGTGAAACTAATTAACTTAGAGTTAATACTTAAAGATAAGGTTAATATAATGACCCAAACCTGTCTAAATTCTATTGGCTGAATTTTTTTCGACCTATACCCACCTTAGACTTTTAATAATCAACTTTTTATCCATTAGAAACCGAATATTAATTTATTATAAATTAATATTTCTAGCTTTTCCAAAGGTTCCCCTCACCCCTCTTATAAAAGGGCACTCCTCCTTCTCATTTATTCACAACTTCAAAGCCTTTTGGTTCGGCCAAACCCTACCCAAATACTCTCTCAACTTCCCTCACTACAACCTAGAGGCCTTATTTTGATCATAAATCCAACCTAAGGAGCCCTTTTGATCAAATCAAAAGGAAGAAGCCGAAGAAGAGGTAATGTTTTCACCACCCCTTTTCAAGTTCCTTTCTTCTTCCACTTCTTCTTTCTTTGTTATTACCATTATAAAATCATAACTCCAGTATCCTATATATACTGTGATGTTATTATA
Source organism: Viscum album (assembly GCA_963277665.1). Taxonomy (NCBI): domain Eukaryota; kingdom Viridiplantae; phylum Streptophyta; class Magnoliopsida; order Santalales; family Viscaceae; genus Viscum; species Viscum album. The sequence goes on along the minus strand of OY728125.1, from coordinate 1,831,725,956 downwards.
AATATGGTACAACCATATTAATTATTCTATCCATCCTTTGAATAACATGTCACCATACGTGCGTACGTACGACTTACCGTCTCCACGTCGTGGTGTAATTGTTATTCAATATATTATTATTTGATTGGGTATAATAATGATGTGTAACTCATGTAAATAATAAATATAACATGATAATGATTCTGTATATATGATATACCATCCAATTATATATTATTTTAATATCAAAAGAATGATATTGTCGCTCGTGCGTACGTACGGACTACCGTCTCCACAAACGCGATGAGATTCATTCTCCATCATATCCATGCAAGTATAATTATAATTTGATGATTTAAAAATAGTATCTAAGGACTTGATATCATTCTGGATATTAATAATATACATTCCACTAATAAATAATATGGATCACATAACAAAGAATATAAAGTAAAATGAACCCGTTAACACCTGAAATGACGATAATTCTAAGATATTATTAACAAATCAATGTTAAAAGATCATATATGATATCATATTAAAGTAAATTATTCTTGTATAATTCAATAACAATTATTTCACCATTATACAGGAGGTTAACCTACCTTCGACCAAGGAAAAAGTACAAAGTAAGGGATTTTCTTATCTCACTTTCAATTCCGTGAGATTTCCATTGTTCGCCACTAAATTATTGAAAGTGGTGTATTGTGTACTGCCATTTGATATATATTATCATGATTCCCTTTATATTCATGTTATTCTGTAAATCATTTGGTGGTTATTAACTTTTGTCCATACGACTCAGTTGATTAACGTGGAAAGGGGTTTCTTATCTCACTTTTAATTTCGTGAGAATTCCATTGTTCACCACTTAATTATTGCATGTGGTGTATGTGTACTAACCATAATTGTATTAATTGTGTATTATACTTTCATTTATGGGTATTTACATCATCATTGTATGATCCTTTTTTCATGGGTGTATGTTTCATAAGTTACCAAATTGATAAGGGAATTTGAAATTTCAATTTCCATTTATTCGGCTTTACACAAACTCCATTGATTATTTTACCCCAAGATTATGTGTGGAATCACTATTCATTTGATTATGTCATAATTTCCACTCCCCTTCCTGTGGATATACTTTTGATACACATAATCACTCCATGGATAATTCTCAAGTCATTGATATGAATTTGATAAGAGTAATTTTAACTCATTCACCATTTGTTGAGTTAAACATCCAATTCGTTGGTGTTGTTTTTACAAAAATATGTGTGAATATCCTTTGATTGTTTTACACTGAATATCCAATCATATTTAGTGTATTTATATTTTTCACACATAACTATGTCGTTTATTTATCCTTAACCTAAGGATACGGCCTTTATGAGAGATTTCATCTCAATTTACATTCCATTGAGACTTCTTCGTTGTTATACACCAAATCACTTTTATATGGTGTATATAATGTACTTTGACATAGTATATCATGAATTCCTTTATTATCATGATATTACAATGTTTTTATTACCTCAATTATTTCTATTCAAGTGTCTCTCTTTTGGTTAGAATCTCTAACTAAAATACCTTTTTTAAATGTTTTAAAGACTTATTCATCTAAATCTTGCTCATTAATGACCATGTTTTAAAAATGGTTTTAAGGATTTATTTATATGGATATTAAAGTTTATAAATTAAAACTCCTTTTAAAAAGTTTCAAAGTGGTATGGGACACTTTGATTCAAAAATCTATTTTTAAATGGCTTCTTGAAAAATAGTGTGACTTTTAATGATTTCAAGAAAAGGGGGATATTTCTCTCAAATAGTTTTGATGATTATTTTCATCTATGTCAACATCCTTCATTATTCTTGATTGAGGTAAATGTGATACAATACAATCTTCCATATTGTATCGAATGAGTTTTGTTTGACTGTGGATGTACTACTTTTATACCATTCATGGTTTATGGAGTATTGACATTTCATATTCTAGTTTTAATATGAATGTTTATGTTATGTTTAAACCTTTTCATATGGGAATGCATTAGACTTAGTAAGTGACGGGTGGAGCCCGCTATAGCTCCTCGATGCATCGGTAGGTCTCATGAGACAAACTAGTGTCTTGACACAAGGCCTTGGCAAAATCTTATTTGTAGTCTTGGCACGAGGCCTTGGCTATGTGGTTATAATAGTCTGGCATTATGCATCCCATCATTATGAATGTGGTTATTGATATTGCATGTGATCATTCGACTAGTAGAATATCCATGTGAGTAAGTAAATGCCATTATTTAATTTTACCTTTTCCATTTTATGCTAAAGTTCATGTTTAAAAGGCTTTTGTTTTAGTTATAAATTGACTTAAGTTTTTATGCTTATCTATGAAAGATTCTTCTATAATGTTATCCTTACTGAGCACCTGAGCTCACCCCTTTAAATGTTTTATTTTCCCAGGATTGTGAAGAAGTAATTTATGAATGACTTGCAGGGATAGTATGAGGGGATATGAAGACAAGATGTTGTTGTAGTTTTTTTACCTTATGATGTAATATAAGGCTTATGAATATATCTAGTGTTTCCAAGACTACTAAACTAATCGGTCTTTAGAGACTTGATCCTTTGTGATCATGCCAATGTTATGTAATAATGCACCGACTCTGGGTATTTAGGGTCGGGGCGTTACATTATTCCTTTTTAATCATTATTTATTTACTCATGATAGCTTCTGTTATATGTAACCCTTACAAAACATTTCAGCTCACCCTTATTTTTTCCATTCCCAGGAATCCAGGAAGTGTATTATGAATGATAAGAAATTATATTATATAGAGAATTATGATATTCTAAAAAACATATGCTATAATTTTTATATTCAAATGTAATATGAGAATCTTTATTTATCTAGTGTACCAACAGTTCAAAATTATACCGTCCTTTGGGATTTCTCTTCTTGTATCTTATACCAATGTAATAAAATAACAACTAACTTTGAGATATTAGTCTTAGAGTCTCTGCAATATATAATTCACCCTTTTAAGAGATATTACCCTTAGGTACAACTATATTATAACCACATTCACTCGTATTATCCAGAAAGGGATATAGTTGATTGGAAAACACTAACTATAAACTTCACCAAAATTCCAAGATATTTTTCTATACGTAGAATTATTCTTAAATTATCCTTATACTTATACCTAGATTTGTTTATCATCCTATTTTTCAAAGGATAACTAAACACTTGTTCTGATACCAAATATAATGACCCATGATTTTTACACATATTATTAAATAATTTTTAACATAAATATCCATTAATTGCAACCCAAAGATTGTGAGGCCTATTATATTTGAGAGAATAAGTTCATAATACATAAAAGTGATACTAAAAATAAAACATTTTTTATTCACTATAATAAGCTCCTAAATCCTTTAGATCTCTTAAATTTCATGGGATAACCCAGGGAAAGTATAGACAAAAGGGTTTAGATAGAAATTCTAGTAAGGGAATAAATCTGATAAAGAAGCATAAAATATGTGTCAAAGGTATAACATCAAATCATAAAACAGAAAAAACATGAGAAATCACATGAAAATATAACGTAAAGTATATGGTATCATAAAATCATGGAATCATAGAAAATTTGGTAGTAATATAAAACCTGACATAAACATAATTCAAGGAAAATTGTCCAGACAACTTCACATGGTGTACAGAGCCCCATAATATACTTGGTTCACTCCCTAATATCATACATGATGTCTCAAGAGACTAAACAAATTTCTAATGCATTAAAATGAAATTTATAAATGAACATAAGGCATGTATTACCCATCAAAGGAAGGAAAAGTGAGAAAGGTATATATGTAATACATACTAAATTTAGAATCATTATATAATAATAAATGTTATTTTCATTGGTAAATGTAATTACTATAGAAAGATAATTTAAAACATTCTTGAGGAAAATTCCCTTTATACCTTGAAAAACACTTTTAAAAACTATAAATTTCCAAAATATTAGGAATTTTTTCCAGTATAATCTCATTACCTTAATTCATGTATTTCTTATATCTAGTGATAAGTTCTCCCACGGTGAGAGAGTTCCTTTCTAGGTTATCCTAGGGTTTGAGAGTTCTTGGGAGATCTGTAGCATTGAGATGTGTTAGCAGTGCTGTTTCTCAGAGATCAGTGTCTACAAAAGTTCTCTCAGATACCCCCTGGTTTCTCCTCCCCATCTTCTTTAATTTTTTTCAACAACACTTCCAATTTCTTCGCTACGGTGCCCTTCCATGATCGTGGCCCTCCTCTACACTCAGTTGTCCCTGATCTACATATTACAGTCCTAATATGTGGCTTGAGCCTTCTTTTTTTTAGACCTTTGGTTCTAATAATGGCCTCTAATCAATAATGTGTGGATTCTTGTCAATGGATTGAAGTTATCATTCTTCTACTTGCGGCCCCTGAGTTGTAGATCTTGGTTTTCTAACCTACTTATGGGGAATCCTGATACATGATGGTGGTTTCTATTGACTATCTGATAGTTTTTTGGATTCCAATCCTATTTTGATGTACAATCCTTATTTCTTGGGAAAGTCTTGATTGCAAAGGGTTTGGTTCGCATATGGACACTCATGTAGGTCTTGGTTGTGAAGGTTTTTGTTGTGGACATCATAGCCAAAAATTTATTGGTTCATGTAGTGCTTTCTTTCAAAGGTTTCCCAAGTGTAGAGGATACTTGGCTACAGAGGTTTTCATCATGGAGGTATTTTCCATGTAGGTATTGGTTCGCGGAGGTGTGTTCCACATAGGATACTTGGCATGGAGTTTTCTATTATTTTTTTTTCTTTGGTGGTTCGCAAAGGTGTGGCCTAAGTCCATCTCATGAAGGCATCTCCTCATAGAATCGTAAAGGCTTGGTTTATTAAGGATTGTTATAGTAGCAGGAACTAGTTTTCTTGGGTCTCTCTATGTTCATGTTATTAGAGATCTGGTAGCCAACAATATAATGGAGAACGATCTTGTTGATATATGGACAAATATATCGCTTACAGACAAAGAGAAAGAAACAATTATTACCAATAACAAATATTATACCTTCCTAGAATGACTCATGTCCCTATTAATAATTGATAAATCTATATCTGTAAGATCCTTCAACCTGGGTGCACTAAATAATACGCTACAGTTGATATGGGGGTTTGAGGATGGAATTTCAATAAGGGAATTTAGATTTGGACGTCTAATATTTGAATTCTTCAACATGAAGGATAAATAAAGAGTTATCCAGGGGAGGTTGTGGTCATTTGATAACCATATTTTGATGATGGAAGACTTGAATAATGGTGAAGATTTACTCAAAGTCAAATTTTCTAAGTCCCCTTTTGGCTGCAATTAACTAGTATTCCCTTCAAGGTAAGATCATAACAGGTGATGTAAAAACTTAGAAATCATATCGGCCAGTTCATGGAATGGGACTGATCGGACCCCATCCATTGGGGACCTTCAGTAAGGATTGGAGTGATGGTTGAGGTTGGAAAACCTCTCATATGGGGTACCTTCTTGACTCTTGTTGAAGTGAAATACTGGATATCCTTTGAATATTAAAAGCTACCAAACTTCTATTTTTTTGTGGTTGACCCAAACATTCTGAAAATGATCGTGTTGAAAAGGTGAAATAAAATAAAGGTAACATGGTGATGTAGTATGGTCCATGGTTATGTGCAAAAAATATGAGAATATATTTCATCCCTGAATCAGAAAAGAAACATGATAGATAAAGACTCAACAAGGCTCTCCATGCATAGAAGACTCTCATGAATAGTAAAATCATCTTTGTTGGACCTCCTCTCACTCAGGAAAAATTATGTAACATGGTGTATTCGTGTGGTTCTACGAATCTTTTAACTAATTCCCCATCGGAGGAACCCAAAAATACTAATAATCATTAAAGGTCACCATCAATCATAATGATCATATCAACAGGATCATGTCCTCTAACCTCTAAGGATTATCCTCACCCTCCATCCAGCCCTAAACACATCTGATCAGAACCCATGGACAACATTAACACCACTAGGGGTTTTCATACCTTGCAAGCTATCCAATCAAGTGAGGCTATACTTCCCACCACTACACATGCACCTAAAATTCCATGTATGTGTAAGAAGAAGGAAAGAGGAGATTATGGATTTGAAATGGGATCATCGGAAACAAGTGTTTCAAAAAGATATCTAGAGGCACCATTATAAAATGAAACATACCCTAAAATGTGGATAGTTACTAATGATGGAACCCATCTCGAACTACAAGAGGCAGAGGCTAGAGTAAACCAGCCCCTCCTACCATAATGATTATACTATGTTGGAACTATCGTGGGTTTGGAAACCCACAAATTGTTTGGATGATCCAACTCTATTGCACTAAAATTTACCTTGATATATTTTTCTAGTCCATAACCATGTTGAAAAATAAGGACAACACTGGCATTGTGCACAAAAGTGGATTTTATGGTTTCTTCCCAATAACCTTCCAAGGCCACTCAGGGGGGATGTGTCTTTTATAAAAGGGAAAAATTAATGTTAGAATAATATCTTACACTTCGAATCATGTGGCTGCATCGATTCATGATGGCTCTTATCCACCATTGACATTTTTGGGTTTTTACAGATGGCCATCTCAAAATGAGAAATAGAAATCATGGGAACTTCTCTACTCACTACGACAAAGACTACCTAGTCATGTCCTTTTTGTTGGTGATTTAAATGAGATTATGTCTCAGAATGAAAAAATAGGGGGAGTTCTTCGGTCCTCAACTATAATTTATGGCTTTGGGGATGCAATTTCTAGGAAGATCTGTCTGACCTTGTTTTTATAGGTTGCCCCTTCACCAGGTTTTGAGGGAATTCAAAAAGCTCACACATTACTGAGCATCTGGATGGATTTTTAGGATTTGTGGAATGGACTAACATCTTCATAATGTTTCATATCTCTAACCTATCATCAAATTAGTTATATCACTACCCTATTTTCATTTATTTCTTTCCTAGAGGTCATATTCAAAGATATGTGAAACCTTTCATATTTGAAAGCTTCTAGAAAAAAGATCCTGAATGTGAAGAAATTTTCCACTCATGTTGTATGGGTGGAAATTCAAACATATATCCAAACCTTCAATAGATGTCTTATAAGTTGATATTTTTGAATACTATGAAATGTTTTCAATATGACAGGCACTATGAATCAATTAAGATATAGTTAAATTCCCTTTTTGATTGACCACTGACTGATGCTATTCTTTCCAGAATTTATTTTATCCAAGGTGAATTGGATGTGGTGCTTCGTATTAAAGAGAGATTTTGGGCTATGTGTGTGTGAGAAGGTCACATTAAAGAAGGAGAAGCCAAAACACATTACTTTCATTAGAAGGCCTCCACCAGGTGCAAAAAAAACACTATTTATTTCATCTCTTATACTAATTGAAGAACTACATTAAATGTTGAAGGAATCCATGATATTATTTCCTTCTATTTTTAGTAGCTTTATACTGCAGGGGACTCTACTATATCATCTGAGGTGGAAGCATGTATCAAATCGGTGATCACTGTTGTGTTGAAATAACACCTCAAAAAATATATTTATGTTGATGATATCTTACCGGATATGAAGAATATCCATTCCACAAAATCCTAGGGCTCAATGGCTTCCATGCTCTCTTCTTCAAGAAATACTAGCACATTATTGGCCCTAAAATTTCTACCCTTATGAAAGATATTTGGGGAGGGAAAATCAATCTGTTATCTCTCAATGAGACCACTTTAATCCTTATTCGAAGGAAAAAGAAACCCCTCTTGGCTTCAGACTTCAGGCCAATCATCTTAAGAAATGTATCCTATGAATTTTTTTCAAATATTTTAGTCAACCATCTGCGCATGTGGCTACCTTCCATTATCTTAGAAAATCAAAGTTCTTTTGTTGCAAAAGGGATCATCACAGATAATTCTATTATGGCCCATGAGGTTTTTCAGACAATGATCCTAGAAATTGGATACAACTAAGTCATATGATTGAGCGGAATGTCATTTCCTCTGGTTTGTTATGACTAGAATGGGTTTTTTTTCAAAATGGTCTAAAATGATCATGAACTATGTTTCATCTATTTCTTTTAGGATCAAAATTAATGGTGGTATCTCAAAAAGGTTTTCGCCCACCCGAGGCCTCTTCCAGGGTGACCCTCTTTCCCCCCTTCTCTTCATTATGGTGGTTGATGTTTTCTCCAACCTCAATTCTATTGCAGCCTCCTCCAACTCGATTCATAGGGCAAAGGTGTTCCAGATTAGCCTTCCTTTTTCTCATCTATCTTTTCTGGATAAATGCATTCTATTTCAATATCTACACATGATTAATTCCATTCCATATGAAATTTGATCCACCTTTATGGGAGGGATTCTAGATAGAAAATTAATCAGGCCAAATAAGAAATCTCCTTCAACTCAGTGGTGCCACTGAATAAGAGATCAAAGTTATGTATCAATGCAGGAATTTAGATGGTTAAAAAAACATAGTAAATACCTTGGGCTCCCCATGATGGAAGTCCAGTAAAAAAATAAATATTCTCATCCAATGTGGATAGAATTAAGAAAAAATCAGGGTTGGTCCTTGATGAGAATATCTAAAGCGGGAAAAGAAACCCTCATCAAGGCTGCTCTTCAGTCTATCCCAAGATACATCATGTCACTGTTCAAGCTTCTTGGTGTGATTGATAACTATATTCACTCCCATATTGACAATTTCTTGTGGGGCCATTGTAACAGTAGGAATAAAATTCATTAAATCACATGGAAGAAACTATACGCCCCTAAGGTGTGTGGTCATATGGTCTTTTGGGACATCGATGTGTTCAATGAAATGTTGTTATCCAAGCAGGGATAGAGCCTTCTAAATAATCCCTCATATCTTTACATGCATATTCTCCATGAAAAATATTTTCCTCAATCTAACTTTAATAACTCCTTTCTGGTCCCCCACCCTATCTTTCTAAAGAGAATTATTTAGGGTTCAAGAAATTTACCTAACAAAGGAATTGTCTAGAAGATTTGGAATAGAAGAAAATTCAACTTTTCAAAGGACCATTGGTTGATTGAAAAATATTTCATGATGGAAAATTCCCCAATATTTCCTTGTTCTGAAGAGGAAATAGTTCATTTCCATTTCAATGATAATGGATATGTGTGGTGTTTGGATAAAATTAACTCTTGGTTTAATGAACGGGATAGAGGGATTATTCTTAGAATTCCCTGGATGATAGATGCTGGATAGGACTGTCTTTTTAGGAGAAATGATATTTCAGGTTTCTACTTAGTGAAATCAGGTTACAGAATTTCTCTTGATGCTCACATTGATGCTAGTGAGGGGAGATGTAAAATTATTTGGCACCTGGATGTCCCTCCAAAGATCTGCTACTTTTAGTTGTAGATTTGTTCGAGTGTCCTTCCCTCCTAGAACATTATATCCTGCAGTCATGTTACTGACATCCAAGTTTTCCCCCTTTTATTAGGTGACAAAGAATCCCCTTTGTATGATATCATTCATTGTGTAGGGGTCAGGGAGGTTTGGAAGGCTTGGGGATCTTTCTCGGATCATTTTTTAGATGCGACGTCAGATTTCCCTTCACTATTGACGATATGGTCATCCATGTTAACTTCTGAAAAGGTAGCCTCAGTGTGTATTTTGGCTTAGATTTTATGGGTTAGAAAGAATAATTTCATCTTTAACCACACCTCTAAACCATGAAGTTTTTGTATTGAATGTGAAATTTCCTGGATTGATGGGTGGAATAGGGACCCTGACAAAATGTGTTCGCAAACTCTCGATCGACTGAAGTTATATGGCATCCCCCTCCAGAAGGGATTATTAAGATCAATGTCGATGTTTCTTTACCTAAAAGTGGATTTATTGTAATTTTATTGATAGTCTATGAACATAGTGGAAAGCTCATTGCTGCAAAATAGGATTCGATCCTCACTTACTGGGAGCCAGCTATTATTGAAGCCCATACTATCCTCGTTGGGCTGACCTTTGTGAAAGAGTATGGATGAGATGTTATTCATATTGAATTTTCATGCCTCAAAATCATTAATTACATCAATAAAAATGATTTTGGCTTCCAATATTATGTATTCCTTATTAAGAAAATCATATCTCTTAGTCGAAGCTTTGCAGTTTTCTCTTTCTATTTCATCAAAAGGGAGGGAAACAAAGCAGCTTATCATTTGGATTCTCATCGTACATATGAAGAAACTCACCTATGGATTGATTATTTCCATTTTTGGATGTTATACCTTATTACTTTTTGTATTCTTGATTAATATAATTTTATTGGTTTGCAAAAAAAAATATTTCTTATATATATTTTTGTTTCCCTCATTATTTGAGTGTGCTTTGGTCTTTCTAGGGACCGATATCATTTTCTGAGGAAAATGACCTAAATTTTGGGGATGTGTGTCTATTAAAATTAATGCAGTCTGGGTATAAATGTGTAAAAGGATTAATAGGATGTCATTTGGGGTCTGGGTTAACCTGAGAGATTTTTCTAAATGTTTACAAAAAAATATTCCTACTGGAAATTTTCACATCATGAACCAGTTGCATGATTTGAAAGAATTGCTGGGCCAATTCCAAGAATTGGTAAAAGATGTGAAAAAATTACACACCATGAAACTGGTTCACACCATGTAATGTTCAATTAGTGTTTTTTAACCGAGGTGAATCCTTTTTTACTATTTATGAATTTCATGGATTTTACATCGTGAATTTGTGATTTGCATCATGATATGTGTGTGACCTATAGGTTTTTATGAACTGCATATATGATTCTTTTTCATTCGATGTGTGGGCTCCTATCTCGAAACCTAGGAGCTTGCCCAAGAAATTTTGGGGATCTATGATCCTTCTAGATCATTTAATTCAATAATTTATCTTAATTGTGGTTATGCTACATCTATATGGGTGAGTGATATTTCTACTTATTCATTTTCATTTGTTATTACAGTGTCATTGTACTATATTTTTAGATCTTTTGGCCTTGTGGTGATGATTTTTCTTGATACTTTCTAGATCCATTGTGTGATCTTCTCTAAAGGTTTACCTTTGTGTTGGGTATCGTGCAACATGCGATTTCTATGATGTACATGTTTTTTATCTTCTCCATCAACTATTTTTCTTGTTGAATTGATTCTAAGATATAATTATTGATTCTTGGGAATTTTTTCTTCTTTGCATTCTTCCATATTGGTGGATCCAATTATATGAGTGCATGAATCGAGATTGAGGAAGGTGATTCTGTATCTATCCTGTGTTGGATGAATTATATTAATCTAGTTTTAATAAATGGTTTTATAAATGAATTGGTATTATTTTTGTGTGTGTGGAAATGGGTTTTGAAGAAAATATTATTTTAACCTAGTTTTAATCAAAGTATACGGTATTTTCAAATCATTATTAAATGGATTTGTGAAATGGTTTTCAAATCATAGATTTTATTAAATGGTTTGGAAGATGTGACACATGGGAAGCCTTGGGTACTTAAGAGTACAGTGTAGTAGTAGGCCTCATCCATTAATATTTTCTAGGGGTTCACTCATGGGGTGTCCCTCTACTCCCTAGGCCTTTTGTTCTGGGGACAGATTAGAACTGTTGGGAGGTTTACTTGTTAGGGTGTTACTCTGTTCTCTATATTCGATGCATATATCTAGAGACTTGATGCATGTGATTGTCTATGCTTGGGGTAGGAGTGTTCTTGATAGACTGGCCTATAGTGATCCATGGTGTGATTTAACTATTGTTTGGTTTGTAATACATTGGATTTGACATGATATGTGATGCATGATTTGACTACTTTGACTTATGTGATATTATTTGAAACTATTTTACTTGGATTATTTGGAAATTTGGAGGGGGTGTATTTAAAATTGTTTTGATATAAAAATTATTTAACTGGTTATCATGCCTTGTTTTCTTTAAAGTTGAACATGTTTGGATTGTTGTACAAATTCTAGTAATGTAACCCCTAGGTGGGATCCTACTGATCCTATTTAGATCACACCCAATGCACCCCTTTAGTGGTGAGTATACCTTGTTATGTCATTTGATACAAGTAAAGGCAACGTGCCGTAGTGAGGAAGTGAGGTTTCTATCATCTTTGACTGGGTAGCTCATCATGAGATGGTGAGTGTTTTCCCATGCTATCACATGGAGTAGCAATTTTGGGTTTTAGTATTCCATTATTTTTGGACTTTTGACTTGGATATTGTTTAGCTACTTTTGAGTTGTATCACTTCTGTTGTTTCAATTTTTCAATGACGTATATTTCTTGTTTTACTCATTCATTGTTTCTTCCTTCCATATATATATATATGTCATGTTTTATACTTCATAGGTAGGTTTTGGTGAGTATCTGGACATCTCTTTCCTTAAGACCGAAGTTACCATGGGATGTTGGGATGTATGTCTCCTATTTTTGATTTCTTGATCTCTATTTTTTTTTCTCTTATGGTTTTCCATATTGAACTGAGATTATCCTCTTGTATGATCATTTATTCTATTTCAGGGTGTAGTGGTATGCCTCTGAGATGTCTTTCCTGAATTCCTTAAGAGGGGGCATCGAGTGCTTCTTAAGGGAATATTCCTCTTTATTAGAATCATATCAAGGCTATCATGAAATCAATTTGTGTTGTATACAAAAATTTACAACAATTCCATAAAAAGTCTTTGAGGTATAGCTAGGAGACAGAGTAGAAAGGGACTGATCATGGGAATTATCATATGAGAAACCAGTGTCTTTTAAGGGAATGAGTGATCCCTAAAAGGTGGAGGACTGGTTGGACATGATTTATCAAATATTTTAATTCCTAGACATAGCTAATAATATCATGGTAAAGTGCGTTGGATTCAAACTTGAGGGTCATAGTAAGCGATGGTGGGATTCTATGGTATAGAAAGATAGACATGTGGGCTTCGACTGGAAGGGTTTTAAGACCGACTTGTTTTATTAGTTTTTTTTAGATTCAGTGATGATGGGGAATTATCTAGAGTTCCTCTTGATGAAATAGGGAGAGTGTTAAGTGTCGGTGTACACCAATCGGTTTGCAAAGTGGGTACATTTTTCTGTGTAGGTAGAAAAGAATGATTAGACGAAGGCATAAAAGTAACAGTAGGGTTTTTGAATGGATATCAGATAACATGTATTTATGCTGAATATTTCTACCTTTGTGGAGATTGTAGTTAGGGAAATTATGTGTAAGAGATGGATATGGTATGAAATATTGGTTTTTATACCCCTTGTATTCTTCCAAGTGGAAACTTTAGTGGCACAAAATGGAATAATAGTAAGTGGAAAGATCATCAAAGGAGTGGTTGGGTGGTTCTTAGTAGAGGCCCTCCTTTATACCTTTAGTTATAACCAATAGTGTTCCCTTGAATTTCTATCAATGTGGAAAGGCAAGGCACACCCAGTGTTCTTGTTTCAAAATTATGAAAATGTGTAATAGTTGTGGACACTATTTTCATCTAGAGAATTTCGGTCAGGCCATTTCTAAGCCTCAATATGGTCAATGATTGTTAGATCCAAAGGCTATTTTGGTGTAGTCATATGCTTCAAAATATATAGGGATCATTCCACATGCCTTAGGGGTGAAAAATATTCACACAGTGGATGAGTTTTTGGAAGTGGTAGATGTGGGTCCAATAATAGTGAGAGGTACCATCTTTACTGCTTCTTCAGTAATGATTGATTTATTGGATTGGGGTTTGAGATTTTTTCATATATGAACTTACTTCCCAAAGACTTTGTGTTTCTTGTCTTCTATTATAGTAGAGCCTGATGATGTTTATTTTATGGGTAGTCTTGCCTTGGTTTTCAAGGATTTTCCTAATGTTTTCTTAGATAATTTTTTTAATCTTACACTAATGATAAAGGTAGAGTTTATGATTTATCTGGTTCAAGACTTGCAACCAATATTGATACCCACTTATTTTATTCCACCATAAAATCTGAAATAGCTCAAGATTTAGTTGGATGATATGATGATGAAATGTTTTTTCACCCTAGTGTTTCACTTAGGGAAACCCCAATGCACTTTTCCAAGAAGGATGAATGTTAATTTCTATTGTGTGTGGACTATATAATTTTTAATTATGTAATAGTTAAGAATAATTATTATTTTCCCCATGTGGATGATTTTTTTTTCCAGTTAAAGTGGAAAGGTGATTTTTTAAGATTGATATTTGGTCAGGTTATCATCAGCTCAGAGTTCGGAAGTTTGATATACCAAATATAAATTTTAGAAGCAATATTGGCTATTACAAATAACTTTTGATTTTTTTTGGTCTAACTAACACTCCTATAGTTTTTATGGATTTTATGAATAAGATATTTCATGATTATCATGAAACTTTTATGGTAGTGTTCATGGATGATATTTTGGTTTATTTGATATCTGAGCACAAGCATAGGCACTATTTGAGTTTGGTTATAGAAATACTGAGGAGTATCTATTTGTATGGAATGATTTTAAAATTTAGTTTCTATATCCATTAAGTCAAGTTATTGGGGAACATTATTTCTATTCATGACTTATTAATTGATCCTAAGATGGTGAAGATTGCATTTTTGAGAGAAGATCCATGAAACGACTTTGATATTTAGAGATTCCTTGGTATTACCGGATACTATCAGCGATTCATCAAGGATTTATAAAATTTGGTGTCACCCTTAACTTCAATAACCAATAAAGGGGTGAAATTAATATGGGAGGTAAAATTTCAGTCTTCATTCAATGAGTTAAAATGGATTCAGACATTGGTTTGTATTTTGATCTTACCTAATCCCCATAAAGGGTATGTGGTTTTCATTGATTCTTATGGTGCTAGTTTGGGTTGTGTGCTTATGCGGGATGATTATGGTGTCCCTCATTTTATCATATTAGATATAGATACTCGGTTTAAATCATGGTTTGATAAGGGTTTACCGAAGGAAGTAGGTTTATAGGTGCATCTGAGTAAAGAATAACTCCCTCAGATCGATGTGCAGTCTGAGAATATGATATGGATGATAGAGGACACACTCTTAGCATACATCATTGATTTTTGAGGTTCTTCATAAAAACACCAACCACTCATTTATTTTTCCTACTATAATATCTTTCAAACAACAACTCATATGGATATCTATGAGACCCAATATGGTAGACCATTTCATTCACCCGTGTGCTAGTTAGAGGCATTGGAGATAGCGATACAAGGACCTCATCTCATTTAGGACACTACAAAACATTTGTAGCTTATTCATAACTGTATTACTATGACTTATTCTAGACATAAGTCCTATAGAGATCATTATTGATGGCCTCTCAGGTTCAAGGTGTGACATCGAGTCTTCCTATGAGTTTATCATAAATTGGGTCATAGATGTATTTGGAGACATGGAAAGTTATCTTCTCATTATGTCAGGCCTTTAGAGATCTCTAAGAGAGTCATGCCTGTAGACTATCAATTGGATTTACCTCAGAGGTGTCATTCCATGCATGAAGTCTTATATGTATTTGAACTTCATCATTATTATCTTGACCTACTTCATTCAATTGATCTATAGGATATTGAGATTGAGGTAGATGTGTCCTTTGGGGATAATTATGTACATATCATTTATTAGAGAATGAAGGATCTAGGATGTTGGTTAGTTCCTCTAGTGTTGGTGTTATGGAAGCACGACTGTGTATATAATGAGACCTTTGAGTGAGAGGCTGAAATATGTGTTCAGTGGCTATAAATTTTCTCAAACGATGTTTTACCACCCTCTGAACGGAAACTCCAAGACAATTTGTTTTAAGGTGGTGTGGTTACAACATCCGGATATTTTAAAATAGATGAGGATACATAATTTACTCTTAAAAAACACCCATTTTATGATTGTAATGTGATTAAGAAGATAAGGAGTTATTCAGAAGAATTCATGACTTCTTCAGAGCTCAAAGATTAAAATTTTGGAAAGGCAGTGTGAGATGCACATTAGCACATAGTGATAACTATGTGCCTCAAACATATAGGTGATTCAATAAAATACAGAGGGGATTGCGTTTAGTTTTAACTGTGCACCTCAAGTCTCATGACTGTGTGGGGTTCTCTAGTGGGTTGGAAGGGGTAACATTGTTTTCGAAAACCATTTTCCCAGGGTCACATGCTTAGTGACACTTAACCAGTGGTGTCACATAGTTTAGGGGCACGTTTTGGAAAACTGTGCAGCTAAACCATGAACCAATTAAAAATGTGTTTAAAGATGATATTTCCCTACCTTCATTTATGTTTTATATACTTTATTTTCTCCTAATTTGTGTTAATCACCTCCCCAATAATGGGAGCTCTTCTTATTCCTCCAACTTAGGCTTTTATTAGGGTTCTTTATCCCATATCTTATTCCTTAACCATCAGTTGTGTTGGATATACAATTTTAATTGCCTCATTCCTCTTACTTCCTTTATCAGTTTATCTCATCCTCTTTGGTGATATTTTTGTGTAAACTAAT
The DNA here is from genome assembly GCA_963277665.1 of Viscum album. Taxonomy (NCBI): domain Eukaryota; kingdom Viridiplantae; phylum Streptophyta; class Magnoliopsida; order Santalales; family Viscaceae; genus Viscum; species Viscum album. Next base: position 1,831,709,394 of record OY728125.1, on the reverse strand, counting down.
ATTCCATATTTTAATGGAATTAGTTTTTTTTATTTCCCCCATTCCACTTATAATGTGAGGCCGATAAGGGATGAGGGTTCTTCAACCAAACCAAGGTAGTTGATCTAGTTATTTTTCACTAAAGTCTTATTACTTTATATGGAGCATTGTGACACATGTTGGAACCTTCAAAATACACCTCTTAAATGTATAATTAAATAAATAAAATGATTTTTTCATTCTTAGTGTAGTCCTAGTAACCCATGAATTGACATTGGAGGATTACCACCTTGTTGTAATCCACCCCTAAGGGTGTTCCTTAAAGGCCTAAGAGACTCATGCATTGTAATTAAATTGAACCACAAATTGTGGTGTGTTGAATTTCACCTTATGAATGTAATGTATTTATAATTGAATGAAAGGAAGATGGTAAGACATGTGCATAAACCCTTTATCTTTTTGTTTTAACTTGAATTAATTGTTTTAAATGAATTGGACCACGTGACTAAAACATATTGTTTGATTGGTATGAATTATGATCATTCCTTTACACCATGTTGAGGGTGATACAAGGTCCTAATTAAGGATTCTATGGATAGTCCCATTGATCTTAACAACTAGAAATTGTATTTGAATTGAAACACGTCAAGGGTGATACATGGTTTCTTCTATAGAATACCTTGTATGGGTTCACTAGGATGATTCCTTTACATTACCCTTGAGTGATACATGGTTCCTTAGTGGAAGACCTTGGATGGGCATGGTGGAAAATATTTTTACACTATGCCAAAAGCGATACCTGGTTACCTATGTGCCATACCATGGATGGGATCAAAGGGTTTTACCTATATACTCTATAAAGAGTGATACTTGAATTTCTTATATGGGATTCCTTGGGTAGACTCATATGGTGATGGGTTTTAGAATGTTCCTAGAGTGATACTTGGGTTCCTTTTTAAAAAACACCTTGGATGATCCCAAGATGCCAATTAATTAAAACTAAGGATGTTTTTGCCAATCCAAAGAACATGCTTAGGTTCAGTACGATATTTATACTTGAATTTTATGATGTCTTAGTAATATCTCCATGCTCACATGCCACGAGAGTAATGAAATGCCTTATAAGTATGTATGGATGCCTTAGGCTTATGCATCGGGTCCAGAATATTACTATGTATCTATATATATATAAATGATCATATATGTCTATATATATTTGAAGAACATATATATATATACATACCTTTATATATATATAAATATACATGTAGGGTGGCATCTAGTTAGAGTCATTCGTCTTAGACTAAAACCGGTAGTGTCGATTGGGTATCCACTGAGGAATATCATCTGATGTGATTTATTTATTTACCATATTACATTTATTATCACCTACACACTAATCATTGTTTATGCATAGACTGGAAAGTCCTATAATTATTTGGGGGTGGCCTACTAATTATATCTCACACCCTGTTTGGGCTTCCATTTGGTACCCAAACAGGCCTTATGGATACAAGAAGGGTTAAAGGGAAGAATTCAACTTTAGATGTCTGACTTCCTTTCCTAAGATGGAATATGGGAGCATAGAACCGAGCCTATTCTCATGATACTAGTAAAGATATATTTTGGTATTTTGGTATTTTTATAGCATGATTTATATGCATGTACCCTATATCTCATGTACTTCCCCTTTTGTATAGCATGATGACATGATTATCATTTTGGATATGATAATGAATCATCTTCCACCTATTTATTTTATCAGCATGGTTTATTATTCCACTATGGGTTATTTATTAGTATTTCCACTACTCATATTTATTGTATATAATTGTGTTACACTATAATAATGAGGTTATAGTCTCCCCATTATACCACTATTGAATCTCACTACTAGTTAGCAGCCTCTAGTGCATGGTAAGTCACACTTGAGGTCATGTGGTCAATCGAGTTTGGTTACTTATGAGTGAACAGGGTCTGGGACACTATAATGCTAAAAAACCATTTATTTTGTTCTATTACATAATTTTTAGGTTTTAAATTAATATGTAAGAATATATGAACATTAATTATAAATTCGAGTCATTTTCAGATTTAAATTGATTCATCATTTTTATCATTATTTCCCATACTCAAGTATATTTATTTTTACTTTGTATATTATGTTCTAAAAATTTATCAATCAATCATTTATTTATTTATCTATTATTTTAGTTGTATGTTACTTGATTTAATCTTTATATTTCTTTACTATTAATTTTATCACAGACATATTTAATGTAATTTTATAATGAATTTAAAATTGTCCAAAGATAAATCAACTGGGCTGTGGAAGTTTCATATCTATCATGCCCTACAACAATGATAAATCATAAGTTAGGATACACCATTGCTGAATGAAAACATATATCGTAGGAAGTGAAAATTTTATATCACTATCTAAAATGTAATTAAAGGTGAACGACAATATTATATTTTTGGTTGCGGTACATATCGGCCAGTATGACTACCTAATTTCAACTAGCGTGATTGATGGAAAAAAGGGGATTGGCATGTCCCACATTATAAAAGATATATATTGGTGAATATGAATAGTTCCCTCCTTATTATATCACCATATCATCATGTATCCATGATACTCTATTTTGGGGTGGGATCTACATTTCCAAGAAACACATTTTGATGGAATTGATACCCTATAATAAATATGACATGATGAGGTGACCCAAAATCAATGGAAAATTAATGTCGCCGCCTACGACACACCCATATTATAACATGTGAGTTCTATGTAGGCATAATTATCCTTATCCATGTTAAAGATGAATTTGAGGACATTAAATACTACACCCCCTAATCAAATGATGTTAATCCCTCAGAAATGATCCATCATTATGTATCATATGTAAATATTATCTTATATGAAATAGTCATATTTTGGTATTTAATGAATTACAGAAAAAATCATGTCATCCATAAACACCATTTCATTACATGGTCTACCATCACATCCAATATATTTATAGAATGAAGAAGAAGGGCTGAGAAGTTGGAAGAGTTCCATTGAGATCATCTCATGTCCACATGGAGGACATGAATAATGTGAAATGTTACTCATGTATGTACTATCATAAAATTGGGAAATGAGACCACCATATCTACACATGGAATGAGATGAGCGTGGGTTCATAAAAATCTATTAATCTAGAAGGAAAGGTTAGTGGTTCTTATGTGGAGTTTAAACGAGATGCCAATATACATGTGTGAATATCATGTATACCAGGAGCTCACGTGAATTATTTAGAAGCTGTATAAAGAGGAAAGAGTTTAAAATGACGAAAAATTTGGTTTACCCAGAGAACCAGAGCAGAATAACTTGAGTAGGGAGTTAATACAATACCATAGAAGACTTATAGGGTTTCGTTCAAGGCTACGGGAGAGAATCAATAGATGAGAGATCATTGATCGTTAACTTGCATTCTTAATTTCCATATTTGATCATCATGTTTGTCCCATGATACATTAAATTCTTTGAATATGGGAATTGATTTAGAATTTGACTTTTTTTAAAATATTATAGTTATTCAATCGATAATTAAAATAAATTAATTTATAAAAATTTCATATTTTCATAGAGTTGTGAGAGGATGGAGACCTGAAAATAGTAGGGGGAGCAGTGGACCCAAAAGTCGGAGTCAAAATTAACTTATAAATTGTAACTCCATTAAACTGAATTGGAGGGTGGGACAGGCCTTGGTAGTAGTGAATCAAAATGGAAATCCAAGGAGAACCCAATAACAAGATGTAAAGAAAATTCTCAAAATGAAAATTAATTTAATGTAGATTGATCCATTAGACCATGTATTAGATATTAAACTGATAAGAATAGACACTACCCTAGATATGAGCTAAAATATCAAGAAAGATATGAGTTTAATGGTTACTCGATCTCACTTTTTATAGTATCGGGTCAACTCAATCTAGCTTTCCTGATGTAGGATAGTCAGATACAACCCCTCTTCCCACTCTGGTTATAAAATAATAAAACAAAAAACAAAACAAATGACATGTATATTGTTCCACGTCACTAAATTCAATGGCGTAGATGGATATGCCCTGCAACTTTCCCTTTACCACCTCACTTGACCAGAATTACCCTCTCTTCTACCCTCATCACCTGCCTATATCACTGAAATTTATCAGGGTTAGAATTCCATTTTTTTTCTATATTTTGGGCATTTTTATTTTCATCCAGTATTTTTATAGGGTAAGGGTTTTGATTTTATAAACGATATGTGATAAGAATAATTTTTGAAATTATCCACACAATACATGAGTACATAGTCCAAATATAAATAGAAACTGATAATGATGAAATAAAACATGAATTGTTGGGGGAGATTCTTGGTCTTAGGAAAAAATCAATTGTGAAACAATTTGTGAGAAACCAGATGAAATATTAAAATGATATAAAGTATATTAAATAAATCATCTTGTGGGATTTTTAATGATGAAGAACCCTTCAGTGGGTAGGATTAATAAACTATAGGGGAATTCCAAAATATTCACTATGAATTAGAGATTAAAAAATCCAAGTAAAGAAAAAACTTGAATTAGACATTAGAGCATATAAAAAACTTTTTGAAAACCATGACTGATATACCATTTCCTTCTCTATGAAAATAATATTACTGATTCCATAATCAAAGGATCCATCTGTGAAAAAAAATCACCGTTATATTGAGAAAACACCACTACCATAGGGATCAAATCCAAGTGTGCATTATCTTCACATAGTCTTGTGACACCTTAATGATTTTCTATATCTCTCATGATCTCAAAATCATTATGTACCACTGATCATCAACCAAGATGTTCTTCTTGATCACTACAATCAAGAAGACTCTTGATACATGGCCTCGATCATTGATCACATCATTCATGCTTCACACTTTCTCAATGTTGATGCACTGCACATGCTACTGAAAACTTGGTATCCCATCCCATCATAGATCTATAATTGATTCCTCATTCAATATTGATAATGACCCACATGGAAAATTTAAAATGAAGAGGCCCCTTTCCTCTTGATCTTGGTGAAATGTATATTGGCCAGTTCTCTCCCCATTCTCCACAAGTTGATTCCCCTTTTAAATCCTTCACTATTTCCTTTTTCAAATAAAGATAAGATATATAATATTATATATTAAATTTCCAAATCACAATGTATTCACCATGTGAAGAATAAATTACTTATCCCATCTAAATAGATATAAAATATATATCTCCCCATGAGCAACACATGCAGCCTCATCTGTGTGATAAGATAAAATATATCTCAAGTTTAAAAACTATCTTATCTGAAATTTGGAAATTCACATGGGATGAATCCTATAAATCATACCCTTTATATTATCAATAAATATACCATCCAAAAGACTCAGTTTTACTGAAAAAATGTTGGCATCTCACTTACCATCAAAATATACAGAAAAACGACGACACCCTTTTGAAGCTCTGACAAAAACCTGACTGCTCCCCATATAAAAAGAATTCAAACATTGAAGTCTTTTCCATATTTAAATATACATTTTCCTATCAAAAAAGACCAAAACCAGAAATATCTGGCTTCCCCATAACTGTGATCACCACAAAATCTGAAACACCCTTCTCAACCTTTTTTTTTCCAAACCCTATTTTGCCTCATGTGCCATGAATCTTTTTGAAAACATCCAAAGTTATAATGTTAAATTGAAAGACTAAACCATCACCATTTATACCAATTTTTGGAGGATATTCGTATTCTCAAGAGAAAAAATTCTTAGAAAACAATTTATGAGAAACCCGTTGAAATATGGAAGTGATATAAAGTAGAATAAATAAATTTGCATGCATGATTTTTAATATGGAAAATTCCCAAAATATTCACTATGAATCAGAGAGTATATAATATATGTAATTACCAAACATGAATTAAAAATGAGAGCATAGAAAAACCTATGTAAAAACTACAATATGATACACCTCCACCTTCTCTCTAAAAATAATCTCACCAGTCCATGCTCGAAAGATCCATCTGTGTCAAAATATCACCCTTGTGTTGATGAAACTCCACTACTATGATTATCAAATCTGATAATACATTATCCTCACACATTATTGTGACACCCAAATGATTTATCTCCATATTATGATATCTTCATCATGATGTATCTTTGATCATAAACCAGGACATGATGTTTGATCATTGCAATAAAAAAGACTCTCGACACATGGCCTCGATCATTGATCACATCATCCATGCTTTGCACCAGCTCAATGTTGATGTGTTTCACATGATACTGAAAATAAGATATCCCATCCCATAATAGATCCATAACTAATGCCTCATTATCCAAAGATGATGACCCACATGGGCTACCATAATAGTAGAGTCACATTTCCTCTTGATCTTGGTGGACTACATATTGGGAAGCACTCTTCTCATTCACCATTAGGTTATTCCCCTTTTAAAGACTTCACCATTTTGTTTTTTCAAATAAAGGGAAGATATAGAATATTATATCTTAAATGTCTAAACAAACATGTATCTTCCATTTGAATAATCAAACACTTATCTCATCTAAATAGATTTAAAAGAAAAATCTTCCCATGATAAAAACATGCAACCTCATATGTGTGATAGGATAAAAGATATCTCAAATTAAAAAACTATATTATCTAAAATTTGTAAAATACCAACATGATAAATACCATCATAAAGGTTGTTACTTATTTGTTGTTGAATCCAGAAAAGATCTCCAATACCATGAATGGTGTTACAAAAAAAAATCAAATTCTACCTTTCATACTTATTCTTTATTTATTTCTTATTTATGGTATTCAATAAGAGCATACTTATTCCGGTTATTGCAATGGATGATTTTCTTTTTCAACACTTTGAGAATATTGGGGCTTCTCCACTCTTTTCTTGTAACACCTTTTCCCATGTCTTTAGAAAATTATTTGGCCATCGATCTGGCTTCATCACCATCTTTATTTTCCATCTCATAAATTGTACCTCCATTTTCTTTTTTCCATTATCATATTTTCATTCATATCAATATTCCCCACTTCAAAAACAACCTTTACCTTAGGGTTTCATGAAGGAAAATTATTACATAATGAATAGACATTTAAATGTGATTTTAGTTCATTTTAATTCCTATTCCTTCCATCGTACCAAACATAATAAAAAATATTCCACTGAAAGCTTAGGTAACAATTTATTTTTTACCAAATTGTGTATGGATCCATGATAATTTGATATATTCACAATCTATCCGATAAAAATTCCTTCTAATATTGGAATCTCATCATTAAATTGACCTATCATGTGATCACTTCCCAATTCCCTAGCCCTCATTTCTTGTATCTTAACCTTTCTTTCCATGAATACACAACTATGCTGGAATTTTTTATTTACTCAATGTTTTTCATTACAATTATTGAAAAAAATATTCCCATTTATCATGATTTAGATTTATTGGTTTCCTATAAATCCAATTTGATATCACAAAATATTTTGTGTTCCATAATTTCCCTTTTATATAATGCTTTCATCCACTTCTTTATCTTTGTTTGATTGCTCGATTAAGTTAATCAAGGGTGAAAATTGAATCCATAGTGGTTCTGGCTTCCCTAATCTTGTGTTGTAGACATAAATTGGCATATAATTGAGTCAAATGGAAGCATTTTAATAATTTAAATCATGTTTGATTCAAAATTCAAGATTGATATTGAATCGAATGGTGACTTCAAACTCAAACTTAACACAACTTTTAAATTGAGCTACCTGAACTCGCTCAATTTTGGTTAAATCAATAGATTTTAAAAAATAATAATATCTAATATTATATCTATATATGTATATATTAAAATTAATGTTTATATTTAGATATCATTTACTTGATTAAACTCTCAGGATAATCATTTAACTTATAATAATACTTGAATCCAGTTTGATATGTAGCTTATGTAAGATCCTGGACTTCATGGAGGGTTTTCCTTGTTTAAATTTTTGTTCAAATCCCTTAAATTTGGATAATTAAGTGTTTATTGAGTGTATGAGGAATATTGGGGGTGTTTCAAGGGTTTGGTACATGAAAGAAAGGAAAAATTGTCCATCCATTGCATATTGAATGGTTGGCGCATGGTTAGAGATAATCGTGTTCCCAAACTGTGCTAATCAGAAGGAGGGGTACACAGTTTAGTAAGCCATGCAATAGGGACAACAAAACCATGTGACCTTGTATAGAGTAATTTCACACGATTAGTGTATGGTTTTTCAAACCATGAATAATTCTCATGTAACCATGTGACTTTGACCCCTATTGTATAGAGACTAGCACATGGTTGGCGCATGGTTTGGAAAATCGTGTGGCCAAACCATGGTACCCATTAAAAAGTGAGAATTTACCAAATTTCTCCTTGGGATTTTAAGTTTCTCCCCTAATTTATTCCCCATTTCTTCTCATCTCAACCCTAGTAATATACTATTTCAACCCATTCTTCCAAGGGTCCATTCTCCTTCGATTCTAGGCCGTTTTGAGTGTTGTTGGTTGTAGATTGATGATTTAGATGAGTATAATACTCCTCCTTCTTCTATTTTCTAGATTAAGTCTTTCAGTTTCGTTCATATTCTTCTAAATCCCTAAAACCCTCTTTATCCATTGGATCTTAGGTTAAGGCTTCAAAGGGTGCTTGAATATGGATCTAAGTCTAAGGTTGAGGGTGCGTTCATCACAAAATTTGAGGTAGGTGGTCTACAAGTTGTATACCATAGTTGAGGGCCATGATCTTCTTATCACCCATCATCCTTCAATGACCTAGGCGTTGATGGCCACAGTGCTGGCCCCACCTCCCTTAGTAAGGTAGGGTTCTCCATCACCCCTCAAAGGATCCTAGCCTCCAAATTTCTTCCCATTCTCAAACACTGATTACATCCCCTCTTTTCCTCGGATCTCTCTCAGGTCGAAGGTCCCATAGTTGTTCTACAGATCTCTACAGATTTCAATATCAAATCTTGAATTCACTGATGCTTATTCTTTATTAAGCCTAACATTAATTGTGTGTTTCAAAAAACATTTTCCATCGGTGGATTCCTTCGATCTCCACATATTCAGATCTGAGGGTTTGCAAGAGCATGCGACTTTCGGTCTCTTTATTCTAAATATATAATGATAAGGGTTGAATTAGAGGAAGATCTGATCTTATCTGTGTTTAATTCACCACATGTCTGCAATTGATCCTAGTTCATTTTATTTATATATACATTTTACTTTCATATAAATCATGACATTACAACTATGTAGGTATGGGTAAGGCTCCATGAACTACCAATTCCTTTTCAAAATCTATCAATTCTTCACATGTTAGGAAATTTTGTAAGGATAAATATCTATTAGGATATTCAAAATAGGGCTATTTCCATCCAATTTCACTAAGGATTTGTGTTAAATTTTATGTATCTAAGGATCTTATTGAGTTCTTATGGGTGGATGTTGGTGAGTATTTCCTATATAAATAGTCAGTTATCTTTGAATCATTGTGTGATTTTTGTTCTTTGTGCAAGCAGCTAAGGCACAAATTATATGTTTGTGGGCATGGTAAGGCTATGACAAAGGATCATATCTTGAGAATTAATTAGTTTAATTAGGTCCTAGTTGGGATTACTATTGATAGTGGAAGATCCCTGGATGTCGACTACATTGGACCCTCTAAGGGTCGTGTGTTTTTTAGCTCTGATCATCAGGTTGCTGGTATTGTGACCTCGTGTGAAGTTATCCAAGAGTTGCAGAAACAATAAAAGCCTTTGTCCTTTGATCCTAAAGTAAAGGATATTTTTAGTAGACTAAACAATGGTCTGAAATGGTTGATTCATTTACGGGTATTAGTGCCTCAAGGCATTGCAGCGGTCTTGGATGGTGGTATTAAGGAAGTTGCTGCTTCTTCTGTAGGTGCACTACATTCTGAGTTGGAAAGGGATTCTGGTGTTAGTAGAATAGACATTAGGTTATCTCAAGTTTACTTTATTAGAAGTGGATAGGGGGATATTTTTTGGGATACTAATTTGGAAATGCAATTAGGTGTTGTTACTCAATCAAGAAATGTTGAGATGAATGGGGAATCTTTTATTGCTCAAAAAACTGATGAAGTTACTCAATTTGTGGTATTGTAAAACACTAATATGAAGCCTCAATTTATGGTTCATAGTTTTATTCAGTAAAGGGACTCTGATGTGCTAGGGTATGATCCAAAGGATGGTAATTTCATCTTGGGTGCACATAATAGTAACCTTTAGGATGAGATTCAAAAACTGTACACCACTTTGACACTCTCTAATAAGTTGGTAAATGTATTTGATGATGAGAGGGTGATTGATAGTTCCCATACTATGGAGTTAGTGAGTTCTAAATCGTTATTTAAATACATTGTTACTAATGGGAATAAGAAGTTAACTGATATTTAGTGTTTCATATCTTCCCCTTCGAAGAGAAGATTGAGGAAATACTACTCAAATATACCAAAAACCATGTCTACTAGATCCTCCTCCAAGGCATCAAGAAGGTTCAATTATGACATTCTCAAGATCTTAAAACAAGGTAACTCTCAATATGAAGGGGAAACTACTAATGATTATGGTTATGGTAATGATATTTTCATATTATGATGAGTAATTATTCTTACACTGGATATGGGGAATCTATCGAACCATCTACTTTCATTATTGAACTTTTTTTATAATAGTTAATGGTTACAGGATTTCCTTCTGATTGGACATTCCTATTATATCCCATATTTTTATTATAGATTTGTTCATGTGCTATTGTTTTCTTGGTTATATAATGTTGTGATTTCAATGACTTTGTTAGGATTAGGTAAAATGGTTTACTAAATGATGAAATGAACCCCTCATGATCCTCTTGGGATGATTTTAGGATGATTTTACCCATTTAGGTCCACCCATGGGGTGCACTAACATTCCAGAGCAAGAAAATTGTAATACTCAGCATAAGGTTATTTGGTGTTGAATTACCACCCATGATAAATATTTTGAAATTTTAGTTTAATCAATAAAAGTAACAAATGGTAGTTGTGTCTATTTATTGACATTGTCATAATGGATTGTTTGGAATGATGCGAAAAAATGGTTAAATGGATTTATGTTAATGATTTAAAGGACTTTTTAATTTGTAATGGAAATGAGTAAATAGATTAAGGTATAAGAATGGAAAAATGTGATAAATGAGATAATACATATAAATTGAGGAATAGGTTAAATGGGTTAAATTATGAGAATTTTTAAATAAGCTAACTGGGTTAAGTCATGACAAGGGAAATGGGGTAAATCGGCTAAGTGATATAAATGGTAAATGTGTTAATGGGTGATAACATGATATTGTGTTATATGAAAATGATATTAATTGTGATGGCTATGTGTATTGAATATGTATTGTTTATGATATGATATATGTGGTTAACGGATAAATAAGCATGTGAAAATGGCTTGGTTTTTGTGGGGTATTGGACTTAAGGATTGATGCCCATAGGTCGGGTTAGACTGAGGTTCTAAACCCCACCCCATAATGAATGGGTTAGGGAAGGGGATTGAGGTTCTGTTCCCCTAATGGATTCATTTTATGATACTACTTATACCTAAGATCCATAGTAATTGTGATGTAAATGTTTATGAAAATTGTATCCCTAAAGAGATAGAGAACATGATTTATTCCCTTTTTCTTAGAAATTGACCGAAGTAAGCCATCATTTAAATGATTTAATTTCCTAAACAATAGAACATGTGATGAAAATAGATTTAGAAATTAAGATGGTATAAGTGATGAAAATGGGAATAATGATGGTAATGGTTAAAGTGGATATTGTTAACTAATGGAACTCAAGTTCTCTTTTGGTTTACCTTGACATTTATTTTATACTGTAATGTATTATATTTTTAGACTGGATGTTTCATAGACACCATTGGTGGTGGCTGACAGTATAAGGCCCTAGCCTTAAACCTTACTTAATATTGAATTAAATTAATAATTCACATTGAGGATCTTTTCAGGTTTAGAGTTTTAGATAATTAGAACATAAATCATGAATTACATTCCACATTTAAACAAAGTGGTTACATAAAAGATAGTATTCATTTTCCCATCAATGGAAACATATTTAAAATAAAACATGGATTCTTTCTTGACACTTCCTTGATACTATCATCATATCATGTGCATTTCCCTTGACCTGTGAAAAACATTTCAAAAACATGGGATTAGCATAAAAAGCTCAGTAAGGGATATAAAAGTACGAAAAGAAATCATTAGTCCATGTATGAAATCATACTTTACTCATAAAACATAAGAATTTTAACATAACTAATCAAATCATGAATAAATCATAGAAATCGTAAGGCATAAAGGTAACTTGAGGAATTCATAACATTCTTATGTAGGGAGTAACCCTCTTGGTTACGTTTGGAATACCCATCACAATATATTCCCTAAATCTCTTTGGAGAAACCGTAAAGTTTAACCCCTTCGTGTTACCCAATGCATTAGAGAGATATATCAGGATCACCCGCCCTTAGTTTGTCACAGAACCACCCATCTTCATAACAATTCCCAAGAACCAAAACATAATCGTATCACATAAAACATGCATAAAGGAAACATAAAATTTCCACATTTCAATCACAAGATATCAACACAACACATTGATATAATAAAAACATTATGAAAACCATTTTCAATACCAAAATAAAAGAAAAGTAAAACTTGGTATTTATTTTTCATTTTAAAAAAAGTTATGGCTTGTAGAGGATGCAGAAACTCAAATAATGGTCACGGCGGCAGAGAAGTCATTGTCGCCGCATACGTATGAAAAAAACATTCTTTTTTGTCGTTTAGTAAAACACTTCGTATAAAAAAGATTCCTTTTGGATAAACATAAAAGTCAAATGGGTTTATACATTATATAAAAGAAGGTTGTGTATAAAAAAAATATGCCTCAATGAAAGGAGATTTAGAGGAAGTCCCATACAAAGACGATATCCTTGGATTAAGGATAAATCAATTACATAATTATGTGTAACAAAAGAATAAACCAAATATAAGTGGATATTAAGTGTAAAAAAATCAGATGTTATTCACACATATTCATAGAACAACATATTCAAGGAGTGAAAGTTTATCCCAAATAATCAAAATTGGGTTAAGAAGTTCCCTTGCAAAAATTCTACAGCCTAACGACGTCACTTAAAAATTCAGAAAATGAGTTGATGATAGATAAAAAGGGTATCTCATCACTTGGACATAAAATTTACATCAATAAGGATATATAAGAACATATCCCAACATAAAAATATGTAAATTAAAAGACCCAACAAAATAAGTATTTTAAAAAGAGGAGGGTGAAAGGTTCCCTTACCGACTTGGGTATCTTTTGAAACATACACACCATGAAAGAAGGACAATACAACATTGATGTAAATACTCATAAATGAAAGTATATTACACAAAGAGTAGAATAATGGGAAGTATATATACCACTCAATGTAAATAGTGGCAAATGTAGCATAAATCTCACGGGAATAAAAGTGAGATGAAAAATCCCTTACGAAAACTCGGCAGCCTAACGGCGCCACTTAAAACATTCAAAAAATGGATTTATGAGATCAAATACGGTCTCTCATAATATGAACAAAAAAATACAGTATGATGAATATAAAAGAACATCCCCAAACATAAGAATGATGAGCTTATAAGAAATGACATAAAAGAGAGTACTTAAAAAGAATGAGAGAGGTTGGATCCCTTACCTCGTGTCCGACATGACTCGATCATTATTTAATCTCCTGAATAATAAAATTTGGTCAATTTATAATTTCATAAGGATATCCTTTAAATATTATTATTCAGTTCATATCACATATAATAATGTTATAATAATTTTTTAATAAAGTGAGTGCATATCAGACATTTTTTTCAATGTTCGGTACATGAGTAAAAATTAACCTTGTTGGAAAAGCATTTTCCATGTAGTTATAGGTACATAATATCCAGTATATTATTTATGTTTTAAATATCATATATATCTAGTATATATTCATTTTATACAATTCCATAGCATTTGGAGATAAAAAATTAAAAGCACCATTCATGGAGACGGTAGGCCGTACGTACGCATGAACTCTAATTTCATTTTTTGTCATATTAATGGAATTAAAACAAAATGAGAGATATATAAATTATAATTCCAGAATGATATCCATAATTTAGATGTAATATATTAAATATATATCCATTATTTATATGTACTTATAATAGTACATAACATTTGGAGATAAGAAATGAAATGTACTATTCATGGAGACGGTAAGTCGTACGTACGCATGAACGCTACTTTCATTTCTTTTTTTTGTATTAAATGGAATGAAATAATAATGATATAAAGGTATATTATAATTCCAGTAGGATATAATATGTAATACCATTAATTTCATCCTTTATACGTCCCACATATGGCATTACCGAATCAAATCACTTTGAGGGGGCGGTAGTCCGCACTTCCTAAAATGAAGATATCACATTTACCCATAATGGAAACCATAAAGGTATGCCATAAATGAAAAAATACAGAAGATTAAGGAAAACATAAACATATTATATTTCATATATAAATATAGTGAAATCTTAATGGCCACCTTTTAAGGTGTTAAAAGAATATTGAACAATCATCATTTCGTGAGGCAGTAATTCGCCATCCACAGAAACAGTATGTTCTTTAACCATTATAAGGAGGTGTGTGAAAGTGTAGCTCGAATATTTCTTATAAAAACATCCTAGTATATTTTAGATACTGGTGTTGTAACAAAAAAAGTAATAAAAAGAGTTTAGGGGTTTGGAGAAGCAAAATAAAACAAAAGAACACAAGGGAAGACATTACCTTTAAATCAGGTAACTCTCTTTGATTTGAGCTCAAAGGCATCCTTGGAAAGGATTCTGACCAAAGTGAGGCTTAAAAGATGAATATAGGGATGTTTAGAGATGAAATGGGCAGGTTTTTCCAATCCAAAGACTTGAGAGGTGTTTTTAAGGGGGTAGAGGTGGGGGCCTTTTATAAGAGGAGAGGAGGGGCACTCTTGGAAAGTTATAAAATATTACTTTATTATAAAATGATTTTCGTATTTTAAAGGTCCCAAAAGAATATATTTCTAGGATAAGGTTACAAGGTTTCGAAATACACCCATACAATAGGTTTGTGACAAGTTTAAGACTTATATTTCACCCTATCTTCTCATTTTATTTAAATTATTCATTTATGCGGTAATCACTGCATCATAACGGTGTCATAAATAAATTAATTTATTTAATGTCTAAAAATTATAAAAAAAATATCATGATATAGGAAATCGTTTTATATTTCTAATTAATATTTATAGTCAAAAATATGACTTATATAACCCCATGTAAAAATTGTTTTAGTAAAACAACACATGTTTGTGACATTTTAATTTTAACTTTAAATAAAAAGGTATTAATGTCATTTTCAACCAAAGTGGATCCATGGGGTCCCCAAGTTGACCCATGGATTGTATTGGTCGTCCATTACTCATCCAATAAGGGTAGAACATGTTTCAAGGTCATTTCATATTATTATAACATTATCTTTACCTTAAATTACACTAATTACCTTTAATCGCAATTAAAAACTTAAGAGTAACTATTCAATGAAAAATTATTTTAATCCCATTGAACCACATTTTACATCCAAATGATAACCATGTATGTTGTATTTTTGAAATTCAAACCACAGAAGTGGTAAAGTTTCATTTAAACAAAAAAACAGTTTTTAAACTACCACTTAGTGGTTTCACTATTTATCTAAAAATTGAAGTTTTTCAGAAAAATACCAAAAATTCACCCTAAGCCATATTTGATATTCCGAATTCAAAAATGATTTATATTTTACAAAATTCAAAACATATAAGTTAAATTAATTAATTTAATAATTAATTCCCACTGTCAAAACAAATAGCTTGTTTTTAAGAAACAATATCTATTAAAAGATTGACACTAGTTTAAGTCCAATTTCAAAGTGAAATTAATTCCAATGACCACTATTGGATTAAATGGTAAAAATATATTATAATTTAACTTTAAAAACAATTCAAAATATAATCTAATAATATAAATAAATTAGATTAAAAAGAGGTTTTGAATTAAAATACAACATTTGTCACTATTCATTAAAAAATGAACTTTATCGAAAAAATACCAAAAATTTACAGAAAGTAAATTTTGATGTGTCAATTATAAAGATGAATTTTATTTTGTCAAATATAATAGATAAAATTTTCAAAAAGTGGATTTAAAAGAGGTTCTCCATCAAAAGGTTGTTAATCGACCTTTTAAAGAATATTAGAATGTTTACGCTTAAAATTGGATTCATTCGCATTTTTAATCCTCTAACATTTATTGTAAAAAGTAAAAATATTTTACAAACATATATATTAATTTTGAAATTAGTTCTGTTCATTCCCGCTATTACAAAGGCTAGGCGTTAACTATCATTTAAAATAATATTATTTTATTATTAGAGTGCAACATAAGATTCCCAAGAAACTCATTGTTGCGTATTGGGTACGCCATCGAGCATAGCGTCCCCTTTAAAGTAATATTAATATTCTATTCAAAAATATGGATAAATGTGAAAATGTCATATTCTTTATTTACCTGGGGTGTTACATCCTTCCCCCCTTTTGGGAATTGTGTCCTTACAATTTAAAAATTGGGTTTGGAAACTTCATTGAAAATCCCACATCGGAACAAGAGTCAGGAAAACACTCACTTTAAAATAAAGAAAGAGAATTACAAAGGTCACCCGAGTTAACCCATACTAGGATCCCATAAAGGAAAACATGGATATGGAGGAAAAAACAAAGGGTCATGTTCTGAGGGAGAGTGATAGTAAACATGTCTAATAGAAATTTAACAATAAGAAAATCACAAACATGTGATGGGTTAAACGGTATTTGATTCCCCAGTAGGAAAATTTAACAGACAACATTTTTGTTTTATGTTACTCTTCATTGAGGAATTTATTTTTGAGCTTAACTAAATCATAATGAAACATACTTACTTTCCATGTAGACTTTCAACTTTTACTAGATTCCTTAATCGAACTCATATCTTCTCCAAAAGACGAGTATTTAGGAAGACTTGTTTACATTAAGAGTACTATAATCAACTTCTTGGGAATCACTTAATCCACAAATGAGAACTATATATTTCCCATGTCTTTAGACAAAAACCAAAACCAAAATTGTTAGTATGACATCAGATAATCCACAAAAGTATAATCCTTTATAAAAAGAAAATATATTCTTAATCTCCAAAATTTGTCCCAAAAAAACCCAAAGTTCAACGAAGACTATTCGATAAACCATTGTCCATAAAATTATTCAAATTAAACCAAACTAAGATTGAAACACAAATATTTTAAGTATTTAATCACATAGTCTTCCAAGGTACAAATTAAATTTTATCTCCAAATAACATCAGTTGCTCTTAAATTCTCATATTGAAAAGTAATTAACCTAATCACATATCCTCCATGATAGGTTAATCATTTCCATAGATAACCCAAAATAAACTTACTCTTGATTCCTAAAATCATCTAACTAAAAAGAATTAGTCAAACTAACCAGGGACTTCACGTAGTCTAGTGGTAGGTGATAAATACCAGTCACACTTTGGTTGTGGGTTTGATTCCCGCAGCTTTGTCCGACGCGACGGGTTGTCATATGGTCTGTGTGTTGTCCTTTTTCCAAAACTATATAGTTCTTAAAAAATTCCCCAAAACGAGATAAAATCATTAAAAATAATCATAATATATTTTAACCTCAAGTTTATCTCTTGCCTTTCATTTACCATCATAACATATAATAACCCATAATTACCTCAAAAGTAAGGATCATATAAACTCTAATGGTTACCTTTATAATTATTACCTGAACTTCCACATAGATTGGTCATCTCGTACATGATGCATTACAGAACATACAAAGGTTCAAGTGGTTGATCATGACTCCTTGATAGTTGGTTTAGAACAACCATGAGTTTCCTCATTGAATCCCCCATTTCATCCAGTCTCTTAATCAGAGATCCACCACAGTTTCCTTCATTCCTGTTGTCACTTTGGTGCCTGCTAGATCCATCCATTTACTAAAAACAGAAATGTCAGTGTTAGTATATCATCAAAACCATCATGTACTAATGAGGAAGATAAACACTAAGATATACTTACTCATTCACTTTATCTAAAACTAGGACTCTTTTTGAAATCCTAACCATTATGGTAATGTCACTTATGCTTAGAGAATACCCTAAACTCTAAAGTTATCTAAACCGACCTCTGATACCAACTATAAGGCCCCGACCTTAAACCTTACTTAATATTGAATTAAATGAATAATTCACATTAATGATATTTTCAGGTTTAGAGTTTTAGAGAATTAGATCATAAATCATGAATTACATTCCACATTTAAACAAAGTGGTTACAGAAAAGATAGTATTTGTTTTTTCCCATCAATGGAAACATATTTAAAATAAAAAAAATGGATTCTTTATTGACACTTCCTTGACACTATCATCATATCATACACATTTCCCTTGACCTGTGAAAAACATTTCAAAAACTTGGTATGAGCATAAAAATCTTAGTAAGGGATATAAAAGTACGAAAAGAAAACATTAGTCCATGTATGAAATAGTACTTTACCCATAAAACATAAGAATTTTAACATACCTCATCAAATCATGAATAAATCATAGAAATCATATGGCATAAAGGTAACTTGAGTAATTCATAACATTCTTACGTAGGGAGTAACCCTCTTGGTTACGTTTGGAATACCCATCACTGTATATTCCCTAAATCTCTTCGGAGAAACCTTAACGTTTAACCCCTTCACATTACCCAATGCATTGGAGAGCTATACTGGGCTCACCCGCCCTTAGTTTATCACGGAACCACCCATCTTCATAATAATTTCCAAGAACCATAACATAATTGTATCACATAAAACATGCATAAAGGAAACATAACATTTCCACTTTTCAATCACAAGATATCAACACAACACATTGATATAATAAAAACATTATAAAAACCATTTTTAGTACCAAAATAAAAGAAAATTAAAACATGGTATTTATTTGTCATTTAAGAAAAGTTATGGCTTGTAGAGGAAGCCGAAACCGAAATAATGGTCACGGCGGCGGAGAAGTCATTGTCACCGCATACGTACGAAAAAAACATTCCCTTTTGTCATTTAGTAAAATTCTTCGTATAAAAAAGACTCCTATTAGATAAATATAAAATTCAAAGGGGTTTATACACCGTATAAAATAAGGATGTGTATAAAACTAAATATGCCTCAATGAAAGCAGATTGAGATGAAGTCCCATACAAAGACGGTATCCTTGGATTAAGTATAAATCAATTACATAATTATGTGTGACAAATGCATACACCAAATATAAGTGGATATTAAATGTAAAAAAAATCAGATTTTATTCAAACATATTCATAAAACGACATATTCAAGGAGTGAAAGTTTATCCCAAAGAATCAAAATTGGGTTAAGAAGTTCCGTTGCAAAAATTTGACAGCTTAACGACGTCACTTCAAAATTAATAAAATGAGTAGATGAGAGATAAAAATGGTATCTCATCACATGGACATAAAATTTACATAAATAAGGATATATAAGAACATATCCCAACACAACAATATGTAAATTAAAAGACCCAACAAAATAAGTCTTTTAAAAAGAGGTGGGTGAAAGGTTCCCCTACTTACTTGGGTATCTTTCGAAACCTACACCCCATGAAAGAAGGACAATACAACATTGATTTAAATACTCATAAACGAAATTATATTACACAAAGAGTAGAATAATGGGCAGTATATATACCACTCAATGGAAATGGTGGCAAATGTAGCATAAATCTCACGGGAATAAAAGTGAGATGAAAAATCCCTTATGAAAACTCGGCAGCCTAACGGTGCCACATAAAACTTTCAAAAAATGGATTTATGAGATCAAATACGGTCTCTCATAATGTGAACAAAAAAATACAGTATTATTAATATAAAATAACATCCCCAAACATAATAATGATGAGCTTATAAGAAATTACATAAAAGAGAGTACTTAAAAAGAACGAGAGAAGTTGGATCCCTTACCTCATGTCCGACATGACTCGATCGTTCATTAATCTCGTAAATAATAAAATTTGGTAAATTTATAATTTCTT
Organism: Viscum album; assembly: GCA_963277665.1. Lineage (NCBI taxonomy): Eukaryota > Viridiplantae > Streptophyta > Magnoliopsida > Santalales > Viscaceae > Viscum > Viscum album. The sequence goes on along the minus strand of OY728125.1, from coordinate 1,831,689,046 downwards.
AAGGACCTAATTTAAAGATTATTATTCAGTTCATATCACATATTATAATGTTATAATAATTGGTTAATAAAATGAATTCATATTAGATGTTTTTTTCGATGTTCGGTACACGAGTAAAAATTGACCTTGTTGGAAAAGAATTTTCCATGTAGTTATAGGTACATCATATCAAGTATAGTATTTATGTTTTAAATATCATATATATCCAGTATATATTCATTTTATACTATTCCATAGCATTTGGAGATAAAAAATTAAAAGCACCGTTCATGGAGATGGTAGGCCGTATGTACGCATGAACTCTACTTTCATTTTTTGTCATATTAATGGAATTAAAACAAAATGAGAGATATATATATCATAATTACAGAATTATATCCATCATTTAGATTTAATATATTAAATATATATCCCTTATATATGTACTTATAATAGTACATAACCTTTGGAGATAAGAAATGAAATGTACCATTCATGGAGACGGTAAGTCGTACGTACGCATGAACGCTACATTCATGTCTTTTTTTTGTATTAAATGGAATTAAATAATAATGATATAAAGTTATATTATATTTACAGTAGGATATAATATGTAATACCGTTAATTCCATCCTTTATACGTCCCACATATGGCATTACCGAATCAAATCACTTTGAGGGGGCGGTAGTCCGCACTTCCTAAAATGAAGATATCACATTTACCCATAATGGAAACCATAAAGGTATGCCATAAATGAAAAAATACAGAAGATTAAGGAAAACATAAACATATTATATATCATATATAAATATAGTGACATCTTAATGGCCACCTTTGAAGGTGTTAAAATAATATCGAACAATCATTGTTTCGTGAGGCAGTAATTCGTCATCCACAGAAACAGTATGTTCTTTAACCATTAGACAGAGGTGTGTGAAAGTGTAGCTCAAATATTTCTTATAAAAACATCCTAATATATTTTATATACTAGTTTTGTAACAAAAAAAAGTAATAAAAAGAGTTTAGGGGTTTGGAGAAGCAAAATAAAACAAAAGAACACAAGGGAAGACATTACCTTTAAATCGGGTAACTCTCTTTGATTTGAGATCAAAGGATTCCTTGGAAAGGATTATGCCCAAAGTTAGGCTTAAATGATGAAGATAGGGATGTGGAAAGATGAAATGGGCAGGGTTTGGCAGAGCCAAAGGCTTGAGAGGTGTGTGTAAGGTGGTAGAGGTGGGGGCCTTTTATAAGAGGAGAGGAGGGGCACTCTTGGAAAGTTATAAAATATTACTTTATTATTAAATGATTTTCAAATTTTAGAAGTCCCAAAAGGATATATTTCAAGGATAAGGCGACAAGGTTTCGAAATACACCCATCCAATAGGTTTGTGACAAGTGTAAGACTTATATTTCACCCTATCTTCACATTTTATTTAAATTGTTCATTTATGAGGTAATCACTGCATCATAACGGTGTCATAAATAAATTAATTTAGTTAATGTCTAAAAATTATAAAACAAATATCATGATGTAGGAAATCTTTTTATATTTCTAATTAATATTTATAGTCAAAAATATGACTTATATAACCCCATGTAAAAATTGTTTTAGTAAAACAACACATGTTTCTGACATTTTAATTTTAACTTTAAATAAAAAGGTATTAATGTCATTTTCCAACCAAAGTGGCTCCATGGGGTCCCCAAGTTGACTCATGGATTTTCTTGGTCGTCCATGACTCATCCAATAAGGGTATAACATGTTTCAAGGTCATTTAATATTATTATAACATTATCGTTACCTTAAATTACACTAATTACCTTTAATCGCGATTAAAAACTTAAGAGTTACTATTCACCGAAAAATTATTTTAATCCCATTGAACCACATTTTACATCCTAATGACAACCATGTATGTCGGATTTTTGAAATTCAAACCACAGAAGTGTTAAAGTTTCATTTAAACAAAAAAACAGTTTTTAAACTACCACTTAGTGGTTTCACTATTCATCAAAAAACTTAAGTTTTTCAGAAAAATACCAAAAATTCACCCTAAGCTATATTTGATATTCTGAATTCAAAAATGATTTCTATTTTAAAAAATTTAAAACATATAAGTTAAATTAATTAATTTAATAATTAATTCCCGCTGTCAAAACAAATAGCGTGTTTTTAAGAAACAATATCTATTAAAATATTGACACTAGTTTAAGTCCAATTTCAAAGTGAAATTAATTCCAATGACCACTATTAGATTAAATGGTAAACATATATTCTAATTTCACTTTAAAAAAAATTCAAAAGATAATCTAATCATATAAATAAATTAGATTAAAAAGAGGTTTTGAATTAAAATACAACATTTTTCACTATTCATTAAAAAATGAACTTTATCGGAAAAATACCAAAAATTTACACAAAGTAAATTTTGATGTGTCGATTCTAAAGATGAATTTTATTTTTTCAAATATAACACATAAAATTTTCAAAAAGTGGATTTAAAAGAGGTTCTCCATCAAAAGGCGGTTAATAGACCTTTTAAAGAATATTAGAATGTTTACGCTTAAAATTGGATTCATTCGCATTTTTAATCCTCTAAAATTTATTGTAAAAAGTAAAAATATTTTACAAAAATATATAATAATTTTGTAGTTAGTTCTGTTCATTTCCGCCATTGCAATGGATAAGCATTAACAATCATTTAAAATAATATTATTTTATTATTAGAGTGCAACATAAGATTCCCAAGAAACTTGTTGTTGCGTATTGGGTACGCCATCGAGCATAGCATCCCCTTTAAAGTAATATTAATATTTAATTCACAAATATGGATAAATGTGAAAATGTCATATTCTTTATTTACTTGGGGTGTTACATCCTTCCCCCCTTTTGGGAATTGCGTCCTTGCAATTTTAAAATTGGGCTTGGAAACTTCATTGAAAATCCCACATCAGAACAAGAGTCAGGAAAACAATCACTTCAAAATAAAGAAAGAGAAGTACAAAGGTCACCCGAGTTAACCCATACTAGGATTCCATAAATGAAAACATGGATATGGAGGAAAAAACAAAGGGTCATGTTCTGAGGGAGAGTGATAGTAAACATGTTTAATAGAAAGTTAACCATAAGAAAATCACAAACTTGTGATGGGTTAAACGGTATTTGATTCCCCAGTAGGAAAATTTAACAGACAACATTTTTGTTTTATGTTACTCTTCATTGAGGAATTTATTTTTGAGCTTACCTAAATCATAATGAAACATACTTACTTTCCACGTAGACTTTCAACTTTTACTAGATTCCTTAATCGAACTCATATTTTCTCCAAAAGACGAGTATTTAGGAAGACTTGTTCACATTAAGAGTACTATAATCAACTTCTTGGGAATAACTTAATCCACAAATGAGAACTATATATTTCCCATGTCTTTAGACAAAAACCAAAACCAAAATTTTTAGTATGACATCAGATAATCCACAAAAGTATAATCCTTTATAAAATGAAAATCTATTCTTAATCTCCAAAATTTGTCCAAAAAAACCCAAAGATCAACGAAGACCATTCGATAAACAATTATCCATAAAATTCTTCAAAGTAAACCAAACTATGATTGAAACCCAAATATTTTAAGGATTTAATCACATAGCCTTCCAAGGTACAAATTAACTTTTATCTCCAAATAACATCAGTTGCTCTTAAATTCTCATATTGAAAAGTAATTAACCTAATCACATATCCTCCATGATAGGTTAATCATTTCCATAGATAACCCAAAATAAACTTACTCTTGATTCCTAAAATCATCTAACTAAAAAGAATTAGTCAAACTAACCAGGGACTTCACGTAGTCCAGTGGTAGGCGATAAATACCAGTCACACTTTGGTTGTGGGTTCGATTACCGCAGCTTTGTCCGACGCGACGTGTTGTCATATGGTCTGTGTGTTGTCCTTTTTCCAAAACTATATAATTCTTAAAAAATTCCCCAAAACGAGATAAAATCTTTAAAAATAATCATAACATATTTTAACCTCAAGTTTATCTCACGCCTTTCATTTTCCATCATAACATATAATAACACATAATTACCTCAAAAGTAAGGATCCTATAAACTCTAATGGTTACCTTTACAATTATTACCTGAACTTCCCCATCGATTGGTCATCTCATACATGATTCATTACAGAACATAAAAAGGTTCAAGTGGTTGATCATGACTCCTTAATAGTTGGTTTAGAACAACCAATAGTTTCCTCATTGAATCCCCCATTTCATCCAGTCTCTTAATCAGAGGACCACCATAGTTTCCTTCAATCCTGTTGTCACTTTGGTGCCTGCTAGATCCATCCATTCACTAAAAACAGAAATGACAGTGTTAGTATATCATCAAAACCATCATGTACTAATGAGGAAGATAAACACTAAGATATACTTACTCATTCACTTTATCTAAAACTATGACTCTTTTTGAAATCCTAACCATTATGGTAATGTCACTTATGCTTAGAGAATACCCTAACCTCTAAAGTTATCTAAACCGACCTCTGATACCAACTATAAGGCCCCGACCTTAAACCTTACTTAATATTGAATTAAATGAATAATTCACATTAATGATCTTTTCAGGTTTAGAGTTTTAGAGAATTAGATCATAAATCATGAATTACATTCCACATTTAAACAAAGTGGTTACATAAAAGATAGTATTCGTTTTTTCGCATAAACGGAAACATATTTAAAATAAAAAATGGATTATTTCTTGACACTTCCTTGACACTATCATCATATCATACACATTTCCCTTGACCTGTGAAAAACATTTCAAAAACATGGGATGAGCATAAAAAGCTCAGTAAGGGATATAAAAGTACGAAAAGAAAACATTAGTCCATGTATGAAATCATACTTTACCCATAAAACATAAGCATTTTAACATACCTCATCAAATCATGAATAAATCATAGAAATCATAAGTCATAAAGGTAACTTGAGTAATTCATAACATTCTTACGTAGGGAGTAACCCTCTTGGTTACGTTTGGAATACCCATCACAGTATATTCCCTAAATATCTTCAGAGAAACCTTAACGTTTAACCCCTTCACGTTACCCAATTCATTGGAGAGCTATATCGGACTCACCCACCCTTAGTTTATCACGGAACCACCCATATTCATAACAATTTCCAAGAACCATAACATAATCGTATCACATAAAACATGCATAAAGGAAACATAAAATTTCCACTTTTCAATCACAAGATATAAACACAACACATTGATATAATAAAAACATTATAAAAACCATTTTCAATACCAAAATAAAAGAAAATTAAAACATGGTATTTATTTGTCATTTAAGAAAAGGTATGGCTTGTAGAGGAAGCCGAAACTCAAATAATGGTCACGACAGCGGAGAAGTCATTGTCACTGCATACGTACGAAAAAAACATTCCCTTTTGTCATTTAGTAAAATGCTTCGTATAAAAAAGATTCCTATTAGATAAATGTAAGATTAAAATGGGTTTATACACTGTATAAAATAAGTTTGTGTATAAAAAAAATATGCCTCAATGAAAGCAGATTGAGACGAAGTCCCATACAAAGATGATATCCTTGGATTAATGATAAATCAATTACATAATTATGTGTGACAAACGAATACACCAAATATAAGTGGATATTAAGTGTAAAAAAATCATATTTTATTCAAACATATTCATAGAATGACATATTCAAGGAGTGAAAGTTTATCCCAAAGAATCAAAATTGGGTTAAGAAGTTCCGTTGCAAAAATTCGACAGCTTAATGACGTCACTTCAAAATTCAGAAAATGAGTTGATGAGAGATAAAAAGGGTATCTCATCACTTGGACATAAAATTTACATAAATAAGGATATAGAAGAACATATCCCAACACAACAATATGTAAATTAAAAGACCCAACAAAAGAAGTCTTTTAAAAAGAGGTGGGTGAAAGGTTCCCTTACCGACTTGGGTATCTTTCGAAACATACACCCCATGAAAGAAGGACAATACAACATTGATGTAAATACTCATAAACGAAATTATATTACACAAATAGTAGAATAATGGGCAGTATATATACCACTCAATGGAAATGGTGGCAAATGTAGCATAAATTTCACGGGAATAAAAGTGAGATGAAAAATCCCTTACGAAAAGTCGGTAGCCTAACGGCGCCACATAAAACTTTCAAAAAATGGATTTATGAGATCAAATAAGGTATCTCATAATATGAACAAAAAAATACAGTATGATGAATATAAAATAACATCCCCAAACATAATAATGATGAGCTTATAAGAAATGACATAAAAGAGAGTACTTAAAAAGAACGAGAGAGGTTGGATCCCTTACCTCGTGTCCGACATGACTCGATCGTTCATTAATCTCCTGAATAATAAAATTTGGTCAATTTATAATTTCTTAAGGACCTCCTTTAAATATTATTATTCAGTTCATATTACATATTATAATTTTATAATAATTGTTTAATAAAGTGAGTTCATATCAGACATTTTTGTCGATGTTCGGTACATGAGTAAAAATTGACCTTGTTGGAAAAGAATTTTCCATGTAGTTATAGGGACATCATATCCAGAATAGTATTGATGTTTTAAATATCATATATATCTAGTATATATTCATTTTATACTATTCCATATCATTTTTAGATAAAAAATTAAAAGCACCGTTCCTGGAGACGGTAGGCCGTACGTACGCATGAAAGCTACTTTCATTTTTTGTCATATTAATGGAATTAAAACAAAATGAGAGATATATATATATTATAATTCCAAAATGATATAAATCATTTATATGTAATATATTACATATATATCTATTATATATATGTACTTATAATAGTACATAACATTTGGAGATGAGAAATGAAATGTACCGTTCATGGAGACGGTAAGCCGTACGTACGCATGAACACTACTTTCATTTATTTATTTTGTATTAAATGGAATGAAATAATAATGATATGAAGGTATATTATAATTCCAGTAGGATATAATATGTAATACCATTAATTAAATCCTTTATACGTCCCACATATGGCATTAACGAATCAAATCACTTTGAGGGGGCGGTAGCCCGCACTTCCAAAAATGAAGATATCGCGTTTACCAATAATGGAAACCATAAAGGTATACCATAAATGAAAAAATAAAGAAGCTTAAGGAAAACATAAACATATTATATATCATATAAAAATATAGTGACATATTAATGGCCACCTTTTAAGGTGTTAAAAGAATATTGAACAATCATCATTTCGTGAGGCAGTAATTCGCCATCCACAGAAACAGTATATTCTTTAACCATTAAATGGAGGTGTGTGAAAGTGTAGCTAGAATAATTCTTATAAAAACATCCTAGTATATTTAAGATACTGTTGTTGTTACAAAAAAAATGTAATAAAAAGAGTTTAGGGGTTTGGAGAAGCAAAATAAAACAAAAGAACACAAGGGAAGACATTACCTTTAAATCGAGTAACTCTCTTTGATTTGAGATCAAAGGATTCCTTGGAAAGAATTCTGCCCAAAGTGAGGCTTCAATGATGAAGATAGGGATGTGGACAGATGAAATGGGTAGGTTTTGGCTGAGCCAAAGGCTTGAGAGGTGTGTGTAAGGTGGTAGAGGTGGGGGCCTTTTATAAGAGGAGAGGAGGGGCACTCTTGGAAAGTTATAAAATATTACTTTATTATAAAATGATTTTTGGATTTTAAAGGTCCCAAAAGGATATATTTCGAGGATAAGGTGATAATGTTTCTAAATAAACACATAAAATAGGTTTGTGACAAGTGTAAGACTTATATTTCACCCTATCTTCTAATTTTATTTAAATTGTTCATTTATGAGGTAATCACCGCATCATCACGGTGTCATAAATAAATTAATTTATTTAATGTTTAAAAATTATAAAAAAAGTATCATGATGTAGGAAATCCCTTTATCTTTTTAAATAATATTTATAGTCAAACATATGACTTATATAACCCTGTAAAAATTGTTTTAGTAAAACAACACATGTTTGTGACATTTTAATTTTAACTTTAAATAAAAAGGTATTAATGTCATTTTCCAACAATAGTGGCTCCATAGGGTCCCCAAGTTGACCCATGGATTGTACCGGTCGGTCATGACTCATCCAATAAGGTTAGAACATGTTTTAAGGTCATTTCATATTATTATAACATTATCTTTACCTTAAATTACACTAATTACCCATAATCGCAATTAAAAACTTAAGAGTTACTATTCACCAAAAAATTATTTTAATCCCACTGAACCACATTTTACTTCCTATTTACAACCATGTATGTTGGATTTTTGAAATTAAAACCACAGAAGTGATAAAGTTTCATTTGAACGAAAAAACAGTTTTTAAACTACCACTTAGTGGTTTCACTATTCATCAAAAAATTGATGTTTTTCAGAAAAATTCCAAAAATTCACCCTAAGATATATTTGATATTCCGAATTCAAAAATGATGTCTATTTTACAAAATTCAAAAAATATATGTTTTATTAATTAATTTAATAATTAATTCCCGCTGTCAAAACAAATAGCGTGTTTTTAAGAAACAATATCTATTAAAAGATTGACACTAGTTTAAGTCCAATTTCAAAGTGAAATTAATTCCAATGACCAATATTAGATTAAATGGTAAAAATATATTCTAATTTCACTTTAAAAACAATTCAATGGATAATGTAATCATATATAATAATTAGATTAAAAAGAGGTTTTGAATTAAAATACAACATTTGTCACTATTCATTAAAAAATGAACTTTATCAGAAAAATACCAAAAATTTACATAAATTAAATTTTGATGTCCCGATTATAAAGATGAATTTTATTTTGTCAATTGTAACATATAAAATTTTCAAAAAGTGGATTTTTAAAGAGGTTCGCCATCAAAAGGTGGTTAATTGACCTTTAAAAGAATATTAGAATGTTTACGCTTAAAATTGGATTAATTCACATTTTTAATCCTCTAACATTTATTGTAAAAAGTAAAAATATTTGACAAACATATATAATCATTTTGTAGTTAGTTCTGTTCATTCCCTCCATTACAATGGCTAGGCGTTAACTACCATTTAAAATAATATTATTTTATTATTAGAGTGCAACATAAGATTCCCAGGAAACTCATTGTTATGTATTGGGTATGCCATCGAGCATAGTGTCCCCTTTAAAGTAATATTAATATTTTATTCACAAATATGGATAAATGTGAAAATGTCATATTCTTTATTTACCTGGGGTGTTACAGACAGAGTTTTACTCACACCCTACTCGGGATACCATTGGGTACCTAAGAATATTTTTTGGTTATAGGTCAGGACAAGGGAAAGGGCCATGTGCTAGAAAGTTGATTTGGGCTTTGGATGTGGATGGTAGAGGACCTGGACTTGGAGTTAGGACCCATTTTGGGGATTTATCTACTGGTCTTTATTTTGGGTTTTCCTTCACTTTGTCACTATTAGCATGATTGGACATATTCATTGTTTGGTTGTGGTTGTACCCTATTTGGGATTTGGTTGGTAATTATATTTATGGGTCATTGTTTATTGTTTATTTTATTTAATATGTTATCAGTTTTGGATTACTATTGTAAAGAGGGTATAATCTCCCCATGTGATATATTAGACCCTCGCTGCTAGTTGAAAACCTCTAGATTACGGGGAGTCATGCTTGGGGTCATGTGAAGACCTAACTCGGGGCACTGGTTTAGTGTCTTCGAGGACAGGGATGTTAAAAAGTGGTATGATAGTGGTTCTATTATGAGATTTACTATTTGGGGTTGGTAGACAAAAGATTATGAAGTATCAGTCCATGGAAATGAGCTTGTTCATGGGAGTAGCCAACCCATTTATGAGGGAAAACACAAGTATTATGGGTGGGAAAATGTTTCTCTTGATATGTGTTATTATCGTTGAATGATACTTCACCATTGAGAGATGCACATATTGGGTGATGTGAGTGTTTTATTATATTTTTCTCATAGATAGAATGACACATGGTCGTGCATTCATGCATAATTGTAGGCACCTAGGGATATAGGTGTCATGTATCATGATAGGCACACAAGGGAGGGGTTTGTGGGACATGAAGGGTAGGATGCATTTTACTTATTAAAAATATTAAAGAAAGGAATTTCTAAAAAAAATATTAGGCAAATGGATAAATGGAAAGGGTGTTAAATAATGGTTAAGAAATTTTTATTAATGAATTGGATTAAATGAGTTAAAATTTTAGTTTTAATGAGTTTTCAATAAGTTAAAATATTGGCTGTAACATAATTTAAAGATAGAAATGTGCCTAAAGAAAAAATGTTTTTCATTTCGAAATTGGAAATGGTTTTAAAAGTTTTTTTAATGAATGACTTGTGACTATGTAGGTTTTCTTAACCATGTTGACCATGACCCATGGTAGGGATGGTAGAGTTTAGTGTTCTATATGTAACAATATCCCTTGGGATAGTGTATACAAAATTATTGTTTTATGAATAGTTAAGGTTCTTTATTTATGTTAGTTTTAAAATTTTATGTCATGTGTTCTCAAACTTGTGTTTGGTATTGTATAAAATTACACTGTGAAGGTGTGTACCGATTGGGAGAAAAGAGGATATCACTGAGAATTCTATACTAGTAGTGGAGAAAGTAAATCCTTTGGTCCAAGATAATTGATGAGAATAGTAGTTCTTAGAGAACTTTGATCATTTTATGTATATGATCAAACACGACCCAGTGCGGGTCGTACTGAGTATGTTTGATCTGATCAGGGAGTTCCGGTTGTAGCACCCTACAATGTTTGCTGGAGTGGGTGGACCCAAAGCTGTTGAATTTTTTATATATTCTATCCAAATGATTTTGAATCATTTAAAGACTTCTGTAAAGAAGATAGTCAGGTTGAAAGCATACATGTTGCAGGGACTAGTAAAATTATGGTATGATATTTTGCTTCCGAAATAGTGGGTTAATGGTATGTTGTGCTAAGTATTTTAGGAGAATTTTATAGATAATTTCTATCCAAATACCTTGATACAAGAGCATAATTCATAATTTATGAGGTTGACCTAGGGAATGATTTTAGTGATGAATTATGCAAGTTGTTTCATGGACTGTAAATGCTTTGTTCCAGTGATGGTAAGGGATGAGGCTGTAATGGAAAGAAATTTCTAGGATTCCATTATACATGATATTAAGTCCCATGTAATCATATTTCACTTAAATATGTGTGAAAAAGTAGTAGATCATGCCCTTATTTTTTGAAGGGAACTTAAAGGAGGATTCAGGTAGGGTCTTGTGGTTCCAGTTGCATGGACCAGTGGTGTGACTTTTGAGGAAAGGAAGTGTCGTTTTGGAAATATTCACTAGGTTGGAAGTGTATAATTTTCTAGAAGATATGATCAGCCTATCATGTTAGTGACCATGTGTTTTACTATCAATGTGGTGGGTTGGTACACATGCATTGTCATTTCCCATGACCACTGTTTGAGCATTGAGTGTGCAGTAGAACGGGGAATGTGTAGAGGTTTTATAGGAACCATCAACAGCTGGTCACATATAGAAGATTAAGGCCAATTACACGTTCTATAAGGGGATCTATTACCCCTTATATAGCATGAAGTTTTAGTTTCACTGGGCATACTGATAGAGGTGGAAGACATGATACTCTGGATTGGAAGCATACGCATCAGTAGGGAGTGCAAAACTGGGGACTCATACTGAGAACCAAGGTAGAGGGGAAGTTCTTCTTTATGAAATTCAGTCTAAACTAAGAGATGGCGATGATGGGCCATCAACTGTTTGAGGTACGATCCTTATATCATACAATCTTTCCGGTGTTCTATTTGATACAGATGCTTTTCATTCTTTTGTTTCTGCTCAGTTTTTTGTTGTGTTGGTCCTAGTACCGGATTGTATGTGTGGGGTTACTTCAATCGATACACCATTGTTGGTGCGAGTAGAAAATATTAGTAAATGTAAGGGGTTTTCTCTTTATGTTGTTGGGTACTGTTTTCTATGGGATTTATTCATTCTTGAAATGAAAATTCTGGATCTAATTTTCAGCATGGACTAGTTAGTGTAGTACCAAGACCATATTGATTGTTACCATCATAGAGTAACATTAACATATCTTGAGGGATGCACCAACATGCATTGTGGTTAATGGGATATTTGGATAGGCTATGCAGGTCTAGTTTGTTAGTAGATGGGTGAACTCATAGACCAAGAGGCATGTCTTATGCATAATGAAGGGGGAGTTGAGAAACATGTATTTACTCTTGTGGTGGATTAATTCCAGGATGTTTTCCATGAGAATTTATCGGGGCTTGCACCTGAGAGAGATGTTGAGTTCATGATACATTTATTGTTAGGACAAGAACCGATTTCCATTCTTCCAGATATAATGGAACGGTAGAACTCTAGGTTCTTAAGACTCAGTTGGAAGAACCGAAGAACAAGGAGTTCATTAGTCTAAGTAAATCACCTTGGATATATCTAGTGTTTTTTTTCAAGAATTTCTATAGATCTTTACGGTTTTGTGTTGATTATAGAAAGTTAAACTAGATAAAGGTTATGAATAAATACCCTCTTCCTCAAATTGATGATCACTTTGACCAGCTGAGAGGTGCATCAATGTTCTATAATATTGATATGAGATCAGGGTATCACAAACTAAGGTTGAGACCTTCTAATGTATTGTGGACTACTTTTAAAAGGAGGTACGTGTTGTACGAGTTTTTTGGGATGTCGTTCGGGCTGACCAATGTGCCAGTAGTATTCATGGATCTAAGGAATCAAATATTTAACCTTATCTAGATCATTTTTTAGTTTTCTTTGTCCATAACATCTTGGTGTACTCTAAGACTCATAAAGATAATGAAAAACATCTTGACATCATCCTCAAAACACTATGATAACATATGTTATATTCTAAGCTATCCAAATGTCATTTTTGGATCGATAGGTACATTTATTGGGTCACATCTTTTCTGAGGAAGGTGTGTTAGTGGATCTTGAGAATGTGAAAGCAGTTGTGTCTTGGGAGCATCACACGATTGTTTTTGATGTTTTGAGTTTTATAGGTTTGTTCGGTTATTATTGAAGGTTCATCAAAGAATTTTCTCATTTAGTAGTGCCACATTCGGGCTTGAACAAGAAGGGTGTTAAGTTCAAGTGGTTTGAGGCACACAACAATGGTTTTTAATAATTCGATAAGTCGTTGAAAACTGCACTGATTATAATCTTACCTAATCCATATATGAAGTATACCTTGTTCTGTGATGCATCCTGTGTTGTTCTTGGGGAGGTGTTAATGTAGGATGATCATGTTGTGTCATATGGGCCATGAAAGTTGAGGCCTCATGAAAGAAATTACAATGTGCATGATCTTGAATTAGTTTTATTAGTTTATGCCTTGAAGTGTTGGAGACAATACTTGTCGGGAGAGATATTTATATTGTATACTGATCATAAAAGACTTAAGTATATCTTCTCTCAGCATTATTTGAATCACTTTCTATAAAGATGGGTTGAGTACATGCAAACTTTTGATTGTGAGATGGTTTACACACTAGGAAAGGGAAATGATGTTGTGAATTCTTTGAGTTTGAAGGCTCAAAATCAAGCAGTTTAGGAATCTAGTTATGAGTGGAGGAGGATGGCGTTGTTTGTTGAGATGCATCTGGGGGTGTAGGATGGGAAGCGGGAGATAACCCTTGCATCCATGGAAGTTGAGTCCATGATTTTGAGCTATAGAAAATAAAGGTAGCTTGAGTATCTAAGTGTTTAGATATGATGGAAAGTATTGAATGTGGAGAGTCACCTTCTGGTTATACCATTGAAGATAATGGGATTTTTTATGTTCATGATCATGTTGTTGTGACAATGTGTATGTTACAAGAGTTTATGCATGAGTTTTATTAATCTAAGTTGGTGGTGCATCTTATAATGACTAAAATGTATTGTGATCTTCATAGAAAGTATTGTTGGCTAGGGATGAATAAGGTGTTTCCTGGTTTCGTGGAACGGTGCCTTACCTTTCAATAGGTGAAGGACAAGCATCAATGGATCAATGGTTTCTTATAGGAATCACCCATTCCATAGTGGAAATGGGATGATGTAACTATGGATATCATGTTGGGTCTCACAAGTATTCTGAAAAATAAAGATGTGATAGAGGTAGTTTTGGATTAGTTGACTAACGTGGCTCACTTATTGCTGATTCAAGAGACTTTCACCATAAATCAATTGTGTGAGTTGTATGTTTGAAAGTTAGTATGGTTGTATGTGGTACCTCAGATGATAGTTTTGGATTGTGATATACATTTTACATTATGATTCTAATAGGGGTTATAGAGGGAACTTGGTACGCAAGTTTTTTTTAGTATGGCTTTCCACCCGTAGATGGACGGGCAGTCGGAGCATACCATTTAGGTACTATAGGGCATGTTGAGGGCTTGTGTCCTAGATTTTGGTGAATCATGGTAAAATCACTTGTCTCTTATTGAGTTTTTCTACAACAATAGTTTCCCTGCTATGATTCATATGGAACCATTTTAGGTGCTCTATGGTATGCCGTGTAGATCTCTGTTGTGTTGGATGGAGGTTGGGGAATCAGAGTTATTGGGAATTAGTCTTGTGTTGGAGATGTTAGAAAAAATTACTTGATTTGAAAATGTATGAAAATGGCTCAGAGTAGAAATAATTCATATGCAGATCGGCGTCGTAGAACTCTTGAGTTTTTGGTGGGTGATCATGAGTTTCTCTGGGTGTTGACAATATTGGGTCACCCTCAGATTCAAAATTACGGTAAGTTGGTTCCCAGGTATGTGGGGTCGGTTGATATTTTGGAGAGGATCAAACTTGTGGCATGAAAATTGGATCTTCCACAGTGGTATAATGATGTGAATGATATTTTTCATGTATCACAGCTTAGATAGTATCACCCTGACCCGTATCATGTGCTTGGTATTGAAGATTTTGAGCTGGAAGCTGATGTGTCCTTTGAAAAGCATCTAGTTCATATTATAGATCATAGTGAGAAAGTCTTGAGTGGAAAGTCTATTCCCTTGTTTTTATTTTTATGGTATCATGGTAATGTTTAGGAAGAAACATAGGAGGGAGAGTCATATATATGGGCTTAATGGCCCAATCTGATTACTTTTGAATTTTAGTGATTCTTGGGAAGATTGGATCGATGATGATTCATTATAATGATAGGAGGTTGTAAGATCCCAAACTTCATGGAGGTATGTACTTTATTATTATTTTTTTAAATCCTTTAAATTTAGATAATTAAGTGTTTAAAAGGTGTGTGAGGAGGCTTTGGGGTGTTCCCGGGGTTTGGGACATTAAATAAATAGAAAATTCTTTCTAATGAATGTTTCATGGTTGGTGCATGGTTAGAGATAATTGTGTGCCCAAACTATGATGGACAAGGGTAGGGGTGCTTGGTTTAGTAAACCATGCAAGGGGAGAACCAAACTGTGCAACCCTGGATATAGTCATTTCACATGGTTGGTGCATGGTTTTTCAAAGCATGAATAATACCCATTTAATCAGGTGACTTGGATGCCTCTTGGATAGAGGCTAGTGCACAGTTATCACATGGTTTGGAAAACTGTGTGGCCAAACCTTGTGACCCATTAAAAAAAGAGAATTTACCCAACTGCCCCTCAGGATTTTATGTTTCTCATCTGATTTCCTCCGCATTTATTTTCTTATAAACCCTAGTGATGAAATATTTCAACCTAAGCTTCCAAGGTACCATTCTCCTTCGATTATAGGCCATTTTTAGTGTCGTTGGTTATAACTCGAAGCTTTGGGTGATTCTAATCCTCTTATCGCTTCTATTTTCTAGATTCCGCCTTGTGGTTTTGTTCAAATTCTTCTGAATCCACAAAACACATTTTTTCATGTGGATCTTAGGTTGGGGATTCAAAGGGTGCTTGAATCTGGATCTACAACTAAGGTTAAGGGTGAGTTCATCACTAGATTCTAGGTAATTGGTCTACAAGTTATATCCCAAAGTTTCGTTATTGATTCATGCATGTACGATGGTTTTTTGGTTCTCTCATGTTGTGGTTTTGATTATTTTATTAGGTTTTGGTAAAATGTTTGAATAAATGATGAAATGAACCCCTTTTGATCCCTATTGGATGTGTTGAAGATTATTTTACCCATTTCGGACCACCCATGGGGTGTGCCAAAATTCGTGAGCATGGAAAATTGTAATGTTAAGCCTAGGTTTGTTTGGTATTGAATTAGAGACCATGATAAACATGTTGACATGATAGTTTAAACTATAAGAGGAACCAATGGTAGTTGTGTCTTTTTGTTGACATTAGAATAAGGAATTGTTTGGCATGATGTGAAAAAGTGTCAAATGTATTTATATAAATGTGTCGAATGGATTATGAATTTGTAATTGAAATTCGTAAATAGATTAAGGCATAAGAATTGATGAATGTGATAAATATGATAATTCATGTAAATTGAAAAATTAGTTAAATGGGTTAAAGTATGAGCATTATTTAATATACTAATTGGGTTAAGTTATGAAAATGGTAATGGATTTAATGTGATAAGCGATATAAATGGTAAATGTGTTACTAGGTTATGGATTGATATTGTGTTATATGAAAATGAATATGAATTGTGATGGTTATGTGTATTGAATATGTATAGATTGTGATAAGGTATATGTGGTTAATGGATAAATAAGAATGTGAAAATATCTTTGTTTTTGTGGGGTTAGACTTGAGGATCTACACCCAAGGTTTAGGTTAGACTGAGGCTCAAAACCACACCTCATAATGCACATGTTTTGGAAGGGGGCTGAGGCTCAATGCCCCCAATGGATGCATTTTATGAGACTAACTAGACTAAAGATCCAAGGTAAGTGTGATGTAAATTTTTATGAAATTTTTATCCTTATAGAGATAGGTAACTTGATTTATTCCCTTTTTATTAGAAATTTTCTAACTTAAGATGTTGTGTAAATGATGTAAATGCCTAACCCATAGATCATGTGATGAAAATGGATTTAGTAATGAAGATGGTATAATGATTAAAATAGGAACAATGATGTAAGTGGTTAATGTGAATATTGTTAACTAATGGCACCCAAGTTGTATTTTGGTTTACCTTGTAATTTATTTTACACTTCCATGCACTATCTGTTTAAGATGGATATTTTATAAACACTGTTGGTGGTGGCCTACTAAGTTTTACTCACACCCTAATAGGCCACCATTAGTTACCCAAGAAGACTTCAAGGTTGAAGGTCAGGACTAGAGAAAGGGCCCTATGCTAGAGAGTTTATCTGGGCCTGGGATGTGCATGGTTTCGGGATCTAGACTTGGATTTATTACCCATTTTGGGGATTCAGATACTGGTATTTAATTTGGGTTTTCCTTCACATGTTTACTATTAGAATGAAATGAAATATTTATTGTTTGGTTGTGGTTGTACCCTATTTGGGATTTGGTTGGTAATGAATATTTCTAGTTTATTGTTTATTCTTTATTTTATTTTATTTGTTATCTTTTGTGGCCTGCTATGATAAAGATAGTATAGTATCCCCAAGTTATCCATTAGACCCTCTCTACTAGTCTAAAAACTATAGCATACAAGGAGTCATTCTTGAGGTCATGTGGTGATCCAGATCGGGGCACCATTTTAGTGGATTTAAAGTTGGGGACATTACAAAGTGGTATCAGAGTTGTTCTTTTTCAAGTCTCACTATTTGGCATTGGCAGACAGAATATTATGAAGTTTTGACCCTTATAAATGAGCCTTTTCATGGGAGTAGTTAACCCATGTACACTGGAAAACCCAAGTACCCATAGTGGGAATTTTTTTCTTGATATGTGTTGTTATCGTGGAATGATACTTCACCATTGGGTAATGCACTTGTTGTGTGACGTGACTATTTTATGATATATTTCTCATGGCTGGAACAACACAAGGTCATTAATTTGTGAATCATTGTAGGAACCTTGGTATATAGGTGGAATGCATCATTTTAGGCACACATGGGTGGTATGTGTGGTACATGAAGGGTAAAATGCATTTCACTTCTTGAAAATATTAAAAAAGGAATGTCTAATAAAGATGATTCAAATGGATAAATGGAAAGGGTTTTAAAGAATGGTTAGAGATTTTTTTTAATAAAGGGGTATAAATGAGTTAAAATTTTAGTTTTAATGAGTATTTAATAAGTTAAAATTTTGGTGGTTATGAACTTTAATGATTGAAATTTTCCTAAAGAAATAATGTTTTACATTGTGAAAGTGGAAATTGTTTAAAAATTATTTTTAATAAATGACTTGTGACTATGTAGGTTGGTTTAAACATGTTGAACATGACCTTTGGTAAGTATGGAAGAGGGTATTGTTATAGATGTAATGATATATGTTGGGATATTTTATAAAAACTGAGTGTTCTATGGCTAGTGAAGAAGATTATTTTATGTAATATGTAAAATATTTATGTCATGAGTTCTCAAAATCTTGTTTGGCATTGTAGAAAATGCCATTGCAGAGGCATGTACTGGTCGAAAAATAAGAGGATATCACCATGAACAATCTACCAGTAGTGGAGTGAGGAAATCCATTGGTCCAAGATAATCAAGGATAAGAGTAGTTTTGGGATAACTATTCTCATTTAATGAAGATGATGGAATAGGACCCACGGTGGGTCATACCGAGTATGTTTGATCTGACCAGGGAGTTCCAGTTGCAACACCCTCCAATTTTTTTAGAGAGGGTGGACCCAAGGCTAAAAAAATTCTATATATAGTATTTCTATATGATTTTGAATCATTTAGAGACTCCCATATAGAAGAGCGTCAAGTTGGAAACATACATGTTGTGGGGACCAACAAAACATTAGTGGGATATTTTGGTTCAGACACAGCAGGATGATGGTATGTTGTGGAAAGAATTTCAGGAGGAGTTTCTGGATCATTTTTATACAGAAAACTTGATATAAGAGTAGGCTACATAATTTATGAAGTTGACGTAGGTAATGATGTTATTGATGAATTACGAAGGTTGTTTCATGGACTTTCAATGCTTTGTTCCAGTAATGGTAGGGGATGAGGCCGTGATGGAGAGATGCTTCCAGGATGGACTTATATATAATATTAAGTCCCATGTAAACATATTTAGTTTAAATAAGTTCTATGAAGTATTGGATCATGACCTTAATTATGAAGGGAACTTAAATTAGGCTTTAAGAAGTGGGTTTTTCATTCTAGTGGCATGGACTAGTAGTGAGAATTTTGGGGGAAGGAAGTATCGTTTTGCGAATCCTTTCCAAGATGGAAGTGTATAGAGTATTTATAAGAGAAGATCAACTTCTCCAGGTGGTGGCCATATTTTTTACTATTAGTGTGGTAGTCCAGAACACATGCGTGGTCAGTTCCCCCAACCAATGGTTGACTATCGAGTGTGTGGAAGAATGGGGAATTTGTAGAGGTTCTGCAGGAACCCTTGAAAAATGGGTAGAGATATAAGATTTAGGCCGATGCCAAGTGAACATAGGGGATCAATTACCACTTATCAGGTAGGTATTTGGAGTTCTATTATTTGTAACAATAGAGTTTGTAGACGTGGTACTCTAGGGCGGGAGCATCTGTATCGGCAGGGCAGTGTAGCACCGAGAACTCAGACCAGGAACTAAGGTAAAGGGTGAGGTCAGCTCCATGGAATTCAGTCTACATTAATAGGTGGATAGTTTGTTCCATTTAGTATTCTAGGTATGATCCTTGTATCTTCCATTCTCACTAGTTCTCTATTTGATACAGGTGATTCACATTCTTTTATTTTTCCTCATTTTTTGGTTGGGTTAGGACTATAAGTGGATCGTATGTGTGGGGATATGTCATTCAATACATATTTGGGTGTGTGAAAAAAGAATATTTAGAAACATAAGAGGTGTTCTCTTGAATTTTGTGGGTACCATTTTCTATGGGATTTATTCTTACTTGAAAAGTCAAGTTTTGATCTGATTTTGGGCATGGACTAGTTAGTGTTATACCAAGCCCATATTGAGTATTACCACCATAGGGTAACTTTCAAATCTCTTGAAAGAGACACTTACGTTCATTGTGGTGAATGGTATATTCAAGTAGGTTGTGTAGGGCCAGTTTATCATCATATGGTTGAACTCATATCCCAAGCATCATGTATTATGATTGATGAAGGGGAAGTATAGAAACATGAATTTCCTCCTATAGTGGATTTATTCCAAGATGTGTTTCCTAATAAATTCTTGGGGATTCCACTAGAGATAGATGTTGAGTTCATGATAGAGTTGTTTTTAGGAGAAGAACCAGTTTTAATTCTGACATATAGAATGGAACTGGAAGAACTCTAGAAGATTAAGACTTTGTTGGAAGAACTGGAGAACAAGGGGTTTATTAATCCAAGTATGTCACCTTGGGGATCTCCAGTGCTATTTTCCAAGAAGGAAAATTGATCATTGTAGTTATGTTTTGATTATAGGAAGATTAACAAAATTATGGTTAAGAACCAATACTCTCTTCCTCGAATAGATGATCTCTTTGACCAGCTGAGAGGTGCATTAGTGTTCTCTAATATTTATCTGAGATCAGGGTATCACCAGCTAAGGGTGAGAACTTATAATGTTCCATGGAATACTTTCAAAAGAATGGGTTATAAAATTTTGTTGTTATGACATTGTGGTTGACCAATACACTGGAAGTGTTCAATGTGATGCCTCTAAAATCTAAAGTAATAACCTTGTATTGGATAACATGAATGAAACGTGACACCAAGAGCATAAGGTAATATAATATTTTTATAATTTATAATATATTTACTATTTAAAATATATTCTATATATTTAAATTTATTCAACATTGATTTATCATGCATCACATTCTATAACAACCTTCTTCAATGGATTTATTTGCACGCAAGACTGAGTTTTATTGAATAATAATATATTATTAAAATATAATGAGGTATAAAAAGTTATTTTATGCTAATAGATTAAATTAATAACAATTAGTGATTTATATTAATGTAATATATATATTATATATTCAATAAAATATTGTGTATATTTATCCATTAGTTATTATAAACATCAGAGACGAAAAAACTCTATTTTACACATAAAACCCAATATTTTTATAAAGGCAATTTTACCGCCTTTTAATGGAGAACCCATTTTATATATGAATTTTGAAACTTTAATAGATTTAATATGTTAAAATAAACTTAAAATTAAAAATATAAAAAAAATAATTATGTTAGGGTGAATTTTTAATATATTTGTGAAACATTTTATTTTTTTTAATGAATAGTTAAATATACTGAATTTTTGTTCAAAACTTATTTTTATTCTAATTTATTTATAAGGTTAAATTACATTTTTAATTGGTTTTAAAGTTTTATTAGATCTTATTTTTATAAATTAATACAATTTATTTCATTGGAAACAATTTCACTTTAAAATTGATTATAAAAACATAGCAAACTTTCAGACATTTTTACTTTAAAAACCCGCATTGTCACCCCGTCTACGGGATTAAATTTCAAATAAACTTATACCAATTATATGACTTGAATTTGAAAAAATGGATTCCATATTTGGAATCATGATAATTTTAATTTATAATAATACCTCATTTGTTTTTGTCCAAAAATATTAGTAAAAGTGATCAAATTTAATTATAATTATTAAGGAAAAATTAAGCTTAATAAAGAACTAAACTATTAAATTAGGGGACCAAATTACCTATAAACATGTCTAACACCCATTTTATGGACATAATTCGTTCTTGAACCATAAAGTATCAATTTTTTTGGTTTTTTATTACTTTTTTATGGTTAAAATGTTGGTATACCTAACTTGTTTTCAAAATACCAAGTGAGTCCTTTTCCTCCACTATAAAAGGCCACCACCTCTCCCCATTACTCACACCTCTCAAACCACTTATTTTCACCCATAATATGACCGTATAGATTCCCAAAATCCCTCCCCTAGAACTTTAATCCTCCATTTTGGAAGTAATCCCTCCATGTAATCCCTTTTGTTTAAACCAAAATAAGTTACCTAATTTTTAAGTTAATGGTTTACAACGATCACTTTATTTTCATTTACTTCTCCACAACCTCATCATTATTCTTATATGTTAATATAAAAACAACATTATTCCAAATATAATGTGATTTTTTTATTAAGATTTTTACCTACACCAATATACACTTTCATCTAATGGGTAACAACCATATTGTTTCCGTGTACGACAAATTATCACCTTACGAAACGATGATTGTTTATTTTTCCTTTACCAAATTTCATGGTTAGCCATTATGATAGAAAATATATTTATATATTATATATATGATATTTATTATTTATTTATACCTCTTTATTCCTTTTATAACACATACCTTTAATAATTTCCATGTTACGTTAATACGATAACATCGTTTGAGAAAGTGTGGACTACCCCCCCCCCCAAAGCGATGTGATTTGTTCACACTATACATGAAATGTATAAAAGATGATTTTAATTAAACATATGTGACATAAAAAAACTATATATAATATTTATGAAATAATTTACTTTATGTAAATATATATATATATATATATATATATATATATTATTTTCATTATTACCTTTCAACACACTTAAAAAGTGATAACGTTATTTGGGGACGTGTGGACTACCGCCTCTTTGACATGATGTGATTCCTTTTTCATCAAAATAATTATATATTTAAGTATATATAACTAAATAGCTTGGTATTTATGATATAATAATAATTCTAGAAAGATATGGTTTTACTTACCTTTTTCCCATAATGATCATTGAAAAATGGGAACGTTACTCATGTATACGTACGACCTATCGTTTCCATGATCATAATATTGATTAATTTTTCATAAAAATATTTAATTATTAATTTTAAAATTATAATTAATGTATAAATATGATAACTATTTCATGATTATTATAATAGAGATGTTATATAAGACCCCTTTGACCATAGTTGACCTACCAAAGTTGTTTCTGACACATAAAAAAAATTTGGTCAAAACACTTGACATAAACATAATTATTTAAGAAGTTGTATACAACATAGTAAATAGTGAAATAAAAGTAATGATAAATATGAAAATGGTTCTAAATAAAGTATAACATTAATATATGTTTATTATACATGAATATAAAGGATGTTCACCTAAAAGTAAACTCAAGGTAAGGGATTCCTGTATCACTTTTCTTTCTGTGAGGTGTATGTTATTTACACCACTTACTTATTTTGTGTGGTGTATATACTACTAATTTTGAAATATTATATCCTTATTTTCCTTTATTTCATGATACTAAATGTATTAATTTAGTATTACTCTTTCATGGATCCTATGATTCAATATCTACTCATGTAGTATGGGATTTTCATCTCACTTTTTTACTTTTATAAGATAAAAACCATGTTCATCACTTACTTATTTTGTGTAGTGTATATACTTATCGTTTTTAAATATTAAATAGTGAATTCCTTTACCTTAATGGTATTTAATACTTCCATTTAATATTATTCCTAGATGAGTTTTGTGATTTAAAATGTTACAAAGTGGTATGGGACACTTTGGAATCTTTTAAGATTATTTTCCTCAATAATAACATTAATGATCTTTCAATAGTATTTAAATTTGAGGAAATTAAATTAACATTGTTCAATATAACCTTAAATTTTATCTAATATGGTTATTCATGACCGTTATCAATCATTAGTTCCATTTTCCCACTCTTTGGTACTCAAAATGTTTTAGAATATGTTTTTAAGAAAACTAAAATTTATTTCTCTCTTTAGTTAGAGAAATTGTTTTCTTCTAAAAACCATGTTTTATTGATATGTTTTCGAAAAAAAATTAAAATTATTTGGTAAAGACATTTTTACCCTTATTTTCTTTTACCAATATTTTCAAAGGAATCTTATTATTTCTTTAATAATATGGGATTTTTATAAACTTTTTACTGTGCAAAAGGAATTTTATTTTTACCTTCTATAACCTGTACAAATTTACTCACCATAATTTATTTGAAGATTCCTTTTCATTTTTTAAAGGATAATTTTAAATAAAATGTTTTCAAAATTGATATTCAGAAAAAATATTTTTCATAATAAAAGTATATTTTCCTCAATAATGTTTTTAAAATATCATTTTATAATATTTCTATTCACCACCAACAAAAACCCTTTATTTTTACTCCACTATGGATTTGTTGTATTGATAAAATCCTTATTATTCTGATGGATGGTTTATTATTGATTCGTACAAGGATAGTATTCACACTCACTTCTTGGAATCATTTTTTATTCCCCTTGAAATATTCAACCTCCTATGATCATTGAACATTGAATTTCCTTCTAACTGTCCATTTAATGTATCATGTATATTTTTATTCCCTGAAGCATAAACCATTTTACATACGGTGTCTACTTTGATAGTTATTTGATTATTTTGGGAAATATTGATAATTCCATGTCAATTACTCAATATAAATATTTTATAAGGTGTATTATTTATTTTAATTATTCGACTTGAGGAATAATTTGGACTAATAATGACGGGTGGAGCCCGGACTTTATATAGCTCCTCAATGCATCGATAGGTTATTATGATACAAATTAGTTAAAAAAATTAAACAGGTGTCTATCTATAGTTTTAAACCATCTTATGAAAGGTCTTGATAACATTGGTTTTCATGTGCCTTAGACATGAAGTCCATTAAGAAAGCATTTACCTCATATTTGTTTTAGTTATTATTAATCCATGAGATTTTTCATTGACATATCTATGGATACATTTAATTTTTAGTTCATTAATTAAATTTAATGTGTTTCAGTTTCTTACCTTTCCATATTTATTTTACGTTATCTAGTTATTTTAATGGAATGTGTTTCCAATTATTACATTTCCACATTTTTTATGCACTTCTTTCTCAGTTTGTTGATTACATGGTATGTGTGTTCACTTAATATTAATTCCATAAATATTTCTCTCATTGATTCATTATTGTTTCCACTATATTTTTCCCTTAGTGAGCATTTGATCTCACCCTTATTATGTTAATTTTTTCAGGAATCCAAGAAGCTTATTATGAAAGATATTTATGGATTAACATGATAGATTAAAGTTATCCTCAAAGTTATTTATTTAGAAATAAGAATAAAATATGGTGTAATTAGTGTATTATTTTGTAATAAAAGTCTCATGTATGTATCTAGTTTACCAGAACTATTAAACTTATCATCCCTTTAGGGATTGATTCCTCGTAATCATGTCAATGTAATTAGTAGTAGACATAGACTACGGGCTATCTGGGCTTGGGTTCTGTAGTTGGTATAAATGTAAGTTTAGTAGCAACTTTAAGAACTATATTTAGGATAACATAGGTTAGAGAACATAACCCTAAGGTAGAATTTTAGGATAAGTATAGAATAACATCCTAGAAGATTGGTAAGGTAGAGATTATGCGGGTCACCCTTGAAATATATCCATGTCTATATACTACAAGTATACATGGTTTTGGAACAGATGTATCTAGGAGTAATAACTCTTAAAATGTGTTTCAATCCTAACATGAGGTAACCTGGTACACAAAATGAGACATATTGCACACCCAGTTTGACACTCCTAAGGTATTTTTATAGGATAATAAATGTTTTCTTTACAAACCAATATGAAGAATTTTAATGGATAATGACAATGAATAATCTAGGTTAAACCTAAGAAGTTTTAGATTGAAGATAATGTTTCATTATTATAAATCATAAAAATGATATTATGGATAAATCATATACCAAGGAAATACCTATGTAAAATAAAATAGATGAAGTATTTACATATTAATATTGTATTTAAAATATTTGTTAAAAGCCTATTTAGTAATATAACTAATTTCAAATATTTCCATCATATTTATTTTTTGAAATTATATTTATTTGGTTTTAGAAAAGTAAAACCTATATTTTGGGGGATAACCAATAAAATCTGAAAATGCCATGGTTCTTGAACCCATGACCAAAGGATGATAATGCTTTCTACCAACCACTGACATATGCAATGTCCTGGATAATTTTTCATTATTTTTAGTTAAAGAATTTGATGAATAAATATTAATGATTAACCAATAGTTTACATTTTTAGTATTAGAGATTAATATATTAACCATATTTTTTTGGAAGATAGTTAAATACAAATTGTTAGAATTTTAAATCTTTTATAGGCCTTATGATCTGTTAAAATTTTCTTTTAGTACTTCAGGCATAAAAATCATTATTGGTATTTAATTTTTAGGAGTATAAGGATGAATTAGAATTTGATCAAAGAACAACCAAAATTTTGGATTGTTAATATGAAATTAAAGCTTATAAAGTAATATTATTTCATTATAATATTGGTCTATGAAATAATTACCTAACATTATAAAAAAGACATCGAAATAAAATGATGTCTTAAAACCTTAATTTTTATTGAACCGGTGGTCTTCTAAATCATTGTAGATTTAGGGATTTGAGGCCCTCAACTTTCTATTGATCATTAACTTTTTTGTGATTGATGACCTCATTAACTCTCTATAAATATTTATGATTTTCATCCAAGTATGTATCTTTACTTTACATTGATGTTATCCTAATTAGATTCCTAGTTATATGTTAGCCCATGTCAACTTGACACTTCCTTATCTATTTTCTAGCGAATTATTAACAAACCCTTTTCATGATGTGGGATTTAAACATAGGAAGTATCAAAAAATATATCACCATGATCATGTTTAAATTTTGATGATGTGATTTAAATAATGCGGGGAGAATATGACACCCCAAAAATCTAAAGTAAGGACCTTGTATTCGATAGCGTGTATGACATGCGCCACCAAGCGCGTAAGGTAATATAATATCTGGATACTTTATAATATATTTAATATTTAAATTATATTATATATATTTCAATGCATTCAACACTAAGTTAGTGTGAATTACATTCAAGACCGTCCTTATTCGATGACTTTCGTTACACGCAAGACAGAGTTTTATCAAAGAATAATATATTATTAAAATATAATACGGTATAAAATTGACATAAAATTAGTATTTATAAATAGTATTAAATAAATTATAAAAATATAGGGTTTATATAAATATAAAATGAATTCATGTGTTACCAATTAATGATAAATGAAAATAAGAATAAATTGAATATAAAGTGAATTTTTTTATAGAAAATTATTTGTATGGTTAAAAAGTTGTTTTACACTCTTAGATTAAATTAATTAAAAATAGTGAGTTATATTATTGTAATATATATTATATATTCAATAAAATATTTTTTGATATTTATCAATTAGGTTTGATAGACATAAGATAACAACAAACTATATTTTACACATAAAAACCTATATTTTTATAAAGGTAATTTTACTATCTTTTAATGAAGAACCCATTTTAAATCTACATTTTTATATTTTAACTGATTTAATATGCCAAAATAAACTTCATATTTGAAATATAAGCATAATAATTAGGTTAGCGTGAATTTTCTATATTTTTATGAAACATTTTATTTTTTAATGAAAACTTTAAAATACCGAAATTTAGTTCAAAACTTCTTTTTCATCTAATTTATTTATAAGGATAAATTATATTTTTAATTATTTATAAATATTAATTAGATAATAATTTTTATAAATTAACACAATTTATTTCATTATAATAAATTTTACTTTTAAATTGATTATAAAAACATATCAAACTTTTAGACATTTTTACTTTAAAAAATCACATTGTTGTCCCGCCTGCGGGATTAAATTTAAATAAAATTATTCCACTTATATGATTTTAATTTGGAAAAATGGGTTCTATATTTAGAATAATCATACTTTATAATTTATAATAATACTGAAATTTTTTTGACCAAAAATATTAGAAAAAGTGATTAAAATTAATTACAATTATTAATGTAAACTTATGCTTAATAAAGGAAAAAACCTTTAACTTAGGGGACCAAATGACCAATAAATTTTTCCAAAACCCATTTTATAGACATAATTCTCCAATGAACCTTTTTTTCTTGATTTTCATTAGTTATGGGTGACTTTGTTTAGGTAAAAATGGGGGTATACCTAACTATTTTTCAAAATACCAAGTGAGTCATTTTCCTCCACTATAAAATGCTACCACCTCTCCACATTACTCACACCTATCAGAACACATAGTTAAAACCCATATATACCCATATATATTTCCAAAATCCATCCCCTTGACCTTAAAGCCTCCCTTCGGTCAGTAATCCTTCCAAGGAATCCCTTTGAAATAAACCAATAGAAGTTACCCAATTTTTAAGGTAATGATTTCCAAGGATCATTTTTCATTCATTTACTTCTCCACCAACTCATATCTTCTTCTTACATGTTAATATAATAAAACTAGTGTCCTAAATATGTTGTTATGTTTTTTTATTAAGTTTTTGACCTAAACTAACACATGCTTCCATCTAATGGGTAACAAACATACTATTTCTATGTATGACGAACTACCACCTCACAGAATGATGATTGTTCATTTTTCCTTTACTAACTTTCATGGTTGTCCACTATGATGAACAACATTTTTATCTATGATATATATGATATTTATTACATCTTTATAACTCTTTAATATTTTTATAACACATAAATTTAATAAATTCTATTTTTTTAGTATAATAAAATTGTTTGAGGAAGCATGAACACTACTAGAATTCAGGGCTATAGCTACGGGACTATAGCCACGGACAATAAGAAAAGTGTATATATCTAATTTACAGCCATGGAAATTTCATTTCTCATGGAAATTAACCCACCCCCAATCCTCAATTTATCGTTACCCTCTCACACCCCTCCTCCTAATGCCCCTCCTCCTCATGACTCTTCTCCTCGAGGTTCTGTGATTCTCCTCCTCCGATGGTCCTCCCAACCTCCCCACAATCGTCCTCCTCCGGAGCGTCCACTCCACTTCCTTGTCATCACTAATTCGACATGGAATCCCCACCTCCTCTGAAGATGTGCCTCTAATGTGGCCACCCAATTCACAACGATTCTTCTTCTCCAACGCAGCCCCAACATGGCTTCGACGTTGCCTTGACCGACTCAGATGCATCCACTCCACCTCTCGGGATCATCCTTCTTCCACGCGACCACCCCTGATTCTTATCCTCCGAAGTAGTAGCCCCACCCTCCCAATTTCTCACTCAAACCAAGTCCTACCCTATCGATCATCCTCCCATGATTTATCACTAACCCAACTTAGGGTACCCTAGACAAATCCACCCTTCTTCAATTTCTCATGAGAAATCCATGCCTACTGTACTCCTTGCCTCACCAGTTTTTTTTTATTTTTGGATCCAACGTGGTATTTAGGTCTCATTATTTCCCTTCTCTAGATAGGTGGTTAAATTTATTCTAATCTTGATTTTAATCTTTATTTTTTAGTTGTTTTTTGCATGGATTTATGTACACCCACTTGGACATGTCATTGATTTACATTGAAGATAGAACGATTTGAATGGGCTCTTTTGATGCCATTCTCAGCTTATATCAGGTAAATCCATCAATTTCATCCATCACATTCCCACTATTTTTTGGGATAAAAATTTTCTAGATTTAAATATCCTAAGTCATGATCATGTCATATGGGATCCCAAGATTAATGGGGATGATTATAATACCACTCATCATTGTCTTCCAAACCATTTAATCTATGCCTCTTAATACATTTGGATCATCAAAACCTATGTGAATTCCATTGTTGATATTAATTATTAATTATGTATTATTATTTTCAGTGCTGAAGATGAAATTTAAAAAATTATAATATCATATGTTTTTTCTATTATTGGAACAAATTTTTTTAACATTTTATTTTAATTTACACATTGTTCTGTGTAGGTATACAAATATTATTTTCTACAGTATGTATTATAAAATATTATAAATATTTTTTTCTACACCTAAACCACCATTTTACTAATGTATTGAATAAAATAACATAAGAAATAATGTTAATAAGAGAAGATTTAAAAATTTGTGTAAAATAGAAGGGTTATGGAAGATAAGAACAAGTAACTAATTAATAAAATGTATCTATTTTTTGGAAGTGTTTCAAATGATCATACACATGAAAAGAGTGAATATTTAAATTGGTTGGTTGGATATCTTAAAAATAAAAGATCCAGTGTAATAGGGAAAACAGTTTATAATATGACCCTTATACCGATCAATAAAATAATTATACAAATGAGATTAAATTTGTGAAGAAACAAGAAGTGAAAGCTGACAAGAAAATAATTTAAGTTGGTATGTAGTCTAATATAACTCTAAACATGTGTTTATGTTAAGGAATTTATGGGAATATTGTGAGTTTTTGTAGAGAAATTGAGATATTTAAAAGTTTTCATGTATCAAAAAAATTCAATATATATAGTTAAAATAATTTTATAGTAACTTTTTCATATTTAGTGAATATAAACATATGAAAATCCATCATTTAAATGGGTTTGGAATAATATTTTATGGAAGATATTTTTCAATAATAATTCAATTGAGAAATAAATTTGTTAACCATGTGATTCTTTTTAATCATTTTATGTTTGAAAGAAATATTTATACACTTCATATTAGAGAAAGTTGGGAATTGTGATTGAAAATCCCATAAGTCATGATGTTATTTTGAAAAAAGTAAAGCAAATAAATTTTCTTTTAAGTGGATTTAAAATAATTTTATTGAGGGAACATAGATATTTGATAATTTATTTTCCTCACATATAGATGAAAACAATAATCTGTTGATAAATATAAATTCTAAGGTGAATGAAAAATTTATGTTTAGTAATGGTGGTGTAGAAAATATCAAGGTAAAAAGCATAGTTAATCATTTTAGTTGAGAAATATCTATAAATTTATGGGGATTAAAGTAATTTATCCATATCTATGAAAGATGGAGTCAATATATGGAATACAGTACTTAGTGGTATCAATTAAGGAATCATGGAGAAACTAGTTGAGTAGAAAATTATTTTAATATTCAATAACAAAAAGGTGATATAGAAAATACTTTTCAAGTATTCTAAAATGGAAATATCATAAGTAAATATAATAAACATATGAAAATAAGGCATATCCATGTATTAAACATATTGCATACCGATTCACATTGAACAATGAAGTAGAATAGAATAAAAGATGATTTTAATATCTTTTATTTCTTCATGGATATAATTATTTAGGATATGTTATTTTTATGTATAAAAAAATTAAAGTACTTGATTATCATTAGAGGTATAAATGGATAGTTTAAATCTATCTTAGAATGAATATTATAGTGCAAAGTTATAATAATGGAATTGAATTCACTTATTATTTAGTTAATAAGTATCTAGAGAAGTATTATATTTCATAGAAAACTATTGTAATGTAGACACCCTAATAGAATGGGGTGGTTGACAGGTAAAGTAAAACTGTCAATAATATAACACAAACTATGGTGATCTCTAGTGGTATTACAAGGTACCTCTAGAAATAGGTGGTTCAAACTACAATATATATATATATATATATATAATGTATTTATCCTCTACCTAGGTAAAAAAGTTTCCCTCTGAAATAATTCATAAAAGGAAACCAGCATTGATGTATTTATGAGTCTTTGGTAGTAATTTATATACTCTTAATATGGAAGGGAATCAAAGAAAGTATATAAATAACACTATGAAGCTATATTTCATATAAATTCATTAAGAAGAAAGGTATATATATTTTTAATAATATTCCCATTAAAATTTTGGAAATAAAATATATAAAATGGATAGTAAAGAAAAAGGAATCCATGATAGGAGCATTAAATATAATGTAGAAAAAAGTGAATCTTTACCAGAGTCTAGAGATTCTCTTAGGGGTAGTGAGAACTCCATCATAGAATTTTTTTATTAATATGAGAAAGAAAAAGACATAAAAATTCTAATTACACCTAAAATATTTACTATAACTAAACATGTTGATGAAGAGAACATTTTGGGGGACAAATCTGATGTAGTATAAACTGGGAGGAGGTATAGAATTTAAAGAAATGTCATCTTATATTTATTTGAGTAAAAAATATTGTATTAAGCATACAATGATTAAATTTTGATTAAATATATGAAAGGGGAGTTAAATTAGATAGAAAATAATGACACATAGAAATTTTTTCCACAAACAATAGATGAAAATATCAAATTCACTGAATAAGTATTCAAAAATATTCTTCATCAAAATAGAGATGTTATAAAATTCATAGTCGGAATTTTGTGAAAGGGATATTCATTGATTGATAGTGTGGTTGTAGATAAAATATTTTCACCAATTTATTATATTGAGGTTATCAAATTGTTTATTACCATAGTTATATAGAGAATATCACGGTATATCTAATGTATATAATAAAAAGTATTCTTTTCTTATTGAAGTTTTTTAAGGAAGTTTAAATTGGAAAACTATGTGGATTTCAAATAAAAGATGATTATAATAAACTATGCATTTTTAAGAACGATTTTTGTTTCTTAAAACATGTAAACATAGCTTGGAACTTGAGGATTGAAAATGTTCAATTTTTTTTTGAGTTTTATGAAAGTAGTTGACTATGATCTCTATATTAATAAGAATTGTTATAGAAAAATGGCGTCGTAGGTTTATACAATTTAAACTATTTGAATTTTTTATTGGATGAGATGATTGGGTTGCGAAATTCATATTCATGAGGTGTATCTCAATTTTAGGAAGTCCAATAGACAAGTCATTTCCTTGAAGTTTAATAAACTAAGTGTGGGGTAGTGATAGAACTATAAATTTCAAAAAAAATTATATGTAATTCACGGTTTTATTCCCTAAAATTCCCTTAAAATCTTTGGAATTGTTATATTTTCACATTTTGTATGATTTTCTATGAGTAAAATAAATCTGGATTGATTTTTTAATTTTTGGGATAAAATTTTTATTTTTTAATTAATTAAATGTGTTCTCATTTATTTGTGTTCGGTTTTTTAGGATTTTTCTGCTCTTGTCATTGATTTAGGTTCATATGCCAATGCAGATGTTGATGATAATAATGGTCTGAGAGGAGGAGATAATGATGTTGGTGTTTTTGAAGGAGATGATAAGGCTATTGATGGTTTTGGTGATACTGATATTAAGGTACATTTTAGATGTAAATTTTATTCTTGGTTTATATATTTAATTATACCATATAATGATGTTAGTTTTTCGTAGATGCTTTGGTGTATACTGTTTTAGGGTTCAAGGGGTGTGAAGGTGTGCAGGGGGGTGTAGGGGAAGGGGGAGGGTAGGGGGAAGAGGGGGTGTGCAGGGGGAAGGGGGTAGGGACAGGAGGCAGGGGCATGGGGCAGGGGTGTGGGTGTGGGTGTGCAGGGGGTAGGGGGTAGGGGGTGTGTTGGTTGTGGTTGTGCAGTGTGTTGGGGGTAAGGGGTGTTCTTGGGGTAGGGGTATGGGGTTTTAGGGGGTAGGGTGTGTGGGTGTGGGTGTTTAGGGGGTAGGGGCAGGGGGAGGGGTGTTTTGGGGAGGGGGGAATGGGGTGGTCAAGGGGTAGTGTGGGGGTGTGCATGGGGTAGGGGCAGGGGGTGTGGGTGTGTAGGGGGTGCGGGTGAGTAGGGGGTACGGAGGGGGTATGTGTAAGGGTGGTGTGCTGGTGATAGGGGTAGGGGAGTTCAAGGGAGGGGAAGGGGGTGTGCAGGGGAGGGGGCAGAGGTAGGGTAGGGGAAGTGTGGGGTGTGGAGGGGTAGGGATTGATTCCTCATAATCATGTCAATGTAATTAGTAATAGACACAGACTACAGGCTATCTGGGGTCAGGTGCTGCAGTTGGTATAAATGGAAGTTTAGTAGAAACCTTGAGAACTTGATTTAGGATAACATAGTTTAGAGAAGATAACCTTCAGGTAGAATTTGTGGATAAGTATAGAAGAACATCTTAGAATATTGTTAAGGTATAGATTATGTGAGTCAACCTTAAAATACATCCATGTGTGGATACTAAAAGTAGACATGGTTCTGGAACAGATGTATCTAGAAGTAATAACTATGAAAGTTTGTTTCAATCCTAACACTGGATAACCTAGTACAAGGAACGAGACATACTGCGCACCCGGATTGACACTTCTAGGGTATTTTTTAGGATAATCCATGTTTTCTTTACAAACCAATATGAAGAATTTGAATGGATAATGATAATGAATAATATAGGTTAAATCTAAGGAGTTTTTGATTGAATATATGGTGTAATGATTATAAATCATAAAAATGATATTATGGATAAACCTTATACCAATTAAATTCCTATGTAAAATAAAACAGATGAAGTATTTACATATTAATGTATTATTTAAAACATTTTTTAAAAGGCAATTTAGTAATTAACCTAATTTTAAATTTGTCCATCATATTTATTTTTGGAAATTATATTTATTTGGTTTTAGAAAAGTAAAACATATATTTTGGTTGATAACCAATCAAATCTAAAAAGTCCATGGTTCTTGAACCCATGACCAAACAATGATAATTATTTCTTCCAACCACTGACGTATGCAGTGTCCTGGATAATTTTTTCATTATTTTTATTTAAAAAATTTGATGAATAAATATTTATGATTAACAAATAGTATGAATTTTTAGTATTAGATATTAATATATTAACCATATTTTTTTAAGATAGTTAAAGACAAATAGTTATACTTTTCACTCTTTTATAGGCCTTACGATCTGTTAAATTTTTCTTTTAGTGCTTTAGGCATAAAAAATCATTATTGGTAATTAATTTTTGGGAGTATAAGGATAAATTAGAATTTGATCAAAGAACAACAAAAAGTTAGGATTGTTGATATTAAATTTAAACCTATAAATTAATATTATTTCATTATAATATTTCTCTGTGAAATAATTACCTAACATTAGAAAAATGACTTCGAAATAAAATTTTGTCCTAATACCTTAATTTTTTTTGAATTGGTGGTCTTTTAAATCATCGCAGATTTATGGATTTGAGGCCCTCATATTTATATTGATCATTCATTTGTTTTTTATTGATGACCTCATTAACTCCTTATAAATATTTATTATTTTCCTCCAAGTATGTATCTCAACTTTACACTAATGTTCTCCTACTTATATTCCTTGTTATATGTTTGTCCATGTGAACTTAACACTTCCAATTCTCTATTTTCTAGATAATTATTAACGAACCCTTCTCATGATGTGGGATTTAATCATAGAAAATATCAAAAAAATATATCACTGTAATCGAGTTTAAACTTTGAGGATGCAATTTAAATAAGGTGGGGAGAATATGACCCCCCAAAAATCTAAATTAAGGACCTTGTATTCGATAACATGTATGACATGTGCCACCAAGTGCATACGGTAATATAATATATGGATACATTATAATATATCTAATGTTTAAAATATATTCTATATATTTCATTGCATTCAACACTGAGTTAGTTTTCATTACACGCAAGAGCGTCCTTATTCAATGGATTTCGTTACACGCAAGACTGAGATTTATCAAAGAATAATATATTATTAAAATATAATGGGGTATGAACTTGACATTAAATTAGTATTTATTAATATTATTAAATAAATTATAAAGATGTATGGTTTATATTAATATAAAATGAATTCATGTGTTACCGACTAATGATAAATGAAAATAAGAAGCAATTCAATATAAAGTGAATATTTTTATAGAAAATTGTATGTATGATTAAAAATGTATTTTACACTATTAGATGAAATTAATTAAAATTAGTGAGTTATATTATTGTAATATATATTATATATTCAATAAAATATTTTTTAATATTTATCTATTATGTTTGATAGACATAAGATAACAACAAACTATATTTTACACATAAAAACCTATATTTTTATAAAGGTGATTTTACAGTCTTTTAATGGAGAACCCATTTTAAATCTGAATTTTGATATTTCAATTTATTTAATATTCCAAAAAAAACTTCATCTTTGAAATAGAAACATAATAATTTGGTTAGGGTGAATTTTTGATATTTTTCGGAAACATTTCATTTTTTAATGAAAAGTTTAAAATGTCCAAATTTAGTTCAAAACATATTTTTCATCTAACTTATTTATAAGGATAAATTATATTCTTAATAAGTTTCGAAGTTTATTTAGATAATATTTTTTACAAATTAACAAAATTTATTTCATTTTAATAAATTTTACTTTGAAATTGATTATAAAAACATAGCAAACTTTTAGACATTTTTACTATAAAAACTCACATTGTTGTCCTTCCTACGGGATTAAATTTAAATAAATTATGCCACTTATATGATTTTAATTTGTAAAAATGTTTTCCATATTTATAATAATCATAATTTATAACGTCTAATAAGACCAAATATGTTTTTGACCAATTTTTTTGTAAAAGTGATTAAAATTAATTACAATTATTAATGCAAAATTATTCTTAATAAAGGACAAAACAATTAACTTAGGAGTCCAAATGACCTATAAATTTGTACAAAAGCAATTTTATAGACATAATTCTCCCATGAACATTTTGTTCTTGATTTTAGTTGTATATGGATGAATTGTTTTAGGTAAAAACGTGGGTACACTTAACTATTTTTCAAAATACCATGTAAGTCATTTTTTCCACTATAAAAGGCTACCACCTCTCCTCATTAGTCACACCTATCAAAACAAATAGTTTCAGCCCATATCTACCCATATATATTCCAAAAATCCCTCCCCTTGACCTTGAAGCCTCCCTTTGGTTAGGAATCCTTCCAAGTAATCCCTTTGGAATAAACCAAAATGAGTT
Source organism: Viscum album (assembly GCA_963277665.1). Taxonomy (NCBI): domain Eukaryota; kingdom Viridiplantae; phylum Streptophyta; class Magnoliopsida; order Santalales; family Viscaceae; genus Viscum; species Viscum album. The sequence goes on along the minus strand of OY728125.1, from coordinate 1,831,652,071 downwards.
ACCCAATTTTTAAGGTAATGCTTTCCAAGGTTCACTTTTCATTAATTTACTTCTCCACCAACTCATGTATTATTATTCTATGTTAATATAATAAAACAAGTGTCATAAATATTATGTTATGTTCTTTATTAAGGTTTTGACCTACACTAACACACACTTCCATCTGATGGGTAGAAAACATACGGTTTCTATGTACAGTGAACTAATGCCTCACAGAATGATGATTGTTCATTTTTCCTTTACCAACTTTCATAGTTGGAAACTATGATGGAAAATATTTTTATCTATGATATATATGATATTTATTATGTCTTTATACCTCTTTAATCCTTTTATAACACATACCTTTAATAATTTCTATTTTGTTTTAATATGATAACATCGTTTGAGGAAGCGTGGACACTACTAGAATTCAGGGCGATAACTATGGGACTATAGCCACGAACAATAAGAAACATGGCTATATCCAATTTATATCCATGGAAATTTCACTTCTCATGGAAATTAACCCACCCCCAATCCCAAAATTTATTGTAACCCTCTCACGCCCCTTCTCCCTACAACTCTTCTCCCCGATGTTTCACGATCCTCCTCCTCCGACAGTCCACCCAACCTCCCCACGATCGTCCTCCTCCGGAGTGGCCACTCCACTTCTCTGTTATCACTACTCCAATGTGCAATCCCCACCTCCTCTGACAACGTGCCTCCAATGCGGCCACCCCACATCACCGCGATTCTCCTTCTCTGACGCAGCCTCGACATGGGTTCGATGCTGCCTTGACCGACTCAGATGCGGCCACTCAACCTCTTGGGATCGTCCTTCTTCCACACGGCCACCCCCAATTCTTCTCCTCCGATGTAGCAACCCCACCTTCCCAATTTCTCACTCTAACAAATTACTACACTAGCGATCCTCCTCCCATGATTTATCACTGACCCCACTGAGGGGACCCCAGACAAATCCACCCTTTTTCAATTTCTCATGCGAAATCCCTGCCTACTACACTCCGTGCCTCACCATGTTTTTTTTTATTTATGGATCCAATGTTATATTTAGCTCTCATCTTTTACCTTCTCTATATAGGTTGTTAAATTTATTCTAATATTTATTTTCATCTTCATTTTTAGATGTTTTTTGCAGGGATTTATGTAAACCCACTTGGGCATTTCATTGATCTACATTGAAGATATAACAATTCAGATGGGCTCTTTTGACTCCATTCTCATCTTATATCGGGTAAATCCATCAATTTCATCCATCACATTCTCTAGATTTTTGGGATGAAAATTTTCTAGATTTAAATATCCCAAGGCATGATCTTGTCTTATGGGATCCCAAGATTAAAGAGGATGATTATAATACCAGTCATCATTGTCTTTAAAGCCGTTTAATCCATGCCTTTGAATACATTTGGATCATCCAAACCTATGTCAGTTCTATTGTTGATATGAATTATTAATTATGTATTATTATTTGTATTGGTGAAGATAAAATTTAAAAAAATTATAATTTCATCTGTTTTTTTGTGTTATTGCAACAAAATTTTTTAACATTTTATTTTAAATTACACATTGTTTTGTACAGGTTTAGAAATATTATTTTCTACACTATATATTATGTTATATTATAAATATTGTTTTCTACACCTAAACCATCATTTAGCTAATGTATTGAATAGAATAACATAAGAAATGAATTTAAGAATATAATATTTAAAAGCTGTGTAAAATAGAAGGGATATAGAAGATAAGAACAAGTAACTAATTAATAAAATGAATCTATTTTTTGGAAGTGTTTCAAATGAACATACACATTAAAAGAGTGAATATTTAAATTAGTTGGATGGATATATTAAAAATAAAATATCCAGTGTAATATGGAAAAAAATTTATGATATGACCCTTATACCTATAAATAAAATAATGATACAACTGAGATTTAATTTGTAAAGAAAAAAGAAGTGAAAGTTTATAAGAAAATACTTTAAGTTGGTATGTATTCTAATATAACTATAAACATGTGTTTATGTTAAGGAATGTATGGGAAGAGTATGAGTGTGTGCAGAGAAACTAGGATATGGAAACTTTATCATGCATCAAAAAATATTCAAAATATATAGTTCAAATATTTTTGTAGTTACTTTTTTATATATTGTGAATATAAACTTAAGAAAATTCATCATTTAAATGGGTTTGGAATAAGATTTTATGGAAGATATTTTTCACGCATAATTAAACTGAGAAATAAATTTGGTAACCATGTGAGTGTTTTTAATCATTTTATGTTTAAAATAAATATTTATACACTTCATATTAGAAAAATTTTGGAATTGTGATTGAAAATCCCATAAGTCACGATGTTCTTTGGAAAAAAGTAAAGTGAATAAATTTTATTTTAAGGGGATTTAAAATAATATTAGTGAGGGAACATGGATATTTGATAATTTATTTTCCTCACATATAGATGAAATTTTTTTTCTGTTGATAAATATAAATACTATGGTGAATGAAAAAGTTGAGTTTAGTAATGGTGGTGTAGAAAATATCAAGGTCACAAGCATAGTTAATCATTTTAGTTGAGAAATATTTATAAATTGATGGGGATTAAAGTAATTTATCCTTAACCAGGAAAGATGGAGTCAATATATGGAATACAGTATTTAGTGGTCTCAATCAAGGAATCATTGAGAAACTAGTTTAGTAAAAAATGATTTTAATATTCCATAACTAAAAAGTGATAGAGAAAATACTTTTCAAGTATTCGAAAATGGAAATATCATAAGTAAATATTATAAACCTATGAAAATAAGACATAGCCTTGTATTAGACATAGTTCACACCGATTCATGTGGACCAATGAAGTATAATGTAATAAAAGGATTATTGTAATATCTTTTATTTTTTGATGGATGTAATTATTTAGGCTATATTATTCCTATGTATAAAAAAATTGAAGTACTTGATTATCTTTATAGGTATAAAAGGATAGTGTAAATCTAACTTGAAATGAATATCAAAGTTCCAAGTTATAATAATATAATTGAATTCACTTATTATTTAGTTAATAAATATCTAGAGAAGTATTATATTTCTCAAAAAACTACTATAATGTAAACACCCTAATAGAATGGGGTGGTTGAGAGGTAAAGTTGAACCATCAATAATATAACACAAACTATGGTGATCTCTAGTGGTATTATAAGGTACCTCTAGAAAGAGGTGGTTTAAACTACAAGATATATATATATATATATATATATATATATATATATATATATATATATATAATTGAGTTCTCCTCTACCTAGGTAAAAAGTTTTCCTTCTTAACTAAGTCATAAAAGGAAACCAACATTGAAGTATGTATGAGTCTTTGGTAGTAAGTTATATATTATTAATATGGAAGGGAATCAAAGAATGTTTATAAACAACATGATGAAGTTATATTTCATATAAATTCATTAAGAAAAAAGATTTATATATTTTAAATATTATTCCCTTTAAAATTTTGTAAATAAAATATGTAAAATGGATAAGGAAGAAAAAGGAATCCATGACAGGAGCACTGAAGATAATGTAGAGAACAGTGAATCTTTACAAGAGCCTATAGATTATCGTAGGGGTAGTGAGAACTCCATCATAGAATTTTTTGATTAATATGAGAAAGAAAAAGATATAAAGATTTCTATTACACCTAAAATATTTACTATAACTAAACATATTGATGAAGATATCATTTTGGGATAGAAATCTGATGTAGTATAAACTAGGAGGAGGTATAGAATTAAAAGAAATTCCCTCTTATATTTATTTGAGTAAAAAATATTTGATTAAGCATTCAATGATTAAATTTTGATTAAATATATGAATGGGGAGTTAAATTAGATATAAAAAATGACACATATAAATTTTTTCCACAAACAATAGATGAAAATATCATATTCACTAAATAAGTATACAAAAATATGATTAATGAAAATAGAGATGTTATAAAATTCATAGTCAGAATTTTGTAAAAGGGATATTCATTGATTGATAGGGTGGTTGTAGATTAAATATTTTCACCAATTTATTGTATTGAGGTTATCAAATTATTTCTTACCATAGTTTATAGAGAATATGACGGTATATCTAATGTATATAATAGAAAGTATTATTTTCTCATTGGAGTTTTTTAAGGAAGTTTAAATTGGAAAACTTTGTGGATTTCAAATAAATGATGATGATAATAAACTGTATATTTTTAAGAATGATTTTAGTATCTTAAAACAAGTACATGTAGCTTGGAAATCAAGCCTTGAAAATGTTCAATTTTTTAGGTTTATGAGAGTAGTTGACTATGATCTCTATATTAATGGGAATTGTTATAGACAAATGGCGGTGTAGGTTTATAAAATTTAAACTATTTGAAATTTGTTTTTTTGGATGAGATGATATGGTTTTGAACTTCATATTCATGAGGTTTTTATCAATTTTAGGAAGTCCAATAGACAATTCATTTCCTTGGAGTTCTATAAACTAAGTGTGGGGGAGTGATGGAACTAGAAATTTCATAAATTTTTATATGTAATTCATGGTTTTATTCCCTCAAATTCCATTAAAATCCTTTTCATTGTTATATTTTCACATCTTGTATGATTTTCTATGACTAACATAAATCAGGATTGATTTTTTAATTTTTGTGATAAACTTTTTATGTTTTCATTAATTAAATGTGTTCTCATTTTTTGTGTTCGGTTTATGAGGATTCATATGATCCTACTATTGATTTAGGTGAATATTCCAATGCAGATGTTGATGATAATGGTGGTCTAAGAGGATGAGATAATGATGTTGGTGTTTTTAAATAAGATGATGAGGGTCGTGATGGTTTTGGTGATACTGATATTGAGGTACATTTTAGATGTAAATTTTATTCTTGGTTTATACATTTAATTATACCATATAATGATGTTAGTGTTGGGTAGATGATGTGGTGTAAACTGTTTTAGGGTGAAAGGGGTGTGCAGGTGTGCAGGGGGTGTAGGGGAAGGGGGAGGGGCATGGGGTATAGGGGAGAGGGGGTGTCTAGGGGGGAGGGGGCAGGGGCAGGGGGTAGGTGTGTGGGAGTGCAGGGGGAAAGGGTAGGGGGTGTGTTGGTTGTGGGTGGGCTGGGGGTATGGTCAAGGGGTGTACTGGGGAAAGGGGTGTGATGGGGGTAGGGGTAGGGGGGTTTTAGGGGGTATGTGGTGTGGCTTTGTAGGGGGCAGGGGGAGGGGTGTGTCGGGGAGGGGAAGGGGGAAGTCATGGGGTAGTGTGGGGGTGTGCAGGGGGTAGGGGTAGGGGGTGTGTAGGGGGTGTGGGTTTGTAGGGGTGTAAGTGAGTAGGGGGTGTGCAGGGGGTAGGGTTGGGGTGTCGTGCTGGTGATAGGGGCAGGGGTGCAAGGGAGGGGCAGGGGGTGTGTAGGGGAGGGGGTAGGGGTATGGTAAGGGCAGTGTGGGGGTGTGAAGGGGTAGGGGTAGGGGGTGTTCAGGGGTGTGGTTGTGAAGGGGGTGTGTAGGGGATAGGGTAGTGTGCTGGTGCAGGGGGAAGGGGGTGCAGGGGGTGTGCCGGTGAGGGGGCAGGGGTAAGGGGGTGTGCATTGGGGGGGGGGCGTACTGTCAGATATCACAACTATGTTTCTAATTTATATTCATTTACAATTTTTTTAATTCAATCCCAAGAATGGAGCTTAAAATATAAGGACATTGAGTTTGTGATGACACCGGATGGAGTCTACAAGGACAAGGCCATGAGGGATCTAAAATCTACCAATGGGTATATAGTCACTGCTATCATAGAGCTTACCAACTAAGGTATGTGGCCCTTTTTCTTTCAGTTCAACTTCATGTTATGTGTTTTTCTTGATTTGAGTTGGAAGTTTCTTCCATTAATATTCCTTTTTTAATTTATTTTCTTCATCTGTAGTGTTAGTTACAGGTTAGAAGTTTCTGTTTAGGATAATTTGTACTGGGTATTTATTGTCTATGAAAAATACTATACATGGTCTATTACCTAGAATTTTATTAATACGCCCTATTTACCACCCGTTCAATAGTTAGAGACTTGTTTTGATAGGTATTATAAAACCATGAAAATGCTCATCCCACATAACATAAAAGTGGTTTCAGCGATCTCTAATGTATCTAGCTAATAATTATGCTTTATAAACTATGTTATGTTTGTATTAATGCTTGTTTACCATTTTAGAAACCATAATGTGGTGTACATGTATTACTTAGGATTATGTTATAATTGTATAAAATGTAAATTTCAAGTTCAATTTAATTTATTTATGATGTTAAATTTGATGTTCCACATCCCTATTTAATGAATTGAAACTGCATGATATGTTGGATCCTCATTAGAGAGGAAACCTTGACTTCAATTTTGGATGTTTTTATCATCATCATCTATTCTATTATTTACTTTGTCACTAATAATGTTCCTCCCACTTCATTTTTTAGGTTCAATTAATTATGATTCATCAGATCACTGGCATTTTGTTGAAGTCTCTCAGGACTCGTTCATGTGTGTTGTGGAAACCTGAGTCAAACGCGACTCACCGTGTATACATAGGTAATCATATATATAATAATTTCTCTTTTTTATGTATATACTCCCATGGAATCATGGTCACATATAATAGTCTAGGTGTGCTTATGTATATATATGGAAAATGCATATGTTTGTGGGTGATAACGGGCTTATGCATGTGAGCATATATATATAAGGATCCTCTTTTGTGTGTTCAAGGCCATTAAGACACATACATAGGGGTTAGGGCATCCTTATATATACTCAAAGGTGCATATTCCCGGAATATGGATGAAGCATCTTAGAGTCATCACAGATAAAAGTGTCAATCACTGAGTGTGTCTTGGATCCTTTGAGGTAGGGTACCTCTTTTAGTCTCTTTAATTTAATAATGTTTTAAATTTCATTTATCTCCCGTATTAATTCTTCTTATATTAAATTTCAATTATTTTTTAACTGTTAGTTAATATAATTGTTTTGTTGGATAAACAAGTCATGTTTTTTTAATAAAACCCCTCCAATGGAGGTGTGTTGTCTACAAAAACTCATAGTGGTATACCTTGCTTGAAATTATTGCATTGATGTTTTAATTATACTTGATGACATTGTTAGTTATAAAGAACACATTGTACTTGACCCTCTTTATATCCCTATAGGGGGTTAACCCCTTTTTATTAAAATGATTGTTTGAACCAAAATTCCCTTTAAGTTCCATTAGACTTTTAAGATGGAATTTCCCAGGTAAGAAAGTGGTGTAATGACCAAGTCACCACTAAGGGACCCACCTTTGATCTTATAAATGGAAAGTCTTATGCACAATATTTTTATATGACATTATAAGTCATAAGATCCTAAATTTTGTACACCATATCCACAATTTCTATATCATTTTGAGTGCTTGTTGGGACTTCTCTCCGAATACCAATAATTAATGTTTCCATAAAATCTCACCAGTACTCACAATCATTTCCATAAAATATTGGTGATCTTTTATGATTAATATTTTCAATATGTTCGACATGGAATCCTTCCACCATAAAAAAAAGGAAAATACATTCTCCACTATAGGTTTGTTTAAAAAATCTGATATGATCAAAAATATGATAAAAAATGAATATTTAGAATGATTACACCAAGTTCAGTCTCAAACATAGACACCTACTTGGATACCAAATGTTATCCCAAAATATTTATTATATTCACATTACAAGGGGTGAATATTAGTTTAAAAAACTAACAATTTTTTTCCATATTAAGTATTAAATATATTGAAAATGTAAAGATCCAATATACCCAAAAAAATGGAGAAAAATAAAGGTAAATATATTAATAATAAAATAATAAGTATATCATATATAACAATAAAATTAATAAATATAGTATAAAATTAAACTAATGGTATTATAAGAACAACCAATAAAAGTATAATCTCATAATAAATAAAAAACACAAAGTATTTATTTAACAATCAAGTAACTAGAATTTGGGGTTTTAAGTCATTTTAAATCCTCTTCAATATATTTATCTTTTAACTAATATAATATAGCAGCAACTTGGGTTATCTCTCAATGAGACTGTATTTACCGATCATATTTTTCATGTTTTTTATTTCCTATAATTTTTACTAAACTAAATTTCTTAGGGGGTTTCTATGAGAAGAAATGAAAATAGTCTAATTTATTAAACTATTAGAATACATGAAAATATTAAAAAAAATAACAGAAAACATTGAATGAAAACTAGAGATAAGTTAGATAAGATCAGTGGGATTTCCAAGTGACTCAATTGGTTCCTTCATTATTCATTGATTTGAATAAATTAATTCCATAAATTATCTCAACATACAGTCAAAAAACTCTGAACTTAATGTTTAATTATGTTTGAGAATTCGTGTTCGTCAAATAAGATCTCAGTTTTAACTTTATCTCATTAATATCCAGTCAAATTATTCGACTATTTATAAACACTTTGACAGAGTTTAAGTGCTATTATCACAATTCTCGATCATGAATTCACTACTACAAAAAGGCTATAGCCATGGTTTATAACTTTGGCTATAGACCAAAAACTGTGGCTATAGTTAATAGCCATGGTTTTACCAACCATGTCTTCTATTGGCATGGCTATAGAAAAAAATCTATAGCCATGGTTCAAAACTGTGGCTATAGACCTATAACCTTGGTTCAAACCATGGTAATAGACTTATAGCCACAGTTCAAAACCATGGCTATAGAGCGATAGCCACAGTTTGAAACTATGGCCATAAACTCCTTTATATGAATTTATTTCCATGGTTTATAACCATGTCTACATAATGGAGTCCCCAAAAAATCAGATATAATGCAACGGTATCCTTGATTTTTGTAGTAAAAAAATCCGGGTCTGCAATCCATTTCCATAAGAAAAAAAACGGCTCTACTGCACCCCTATTCAACCACTGCAACTCCATGCTCCCTGCCTACTACTCCATGCCCCCTGTCTCCTCCCTTCCTCCCTACCTCCACCTTGCTCCCTGCTCCCTCCCTCCCTGCTCAACCACTGACCCCTACTACCTCTGCCCTATTCCCTGCCTCTACCATGCTCCCTTCCTCCACCCTGCTCCCTGCCTCCCTGCCTCTACCGCTGCCCTACTCCCTTCCAACATCATAATTTTATCCTCCACCTTTGTCTTAAAGATTTCATAACCATCGATGAATCTACTCATACCAATACTTATGTTGTACTGCTACCCTGAATTACAACAGATGCAGACAACACAATCATCCATTTAAAGATTACTAAGAAAGACTCATGCACAACCACACCAAGGCATGATTGTAGTTAACATATACAATGATATTTATAGCTCTGGACATTATCAAAAGATGAAATACATCGCTAGTTTCAGAAACCAAAACCAAGCCAGCAAAATAAAATAGAGTAAAACAAACACTTAGTTAGAAGATCATAGCACAACGATCCAAATGACCCCCATCAAAAACACCATCCCACGTATCCCCCAATGGATAGAAGCAGTGAAAAGAAATTTTATTACTGAAGGATTATATGAATTATGGAATGCTGTAGTGTGATGAATTTAGGTCACTATAATTCATCATTTAAGCATGATTCTAGAGAATTTATCGGCATGTCATCTCCTGACCAAATCCTGTTTTTTAATAAGTCAACAATGATTCAAAGTTTTGATAAATATATAATTCATGCATGTAACATACCTAACAAAATATAAAGAACATGGTTGACATGTTAAAAATAAATTACTCTAATGGGTATGTTGTACTGAATCTTCATCGAAGTCTAGCAACAAATCTATCTATAAGAAAAAGATAATGTCATTAATAGATAAAACATGATTCAATTGTAGAAATTATCCATATATGAATATCATGGAGATTATTGCATACATAACTATCTATTCTTTTCATGTTAAGAATGTTATTATAATGCAACACATAGGAATAGTGTTAAAAAAATTATATTACAATATATGATAATGTGTATGTATTTTAGTATTTCTAAAATCATAAGAATAAGCTCTGTAAAACTTGAAATTCTTGAAGCATCCCTTCCTAAATTCACCATGTGATCTCTATAATCTTTCATTGGATTACCTTTCTTCCCAAAATGCCAACATAAAAGTACAAGACCAACAAATTTACCCTGAATCCCCTCCATTTATTTAACTTTTTTAACTCTAAACTTTCCATTGAATAAAATATTATCTTTCTTTTTCATTCAGCATGGTTCTAGAAAATGCTTGGACTTCCCTATACCTAATCTCTTCATTTGGGATAAGATCACAAACATATTCAAACACATGGTCAGAATTTATATAATAATTTCTTATGGAATTCAACATCATATCCCATTATAACATAAGTAATTAAAGAAGTAAAAATTACTAAAAAACATACTAAAATTTCACTTTAATAGATTTGAGATGACTCTAAATCATTTTGAATTCATTGACATGATTAGAAACTAGTCTTCCTTAGGATATATCATACCAAATAACCTTTGTATCATGAATTTTTTCATTGTTGTTGGATTCTCAAACATATCCACTATATCCTTTATTAACTCTGCTATAATTTTCACCTCCCATATGTTATAGGAAACATTTTTCTCTAAAGATATATGTATCACTACAAGTTCTATCCTATAAAGACATTCCCATTCCACTTTATCAATTTCTTATGGTTTTAATCCTTTCAATGGAAACTCAAATTCCTACTAAAATAGATAATCCTCCATCTTCACCCTTCAAAAATCAAAGGTCATCCTGTTAAACTTGTCTATCAAGACATTTCCTTTTTATAATTCCATTCCATCAAAATAAGTTAACTCCAACTAAACTTAAAAACCATAGAGGCAAGAACATCAGCATAATAATATGTTGGGAGTACTGATCCATGATGAAGAACAAGATATTATACCACTTTTTGGGATCCATGAAACCAAAATTTTTGAAGAAAAACATCAGAACTTCAACACATGGAAGAAATTATAAAACTACCATAATCATATGATCTTATAAAATGATGTTCTATAAATAAAACGACAAATACACCCTAAACACTACACCAAATAACTAACTATAAAATGCTCACAACTCCCAAAAAAAATGCACAAACAGAATCAAAATCAAACAAGGAATAAAAACAAGATATTTACATGCTTCATAATTTTAGCCTTATATCCATGAGAGAACAATATTGCTTTCTTTTACTCATGGAAGAATAGAAAAAATTCAATCAAAAATAGAATAATTCAATTGATATTAGATAAATCATAGTTAAAAGTACAAATTCATAAGTGTTACCACCCTAACTATTTACAGTGGGTCTAGTTGGTCAATTGATTCCACTGACTTTTAAAATTTATGGAGATCCCATTGTTAAAATATGTTGAAGGCCACCAAAGTGACTTGTGTTTTCTTATATATAATTATTCATGGGGAGCTAGAGAAATCTATAATTTATAGAGGAAGGAATGTATGGTTGAAAAGTTTGAATTAACAAGTTGGTGGCTTCATATAACATGGTTGATTCTAGGTTAACTGGTTGAAGGAGTCGCATGGGGTAAGAAGAGGTTGGGGTCTCATGATGGTTTTACATGGTCTAGCCTACAAGGATCTTTTATAGGCAGCCCATGGACCCAAAGATGTTTTGTAAGAGGTTTCCCACTATCTTTAAACTTAAATTAAAGTTGACATGAGGGATGTAATCTACAAATACATTCTCACTAAGTATATGCTCATAAATACTGCCATTTCTCAAAATTCATGCCTCATGGAATTACTTCTCAAAAAGTATGTTGGGGTGTAATTATAAGAAATGTTAGTATCTGTTTATTATGGGACTTATGAAACTTCTACCATATAAAATTGATGTGCAGTAGCATGGATCACTGCATCAATGCCACAAAACAAAGGCCACAAAGTGGACTGGTAATAGGATGGGGATTTTACCTTTCTCCCTTAAATGACACCGAGCTACCTGAATCCTTTCAACCAAAAATAAGGGGTCCAAAATGGCCAGAAATAATGCACTCATCAAGAAATTTCTTCATAGTTTCATTGATTGTTTTAAATATTGATTGATCCTTTTGATGAAAAAGTAAAAAAATGGAATTATTCTATACAGATCTTCATCTCAATGTGTTTCCAAATTTTCCAGGAACCACAAAATTACCCAATCATAATTGGATCTGATTAGAATAAAGAGTATTGAAAATTTAGGTTAATGGGTACTTCTACATAAGTCTTTCATGGAACTCATAAAGTGGAATATGAATAGTTATTTTCCCCTATATATAGTGTCAATGGTCCCCTTATTCTCTACTTTTTGAATAGAATAATTTCCTTTAATTCTCTGTATGTATTCATAAATTTTTTTCTAGTTTCACTATATATTATTTTTCAATGAATTAATTCCAACATCTACTAGGTAACTACATAATAACTTAAACATAACCATTTCCTATGAGAATGAGTAACATGAGTCCACATAAAACTTATGGGACATGTTCTCTCCAAAATTGTTATGTAGAATTCATTCATCGGAAAAAAAATTGTGATTTTTTTCTTTTCAAATCCTTTTTTAACTGACATGGCCTATAAAATCTTTTAATTATTCTTTTATTAACATAGATATGAAACTAGATGCTCAATCTTTGACTTTGTGATGAACCAATATGGACAAAAACATTGAGTATAATCATTTCTATGTTTTTTCAAGGAAGTTTCTGCTTTTAGAGTTGATTGGATCAACAGAAAGAAATTACTTGGAATCAGAGAGGCTTCATCATTATGTATTTGGGTTTCTAGTTGATGCACCAATACTGGAACCTCATCCCAAAGAGATAAAGCTAGTGCACTGGATCAATTGACATCATAGTGTTTTATTAAGGTGGCTAAACAGAAATATGTGTATGTATTTGGATATTCCTTACTAAATCAGGAAGTGGGTCCTCAAATCTAGGAAACATATATTTATAATTAATCAACAATTATGTGAAGGGACTTTGAAGACCACATGAAGGAGAAAACATGGAATAATAGGTGTGTGGCCATAAATAATTTTTCTAGTAATGACCCCGCTTTATACAGAACATGAAAAAAACCAAACATGAGGGTGAAAGCATTAAAATTTTGATGGATCCCCACTCTCTAGGGATTTTCTCTCGTTTGTGCTAGGGTTTCTTACCAGCACCCCCCCCCCCCTCACCCCCCTCGCGGTGAAGGTCCATCTCCATTACTCCTCCTCTTCTCTACTTCTTGTTCCCCTACTCTCCTCCTGGCCTCATTTTCTCTCTCTCGGTGACCAGGGGTCCTCTTCCCATTGCCTTTGGCTTCTCCATGTTTCTTCCCCTTTGGAAATGTTTTCCGCTTTCTCTCCGGTGAAGGTGCACCGGCCTTCCTCGAATCGACAATTTCTTCTTCGGTCTTCCTCGAATCGATGGTATCTTCTTCAATCTCCCTCGTATCGATAACATTTTATTCAGTCTTCTTTGTATCGATGACATCTTCTTCCTGGGTTTCCTCACTTCTCCTTTGATGGTCCCCGATTTTTCTGCCTCATTGACGATGCCTTTGTTCATATCCCTCAGTCGCTTGAACCATTGGTCTGACCCTACGTTATGCTGCTCTTATCCTGATCAGATCTTGAGTGGGCGTTACAACGGGGTTTTGGGATGTGTGGTTCGACGATCGTCAATGTTCCAGGCACGAGCTCCCCGACATTGGATTTGATTTTTTGGTTTTCTTCTTCATGCTATCAGTGAAAGTGGTATTCCAATTTGTGGTTTGGGTTTGGTTTTGACGTCGACGATGGGTTTCATCTCGGCAATGATGATGATGACTACTCCTCAGTGATGATGGTATCCGATGGTTTCTTTCAACGAAAATTCTGGTAGTGCTCTACGGTGACGATGTCGGTGTTCTCGGCGATGAAGGGGGTTTGCGGTGGTACAACGATCAGATGGCTTCGGTGTCAGTGTGTGCGTCTTGAGGCATTACTGATTCGGCGTGATGATGGTTTACTGCTTCAGTGTGATGATTATTTAATGCTTTTTTATTTTAAAATATTGAAATGGTTGTTTCGTTGGCTGTATTGTTGAGTCTATGTAGGTTTTTTTAGATGTTGGTATGTATTGAATTTTGAAACAGGTTGCAACAGACGGTAAGGCACAATGCATGGTTGGGTTTTTATTTTGAAATTTGTCTATGTAATGGGTGTTATGAGGGTGTGTCTGTGGAGGAATGGATTTGTTGGTTCCCACTTACCCTTAAAAAGTGTATTTTCAATAAAATTAAAAAAAATGGGTTATGGTTGTGGTGTCAAACATAAGGAGAGTTTTAAAAAAATAACATGAAAATTTAGGCATGCTTATACTTAGAACAAACTTTTTTCCATGCAAAACTTGCACTGGAAACTCTCATAGCTAGTTGAGGGCGCACAACTTTTCCAACTTCAATATCCTTAATATAAAACAAAAAAAATGTTGAAGTGACTTGGTAGGACGTTCATGCATGTGGGAATTTATTAGACTGTTACTTATCACAACGTGTTAAATAAAATATGCACAAGAAGAAATGGCAAGGACTGGAAATGGCCACAAATAATTTATGATAGGTATGTAGAAAATGAAATTAAAATTCAAAGAAATACCAAAAATATTTATAAATAAAACACCAAAATTCATCCCCCTCCAGGAAGACCTTGATCACATGAAGAAATGGCTAGGACTAGAAATGGAAATATGTTCTTGTTTTTTCATCCTCATTTTTTCATTATTTCTCTAAAATGACTATTTTTAAATTGGAAACCATTATCATATATTATATTTATAGAAACTGCATATCTATAAAAGATTTATTTTCTAAAAAAATTACCAGATATAAACCCATACTATCGAGTAATTCAATAGATTCATTACAAATTGACACATAGTCTATTGAAAACATTATACACTCATTCCCATGAGATTTAGTAAATGGGCCAATGATGTCCAAGACCCATACATAAAAGATATCGACTTCTAGTAACCCTGAATATGGAATATCTTATCTACTCCCTATATTTATTATTCTCAAGTAGTTGTAACATTTCTTAACCAACTCCCTTGAATCTTTGAATAAAATAGGATATCATAAACTACATTTAATGGACTTTGTCACTACTAGAAAAGCACTTTATACCCATGTAACCAGTAATGGAATCCGAATATATTATACTTAGAGGATCAAGACTAAGATATTATGCTACATAGATATAAAATAACCAAACATATTTATAAGGAGAACATTTTAAATTATCTTCTTCCAATATATTGAATGTATTTTAATGTTTCCATGTATTGCAACGTGATATAGTAAACATTTCTAAACACAAATTTGAAATATTTTCATTAAAAAATTAGATAAGGAATGATTAATGCATAAACTTTATGGAATAATATCTAATGGAAATGTTATATGACACCAATATTTATAACAGTGAAGCATGCCCACACTGAATGCATTAAAATTCATGGGAACCAAGATAGTATTTTTTATACACAATGTTTGGAGCATTTTTTCTTAAGACAACATAAAAAAATCAATTCCAATTGCATGGAAAGTTGAGATAGTGAAACTTTCAGTTTTTATTAGATGTTTCCATTATCTATTTTCATAGGAATTGAAAATTAAGGCAATCCAACTGGTGATATCAACCAAATTCCAAGGATACACAATTTAAGTGATGTAAAACATCAAGTAAATATATATCAACTTTTTTGAATAGTGAATGAATTACAATGTATCAGTGTATTCCATGAAGGCTATGAATACCAACCGGTGGTGTATTTATGGAAATTATTAATACAAGACCACATTTTTTGAACTATCTGTGGACTTAACATAGACAGTATTGGAGCTCAATGGAGGTTTAGGTCTCCAATTAAATAAATACTTTAGTTTTTTCATTCCAATGTATGAAATGGCTTCGTATATATTGTTCCTAATAAATAGAGAATATTTAAAAGGTATCAGAATATATTGTTGAGCTTTCAAGACACATGGAGTACATGGCCATCTTGTGGGGATGAATGGAATCCAAAAAAAATAAATTATGTAATATATTAAAGAGTTTTATAGATGAAACAAATCCCTATTCGAGAAATTATGGTCATCTGAGCAAGGTTAATGGAGTTTAAGGGGGTTATTTGGTGTTGTTTTACATGTGTAAAAATTCTAACCTCTCTTGACTATGTGGAGTGATCACCAACTTTGATGAGAACCACGATGAGGTATAAAATAGAAGAATGAAACATAGAGAGGGAGTTCTATAAAGGAGAAGAGACCAACCATTTGAAACCCATCAAGCATTAGAAATTCACCAAATGAGAGGAACTATGTGTTAAACTACCATAATTTGTAGTACTTTCCTACCATTAAAGGGATTCCATTAGATGTTTCCTTATCATTCTTCATAGATTTCACAACAAATTTCTTGTATCTCTAACTCAATGGAGCATAAATTGATTTATATATATTTAGGTGTATTCCATACTAAATGAACTAATAAGAAATAAATTCATTGCTTCCAAAGGAATATAACTCTTTCAAAACATTAGAAGTCATATACATTTCATTTACTAGTGTATATTACCCTATATAACTAACAATTGATTTGTGAACTAAAATATCAGTTTTTGTACAAAAACAACAAGAAACATTTCAATAGCATTGGGAATGATTCCATGGCATTACTAAAAATTCCCTCTTCAGTTTTCTCACTCACTATTAATGAACTTCCTTAATGAAATATTTAATGTAATGGGTTAGATCCTTATTGATTCAGTTATAGGAGGCTATTATAGTGATAAAACAGTAAAGGAACTCAAATACATTTACAATATAATCTACATGAACTTGAATTAAAATAGAATCATAGGTATAGTGATATTTCTAATAAAGTTCAGTGATAGTTGATTTAAGCCCCCAAATTATAGAATTGAATGAAAATAATTTCAAATTATCATTTCAAATTCATAAGGAAACAATGTGGAATTCATCAACTATGGAATTTTTAGTCGTAGTTACATTAATTTCATGAATATTAACATTCTAGAAACAACTCCACCACTATACCAAATTGAGGAAGTATATTACAAGGGTAACTATATGACACATTAAGTGAGATATAATCAATTTTGAAATAGCTATAACCCCTGAGGGTATAAATATCCAAATATTTCTTAGAAGGAGTAAGGTGATCTTAAACAAGTTGGTCCTTCTATAGTCAATGGTAAATAATAAATCCAATAAAGGGTTCAAGATAAAATATAAGGGAATCAATCTTGTAGTTCATCCCAAGAGGATATAGGGACTTAGAATACATTAAAAGAGATATATGAGATAGAGAATAATCAAATCAAGAATGATTTTATGAAATGCGCAAATCAAATCTTCTCAATTCCTGATTAGTTAATTCATGGTATTCATTCAAGCATCCATAATCTAAAAATGAAAGTGGGGTGGATTGCATGGAAAAACACAACAATATATAAGGGGAAGATTCCTAATACAATTGCAGAAAATTAAATATATGGATTCATGTAAATTACCAGAAGAGGAGGGTAAATAGTCAAGGGAAAGGATGAAAAAGAGACTAAAAAAATAAATTAGATGCTAAATAGTAGGAAGAAAACTGTCAAAAAAATGTGATGAAAGCATTGAAAAATTAAATCAACAATCTAATGAAGATGTTGATAAATAAGAATTTGGAATGAATGAATCTCTAGTGGATTTATGTTCAAGCTAGATAACAGAGATGTCAAGTATTATAATCCACCTACATAATTTTCAAAAAGAGGAAGAGAGCATGATATTAATAGAGATAAATACTACTTATGTTTTATTGAAATGATTTAAAATGTTAAAATTGTTATGAAATTTTATGAAATACATTCTTATATTTCCATAAATACTATGTTCAATAATAACATTATCATAAATAATAGGAGTCCTGAATAATTTTATATTCTTCCATTTGTAGAAAATTATATAGTGTTTTAACTCAACAGAAGATTCCATTAAAGCCTAAGGATCCTAATAGTTTTATAATTCCCTATGATTTTGAAAGAAAATTAACATTTACTTATCAGTAGATTTGGTATACAACATTAATTTAATCCATTTTGTAGTTAATAATAAATTGGATATGGGAGATATTGATCCCATAATAGTGGCTTTAAAATTAGTAAATAGATCCATCACTTACCTAATAGGAGTACTTGAATACTTACAAGATATATTTTAAAATATTATACTACAAGGTGATTTTCTATTATTAGACATGAAAATTGATAGAGAAGTACCCATCATCCTTGGAAGACCCTTCCAAGCTACTGGAGGTTTCTTGATAGATGTTCCACAAGGAATGATAACTTTTCAAGCTGTAGAAGATAAATAGATGAAAAATGTATTGTGGGTTGTGAAACATCCACTTAAATTGGTTGATTATTTAATAATTGATGTGATTGATTGGGAAGTTTAACATAATATATGAAATTAGTTAAAAATTTAAGGAGCTAGAATATATGAACTCATTAATGGTATAAAATACCCACCTAAGAAAATTGAAGAGTGTGATGGTCCATATGATGATTATTGTCACAAACATACATTTGGGTATTTAAGGGATGAGTTGCATGAAGAGAAATTGGTTAGGAAACTTTCAGACCATAATCCATCAAGATTTTATTTGAATAAATTTCCACTAAAATTGAATTATGAATATATGGGAGACAATGAGACGCAGCCTATGATCAGGTCATCTAAATTAGAGATGAAACAATAAAATAGATAGTTTAGGATGAACACTAAATAAGCACAATACATCCACTGGATATACTATATTAGAAAAAATAATGAATAATTCCTTCCATTTTTATACATAATATACAAATATAAGATAATGTGTAGCCCTCTATTAAACAAGTGATGGAACCCAAATAATTAGGGTTAAAGATTCAAATGAATTTTATATGATGTGTAATAAAAGAGAACCAAAATACATGTAGATTACCATGATTAGAAGGTTCACATTTTCAAATGGTCGTAGGGAGGGTGAAATTGGGAGTGACGTGATGCAGGAACCGCATGGTAGAAGTTAGGATCACGGGTGGAGGTAGACGTAGTAAGGGATAGTTTGGTAGGGATGATATAGAGAAAAGAAATGATATTGAGAAGAGAAATTGGTTTCTTATGTTTGAAGAGATAATTTTAAGGGGAGATAAATTATGAGGGGAGAAATGGATAGAAATAAATTTCCCTCCTACTATTGTTTTTAAATCACCGCAATATTGGGATGATTTGGAAAGAAATGATGGTGGAGAGCTATTAATATTTTAAAATTCCAATTTTATCTCTATTTTCTACATGTATCACAAAAGAATTTCTTTTATTTTCCTTTAAAAATATTCACCAAACAAGATGGAGAGAAATCAAAATCATTTCTTTTCTTTTACTAAGTTATTGATCCAAACACAAGGAGAGAAATCACAATCATTTATTTTATTTTATTTTAATTTATAAAATATCAAATCATTTCTTTCCTTTTACTAAAATCTCACCAAACACAGTGTAAAACAATGGAGAGCAGTTAGGAGAACATGGTAGAATGATATTTCCTGAACCCTAGGGTATAAGGTTGGGATCCAGAGAAGAGGTAGGAGCGAGCGGGATGATGGGTATGGAGGATCCCGAGGCAGAACGGCTGGAGGTGGATCTGCTGGAGGCAGAGTGGCCTGAGGCGGAGGAAAAGGAGGGGGAGGGAAGAGCGCGATGACGGGTATGGAGGAGCCCAAGGGAGGGGGACAATTAGCCGCGGGAGAAAGTTTCGAGCGAAGGGATCGTGGGTAGGAGAGTAAAGCCTTGATGGAGGGTAAAATAATTAAGGATCTATTGCCACAGGTTGCTTTGTTACGTGGATATATTCAATTTAATGCCACGGTTTTAAAATAATTGTGGCTATATCTCACCATATATCTATGGCCCAATTAAAGCGTAGATATAAACCCATGGCTATAAGTCATTTTTCTAGTAGTGATTTTCAAGATTCAAAAACAAGATTTGAACAACAAAATCCTAACTGGACTAACCTAATAGTCCAAACCAGATGAAAAATACACATTTATTTCCAATGTATCGGCCAATAAATGGAAGAGAAAATAAAAGAAAAATATGTAAGAATAATTATTAAACAACAATCACATATCTAACAATTTTAAATCCAGATAAAATTACAATTTTATAGAAGATTATAAAATCTTTGAATGAAATCATCAAAAGAAAACATAAGGATTAACCATTGAAAAATTACTCAATCATGTCTTCGAAATATTAATGGTGTTCAATCTTCATCTTTGTACTTAGTATCATATCTTCTTCAAGTTCGTCAAAAATATATCTATTATCCGCTCTCCGTCAGTCTTCTCTAGTGTTATAAAATCGTGTTCTATCTACTATCTCATATGGAACTTAATCTAGAATTAATCCTGAATATCCTGAATTAAATGAGTGGAATCCCTTTTATTCTCCCCAAATATCACCAACAAAACAACATCCTCCTTCGGTGACCCTCAAATGAGAAAAAATATTATGTTCCTATGTAACTTCCCAAGTAACATTATCATAACTTCTCCAAAAACTATGTTATAACTCATGCTACATTCAATGCCCAATCAAAACACCTCCAACTAAAACTCAATAATAAACATAAATTTTATCCATCTAGAAATCAATTAAATTTCTTATAAACTAAACCACTTTTCTCTTAGTAATTCCTACTCAATGGATTATAATTTACTAGCATCAATAAATCAGTTCCCATCATCCTCATGAGTATATTATTATGTAGAAGACATAATTCTTCATGAATTTGTTTAAAAATAACTAGTCACAATCAAAATAAAGATGAGTAATTTACTTAAGAACCTATTTTTCACATTGAAATGATCTAGAAACAATAGAAAAGGATATTGATCCTCTTAGAAACTCATTCAAAATATCCCATACAACACAAAACAATGAGTAGTCAAACACCTCCATATCTAAAGAGGTGTCATAAATCCCAAAAACAATAATCATATCATCAAAGCTCAGACTACACTTCACACAGGTGCAGACGATTACCAAATATGATCACAAGAATGGATGATTCCTTCACCCATTCAATAAATGTTTTTAATGGTGTCTCGTGAAATATCATCTCCTTAAGGGGGTAGTGGGGGGGCAGTGTGTAAGGGTAAAGGAGGGAGGTAGGGGTGTGGGGTGCTGGTGGAGGGGGTGTCCAGGGGGTTTCAAGGAGGGGGGTTGTCCAAGAGTGTATCCACGAGGGAAGGGGTGTCCAGGATGGATGGAGGGGTGTCCAAGGGGAGGGGGTCTCTAGGGGGTGGGGTGGGGGTGTCTGAGGGGAGGGGTTTCCAGGATGGGGGTGTCCAGGAGGGGGTGTCCAGGGGGGTTAATGGGGCTGGGGGAGCAGTGTGTAGGGGGTGCAAAGGGAGGGGGCTGTCTATGAAGGGGGTGTCTAGGGGTGAAGGGAGCTGGGGGTAGTGTGTAGGGGGAGTGGGGGTATAGATGGGAAGGGAGGGGGAGGTGTGTATAGGATGGGGTGTCCAGGAGGGGTGTTAAGGGGGATGGGGGGCAGTGTGCATGGGGTAGGGGGTGCAGGGGGAGGGGGTTAAGGGATCTCGGGGGGGTAGTGTGCAGGGGGGGAATAGGGTGCAGGGGGAGGGGGGGGGTTGTCCAAGAGGGGTGTCTAGGGGGTGAAGGGGGATGGGGGTAGTGTGCAGGTGGGTGTGGGGGTGACGGGGGGAAGAGGAAGGGGGTAGGGGGAAGGGAGGGGAGGGGTGTCCATGAGGGGGTTTCTGGGAGGGGGTGTCTGAGGGGGTTAAGGGGGTTGGGGGGAAGTGTATAGGGGGCATGGGGTGTAGGGGGAGGGGGATGTCCAGGAGGGGGTTGTCCAGGAGGGGGTGTTCATTGGGGGTGAAGGGGATGGGGGGTATATTGAAGGGGGTGTGATGTGAAGGGGGATTAGGGAATGGGGAAGGTAGGGGGAAGGGGGTGTGGGGGTGTAGCAGAAGGGGATTGTCCAGGAATATATATAGGTGAAAGTTATCAAAAGAGAGTTTGGATTCCTATTTTTGGCTTCCTGGTGGCTTTTCCTTTTCATTCATTTGTTGATTTTAATGACTTGTATATGTACGAAGGATATGGATGCATGCTATGTAGAGAAATAACAACAAAACATAGCACATGATTTCAGAATTGATGATTTCAAGTTTACTTTTGAGTGTGCAATATTAGACCTTATGGACATTGCTCTGTATCATGGTTGGATAATTGATCCATAGGTATGCACTTTTGAATCATGTACCTTTATATTTATTTTGAAAAAAATATTTTATACATTCTCTAAGTTTATATTTTTCTTTTTTCCCCTTTCTTCTTATTTTTCTTAATATGCATGTTTGCACGTATATGCATGCATGGGGGTGTCCAGGGGGTGTTCATGGGGGGTTTCAAGGGGGTGGGGTGTCCAGGGGTGTCTAGGGGGGAGAGGGTGTCCAAGGGGTGCCCAGGGGGGTGCCCAGGTGGATGTCCAGTGGGGGTGTCCACGGGGTGTCTAGGGGGTGTCCATGGGGTCCAGTGTGGGTGTCCAAGGGGTGTCCAGGGGGGTGTCCAAGGGGGTGTCTAGGGGGTGTCCAGGGGGGGTCTAGGGGGTGTCTAGTGGGGGTGTCTAGGGTGTGCCCAGGGGGTGTCTGGGGGGGTGTTCATGGGGGTGTCTAGTGGGGGAGGGGTGTCCAGGGGGTGTCTAAGGGTATCTGGGGGCTGTTCAAGGGGTATCCAGGGGGTTGTTCATGGGGTGTCCAGGGGGGTCTAGTGGAGGGTGTCCAGGGGGTCTAGAGGTGGTGTCGAAAGGGGTGTCTATGGGGTGTCTAGGGGGGTCCAGTGGGGGTGTCTAGTGGGGGTGTCCAGGGAGTGTCCAAGGGGGTGTTTAGGGGGGAGGGGGTGTTTAGGGGGGAGGGGTGTCTAGGGGTTGTCCAAGGTGGGGGTGTCTAGGGGTGTCTAGGGGTGTCTAGGGAGGGTGTCTAGTGGGGTGTCTAGGGGGTGTCTATGGGGGTGTCTAGGGGGTGGGGGGGGGGTCTTTCCTAGTAGAGAGTGGGGGGTGTGCAAGGGGGAGGGGGTGTTCTGGGGGGTCTATCCAAGGGGAAGGGAGGGTATGAAGGGGGAGTGGGGGTGTTTTTTATGAAATTGGAAGGCCTATAGCCACAGTTTAAAACCATGTCTATAGTCCCTATGTGGCTTATGGTTCTTCCCTAGTTTCAAACTGTGACTATAGGTATTTTTCCAAGGTTTGAAATCGTAGCTATAGGACTTGCCTTATATCCATGCCAATACCAGTCACGATCCATCGAACCATGGATATAACTTATGTCCATTATTTTTGGGCATATGCCACAGTTTGAAACTATGACTATAGCCTTAATTTTGAGTAGTGGGACTATCGCCCCCTCAAAGCGATGTGATTCATTCACACTATACATGGAATATATAAAGGATAGTTATAATTAAACATGTGTGACATAAAAAACATCTACATAATATTCATGACATAATTACCTTTCTGTAAATATATATTTATATATATATATTTATATCATTTTCTTTATTACCCTTTCACACACTTAAAAAGTGATAACCTTGTTCGTGGACATGTGGACTACTGCCTCCTCGATATAATGTGATTCGTTTTTCATAAAAATAATTATATATATAAGTATATATGATTAAATAACATGTTATTTATGATCTTATTATCATTATTTAAATACTTAGTGTTACTTACATTCTTTCCATATTGATCATTGAAAAATGGAAAAGTTACTTATTCATGCGTACGACCTACCATCTCTATGATCGCCATGTTGATTCATTTTTCATAACCATATTTAATGATTGATTTTAATAGTATAAATTATATAAAAATATGATAATTATGTAATTATTATTATTATGTATATGTTATATAATGACCCCTTTGACCATAGTTGACCTACCAAAGTCATTTTTGACACATAAACTGAATTTGGTCAAAACACCTGATGTAAACATAATTGATTAACTAGTTGTATACAACATAGTAAAAAGTGAAATAAAAGTAATGATAAATACGAAAATGTTTCTCAATAAAGTATAAAATTAACATAAACTTATTATAGAGGAAGTTAAAGTATGTTCACCTGAAAGGAAACTCAAGGAAAGGGATTCTTGTCTTGCTTTTCTCTTTGTGAGGCATACGCCATTTACACCTCTTACTTCTTTTGTGTGGTGTATATGCTACCCATTTTGAAATATTATATCATTTATTTCATTTATTTCATTTATTTCATATATTTAATGATATTAAACATTTAAATTTATTATTACTCTTTCATCGATCCCATTATTCAAATTCTACTTATTTATTAAGGGATTTTCATCTCCCTTTTTTACTTCTAATAGATAAATGTCATGTTCAAAATTTACTTATTTTGTGTGGTGTGTCTATTTCTCATTTTTATATATTAAATCATGAATTAATTTACCTTCATGGAATTTAAATCTTTCATTAAATATTATTCCTTCATTAAGTTTATGATTGAAAATGTTTAAAGTGGCATGGGACACGTTGGAAAGTTTAAAGATTATTTTCTTCAACACTAACATTAATGATCCTTCAATGGTATTTACATTCAAGGAAATTATATTACCATTATTCAATAAAACCTTTAATTTTCTCTACTGTAGTTATTCATGACCATTATCAAGTGTTATTACTATTTTTTCACTCTTTGGAACTCAAAATGTTTTGAATAAATTTTTAGGAAAACCCAAATTTATTTATCTCTTTAGTTGGGCAACCTATTTTCTTCTAAAAAACCATGTTTTATTAAAAAAATTTCAAAAAAATTCAAATTATTTAGTAAATAAATTTTTACCCTTTTTTATTTTACCAATGTTTTCAAAGTAATCTTATTGTCACTTTCTGAAGAATGAATTCTTATAAACTTTTTTCTATGCAGAAGGAATGTTCTTTTGACCTCATACAAAAAGTAAATATTTACTCATTGTTATTTCTTTAAAGCATACTTTTCATGTTTAAAAGGATAAGTTTTAAATAAAATGTTTTCAAAAGTGATTTTCAAACAAAATATTTTTCATATTAAAATTATATTTTCCTAAATAATGTTTTTAAAATATCCTTTTATAGTATTTATATTCATCAACAACAATAACCCTTTATTTTTACTCCACTTGGGATTTTTTATATCAATACAATCCTTATTCTTTCTCTGGATGGTTTATTATTAATTTGGAAAAGGATAGAATTCACGTTCACTTCCTTGAATCATTTTTTATTCCCCTTGAAATATTCAATCTCCTATGATCATTAAACATTGAATTTCCCCCTAATTATACATTTCATTTATCATGGATATTACTATTTCCTAAAACATATACCATTTTACATATGGTGTCTAATTTGAAAGTAATTTTATAATTTAGGGAAGTATTGATAATTATTTATTCTTTATTTCATGTGGATGTTTGATAAGGTGTATTATTTATTTTGATTATTCGATATGAGGAATGATTTAGACTAGTAATTATGGGTGGATCATAGACATTATATCACTCCACGATGCATCAAAAGGTTCTCATGAGGAAAATTAGTTTCAAATATTAAATAGATTTCTATCTATAGTTTTAAACCATCTTGTGAAATTCCTTGACAATATAGGTTTTCATGTGCCTTATATATGACATCCATTAAGAAATAATTTCCCTTATATTAGTTTTAATTATTATTCATCCATGATATTTTTCATCAACATATCTATGGATATATTTGATTTTCATTTCATTGATTAAATGGGAGTTTTTTTAGTATCTTACCTTTCCATATTTATTTTTCCTTATCTAGTTATTTGAATGGAATTTGTTTCCAGTTATTACATTTCCATATTTTTTATTCAATTCCTTCCCAATTTTTTGATTACACGGTATGTGTGTTTAGTTATTTTCCATCCCATAATTATTTCTCTCATTAGTTCATTATTTATTCCTCTATATTTTTCCCTTACTGAGCATTTTATTTCACCCTTATTTTGTTTCTTTCACTAGGAATCAAAGAATCATACTATGAAAGATATGTAGAGATTTAATTGATGTATTAGGGTTATCCACAAAGTTATTTATTTATAAAGAAGAAAAAATATGTTATCATTAGTGTATTCTTTTGTAATAAAAGTCTCATGTATGTATCTAGTTTACAAAGACTACTAAATTGATCGGTCCTTCGGGGATTGATTCCTTATAATCATTTCAATGTAATTATTAGTAGACACCAACTCCGGTCTATCTGGGGTCAGGGCACTACATTCATGGCTCTAATGAATTGAATATTTCACCCTTATCTATATCAGTTTGTAGTGGTTTTTGTTGATGAAATATTAGTGTACTCTAAGACTCATTATGATCATTATAAACATCTTGACATCATACTAAGTACACTAAGATAGAGTATGATATTTTACAAGCTATCCAAATGTAATTTGTAGACTGATAGGTGAATTTCTTAGGTCACATAATCTCCGAGGAAGGTGTGTCAGTGGACCCAGATAAAGTGCGGGCAGTTGTGTCTTGAGAGAAGCCCAATAATTTTTATGATGTTAGTAGTTTTCTAGGTTTGGAAAACTATTACCATAGGTTCATCAAGGAATTTATTTTTGGTAGCACCACATTGAGGCTAAACCAATAAGGTTGTAAGGTTTGGGTTGCCTAAGGCATGCAATAATGCTTTTAAATAATTGAAGAAGAAATAAATAGTTGCACTGATTTTGATCTTACCTGAGCCAGGTAAAAAGTATACCTTGTTCTGTTATGCGTATGGTGTTAGGATTGGTGTGGTGATAATGTAGTATAATCATGTTGTGGTTTTTGGGTCATGATAGTTGAGGTCGCATGAAAGAAATTACCCTACGCATGATCTTGAATTTTCTATAGTGGTTTATACCTCAAAGTGTTGGTGATACTTTTTTTTGGGAGAGTGGTTTACAGTGTATACTGATCCAAAAATACTTAAGTGTGTCTTCTCTCAACATGATATGAATCTTTTATAGTGAATATGGGCTGATTACATGCAGAATATCGATTTTGAGATGGTTTATACCTCGTGAAAAGGAAATAGTGTTTCATATTCTTTGAGATAGAAGACTCAAAATCATGAATTTTAGAAATCTAGTTTTGAGTGAAGGATGATGATGTTGTTTGCCGAGGTCCATATAGAGGTGAAGGATAGGAAGGGGTATATGACCCTTGCATCTATTTTAGTTGAGTCCACACTTTTGAGATGGATCAAAGAATGTCGTCTTGAGGATCCATGGTGTTTTTCTATGATGTAAAGTCTAAAATATGGGGAGTCACCTTCTGGTTGAACCATTGGAGAAAATGGGATTGTTTATGTTCATGATAATTATGTTTTTACAATGTGTATGCAAGAAGATTTTATGTTCTAGTTTCATGAATCCAACTAGGTGGAAAATACTAGATTGACTAAAATGTATCATGATCTTCATAGACAGTATTGGTGACCATGGATGAAGAAGGAGGTTGCAGGTTTTTTGGCATGGTGCCTTACCTTCCAGCAAGTGAAGGTCGAGCATCCGCATCTGGGTGGGTTGTTATATCCATCACCCATTCCAAAGTGGAAATGGGATGATTATGTAAAAATAGATTCTGTGGTGGGTCTCTCAAGGATGCCTTATAAGAATGATGTGATCTAGGTAGTTTTGGATCAGTTGAAAAAAGGGGATCACTTCTTACCAATTTGAGAAACTTTCACTATAGATCATTCGAGTGAGTTGTATGTTTGAAAGGTAGTAATGTTTCATGGGGTTCAACATATGATACTTTTGAATTGTGATCCACATTTTACATCGTGCTTCTGGTAGGATTTATAGAGGGAACTTGGTACCCATGTGTTTTTTAGTACAACTTTCAACCTGCAGATAGATAGGAAGTTGGAGTGTACTATTAAGCTACTAGAGGACATGTTGAGATCTTGTTTCCTATATTTTTGTGGATCATTGAAAATTTAATTGTCTCTTATTGAGTTTTCCTACAAAAATAGTTACCAAGATACGATTCATATCACACTGTTTGAGGTACTCTATGGTAGTCTATGTAGATCTCTGTTATGATGGATGGAGATTTCAGAATTATATTTATTTTGATCGAGTCTCATGCAGAAGATGTCCGAGAAAATTCATTTAATTTGGAAACATGTGGTGATATCTAAGATTAGATAGAAGTAATATGAGGATTGGTGTTTTATACCTCATGAGTTTTTGGAGTGTGATCATGTGTTTATTTGGGTTTCTCCAAGATTGGGTCACTATCAGATTCAGAAGTAGGGTAAGTTGGTACCCAAGTATGTGGGGTTATTTGATATTTTAGAGAGAATC
This sequence comes from Viscum album, assembly GCA_963277665.1. Classification (NCBI taxonomy): domain Eukaryota; kingdom Viridiplantae; phylum Streptophyta; class Magnoliopsida; order Santalales; family Viscaceae; genus Viscum; species Viscum album. The sequence goes on along the minus strand of OY728125.1, from coordinate 1,831,623,458 downwards.
TGACTAGGGGCATACTGATTGGATCTTCCAAAATGGTATAGAAGTATAAATGATGTTTTTCACATGTCACAACTTCGACAGTATCACCCTTCTCATGTGCTTGATGTTGAGGATATTGAGATAGAAGATGATACATCCTTTGAGGAGAATCTAGTTTGTATTATGGATCATAGTTATAAAGTATTGTGGGGAAATATTATGCCATTGATTTGAGTTTTATGGAATCATGGTTATGTTCAAGAAGAAACTTGGGAGAGAGAGTCAGATATGCAGGTTCAGTGTCCCGATATCTTTGCTTCTTAATCTTAGTGATGCTTGGGAACATTGTATCAAGGAAGAACCATTATAAGGTGGGGAGGTTGTAATATCTTGGACATTATAGAGGTATTCCATTTATTAAATTTTTTTAAATCACATATATTTGGATAAATAAGTGTTTACCAGGTGTATGAGGAGGCTCGAAGGTGTTCATGGGGTTTGTGACTTGAAAGAAAGGAAAAAATGGCCTTCCGATGCATGTTTCATGGTTGGTTCTTGGTTAGAGATAATTTTCCTCCCAAACTATATTGGCTAGGAGGAGGGGTGATCGGTTTAGTTAACCATTCAAGAGGGAGAGCCAAATCGTGCAACCTTGGATGGAGGCATTTAAAGTAGTTAGTGCATGGTTTTTCAAATTGTACGGAATCCCCAAGTAACTATATGACTTGGTCCCCTCTTTCATATTGGATAGAACATAGTTGGCACACGGTTTGGAATACCATGTGTCCAAAGCATGTGACCCATTATGAAGTGATAATTTACCAAACTGCCCCATCAGGATTTTAAGTTTCTCACCTGATTTCTTCTCCATTTCTCCACCCCTCAACCTCAGTGAAGACCCATTTTGACCCAATATTTTAAAGTACTATTATCCTTTTATTCTAGTCATTTTAGAGTGCCTTTGGTTTTGGATCAATAATCTGGGTGATTCTAATAATCCTCTTGCCTCTCTTTTCCAGATTAGGGATTGTTGTTTCATTCATCTTCTTCTAAATCCCTTTAACCCTCTTATTATGATGGATCTTTGGTTGGGGATTCATAGGGTGATTGAATTTGAATCTAATTCTAAGGTTAAGGGTGTGTTAATCACTGGATTTGAGGTATGTGTTCTACAAGTTATATCCCATAGTTTCGTTATAGATTCATGCTTGTGTGATTCTGTTCTTGGTTCTCTCATATTGTGATTTTGATTACTTTGTTAGGGTTTGATAAAATGGTTTAATAAATGATGAAATAAACCCCTCATGATCCCCATGGTATGTATTGAGAACGATTTGATTCATTTAGTTCCACCCATGGGGTGCACCAACATTCCCAATAATGGGAAATTGTAATGTTAAGCATGGGGTTGTTTGGTGTTCAATTAGAGCCCATGAAAAATATGTTGACATATTATTTTAAACTATAAGACACACCAATTTTAGTTATGTATAGTTATTGACATTAGCATAAGGGATTGTTTAACATGATGTGAAAAAGGGTTAAATGGATTTATGTGAATGTGTCAAATAGATTATGAATTTGTAATGTAAATGTGTAAATAGATTAGGTAATAAGAATTAATGAATGTGATAAATGGACTAATTCATGTAAATTGAGGAATGGGTTAAATGGGATAAAGTATGGGCATTGTTGAATATGTTAATTGGGTTAAGGTATGAAATGATAAATGGGTTAAATGGGAAAAGCAATATAAATGGTAAATGTGTTAATGGGTTATGTCTTGATATTATTCTATATAAATTAATATGAATTTTGATGGTTATGGGTATTGAATATTTATGGTTTGTGATATGGTATATGTGGTTAATGGATAAATAATAATGTGAACATGTCTTGCTGTGGATTATTGTACTTGAGGATCTACGCCCATGGGTCAGGTAAGATTGAGGTTCTAAACTCCACCCCATAATGCACGGGCTGTGGAAGGAGACTGAGACTCTATGCCCATAACATATGCATTTTATGAGACAACCTAGATCGAGGATACAAGGTAAGTGTGATTTAAATTTTTATGGAATGTTTATCCCCAAAGAGATAGGGAATTTGATTTATTAGATTTTTTTTAGAAATTGATCAGGTTAAGTTGTTGTATAAATGATGTAAACACCTAACTCATGGAAAATGTGATGAAAATGGATTTAGGAATGAAGACAGTATAGGTGATGAAAATGGGAAAATGATAGAAATGTTTAAAGTGAATATTTTTAACTAATGGAACCTGAGCTGTATTTTGGTTTACCTTGTCAGCAATTTTATACTTGTAGGCACTATCTATTTAGACTAGATATTTTTTAGACACTGTTGTTGGTGACCTATTGAGTTGTACTCACACCTTTCTTGGGCCACCATTTGGTACCCAAGTAGATTTCATGGTTGCAGTTCAAGACACGAGAAAGGGACCTATTATAGAGAGTTTATTTGGGCTTGAAATGTGCATGGTTAAGGATCTAGACTTAGATTTAGGACTCATTTTTGGGATTTAGCTGCTGATATTTATTTTGGGGTTTCCTTCAAATTGTAACTTTTAACATGAAATGACATATTTATTGTTTGGTTGTGGTTATACACTATTTGGGATTTTGTTGGTAATGCATATTTCTAGGTTATGGTTTATTGTTTCCTTTATTTTTTATGTTATATGTTCTGGATTACTCTGGTAAAGAGGTTATAGTCTCCCCACATGATCCATTAGACCCTCACTACTAGTCAACAACCTCTAGAAAAGGGGGAGGCATGCTTGAGGTCATGTGGTGACCCAGATCGGGGCATTGGTTCAGTGGCTTCTATGTTGAGGACATTATATCTTGAGTAAGTTGAGTTGAAACATGACTCAACAAAAATCGATCTGAATCCCAATATTATTCAAATTTGATCTTGAGTATTTTATGAAAATCAATATATTTTTTACACCATATGTCATAACATAAAAGGTATTTCTCCTAGATTTCCACTTTGAACAACCCATAACCTTTTTTCTTATATATTAGAGATGAAGGTTATTTTAAAATAATATTTGTGTTAGGGAAGTAAAAAAATCACATTTAAACAGCCCTTTCAATGAAGAAAGAAGTTTCCAACCCCTATATTAAATTAATCACTTTGGTGATGATTATCTCAAATGCAGCTAGGTATAAGAAACTTTTGCATTTTTATAAGGTCTTTGGGAGTATTACTTGGATCAAATTATTGATTTTTATTGAATCTATCAATCAAGGATTCCAAAAAATTTGTCCAATTGTAACTAACCTTATTTTGTATGGGTTATTTATACCATAAATAAGAAACCCCCGTCATATAAAAAGAATGATTCTTAATTCATTGAATCATCAGAGTATCATATTATTCAAATTTGATATGTTGGATGTTTAAACTAAAATGGAATGCACACATTTAGTATGTTGGGAGTCAAAATGAAGTTTAATTGTGTTGTAGTCATATATATTTTTAATAAATTCTATGGGATGTTGAGGTTCCACATAAGGAGGAAATGTAAAAAAGGATAAAATGTTAAATTCTTTTATCTAGTTGATTATAAAAGTAGGCTTATCTATTTTCTATACATTTTTCATTTATATTATCCCATATATTTATCTGACATTGCCTTTTTTATAATTTTAACATGAACCAGTTCGAGTGTTCAAGTTTCATCATTTTAAAGTAGTCGGGCGACCTGGGATTTCAGATTTCCTAGCCAAGGGTTTTTTGATGCATCAAACTACATGTACATGTTTTTGGATTGTATTTTCTAATGCAAAATATGATTATGTATTTACCATTACTATTTATGAGCTTCAATTATGGATTTTATGTTTTGTGAGATAACTTATCAAGGAATACTCTTTTTTCTTTATCTTATTCATCTTATTCTTACATATATAATGAAAAATGTAATGGTCTTTGAGATTCTTCACCCAAAGGTTTTATTTTTGAATTATTTAACTAACACTGTCTTATTCCATTTTGTGTAATTTTTTTTCAATAAGAAAAATTTGATGATTCATATGATATGATGGAATAATACAAATATGGGAAGTTAATATTTTTTTAGTATGAAATTTAGTTATATATGTTTTTCAAAATGATGAAATTTTTATGTATCCGTCCAATCATTAATGTTTTTTATTTTCATGGATTTTTTATTTTAATTATTATTATTATAAATATTTAATTATTAATTATTATATTTTTTATTTTGTGTTTATATTTTAAAATATAAATTTAGATTTTTTTATTATTTTTTTTATTTAATCAGTTTATTATTACAGTTTAGAAAACCATAATAATATTTTGTTTTTTTATAATTAGATTTAATAATTTTAGATATATCAATTTTATTTTAAAATTGCAATTAGATATGTTTTTATTTATCTTATTTTAAATTATTTTATCTATAAAATTGTTTAATTATAATTCAAATTTACATTTAATTTTATAATAATTATAATATTATTAGGTTGAACTAGTTTTATTATCTTATTTATTTTAATATTATGTTATTATTTTTCCTATGTAATAATTATTACTTATTTTTAACTATAATATAATTATATAAGTATATTAAATTAATCTATTTTTATTATAAATAATATATTTTTTTGTTTTTAATTTTTTTGATATTTTCTAATTTTAATTTCCTCTCATTTTATATATAGCTTTTGATCAAATGTTAAATATTTTATCTATTAAACTGGTATCAAGTCCCACTTAAAAATATTTTTTTATTATGACAGACCAGACCTATAAGGGAAGTGGGTGTATCCCACATGGAAAACCCCTTTAAAAATATTCAAAAGGACTCTTATATAATAGAGTATTGGGTGATATGTTTTTTAAAAGATACATATTTACTAATTCGAGGTGGAAAATTTCAATCTGAGCCTCAATATGGGTTATTTATAGGAATCGAGCCAAGATGTTAATGATTGGAAGTTTAATCAGTTATCCCCATCGGTTGGACTAGCCAGTTCAGTCTGGATTTCAAAACACTTGTTGTAATATAATAAAATATTTTATATAAGTCAATTTTTTATTTTTTATTTTTTACTTTTATATAATTTTTTCTCATAAATGTAATGTGTTTTTTATCAAATTATTTTTTTTGTAAACCAAAATGATCCATCAATAAATATTTGATAAATGATAACAATGTTAATTTCTAAATAAAAATTTTGATTTTTTTTATGTTATCATGATTTTAACCATTATTTTTTAGGCCCTATAACTCATTATTTAGGTTGTGTTGTATAATTTATAAATATGAATTTAATAGTTTAAAATAATATTGAAAGAGACACATTTGTTTGTAACAACATGGCCATATTGACACTATAGACATCCCGCCTTAACATGGTTTTTGGGTCTTGAACTTTCTGACACCACCAATTACTCCACACACAAGTGTTCCTCTACATGGGGAACACCTACATGCTTGAATGGGTCATCAAATTAATGAATACATCCATAGGCCAACACATGTTCTTTCTATTTATTTTTTCCTCACTTACAGAAACCCTCAGAAACTTCTCAATAGGTCACTCAACTTAATCACTACTTCAGAAAAAACATTCTTAATTGTGGAAATATAATCATGTAGGATCCTATAAAGAAAGGTGCACATTGTTGATTTTGTTAGTAACATTTAGTCTTTTAACCCTTTAACATTCTGGGCTGTTACATCCACCCACTCCCCTTAGAGAATAACATTCTCATTGTGGACCATGTATCTCAACTCAAACAATATCACCACACTTCTGTTCATGTTCTAGCTCTGATACCTGTGTAACAACTGGGATCCATTGACAACATAGACACATGCCTTAACATGGTTGTTGGGTCCTGGCCCACCATACACCACTAGTGTCACTGTAGACATATGGTTCCCGACCTAGGGCCCACCCACATGCCCTAATGGGTCATCAGACTAATTACTACCCCCACAGAACTACACATGTTGTTTCAGTATTCTTTTCCATCACTCACACACACCTTGGGAAAATTCCCACCAATTTCCCTGCAGACACATAACCCCATACTTAGGGCCCACCCACATACTCGAATGTGTCATCATTCTAATGATTGTTACCACAAGACAACACATGTTCTCTCACTATGCTTTGTACTCACTCACACACACCCTAGAAAACTTCCCAAGAGGTCACTCATCCTAATCACTACTTCAAGCCAAGCACACTTAATTACAGAGTTCTAATCATGTAGGCTCCTGAAAAAAAAGTTGAAAATTTTTGACATGGGTAGTAACACTTATAATTTTAAACCTTTAATATTTTTGGTGTTATATTCACCCCTATTTAGAGAAAAACATTATTGTTGTGGACCCTACAACTCAACTCAGGCAGTGTCACCACACTTCAAGATAGGTTCCTGCTCTGATAATAATGTAACAAATGGGCCCTACTAACAACATAGATGCATGAATTAACATGGATATTGGGTTATGAAACTCTACAAAACACTAATTTCTTTGTATAAATGTGACCCCCTACATGGGGATCACCCACACGCCTGAATAGGTCAGCAAACTAATGACTGTCTACACAGGCCAACATATGTTCTCTCAGTGTTGTTAGTCCTCACTCACACACAACCTGAGAAACTTCCTAAGTGGTCACTCATCTGAATCACTACTCCAGTACAATCACATTTAACTATGTAGTTCTAGTAACTTAGGCTCTCAAAAAAAAGGTGCACCTTGTTGACATGGGTAGTAACATTTATTATTTTACCTTTTAGCATTCAAGCGCGTTACATTTTTCTTCTTGTAGGGATTTTTTTATATAGTTTTCATCCCAAATATAGTTTTTTCAAGAAATTTTCACAATAAATCTCTATAAATTTTATAATAATAAAAGTCCAAATTCAAATCACTTTTTATAATCATTCTATCTTAAATATTATAGATATATCTGAATTTTTTTATTGAAATAATTAATCTAAATGATGATAAATAAATCTTTCCAAATTATTATAGTTTTATAAAATCATATGAATATTTTAATTTAATAATGGAGGTTTCTCAATAAATTTTTCATGTAAAATTAGATAAATGAATTTTTTATCCCATGAAATTGATGTTGATTGTGAATTTAAGAATAAAAAAATTTAAGTTCAACCACCTCCTAGCTATTTTTTCTCAAAAATCCATAACATAATAACATGAATATGATATTTGAAAAAAATATATCATGAACTTATAAAACATAAAATATTTTATTTTCTTCCAAAATTGATTATAATTATAAAACAAAATCATTTGAACAATTTAATTTGAGATCTTTATAAAAGGAAATGTATTGTAAATTTTTTAATGATAATATAATTTATGATAGTTGTGTAATTATTATGAGAAATGATTTATATCATTGTGAAATAAAATCAAGTGTATAAATTGGTTAAAATTTTTTGTGGTTGTTATTGAGTGAGTAATTAAAAATAAATTGAGTGAAAATGGTATCATGATTAGGGAAAAAATAATATTTGTTCAATATTATATACAATAAGGGTGAATTGATCATGAGAAAGTTTTTGAATAAATTATTAAGATTGCGACAATTAGAATTTTGGTAGTCTATGTTTTCTATTTAAATTTTAATATAAATCTAATGGTTATTGATAGTATTTTTCTAAATGGTTACATTTAAAGAAATATGTTAGATAAATTTTAGTTTTATAAATATTAACTTCTTAATAAAAATTTTAAGTAGACTAAAATTATAATAAGATAAAAGTAAACTCCTAGTGTTTTTTTTAAAATTTAAAGAATTTTTTTACTTTAAAATTATTTTGTTAAAAAAAATTTAATCATACATTATTTACTATGAAAATTTAATAGGTTTTTATTATATCAATTTATGTTGATGATATTATTTTTAAAATAATTAAAAAGGTTTGATCCTGTCACAACTTGTTTCAATCTATATTCATCCTTTTATAGATGAGAAGAATGAGGATTACATATGAAGTACACTTGGATTTGTTGATGAAGTTTTTATTTGTTTGAGTTTGTTTTTAACAGACTTGAAGAGATTTAAAGAATTTATTTTAAGCCATTGAATTTTTTTTAATCTAATTTGAATTTTTTTGAGATGTTTAAAAGTGTTATAAATGTTTTTTAGAAGGATATGGGTTGATATAAAGTGTTTTTGTAATCACTGTTCTGATAATGGAGGAAGGATAAATGAAAAAGTATATTTTGGCCAATGGTCTAGAATTGTGAAATTTGATAAATTAATTTGTTCTTATAAGGAAGATATTTAGCCAAAACATAATAAAATTATCCTATGGACCCACTCATAATACATTTCATCTACGTGAGTTGCAAGTAATAAAATTTAGTTGCATGGAGACTGTGTTTGACATTTTTATTTGTGTATGACTTTTTTAGCACTTCAAGCCTGAAAATTTGACTAAGAGAATTATCATACAGGATAACCACGTATATCAATTATCATATATGTATTCATTTTTTGTCCCAAAATTTTTTCAAAATAAAAATTCATAAAACATAAGTGATTTGAAGCTGTGTGTGAAAAATATGAGCATGTATGACTTTTTTTGAGCTCATATGATATTTCAGGCCACATATGATATTTGAATAGAAAAAATTATGAGCTTCTAATAGTTGAAAAAACAATATTCTAAAATATAACATTATAATGAAATAAAACCCAAAGATTCTAAATATAATCTTCGAGGTGTAAAAAGTAACATCTAAAATTTGATTCAATCTGTTACATGTGAGATTTTAGAAATGATGATCATTGTTTTCATCAATCTTGAGATTTGAGTTATTTCATATGAAATTTTTTTATTGTGATTGAGGATATGTTTTCTGAGGAATAATACCCGTATACTAAATATAGAATATTAATGTATTGAATCTAATATTATTTCTAGTTCTCATAATCATTGGAAACTAATATACAGTGATTCTTGTCGGGTTTTGAAGGGGTGAATAGTTTAGTTGTTGAGTTATTTTCAAGATCTTTTGTGTTGTGATAGATAGATAAATATTAATATTGTTTTAGTAAGGAAGAAGTTATATGTATTTGTGGAATCCAAAAATTCACTCTTTGTGAATTATTCTCAGCACTGATTAGGGTAGTAGAATAGTTTGGGATGATCTTTTGTTGATCCAGTGAGAAATAAAAATGGTATAATTAGATTATTTTATGTAGAAGAGTACTTAATGAAAGAGAATAATATATCTAGATCATGGGGAATTAGTTTTAGCCTGAACGAATGAGGAAATGAAATAGAATCATGGGTTATAATTTTGTTGAGGAAAACTCAGCATTGATTATTTGTAAATTTTTTCCCTAAATTAATTTAATCATGGGATTTTTGAGTATGTTGAATATTAGGAACTGTCATTGTAAAATTTACGTAGACTGAGATTTTTTCAGTTATAAATAAATAAAAAACTGAGATGAAAAGGAATAAGATAAGTAGAGATCCCAAAGCCTGACATTTAGAGTGATCATCAACATTTTTTTGAGCTCAATCATTCAGGATAATAGAATCTAAGTTTGGGTTTTAAAGAGATGATCATCATCTGATTCTATGTTGAGTGATCACATTATTCATTTTATGATTGAAGTCTTAATGTAAATATCATCAAAAGTTTTTGAGCAATCAAGTTCTGAAGATATCTTTCTCATATATTTTTGATATTTTTATAACCAATAGGATATTGTGTACTTGTTAATGGGATTTTGTTGAATAAGGATTCAAGATGATACCTGGAATAAACAATTTTATTTAATCGTTATATTTATTAGAGAATATGAGGCTCAATAGGAGTTGAACACAACATGGATTGGGAACCCATATTGGGTCCAAACCTAGTAAAAATTTCTTTTAAATTTTCTTGTTTACTTAATCATTTCATATGGGTAAGGATGAGTAAACATATTCAGTGTATAATGTCTTAATCAATAATAGGGTTTTATTTCTAATGTTAAGATTTTGAAAAATAAATCACCACTTATTCACCCCTTCCTAGTGGTGTATCAATTCTTGGGGAATTTCAAATTGTATCATAACTTCTAGGTTCCCTCTATTAGATCACTAAATAGTTTGTGATCGATTATACTAATTTGGTTAATAGTATAGTTATTCAAATCTTTGATGGAAATAACTACTATACATGGAAGAATATGATGCTTCCCTTTCATTATAACTTGTCCTTGAAAATGTTGATTAAATTACAGATGGTTTCCCACTAATTTACAGATGTTCTCAAATAACGTTTATCATTAGAGAAATTTGGATACTAATTAGAAGAAAAGAATTGTAATTATTAATGACTTTATCTCATAAAGATAAAACCAAGGTTATGGGCTTAAAAACTATAAAGAAATTATGGGATAATCATGAGATCAACTTTAAAGTAAATGTTAAAGTTAAAGATGCTAAGATAAAAATCTAGATAATTCAGTTTGAATACATCAAGATGATTAAAGATGAAAAACGTTATGACTTTTTTACAAGGGTGAATGAAATTATTAGTAATATTAGAGGATTTTTTGAGAAGTTGGATGACTTTTCTATTTCCAAGAAGTTGATGAGAAACTTTCTAGACATTTTTGATCCTAATATTTTAGCTCTCAAATATAGAAGGGATATTATCCTTGATGATATAAATAATTTTATTATTGCATACTAAATGCTAAATAATCTAGTATTTAAAAAGGAATCCAAAGATGAAATGAAATTTGAATCTATAAAGAAGATGAATATAAAAAAATTAAGTAGCTAAAGAACCAATTGAACCTAATAGTGAATATGAGAAATGCGATAAACATAATAGAATCATGTTACTTATCATAAGGAACTATAGGAAAGGAAAGGAAAATTAAAAAGTTAAGATCCCACTCAAATGATCTAGTTGTAGTGATATTGGTAATTTAACCATTCATTGTACAAAGAAGAAAAGTGGAGAGTATGATTCTGAGGATGAGAAGTTTCAAAATAAAATATAGAGAAAGTAAATAAAAAATCCTCAAAATCAGTTGAGATAAAGTGGATCTTTCTAAGAATAAAAGGAAGAAATCTATTAAGTGAAAATTTATAGAAAGGTGCCTCTTCTAGATTCCAATCATATGAATAATCTAATAACAAGTTCAATATTTTCATGGCTCATTCAGTGAAGCATGAGGAATCATTTAGCAGTGAAGGTGAAGAGGATAAAATAGCCTACATAGAACATATATAAAAAATATGAACTTAAGACATTCCTAGAGAATAATACATAGCTCAGGAAAGAAATTAAACTCTAGAAGAAGTATGATGAAAACAAGTCTAAGTCTCATGATGAATTTACTAAAAATAAAGTTTCTTATATTTAATAAATTTAAAACTTTAAGAAAAAAGTCATAGAACATGAAAAGATTGTGAAATATCCTAAGTAGAAACTCAAATTAAAAGAATAAGAGATAAACATGGCCCACTCAAAATATCTAAAATATTAAAATCAGTTGAAGAATATGAATGGTGATTATAATAACTCTATGGTGATTGAGGTCGATTCATCAATGTCTGCTGAAAATGTGAACTCAAAGCAGCAAGTTAAAACTCTATTTGATGTACCTAATTATAAACCTATTTAACCTAACTGTGTGTGTTAAAATTAAAAAAACAATCATACAAAGGACAAAAAAGTGATTAGAAACCATTTCCATTATTAAAGTAAGATAAGAGAATCTCAAGAGGCATAATCACCCTAAGATAGTATCAAGCTGTACCAATACCAAAACAACCGTATCAAAATTCTAGATAGAAATAAAATTACTATAAAAGAACTAGATTTGGTAGATAATATAAGTGTTTTGGTATTTTTATATATGAGAATTATTTATAATATAAAAATATGTCTTTACTAGATATATATTATGAAGCAAAGGTGAGTGACTCTAATAATTAGAGGAGAAATTCACTGAAAAAGAAAGTTGAATGGAGAGAAAAAGTTTACCCTCCCACACAAAGAATTTTGGAATTCTTAGATGAGGTATGTGGGAGATGCGGACTATAAGGTCATATTGTTGATGAATTCATGAGTATTATTCCTGATAAATTTTCCTATAATAAAAAGGGAATTTATGATTAAAGGAAGATCAAGGATAAATATCTTTTATTGCTGACGTTTCTTTGAAGGATTTTAAGAGAGAAAATCTATAGATCTTGGATAGTGGATGCTCCTCACACATGTAAGGTGATAAAAAATCATCAGAAAAATTAAATAACATGATATAGTTATAGTAACTTTTGTTAATGACTATTCATTGATAATTAAAGGTATTTTTCTAACAATATTGAAGAAAATAAACTCAATTTTAAAGTTTTTTTATGTGGAATGGATTAAGCATGATCTATTGAGTGTTATTCAACTGTGTGAATAATGAAATAAAGTTCTATTAAATAAAAACTTGTGTTTCCTAAAAAGTTAAAATAAGGAAGTTTCATCACCAGAACTGAAATAATAATTAGCAATCTATTCCAAATTAGTGATCCAACTAATGCAGGCTACATCAGTGCTAAAGAAAAAATGAATTGTGGAATGGGAGACTTGGACACCTTATCCAAAGGATTTGAAGTAAAATTTAAAAACATTACCTGGTGAGAAACCTCCCCAACTCAAAAAAGAATGAAATGTGGTTTTTGAAACATTATAAAAACGAAATATGGTCTAATCTATATATAAAAGAGTGGATATTCAGTCATCAAAACCACTTAAGCTTATACATTCAGATCTGTATAGTCTTGTGAGGAATTATTTAACCATAAGTGATTTTTATTGTATTAAATTTATTAATGAATTTTCTTAGATGACTATTGTCATGTTCATATAACACAAGTCTTAATATGTTAACCTATTTAAAATCATTAGAATCCAAGTTGATAAGGAACTAAAAGTGTGCATTTTGAATATGAGAATATATAATGGAAGGTAATTTACATGAAATTCATTTTAAATATCTATCAAGCCTTGTAATTAAACATCAATTAATTAAACCCTATACTATACAACATAATTTAATAAATGAGGGTGAAAATAAAATATTAGCTAAAATGGGTAGTGTTGGTCAGAGTGGACACTCAAAAGGTGGGGTGAATTGAGTTCCAATCAAAATTTCTGTTTAAACTATCTCTACTAAAATCCCACAAATTGAATAACAAGATAATCTGTAGTGAATATGTATTAGAGAAAAGGGTCAGTTAGGTTCTCAAGAGATTGATTAGTTTTCAGTTAATTCAATCTGAAGATTAATTAACTTTTGAAGGTAACCTAATGCTTCACAATATATTCAAACACTTGCAAGATTATCTATCAAAGTAACTTTAAAACAATTTTATATTTTAAAGTAATTGGCAGCAGAATATTCAATATAGGTTAAAACTAAAATAGGTAATCACAACAGTTTTAAAACAAGAGGTTCAGTCTCAAGCCGAGACATAGTCCTCTCAAACAATTTATATAAATTTTTATCCACACCCTGGATCGGGGAAAACAACAGTACAGAGATTGTCCAAGTACTAAGACCTCTACCACAGTTCTTCGTGCGAAAACAAAAACAATAGCACACACGCTATCCAGGTCACAATTGACCTCTTCCACAATTAAAAGTGGGATATATTAATGTGTTAGAAGTTTGGAGTGAGGATTTAGTATCCTCCAGTTCAGTCCAATAGTCTGTGTGTAAATACAACACACACTGCTCAAAAAGTAAATGAATGAAACACAATAGAGAAAAATAGATAGAGATGAGTTTAGAGTTCTCTTGGTGTTGTGGGTGAAGCTATGGACTCCTTGGATTGATGTAAAAACGGCTCTGAGTCCTTCTCTGGTTTTTGTCAAGAAAAAATAGTGTTGTAGTTGTTGTTTCTTCACTTCCAGTGTAGGTGTTCAGCTTGAATGTGAAAGTGTTCTTTGTAATGCTTCAGCTTCTTCTTTGAACTTGTATTCTTGATGAGTATGAGTGTTCTCCAAAGTTCCTCGTGTGTTCTTCTTTTCATGTATGTGTGTGCATGGAAGAATTCTTTTGTTGTGCCTTTTCACCTCTCCCTTTTAATGTAGCTCAATATTCCTTATATTCTACGAGCTCCGGCAATAGGAATGATTAACTTTTCATAGGTATGAGGTACGGTTCCCTGACATGCCAACAACTAACATTAAATATCATTAATTGCATTAAAAAAAATATTACTGTTGGAATTAAATAAGAGTTAATAGAAATTCAAATGGTTTTCATGACTATCAGTGAGTCATGAGATTGGTAGTTCATTTTGAATCTTCATCGGTATCGGTAGCATGTGATCAACATCAGCTTCGGTAGCTTGTGATCAATATTAGATTTGGTAGCTTGTGATCAGTATCGACTTCGGTAGCTTGTGATCAGTATCAGCTTCAGTAGCTTGTGATCAGTATCGTCTTCGGTAACTTGTGATCAGTATTGGCTTCAGTAGCTTGTGATCAGTATCGTCTTTGGTAGCTTGTGATCACCATCATATTGATTGTTTCCATCGGTGCGACTGTTCATCATCGGTGCGACCGTTCATCATTGGTGACTCAAGAAAATAACTAACGGTGAGTCATAAACATGAAATTCACACTAAGTGTCTGTTAAATCCAGAATACTTCCAGGTCAACAGTAAAATATAAATTAACATAGATAAACATTATGTAGAAAAAATTTAAGCATATGTAAATACATTTAGAACAATTTAAACAAAATACTAAAGTTCCATAAATAAAACAATGATTTTTGATTATTAAAATAACCATCTCACAGAGAGTTCAACAATCTCCCCCTTTTTGATAATCACAAATCAATGGCATAAAAGAAGAGAGAAGAGAGTATGTCATTTAGTATGCTCACCCTATATAAAAATATTATAAACGAAGAATTAAATAAGTAGTCATTTCTCCCCTTTTGTAGATATATATTCATTTCTCCCCCATTCATCATTTCTCCCCCTTTCATTAGTTCTCCTCCTTTCATTAGTTCTCCCACTTTGGGATTATCAAAAAGAAGATTAGATAAGAAGAAAATTCCACTTAAAAAATAAGTTCTGAGAAAGAGTACAAGAACCAGATACAAATGTTAAAAGTACAAGAAATAGACACCCTATCAAAAATGAATGGAACTGCTACTTCTTTGGGTGAATAGGAGCTTTTTCTTTCGCAGAAGGAGGAATGGATGGTCTAGAGGGTTCTTTGGTAGAAGTTTGATCTGGCCGGATGGAGAGAGGAGGCAGGACAGCTCTGGCTGGTAGCACAGTGGGTGCTAAGGTCACTTGCTGAGGAATAGAAGATCGTTCTGAAGGTGGCTTCTGAAAAACTGGTCATATATTTGATAGATCTTGAGACACTGAAATCTGACCAGGAGCAACATCTGATGAACTGAGAGGCTATACAGTAGGAATAACAATTGCCTTCACTTGAACATGAAGATATGGTTTGAGCAGATTGATAAAATCTTGAATTACTTCACCACCATAATTCATAGCCTTTTCAAATTCATCCTTGTTATGAATGAAAATTTCAAGAGTAGGAGTGAAATCCTTCAACTGTTGGACATGAGCCTTGAAGGTGTGAGTGACTGGAGGGAGCCTCAAATTCTCAGCCAAAACCTTAAACTGATGGTTCAACTCATGCTTGGTATAAATCTTAGAAAATTAGTGATCCACATTCTGTTTAATATGTTTCTGAGCCTTAGTAGCATCAGCTGAATACAACTGCACCATTTTTTGGATATGATCACTATTGTCTTTCATCTTTTTCAAGGAATCCAAATCCAGGATCTTCCCAAGATCTTCTAACTCATATCTTATAATATCCTTTAAGGTATTTATTTCATGATCAATGATCTTGGATATTTTGGAGGAGTTGGCCTAAGCAAAAATCTGAGTGATCTCAGCTTTCAACTTCCTTAAATCAGCTTTCTTCAGGTGTTATACAAAATTTCTTAATACTTCCATCATACCAGAGATGGTTGTTCTAAACTCACCTGACAAAGAGACTAGACCACTGCTTAAATCTTTGAGCGTTTGATTCCGAGAGGTAATATGCCTACCAAATATCTCACCAGTATTGCACAATTCTGGGTTGATGATACTTACCACTCTCTAGGTCAGAGCATCCATAGCAGCCTCAGATAAGTTCACAGGAGCAAGAGCAGGAGCATTAGACAATTCCTCTTTAATTGTCTCTTTAACTGCATGGAGCAACTCAGATTTAAATCTGTCAAAATAAGATTGTGCAACTGAAGGACCAAGTCTGGATTGAGAAACTAAAGGACCAGGTCTATCTGCTGTCACCTGCATATACTCAGCAACCAATCGATCCTTAAGTGAATTGCTTACACTTGTAGTAAGCACTTCTTCTTCATATTCCTTTGGATAATCTAAACCCATAACTGCAAGACCTAAGTGTTCGTCCCATGTGGCTTTGCATGAAGGATATAGAGGTTTCAAAAAACTAGCTCTTCCAGAGTTTACAGGAGAGACTTACCCATCCACAGCTATCTCTAACTATACTATCATTTCAATCTCAGGAACAGGTTCTTGCTCATTTAGTTGGGGTTGAGGATCATCTTGAATCACATTTTGACCATCCACTAGTTGAGTACTTGCATCATCACCATCATCACTACTACCATCATTGCCATCATCATCCTCACCATCATCACCATCACCATCTTCATTTACATTACTATTTACTGAGGTCTAATTAGTACTATCTTTATTACTGGATTCATACTCATCAGAATTTGATTCTTCAGTCTCAAATTCTTCTCCATCATCTAAAAGAGGTTCTATCCCTGGTAACTTGAGAAGTGGACTAGCTGGTCCAAATTCCATTCTTCTTTTCTTTTGACTAACTGTATCAAGATCACTCCTGTCATCATGAGGTGATTCAGGATCCTTTTCAGTATTAGCTTCATCTTCATCTTCATATTCTTCTTTTCCCTTCTTACTGGACTCACTAGTTTCCTTAGGAACTACTGCTTCATATTCTTTATCAGAATAAACCACTTCTTTATCAGGTTTTAAACTAGTATCTCTCATCCCCTTTGGTCTCTTAGGATGATCAATAGGATTGAAAAAGTCATAAAAATTTTCTTCATCAGCAACCCAAGCCTTCTTCCATTGGTTCCAGTTTATTTTCATCCTTTTACAAATATCCTTGTTAATACAGAAGCTACTACTGGATGAGATACAGTCATCTCCATCATCAACACAGCCCAAGAACTTTATCCTAGTAGATATTTACTTAGAATAGAATAGGGTTGTAGCTTTCTTGGATGGCTTCACCATCTCAGCAATATGAAAGAAAAATATATACATAGGTTGACCTTTTCACTATTCAAAAACAGAAACAACAAAAAAAACATCTTGATACTTTATAAAAGCAAAATAACCTTTTCTAGGATAGAATTGGTGTTGAATAAACTTAAACCAAATTCTACACACACCATCTAACTCAGCAGCATTTATTCTTCTGGATATAGAATTGCCAGTCAACATCTCTAGAGCTAGATCATAAGAAAATTATTCAGTGGTTAGAGGGATATTACTAGTATAATCCTCGTATCTGCCATTATGAGGTACTCCTAAACATTCAGCCCATTGATTCGATGAAAAATTTATCTTTTTCCCTTTGATTATAGAAGATAGTCTCATAGATTCTGCTCCATCCAATACAATACTTAAGTTTAGATAAAACTCATGCACCAGCTTCGGGTAGTAGACTCAGTCATTATCACAGAACCAGTCCTTCCATCCTTGCATCTCCAAAACTTTAAAAATAGCAGACTTGTGGGATAATACCCATTTGGCACTCACTTCTTTTTCTGCTATAACAACTCATTTTTTCAACTTCGAGTTCACTGAACTTTGAGTCGTGCTGCTCAATTCTCCTCAAGCGCGTTTCAAAGGAGAGGAACCTTCAGATTCATTACCTTGTCGCTTTTTTCTTTTACATAAGGAGGTTTGAGAGGATTGAGAGGTTCGAAAGGTTCAAAATGTTTGGAATGTTTGGGATTCAGAAAATAAGAGAGAGTTCGGCGGGAGATGGAAGGTCAACAGTCAGTTAAAAATAGTCATGGGTCATTATTTTTATCATTTAGGGTTACAATAACAATAATAAACAATAATAACGATTTAGTAAAACAACATCATTTTGACAAACACTAACGGTTTCACAAATTGTACAACTCAATCAGTAACACAGATCAATTTCACTGATCGGTTTCATAGATCAGTTTCACAGATCGGTTTCACTGATTGGTTTCACGGATTGGTTTCATTGATCGGTTTCACAGATCGGTTTCACTGATCAGTTTCACATATCGGTTTCACAGATCTATCATACCTAACTCTTGTTTGATAAAGTCTAACCTTTCAGAGCTTAAGGGCTTAGTAAAAATATCCGCTAACTAATGTTCAGAGTCAATAAATTATAGGAAAATATCACCCTTTTGATAATGATCTCTCAAGAAGTGATGTCTGACATCAATGTGTTTGGTCCTAGAGTGAGACACAGGGTTCTTAGAGATGTTAATTACACTAGTGTTATCACAATTTATAGACACATGTCTAAATTTATATCCATAGTCCAACAGAGTTTGTTTCATCCACAGAATTTGTGCACAACAACTACTAGCAGCAATGTATTCTGCTTCAGCAGTAGATAGTGCAACAGAGTTCTGTTTCTTACTACACCAAGATATGAGGGACTTTCCTAAAAGATGGCATGTTTCAAATGTTCTCTTTCTATCCAGCTTGCAACCAGAAAAGTCAGCATCTGAATAACTTATTAAGTCAAAGGGTTGTCCTTTTGGATAAAAAACCTAAATTGGTAGTATTTTTGAGATATTTGAAAATCCTTTTAATAGCAAGAAAATGATATTCTTTAGGATTGGCTTGAAATCTTTCACACATGCACACACTAAAAATAATATCTGATCGACTAGTATTAAGGTAAAATAGACTCCCAATCATACCTCTATAATTGGTTTGATCAACTAGTTTCCCAGTTTCATCATCATCCAGCTTACAGGTGGTACTCATAGGTGTGTCACTTCCCTTATTACTATCCAAACCAAAATGTTTTAAAATATCCTTTGTATATTTACTTTGATTTAAAATAATACCATACTTCTTTTGAAAAATTTGAAATCAAAGAAAATACTTGAGTTCTCCCATTAAACTCATTTTAAATTCATTTTTCAAAATCTTTGAAAAATCAGTACATAAAGAATGTTTGGAAGATCCAAAAATAATATCATCAACATAGATTTGTACAATCAAAATGTCTTTAGAAATTCGTTTAATAAAGAGAGTGGGATCAGCAATTCCTTTAGTAAAACCTTTTGAAATAATAAAATTTGTAAGTCTATCATACCAAGATCTTAGAGCTATTTTTAAACCATATAAATCATTAGAAAGTTTAAAAACATGATTTTGGAAATGAGGGTTTGTAAATCTCGGTGGTTTTTCAACAAAAACATCTTCAATTATAAAACCATTTAGAATAGCACATTTGACATCCATTTGATATAACTTGAAATTCATATGAGAAGTATAGGTAAGTAGAATCCTAATAGCCTCTAATATAGCTACAGGTGAAAAGGTCTCTTCATAGTCTATACCTTCCTCTTGACTATACACTTGTGCAACTAGCCTTGCTTTGTTTCTAACTATATTTCCTGAATCATCAACTTTTTTTCTAAAAACCCATTTAGTGTCTATGGTCAAAGTGCCCTTAGGTCTTTCTACTAATTCCCAGACTTTGTTTATTTCAAATTGATTTAACTCTTCTTGCATACCCATTACCCAAAATTTATCATTAATTGCATCGTTGATATTTTTAGGTTGAAACTGTGAAAGAAAGTCTTGATATTCAACCTGATTTCTTAGAGAAGCTCTAGTTTGTGTCCCTTTATCAAGATTAACAACAACAACATCTAAAGGATGATTCTTTAGAATACTAGTTTATCTAGTAATGGTAGGACTAGAAATTTCAGGTTGTTCTCTTGATTTAGGTTCACCAGGAGTGGATTTTGGAAGACTCCCAGGACTAGTTGTCTTTACAGCAGGTTCTTTGGTTTTATCATTAAAGTCCAGAACAGACAAATATTCTTAAATATTTTCAAGAAAAGACTTAGGTTCATGTGGATAAGTTTCATCAAATTTGATGTGAACAGATTCTTCCACACATTTGGTTCTCGTATTAAACACTCTATAGGCTTTGCTATAAAGTGAATATCCTAAAAATATTCATTTATCACTCTTGGATGAAAATTTGTCTATATTATCTTTAGTATTGAGAATAAAAACTTTGCAACAAAAAACTCTGAAGTATTCCACCATAGGTTACCTATTATTCCACATATCATAAGGGGTTTTCTTAAAAACAGTTCTGATCAAAACTCTATTGATAATCTAACATGCTCTATTAACATCTTCAGCCCAAAAATAAATAGGTAAGTCATATTCATTAAGCATTGTTCTTGCAATTTATTGAAGGGTTTTATTCCTCCTTTCTACTACACCATTCTGTTGAGGTTTCCTAGGGGTAGATAAATTGTGACTATAGCCACTGTGTGAGAAATAAGATTCAAACTCATGATTTTCAAAATCACGACCATGGTCACTTCTCAGGGTCTTAATTTTAAGTCCACTAAGGTTTTCTACAGACTTGGAGTATTTAATAAAGTAAGAACAAGCTTCACTGTTTTGAGCTAAGAAGTATACCCAAGTATATCTAGAAAATCCATCTACTAGAACATAGACATAGTGATTCCCATTTAAACTAGAAACTCTAGAAGGTCCAAACAAGTCCATGTGAACCAACTCGAGAGGTTGAGAAGTTGAAAATTATTTCTTTGATTTAAAAGAAACTTTTTGTTTCTTTCCCTTTCGACAGGGATTACAAACATTGTCTGATGGGGATTCAAGTTTGGTTAGGTCTCTAACTAAGTTCATCCTAGTCAGTTTTCTAAGTGAATGAAAGTTGCAGTGTCTTAATCTTCTATTCCAAATCCAAGATTACTTATAAAAATAATTTAAACAAGTAACATTTTTCTTGGCTAAATAATTTAAATCAACTGCATATACATTTTCATTTCTCAATGCAGAGAATACTGAAACATTTTTAGAGTTAAAAACATTAAAAGAATCATTTTAAAATTTATCATTGAAGCCATCATCACAAAACTGAGAAATACTCAACAGATTATATTTAATTCCATCAACAAATGACACTTTAGAAATTAAAACTGAATCAGTGTTACCAATCTGGCCTAGGCCAATGATCTTTCCTTTAGAGTTATCACCAAAGGTGACATGGACTCTATCAACTTTGATTAAACTCTTAAAGCATGAGTATTCCCCAGTCATATACCTTGAACATCCACTGTCCAAGTACCATATCTTTTTATGAGAACTCTTCAAGCAAGTTTCCTACAAAACAGATTTAGATGGAAAATGATTTTGGTACCCAAATCTTCTTGGATCTAGATAGGTTAGCAAGCAAAGATTTAGGTACCCATATTTGTCATATGGGATTCATATAATTTACAGAATCAATATATTTTGAGGGATAAAATTTATTTGTTCTGTAACTATATGAGTTACTAGTTGAGGCATATCAATTTCCATAACTTGAACTTTCACCCTTTTGTTCATATTTAGAAATAAATCTAGTTTTAGTAAATTTTCTCTATCTAGGATGATAGCCTAAACTAGTAGTATACTTTAGTGCCAATTGTTTTCCTAGAATTTGAGTAAGTGTATCTTTTCCATTTTTGAATTTTTCTAAGTCCTTCCTTAACTTCTCATTAGACAATTTTAGTTCAGTATTTTCCTTAAGTAATTGAGCATTCTTTTCCTTTTCTATATCGAGTGGGGATTTAACAGAACTGGTCAGAGAATTCTGTTTCTTTAAGGTCTTATATTTGTCCTTCAATTAATTACAGTTTTCTTCTAGTATATTACAATATTCAAATAACTCTTCACTAGACATATTTTCAGATTCAAAATCGGATTCAACTCCAAAATAATATGAATTTAAAGCAGTAGTATCTAATTTTACCTCAGATGTGTTTGTCATAAAACACATATTAGCTTTTTGAGATTTTTCATCCTGAGTAGAATTATAATCACTTGAAATTTCTTCTGAAGCACTCCAAGTTTCTTTCATTTCCTTCTTGTATTTGGTGTCCTTGTATTCATGTTTCTTCTTGAATTTCAACTTTGGACAGTTTGGTTTTACATGTCCTTTCCTTTTCCACTCATAGTAGACAATTTCATCACTTTTATCAGACTTTCTCCAATCCTTCTTCCAATGAGCCTTGTTGACACATTTACCATTGTATTTTGATTTTCTGAAGAATTTATTCTTCCTATAGAACTGCTTGAATATCCTGGCTATTTGATCCATTTCAGAATCACTTTCAGAATCTGAACTTTCACTTGTTGAGCTTTCAGTAGGTCCATGAACTTTCTCCTTATCCTTGCTCTTTGAGGTAGTAGACTTAAAAGCCACTGACTTCCTTTTTGGTTTATCATCTTCTTCCTTGTTTACCTTAAGCTCTTCTTCATACATCATAAGCTTACCAATAAGATCCTTAATAGGAAAAGTACCAATATCACATGATTATCTAATTGAGACATATGTGCCTCTCCATCGGTCTGGTAGACATCTTCGTATTCTCATGATTTGTTCCATTACTGGAAAAAACATTCTAAGATAGCTCATAGTGTTGAAAATCTCATTGAACCTGATATACATATCAAAAATAGGTTCATCAGACTTCATTTTAAAATTATCATATTTAATGGTATAGGTGTTTAGTCTCATTTCTTTAACATTGGTTGTTCCCTCAAGGGAAATAGCCAAAGTGTCCCAGATTTCATAAGCAGTTGTACAAGCAAAAATGCAATTGAATTCTTCATCTCCTAAAGCACAATACCAAGTATTCATAGATTTACAATTATTATTGTAATCAGTTTTAGTAGGTTCATCCCATGTAGTTATTTTAGTTTCTGGCATTTTATATTGAGTCTCTATAGCAGTCCAGATGTCAAATCCCATACTTTCTAAATGAATTTTAATTTTAATATTCCATTGAGCATAATTTGTACCATTAAAGAAAGGTGGCATGTTGGTAGAATCTCCCTCTAATATATTTTCCATAGTTATAGTTTAGGAAATATATTTACAGAGAGAAAATTTAGAACTAACAGAAATTTAAGATCTTTAAGATACAACTAAAATCACAGTTCAAAAATAGAGTATTTTTTAAACTTTGATAAACAAAACAACCTCTCTCTGATACCAAATGTTGGTCAGAGTGGACACTCAAGAGGGGGGGTGAATTAAGTTCCAATAAAAATTTCTATTTAAACTATCTCTATTAAAATTACTCAAATTGAATAACAAGATAATCTATAGTGAATTTGTATTAGAGCAAAGGGTCAGTTAGGTTCTCAAGAGATTGATTAGTTCTCAGTTAATTCAATCTGAAGATTAATTAACTTTTTAATCTAACCTAATGCTTTACAATATATACAAACACTTTCTAGATTAACTATCAAAGTAACTTTAAAACAATTTTATATTTCAAAGTAATTGGCAGCGAAATATTCAATATAGGTTAAAATTAAAATAGGTAATCACAACAGTTTTAAAACAAGAGGTTCAGTCTCAAGATGAGACTTAGTCCTCTCAAACAATTTATATAAATTTTGATCCAAACCCTGGATCGTGGAAAACAATAGTACAGAGACTTTCCAGGTACTAAGACCTCTACCATAATTCTTCGTGGGAAAACAAAAACAATAGCACACAAGCTATCCAGGTCACACTTGACCTCTTCAACAATTCACAGTGGGATATAGTAATGTGTAAGAAGTTTGGAGTGAATATTTAGTATCCTCCAGTTCAATCCAAGATTCAATGTGTAAATACAACACACACTGCTCAAAAAGTAAATTAATGAAACACAATAGAGATAAATATATAGAGATGAGTTTAGAGTGCTCTTTGTGTTGTGATTGAAGCTATAGACTCCTTGTATTGATGTAAAAAAGGCTCTGAGTCCTTCTCTGGTTTTTGTTAAGAAAACAGAGTGTCATAGTTATTGTTTCTTCACTTCCAGTGTAGGTGTTTAGCTTGAATGTGAAAGTGTTCTTTGTAATGCTTCATCTTCTTATTTTAACTTGTATTTTTGATGAGTATGAGTGTTCTCCAATGTTCCTCGTGTGTTCTTATTTTCATGTATGTGTGTGCATGGAATAATTCTTTTGCTATGCCTTTTCACCTCTCCCTTTTACTATAGCTCGATCTTCCTTATA
This sequence comes from Viscum album, assembly GCA_963277665.1. Lineage (NCBI taxonomy): Eukaryota > Viridiplantae > Streptophyta > Magnoliopsida > Santalales > Viscaceae > Viscum > Viscum album. The sequence continues at coordinate 1,831,599,038 of OY728125.1, read as the reverse complement.
TTCCATGAGCTCCGGCAATAGGAATGATTACCTTTTCATAGGTACGAGGTACGGTTCCCTGAAATGCCAACAACTAACATTAAATATCATTAATTGCATTCAAAACAAAAAATATGACCATTGGAATTAAATAAGAGTTAATAGAAATTCAAACAGTTTTCATGACTATCGGTGAGTCATCAGATCGGTAGGTCATTTTGAATCTACATCGGTATTGGTAGCATGTGATCAGCATCGGCTTTGGTAGCTTGTGATCAGTATCGGCTTCGGTAGCTTGTGATTAGTAACGGATTCTGTAGCCTGTGATCAGTATCGGCTTCAGTAGCCTGTGATCAGTATCGGCTTCGGTAGCTTGTGATCAGTATCAGCTTCGGTAGCTTGTGATCAGTATCGGCTTCCGTAGCTTGTGATCATTATCAGCTTTAGTAGATTGTGATTAGTATCGTCTTCGGTAGCTTGTGATCATTATCATCTTGACCATTTCCATCGGTGCAACCGTTCATCATTTGTGCGACCGTTCATCATCAATGCGACCGTTCATCATCGATGCGACCATTCATCATCAGTGGGGCCATTCATCATCAGTGCGTCTGTTCATCATCGGTGCAACCATTCATCATCAGTGCGACCGTTCATCATCGGTGAGACCGTTCATCATCGGTGCGACCGTTCATCATTGGTGACTCAAGAAAATAACTAACGGTGAATCATAAACATGAAATTCACACTAAGTGTTTGTTTAATCCAGAATACTTATAGGTCAACCGTAAAACATAAATTAACATAGATAAACATTATGTAGACAATATTTAAACATATGTAAATAAATTTAGAACAAATTTAAAAAAAGACTAAAGTGTCATAAATAAAACAATGATTTGTGATTATTAAAATAACCATCTCATAGAGAGTTTAATTGGTAGGATAGTGTTAGTTGAGAATAATCTTTCTATATTTTTATAGAGAGAAAATGTATGTACTGATTTCCATATTCAAAATATATGTTTGATGAGAGTTGAGATAATAAAAAAACCTTATAAAATGTAGCTTCATATAAATCCTACCATAAAATACTTCAAAGTATTTGGAATCACATGTTTCATAAAGATCAAGGGTGGAAATGTGAAAATTTTTTAAGAAAAAGTATACGTAGGAATTTTTAGGGGCTATCCTTCCAATATAAGTTACTTTAAGTGTTGGAACAAAATGATGGATAAATTTATTGACTATTGTGATACTAAAATTATAGAGAACCAGTCCAAGATTGGTGGTTCAGTTTTTGAAGTAGATGTTTTTTTATGCTAATAGTGAACATAATTTTGAAAACCATACAGTTGAACAAGAAAATAATGTGTATAATTTTGAAGTTTTGATTCATATAAGACTTAAATTTATTATTAGGATTTTTATAATAAGATAATGATGCATATGGGGTTAAAGAAACATGTTGATATTTAAAATATAATTGATAATCATGGGGAAATTGTCTAGACTAGAATAAATATGTGAGTTTAGAATCATGCTTCTCTCATTTCAAAAATTGAAACAAGATCAATTTTATAGGTAGTTGAACATAAATAATGGATTATATTCATTAATTAAGAGTTGGATTAAATTTATAAGAACTCAATTTGAGAGTTTTATCTAAGACCAAAATAAAAAAAATTATAATCATCAAGTGGGTTTTTGTAAAAAATGAATGAGAAAGGAGAGGTGGTAAGGAACAAATATTGGATGTTCTGCAAGGGATAATATTAAAGTAAAGGAACGTATTTTGAGGAAACATCTAATCCAGTCTCAAGTATATAATCTAATAGGTTGATATTATCAATGGGGTCTTAAAGAAAGTATATAGTTTACTAAATGGATGTCAATTAAGATTTTCTTAACGGGGATCTTGAATATAAAGTTTTGATTGAGTAGCCTAAGGGTTATATTCTTGATAAATATGGAATCATGGTTTACTATTTAAAGAAATTACTATATAGCTTTAAAAAGGCTCCATGGTATTGGAACTCTAAACTGGATAGATACTTAAAGAATATGAAATTTTCAAAAGGAATAGTTGACAATAACTTGTATATGAAAGAACACACCACAAATACTCTCATTATTATAATCTATGTTGATAACATAATATTTACAAGTGATCAGAATTATCTATATAAAGAAGTTTCAAATCAAATAAAGTAGAATTTTGAGATGTCTTTGTGGGGAGAGAAGAATTATTTCTTGGGATTTCAAATTCTACAAGGATCTGATTTCATTTTTCCATTTTAATAAAAATATAGCAAATAATTGTTGAAAAAGTTTGGAATGAAGAATTGAAATGATGTTTCCAATCCCATTGTTATTGGAAAAAAATTGAACAAATATGATGATAGAAAGCGTGTCAATTAGAATGAATCCATAAAAATAGTTGGCACCCTTCTCTCCCTTACAATATCTAGGCCATGTATTGTATTTGAAATAACTCTATGTGCTATATTATAGATTTATCCAAAATAATATCATATTCTAATAGAAAAAAGGATTTTTAGATATATCAAGGGAATACTCAATAGTTTCTTATTGTAATTAATTAGATTAGATTTATAGTTATAGGGATTCACTAATGAAAATTGGGTAGGTGATTGCACCGATAGGAAGTCCACATATGATGGACCATTCTTCCTTAGTGAGATTTATGTAAGCAAATGCAACAAGAAGAAATAATTGGTGGATTTGGTATAATTAAGCTCGAGTTCATCATAGCATCACATGATTTTACACAAATACAATGGATGCAAGTGCAGCTTGATGATTTAAAAGTGGTCATCGAGAAGCCTTGTTGGATCCACAAGGTACTTTAGTGATAGATTCCCTGACGGGTGGGGGTGAATCGAGGTATGAAACCTATTAAAATTTCTCCACATACTCATAAAACTATCACTTACTTAACTGATATTGACCTCACTTGTTAGTAGGGTCAGTCTTTTGTTCACCTCTTTAATGATGATCCGATTGATTGTTGCAGTTATCTGAGCCTTATTCAGATAAGATCAATTATTTCTTAATTTACAAACACGGATAGTCATGTTATGTAATGTAAGTAAAGAATACACATGAGACATAATAAATTTACTGGGTTCACTAACACTATGATACATCTAAGGAGCACACATTGATGTTGTGTCGATTTATAGAATCCACTTATAATATTTTAGTGGTGGATTTAATCTAGGTCGATCTGGTGACTGAGTTCACTCCCCTTACAAGATTTAGGGTTGGCTCATAACCACCCAAGGATCTGTTGGTACCACTTTACATATAATGTTTTATTTGTTATCAATTGTTGTCAATGAAGATCAAAATGAAGAAGATCAAGAAGAACTCTAATGAAATGGTGGAATGGTGAGGTATCATCCATCTGAGGATGATTGAATAAGAATACAATGAAATTATTCATGATTTCATAAGAACCATGCAAGATCTTTCTTGAATATTAGAATCATATGATTTCCATGAAGTAGAGAGTGATGGTTTAAGAATAAGAGAGAGTGTGGAAGGAATTGGAATTCTGATATGGCCATGCATTTTATATTGTATCTAAATTAGATGATGCTTTTCTGATTTTTATTTCATAGATATCATAAGTCAAGAGAACCTATGATGCAAGCCTTATTGGAAGAAAAGATGCTGGTGGACGACAAGGAAGCTATAGTACTTTCAATGAAAACTATGATGATACTAAAGATGATATATCAATTGATATATCTTGGTAGTGTAATTTGTGATTAAAGAATAAGATTTTTTGATGAAAGAAAATCACAGAAAAGAAGCATGAAGGTTATGGTCAAAGAATATATTGAAGGTGGCGTTGTTCTCCAGTGTTTGCCAAATTTTTGGGCTTGAAAATTTGAAGATGAAAGACAAGTTTCTTTGGTATAGAAAGTTGCATGATAAGTTCAAGAGGGTTTTTACGTGCAATTTCTGTTTTAGGATCATAACATCGAAATTTGGAAAAGGCATGGAGTGTGCGAAAAATTGGGCAAAGTGCGCAAAAAAGAGGTTGAGCGGAAGATTTGTTTTGCACGCAATATGGAACGTTCTTTACAATTTTTCATGCAATTGGTGTTTTAAGATCAGCACTTCAATATTTGGAAAAGGATAGAGGTGCGCAAAAAACTAGAGATGTGCATAGAAAAATGGGAATTTGTGTGGAAAAATGTTGTGCACGAAATAGGTAGTTGAGTTTTTTCACGCAAGCAGTGCCTCAAATCAGAAATACTAAAAATCAGAAAAGGCAAGAGGTTCAAGAAAAAATGGATATGTTCGTGCAATGTTGATAGAGAAAATATTTTCAATTAATTTATATTGAATATCATTGTTTTAAACCCCCAAAATTGTTCCTCTAAGATGAATTGTTTCATTTTTATGATAATGGTGTTATTTTGAGCTGAATAGTAAAAATTGGCCATTTTGGATTTTTAACAGTTTTACATTATTTTGGTAGGTTGGCCATAAGATTATCTTCACTGATCCAAATTGCAAAATTCTTTCTTTTAAAGATTCTACACATCCAGGTATTCATTTAATATATTTGGACTAAAATCTGAATCGGCCAAATGGAAGCTCAAAAGAAGCTCACAAGTTGGCTCAAGAAAACTGTTTTCAGTTCTGCCTATTTTTGATGTGGGATCGATAACTCATCCACTGTGGGCCCAAAGCTTGTGAAGTTCGGTGGGTGGACGCACAAGAAGTTTTGGATCATCTTTTATGAAGGAAGCACCGAGTGAATTGGCCGTTAATGGGGCCATTAAAGCACCCTAATCCGGAGGATTTCGTTTTGGAGAGTCTTACTAGACAGAATAAATGCTCAAAGTAAAACGGCCATAACTCTCGGAATACATGTCCAAATCCGCTGAAATTTTGAGGAGACACGGAAAAGTGAATTATGATCAACATTAATGAAGGGCTCAACGCGTTAAGATTTCATTTAATGGGGATAAAACGCGTCTCCATTCGAGGGAAACATTCTGGCTATAAAAGGAGGAGAGCTCCACCCTCTCAAGGCATCCATTCTCCACCCCATTCCTTCTGGGACACCAAGAAGGAGAACTTTTCATCTTTATATTTTATTTATTTTCTTTTTCATAGTTTGTTAATGACTTCTTATTCCCCATTCAACTCGATTACCCTTACCATGGTGGGGTAAACTTTTGGAGTGATTGGGGAAGAGTTGGTTTTCTACATTGTAATGCTTGAGTTCTTGGACGCAATTGAATAAATTTCTTTCTTCTTCAAAGTTGTTTTCAATTTCTTATAGAGGATTTTATAATAAAGTGAGATAGTTCTTGAATATTAATTCCGTTATTGATTTTTGCCTTGGTAAAATAATCAATATCTCCCTCCACTAATTTCTGGTTTATATACGATGGAATAAACCAGGAATTAGTGGTGAAGTACTCGACGATCGTCAGTACGTGTAAAAGGTATAGTGAATGTTCTTGATTGTTTGGGATAAACAAAACCCGATCGGGAATTGCCCATTTCAATTAAGGATATTCAATACAACTATTTTACACATGGAAGGAGAGTTGACCAAACCAAGATCTTGGTAAGGTTTTCTCTCACAATAATAATTTCACCAAGGAAGTGAAGGGAAACGATTGTGGAAACTCACTTTAATCAACTAAGAAGAAGAGGTTTGAATTAAATTGAACAAGGATAGCATTATAATTAGGAAACCGACCCCGACCTAATCACCCTTTTAAATTTCATTGTTTTTCAATCATTTGAATTTCAAATTTCCGTTCACAACATTTTTACCCCCGTTTTAAAGTGACAACCCATTTTGGGTGCACTCCTCTTCGGGAGACATCCTAGGTCAACCACATTACTACATTTTAACTTAGGAAATAATTGTTTTTCCACGCCCTACGACAGGCGTGCGTCAAACTTGGCGTCGTTGCCGGGGAGGTAGTGCCACAAACTAATTGTTAATATTTGACTTTTTCAATTAAAAAAAAATAAAAAAAAATTATTTTTCCATGTTGTTTTCAAATGATTATTTCTTTAATTCATGGAATAATTACCCACCAGTTCAAGAACCAATTATTGAAACACCTTGGTCTATAGAGTATAAAGTTTCTTTCCTGTCTAAACAAATTCTAGGAGCTCGAATCCAAATCATCATAGAGAATGAATTCAAGGAACTCATTGAAAACCTTAAAGAGAACCTCGAATACCCAGTGTTAGAGGGTTTGGCAAGAGAATTAATTGAACTTCAAGAGTATTTTCCAGAATTTCATCAAGAAATGATAAAAGTACAAAACCAAGAATAAGAAGTTTACAAGGATATTGAATCCCAATTTGAAAGAATTAGTCAAACAGTTCAAAACCTAGAGACCTCAATACAGTGGATTGCGGAACAAGTACATGCATCTCAGGATCAACAAATGGAGCCTGAACAAGAATCAGAACCAGAAAAATTGATGGAAGAAGTATCCCCACAAATCCTTCAAGTTGAATAACCCATGGAGTCCTTGATGAAATTAAAAGAAGATGCATTGATCCAAACTCAATCAATGTTAGAGGAGAGTGATGAAGAAGATTTAACTATTAAAATGCATATTGGAGATCAAAAAGATCTAGATAACTTCTGGAATGAGTGTGAGGAACTTCTTGATCCAACTATTCCTCATAATGTAGATGATTCAGCAATATTGAATGAAGAAACCAACCAAGCAGTGGAATTTGAAGAGATGATAGAGGAGTCTGACTACCTACCTCTATCTAGGGAAATTCAACTCCAAGAAGCACCTCCCATTGAAGAAGAAATTGAAGACAAACAAGATCAGGGAGTCAATCTTTTCATAAACTCATTATATTTTGATTTTGGTGAAACAAAATTGAGTATTAACTCCCCTTGTTTTAATTTTTCAGATTCATCCAACACTTGTATTTCCTTGGAGGGAGAATATGCATCTGAAGAGGAACATCTGGAGCTCCCCAAACCTATTGAACATTTAATGGAGGGAGTACATGAGAAGATCAATGTGGTGTTTCTGGAGGAAAATGAGACACAATCTACTTGCTTTGAAAGGGAAGAATTTGATATTGATTCTTCATGCTTTAATTTTTTTCAAATAGAATTAAACTCTGACATTCCATTTGATTTTTCCCCAGATGTATCATACCTTCAGCAACCACTGGATAATAAAGAAGATGTTTTTCATGTGGAACCCAAGAAAGAGGAGGACTCATTAATTGTCATAACCCCACCATGCATGTTTTATCTCATTACAATGATGGTGGACTTGGTGAATTTTATCGATGGAGTCCTCAAGAAAAAGGAAGAAGTTCATCCTGGAAAGAAAAGTTTTTGTTGGTTCATGAGAAAGAAACCTCACCCACCATCAGATTGGGGATAACTTATTAGAACTGCCCCTCTGGAGGCAGTCAAAACCCAGGGCCCACTTGGGGGATTAAACCAAGTTTTATCCTTCTATTCTCATCCTATTTCTATTTTCATTTCTTTCAATAAATATATTATGTTTTGTTTTTTTTCTTTTATTTGTAGGTTTTTAGAGTGCAACACTTAGGAGGTTAACTCAATGTTGCACTGCAAATAAATCAGGTTGTACCTCTCCTTCACATTTTCTTGATGTTGTGATTCAATCAGAAATCTACTTACATGTTAAATCCACTTGAATGCATCGAGGACAATGCATCATTTAAGTGTGGGGGAGGGAACCTTTGTAGTATAGGATTTTTATTTGATGTTTTTTTTCAAAAAAAATGCGTGTTTTCAAATTTTTGTTTGTTTATTTTTCAATTTTTGGTGTGTTTCTGAAACTTTTGAGCTAAAATGATTATCAATACAATTTTTGAAACCCATGTCAATGAGTGAACCGGTCTATTTCATGAAACTGGTCTTAAATGAATGCTGAAATGAATTTGTTTCAAGTTCAATTTTTTGGAATTTCATGAAAAGTACACTGATTTTTGAATCTCATGCCATATTTCATTGTCTATATCATTGAAATCACTTTCTTGTGAGGCTTATAAACCATTTTTGACATATTATTTTCATTCACCTCATTTCTTGAGAGAACCAGACCATGATTTCTTTAACCAGAATTTGATTTATTCCTTTCAAAACTTGAGGGTTGGGGTACGTGTGTTTTAAATGATTGAGGCATTTATTTTTTTTGAAGCCCCCTTTTCAAAATAATCCTTTTCATTATGGCCCACCTTTACATTCATCCTTCATTGTAGCCCCTAGTATCCATGAATTGCCTATTAGGTTAGCCACATTACAAGCAAATTTTCCCTATCTTACCTGCTCTTATTGAAGTAAAATTGCATGATCTAGTTGAACTTAAGTGTGGAGGAAGATGTCTTGTGGTGTACTACCTCATTTGGTTATACTTTGGGTGGAAAATAAATTGTGGAAGAGATGTGTGTGATGCTGAAAAATTATTCTGTTGAAAGTTGTGCCTTTTCTGGAGCTTTTATGACAAGAGAAGCTGTGCCTTTCTGGAGCTTCCAAAAGAGAAGCTGTGCCTTTCTGGAGCTTCCAAAAGAAAGCTGTGCCTATTTGGAGCTTTAAAAAAAATTATTTTTGAAAAGATTGAAATGTTTGCTGCTGATATGATTGAATGATGATGAATCCTATTTTCAACAAAGGGGAAGTGAAGGAGACCATATTTGAGTGAAAACTAGAATCTTGCAATTCAGCTTCAATAAGAGCCAAGCCTTCCTTTTTCGGCCTCAGAACTTTTAACATCTAAATCCTACCAACCGGAAGCCACAAAACAACCCTGAAAAGTCTTCATGAGAAACACATGTCCTTGACTCACATCGGGTGGAGAAGTAGGAATTTATCAAACCTATGGTGACTCTTGTGTGAGTTTGGATGAAAAAAGCCTTGTTCAGCCTTTACATTTGTGAGATGAGAGAAAATTCATGTGAGGTAGGTGTTTTGTATGCATGGGATAAGAAATGAAGTGGAAATATATTAAAATCTTAAATGGAGAACTTGAAATAACAGTTTTTTTTAGGCATGATATCTTTTTGTTTCTTGAAATTGATTTGATTGATCTCATTGATATGTGTTTTGATTTTGATTTGATTTGATTTTTACTTGTTCAGAAGTCCAAGTGCTAAGTGTGGGGGAATTGATAGAGAAAATATTTTCAATTAATTTATATTGAATATCATTGTTTTAAACCCCCAAAATTGTTCCTCTAAGATGAATTTTTTCATTTTTATGATAATGGTGTTATTTTGAGCTGAATAGTAAAAATTGGCCATTTTGGATTTTTAACAGTTTTAAATTATTTCGGTAGGTTGGCCATAACATTATCTACACTGATCCAAATTGAAAAATTCTTTCTTTTACAGATTCTACACATCTAGGTATTCATTTAATATATTTGGACTAAAATCTGAATCGGCCAAATGGAAGCTCAAAAGAAGCTCACAAGTTGCCTCAAGATAACTGTTTTCAGTTCTGCCTATTTTTGATGTGGGATCCATAACTCATCCACTGTGGACCCAAAGCATGTGAATTTCGGTGGGTGGACGCGCAAGGATTTTTGGAGCATCTTTTATGAAGGAAGCACCGAGTGAATTGGCCGTTAATGGGGCAATTAAAGCACCCTAATCCGGAGGATTTCGTTTTGGAGAGTCTTACTGGACAGAATAAATGCTAAAGGTAAAACGGCCATAACTCTCGGAATACATGTCCAAATCCGCTGAAATTTTGAGGAGACACGGAAAAGGGAATTATGAACAACATTCATGAAGGGCTCAACGCGTGAAGATTTCATTAATGGGGCTAAAACGCGTCTCCATTCGGGGGAAACATTCTGGCTATAAAAGGAGGAGAGCTCCACCCTCTCAAGGCATCCATTCTCCACCCCATTCCATCTGGGACACCAAGAAGGAGAACTTTTCATCTTTATCTTTTATTTATTTTATTTTTCATAGTTTGTTAATGCCTTATTCTTCCCCATTCAACTCGATTACCCTTACCATGGTGGGGTAAACTTTTGGAGTGATTGGGGAAGGGTTGGTTTTCTACATTGTAATGCTTGAGTTCTTGGATGCAATTGAATAAATTTCTTTCTTCTTCAAAGTTGTTTTCAATTTCTTATAGAGGATTTTATAATCAAGTGAGATCTTTCCTGAATATTAATTCCGTTATTGATTTTTGCCTTGGTAAAATAATCAATATCTCCCTCCACTAATTTCTGGTTTATATACGATGGAATAAACCAGGAATTAGTGGTGAAGTACTCGACGATCGTCAGTACGTGTAAAAGGTGTAGTGAATGTTCTTGATTGTTTGGGATAAACAAAACTCGATCGGGAATTGCCCATTTCAATTAAGGATATTCAATACAACTATTTTACACATGGAAGGAGAGTTGACCAAACCAAGATCTTGGTAAGGTTTTCTCTCACAATAATAATTTCACCAAGGAAGTGAGAGGAAACGATTGTGGAAACTCACTTTAATCAACTAAGAAGAAGAGGTTTGAATTAAATTGATCAAGGATAACATTATAATTAGGAAACCGACCCCAACCTAATCACCCTTTTAAATTTCATTGTTTTTCAATCATTTGAATTTCAAATTTCTGTTCACAATATTTTTACCCCCGTTTTAAAGTGACAACTCATTTTGTGTGCACTCCTCTTCGGGAGACATCCTAGGTCAACCACATTACTACATTTTAACTTAGGAAATAATTGTTTTTCCACGCCCTATGACAGGCGTGCGTCAAATGTGCACAGAACATTAGACTTGTGCACGTAAAATTGGTTGTGTAGAAAATGTGGGTTTGAGGTTTTACGCGCAAGGAGTGCCTTTATATCAGAAAGAAGCAAATCGATAAAGGCATGATGTGCCTAAAATAATCAAGGATGTGCGCGAAATTTGAATTTAGTGTGTGAAATACTGATTTTATGTTTTACGCACAAGAGAGGCTTCACATTCATAATGATGAAAAATGGAAAAGTCATGAGGTGCATGAAAAATCTAGGTGGTGTGTGAAAATACAGGAAGGTGCATGTAATATAAAGAAGTGAGAGACATTTTTACGCATAGGAAGAGGTTTTATGCGTAGGGTCAAAAAAAACCTATATATAGAAGGTGAACCCCTCTCATTTGGATTGGATCAATAGTTAGACAAATCTGGAGCTCTGATGCACATAAAAATTTATGTATAGAGTTGTGCGTGAAAAGAAGAAGTGGTGGGTGAAAAAGAAAGGGTTGCGTGAAAAAGGGAAGTTCTGCGCGAAAAAGGAGAGTTGCGCAAAAAGACATTTTCATGCCAAAAGGTATTTTTACGTGCAAGGTTTGATTTTTACAATCAAGCCACCTATAAGGGTTTGAAAAAAATTATGGGGTCCCATAAGACTTTGATAGGTGTTTAGAACTCTCGAAGCGGCTTCACGAAGAAGGATGTACTGTGAACCATTCAATTTTATAAAGAGAAGTTTTTTTGCACACACACAACTGGTGTTTAACACCCTCATTGTGCTTTGAGAAGAGAATAAAAACAATACATGCAACTAAACTCAGATATGCATAGAAATAAGGAAGTGTACCGATACACTTAGGTGTTGGTATTGAGAATGAAAGGAATAGAAGAAGAATAAGAACAGAGTGTGCCTAACTGAAGATTGTGAATTATTCAGGGCAGCAGAATTGTGATGATTGATTGAACAATAACAAAGGATTTTGTTATTCTGGACAAGAAGAGAAGAAGATCGAATACAAAAGAGCATTAATTCAGGACTCTGATGCAAGAAATGTCTCATGTTGAATAGGAGACAAAGACTTCTATTCTTATCTGTTGAAGATACCTTCATGTCTATAAACTGAGTGGGACTTCATCCAAGGCAGCGAGCTAGGGGTAGTCAACAGGAGTGACTTGAGGGATGCAGTGAGCTATCCCTAAACATTTTTAAAGGTAGTGATACTGGGACAGAGTGATTATTCCCAGACCTTTGTAATCCACAGCTAGTGAAGATTAGTGGAATTTGGTATGACCGACAACCTGTCGGAGTATGCTCCTTGGACGTAGCCCTTAGTGGTGAACCAAGTAAAAGGTGTTGTGTTGTCCTTATGTATATTTTAATTACTACCCATATCCATCATACAAGTTTAAACAAGTTCCTACCAACATGGTAACAAGATCCAGAAAATAAGAGAAAAAGTTGACACCCTGATTCACCCCCCCCCCCTCAGGTTGGTATAGGGTCCTTCAATTGGTATCAGAGGGAAAATGTTCTCGTATGTTGGATAATATACAGTAATTATATTAAAAGAGGATTTAATTTTTTTCCTAAATTCAAAAATTAAGTTCAGTATTGATGAAGATTCAGTCATTTCTGAGAAGAAGTCTACATCTAGCAAGACCATGACAAAAAGGAAAAAGAAAGAGAAGAAGCAATTGAAGAAGTACCTCATGTCCAATGAATATGCAAGGTTTGGTTCTCTATTCCCTTCTAATTATGAAGAAATATCAAGCTTTAAATGTAAATAGAAGGTGGCTCGAGTTTCTACCTGAGGAATAAAAGATACTTCAATCTCATTTTCAAGTGATCAAAAGAAATTATGAACTTAACTTCATCATATTCCTTCTGAAAGAGTTTATTATATTTGTATAATGTTTCAATGTATGTAGGCAGAGATCACCTGACTAGAAAGAGAAGATAAAAATATGGAGGAAGGCTTAGTAAAGAAAGTATCATAATGCTATAATCTCTCTAGATAGATTGAAGCCTTTGAAGAAAAAGTGGGAGTCAATGATACTATAGAAGAAAAGTTCCATGAACTTGAAGATGAGTTGAAGAAGATCATTGAAGTCAAGAGTTTATATTTAGAATAAAATTCCAATAAATTCAAGGAACTTGACTCTTTGATACAAACCAAATTCAAGTTTCATGAAGTTGAAGTTGAAAGAATGAAGAATGCATGTGAAGAGAAGATGATTATGATCGAAGATCAGAAAGTCATCCTCAATATGAAATGTCTAAAACTGGAAACTCAGTTGGAAAATATTTAGAAGACGCATATTTAGTCTTTGCAAAAGAAGTAAATAGTTTCTACTGGTACTCAATTTCCACTGGAAGATTCTAAAACTGGAAGACCTTCAACATGTCACAAGAAGATCATGACATTTATTGATGATCTATCTCAAGAAACAGTGTCTTGTGCTACACAATTCTCACTGAAGGAACGTAAATTTGAAAGGCCTCCAACATATGATAAGAAGATCCTGATATATTTCGATGATATACCACAAGCAGTGGAGAGGAATAAGGTACCATCAAAACCATCTTGTACTCATGTTTCTAAATTTGTTCCCACAATCAGTGCATGATGGAAGAGAAATTCAAAACAAGTATGGATGAGTAAAGTTGAAGAGAAGAAACCTACCACCATGGATAGGGTGGATAAGAAGAAAAATAGGAAAGATAGTTCCTCAGGTAGAGAAAAAACATTAAAAAGAAGGCCCAAAAACCTTATACAGAATATATAAAGAAGACAATATTTTTTTATCAATGTTGGTGCTGCAAAAAATTTGGTCATTGTGCACTAGATTGTTGGTACAATCCCTTAAATAAAAAAGCATAGAGAAAGCCTATATCAAAGGGAAGAAATCCCGAGAAGAAGAAGCAATATCTATAGGTCCAAAATCATTTTTCTACCACAAATAGATTTTTAATGCTTGATAACATCTTTGATGTATGCAACAGTAGTGGTCACAAGGTAGGTACATGCCCATCTCAACATGCATTCACTGTTGACAAGAAAATAAGACCTCCAATGCTGGATACGTATAAAGCAGCTACCTTAGGAAGAAATCAGCAGAATATCATGAACACACACTTCTCCAAGAAGGTCTCAAGTAGGAAAGCTGAGAAGTACCCAGATTTTAGATCCATGAAATTGAAGGGGAATTCATCCAAAAGAGAAACTAAGAGGGATGGCACTCAGATGAACCCATGCAGAAGATCCAAACCTGCTAAAAAAGTTCCAAATGACATGTTATTCATCTGGCTAGAAGATTTGGATAGAATAAGGAAACTTGAAAATGAATAGGCTAGGGATAGGGGTAAAGGAAAAGAAAAACGTTCACATGATGAATACAAAGTTCATGAGAGATTGAAAACCAAGAGAAACACATGTGTCAAAGAAGTTATGTGTGAGAGATGCAAGAAATCTGGTCACATTGAAAAAGGTTTTCTAACCTTAATACCAGAGTAAGAAGCAGTCCTTAAGAGGAGTAAGAATGTATCATTCATGATGGAGGTTAAGAAGAACAATTCTCCACACAAAGAAGAATAGAATGTGAAAGGAGCCATGCCACATCAACACATATCTGATCATTTATTCAAATGTACGGACATGAATACTGAAGTAAATGTAGAAACTTTGTTGAGAAAAGAATCTCAACCATGAAGCTCATATTGATAAAGCAATGAGGAAACACCTTATTCCCTTAATCATTTTTGTATTTTATTTTTTATAATAATACAAGGAATTGAATGTGAATCATGCTCTTAGGGGGAGAACCAGATAAGTATTGAATGCTTTCAACTCTTGATAGCTAAGCTGAATAATCTTCCATCCTTGGAAGATTATTCAATTTATATTCAAATATTATGATGATGAAGAATCACCTTTGATGAAAATGATGAGGAGTGTTTCCCTTGAGGAGGAGATAAATGAATAAGCTTCTAGAATTGTTATTTCGATCAGTATCAACATCATTTGGTATTAAATGAAATTAATCTGAAAATTTCTTGAAGAACATGTCATTGGAAAAGGTATGTTGTTTCTCAATCTCTCGTCCTTGGTTAATTAGAACTAAGATCATTTTACAAGGGGGGTGGGTAACTGAATTAATCAGTGACATAATAAGAATAGAAGTTCCCCAAGGCCACTTATCCTGCCAATTGCACTTGAATTTTTTTGATCTGTTTATTGAAGTGAGTGCAGGAGTTTCAGGTTGATTATTTCCAATCACATTCAATTTCTTTATCCTGAAATTAAAGTAAAAAACCCATGAAGACAAAGTTCATGAGTTCTCATATCATGTGGTATCATGACCCATGAATAATGGACAGCCTTGTTGTCTAAATCAAATCCTCTTGTTTTTTTACACTGAGCATTTCTCAAGTTGACTTAGAGTGAAATGATGGATGACACATTTCTTAAGTATAGATTGACACCCTCTCTACCATGAAATTTATATTTCTTTTCAATAAGGGGGAGAGAAAGTGAAATGAAAGTTTGAAAAGTAAAGCTGATCTAGAGAAGATTGAGAAGATTCTCATTTTGACATTGACATATTCATTTCAGGAGATATTTAAGGTATTAAAAACAAAATAAAAAGGGAGATATTATTGGGACCACTTTATGTATAAGGTTGAATTTGTTGTCAATTGTTGTCAATAAAGATCCAAATGAAGGAAATCTAGAAGAACCCAAATGAAATGGAATAATGGTGAGGTATCATCCATCTGAGGATAATTGAACAAGAACACCATGAAATTATTCATGATTTCTTGAGAACCATGTAAGATATTTCTTGAAGATTAGAATCATATAATTTTAATGAAGTAGAGAGTGATGGTTGAAGAAGAAGAGAGAGTGTGGAAGGGATTGAAATTCTGATATGGCCATGCATTTCACATTGTATCTAAATTAGATTATGCTTTGCTGATTTGTATTTCACAAATATCATAAGTCAAGAGAACCTATGATGCAAGCCTTATTGGAAGGAAC
The DNA here is from genome assembly GCA_963277665.1 of Viscum album. Taxonomy (NCBI): domain Eukaryota; kingdom Viridiplantae; phylum Streptophyta; class Magnoliopsida; order Santalales; family Viscaceae; genus Viscum; species Viscum album. Next base: position 1,831,583,242 of record OY728125.1, on the reverse strand, counting down.
GATGTCGGTGGATGCTAGGGAAGCTATAGTAATTTCAATAGAAACTCTAATGCTTCTAAAGATGGTCTATCAATGGATATATCATGGTAGTGGAGTTTATGATGAAATAAGAAGATTTTTTGAAGAAGGAAAATCACAGAAAATAAGCATAAAGGTTATGGCGAAAGAATATATTGAAGGTGGTGTTGTTCTCCAGTGTTTGCCAAATTTTTGGGCCTGAAAATTAGAAGAAGAAATACAAATGTCTTTGGTAGGGAAAGTTGTGCTATAAGTTCAAGAGGGTTTTTATGCACAATTTATGTTTCAGGATTATAACATCTAAATTTGGAAAAGGCATGGAGTGTGCAAAAGATTAGGAAAAGTGCGTGAAAAAGGAGGTTGTGCAGTAGATTTGTTTTTCATGCAATATGGAATGTTATTTAAAATTTTGTGTGTAATTGGTGTTTTAAGATCAGCACTTCAATATTTGGAAAAGGAAAGAGGTGTGCAAAAAAACAGAGCTATGCCTGAAAAAATGATAATGTGTGTGAAAAAATGTTGTGTGCAAAATATCTTGTTGAATTTTTTCACGCAAGCAGTGCCTCAGATCAGAAATACTGAAAATCATAAAAGGAAAGAGGTGTATGAAAAACAGATATTTTCATGCAATGTGCATGGAACATCAGACTTCTGCATGTAAAATTGGTTTTGTGAAAAATGTGGGTTTTAGGTTTTATGTTCAAGGAGTGCCTTGATATCAGAAAGAAAAAAATCAACAAAGGCATTATGTGCGTGAAATAATCAAGGATGTGCAAAAAATTGGAAGTTGGTGTGAGAAATGCCGGTTTTATGTTTTACACAGAATAGAGGCTTCACGTTCAGAATGATGAAAAATGGAAAATTCATGAGGTGCGTTAAAAATCTAGGTGGTGTGTTAAAATATAGAAAGGTGCACGTAATATAAATAAGTGAGAGATAGTTTTATGTGCAGGGTCAAAATGCCTATAAATAAGAGGTGACACCCTCTCATTTGGAGTGGCTTGACACTTAGAAAAATACCGAGCTCTGACGTCCAGAAAAATTTTAGTATAGAGTGGTGAGCGAAAAGAAGAAGTGGTGCACGAAAAAGAAAGGGTTGCGTGAAAAAGGGAAATTCTGCGTGAAAAAAGTAGAGTTGCGCGAAAATACTTTTTCACGCCAAAAGGTATTTTTATGCGCAAGGTTTGATTTTTATGCACAGGAATCTTAGAAGGGTGAGCGAAAAATTTGGGGGTCCCACAAGCCTTTGATAGGTGTTTAGCACTCTCAAAGTGGCTTCACAAAGAAGGAAGTACTATGAACCATTCGGTTTTATGAAGATAAGTTGTTCCGCACACACATGACTGGTGTTTAACACCCTCATTGTGCTTTTCGAAGAGAAGAAGAACAATACATGCAACTAAACTCAGATCTTCACAGAAAGAATGAATTATACTGATACACTTAGGTGTTGGTATGGAGAATGGAAGGAAGTGAAGAAGAAGAAGAAGAAGAAGAAGAAGAGGGTGTGCCCAACTGAAGAATGTGAATTATTTGGGGCAGTATAATTGTGATGATTTATTGAACAATCACAAAAGATTTTGTGATTCTATACAAGAAGAGAATAAGATTGAATAAAAAATAGAATCAATTCAGGACTATGATGCAAGAAATGTCTCATGTAGAATAGGAGACAAAGGCTTCCATGTTTATCTGTTGAAGATACCTTTATGTCTATAAACTGAGTGAGACTTCACCCAAGGCAGTGATACAAGGGGAGTCAACAGGAGTGACTCAAGGGATGCAGTGATCTATCCCTGAACATTTGTAAAGGCAGTGAGCCTGGGATAGAGTGACTATTCCTGAACCTTTTAATCCACTGCTAGTGAAGATTAGTAGAATTTGGTACGACTGAAAGCTTGTCAGTTTATGCTCCTTGGATGTAGCCCTTAGTGTTGAACCAAGTAAAAAAGTGTTTTGTTGTCCTTATGTGTGTTTAAATTACAACCCATATCCATCATACAGGTTTAAACAAGTTCCTACCAATGTGGGAACAATATCTAGAAAATAATAGAAAATGTTGACACCCTGATTCACCCCCCCCCCTCTCAGGGTGGTCTACAGTTCTTCAGGTTCACTCTATTTTCAAGGTATGGGTTGGCTCACTTCCACCCACAGTTCTCTTCCTTTGTCCTCTCCCTTTTCTCACTAATTCAGGAGTAAAATCTATTTGGTACACATGAGAATGCATGACTTCACTTTCTGATATTCTATGCACTAATTAGTTTGCGTTGATCTTCACACTACTCCTTTGAAAACTGTTTGTGAATATCACCATTGTAGACACTTAACTTTCCCTATTTAACAAGTCTTCAAGGAATACCTTCTTACTTTGGAAAGTTCTGGAATGAGTTTCATTCAATATCTATACTGTTTTTTTGATGTGAATGTCCAATTTTAAATTTCATGCAACTCTTTCGCTTTCACGCAACTTTTATTATGTCATGAAACTCCCACTTTTAAGTAACATTAGCTATGTTGTGAAACTCCCAAATTTCATAAGACTTTCAAACTTTCACTAATTTCACTTGGTTTGAATAGAAGAAAGTTACTTTATTCACACTATTGATGTGAGTCATACTTCTTTAGAAAATAAATGCCTTCATGAAACTCTTTCACGAATTCAAAGACTGTATATCATCAATGTATCTAGATTCTACATTCTAAAGGGGGGTCTCCACCTATTTATAGTCATTTTAATTCCTTCACAAAACTTATATGTTCTCCATAAAACCTTCACATAACTCTTCCTTTTTTATACAATATTCAATCTTCATGGAACTTTCAGGAACATCCTTCATTAACACAAGCTTCAAAAAAACATATCGCTTCTGTCATCTCTTTTCACATAAAACTCACTACCTTTGCATAAGTAAATTTAATGAAAAAATCAATATTTCATGAATTATATGCCTTTCTTGTATCCTGATGAGGAAACCTTGAATCTTTACTTTCATAATACTACTAATATATTTTTCATAACTTTTTCACTTCATGAAAATCTTTCATTTTCCATATTTTCTTAATATGTCTTGGAATCACCATGTTTACGCAACTTCTAATTTGAACGATTCTTCTTCCTTTTCTCAATTATCTTATATAAACTTATTGCAAGAACTCAAACACTTTTAAGACCACTTATTCAAGAATATAAAAAGGTGTTAACAATCCTAAATCAACTCCATTAACTTTTCATATTATAGCCCTATCAGAGTGTTTCTCTTACTTATATAGCTTCAATCCATCTCACTATATAATCAGAATAGATATACTGGGATCGCACAATGTTTCATGCAATTTGACACATTCCCATTATCAATAACACCATCTTATCATGCAATTTTCACCTATTTCCCTTCAATGAAAAAATCACCATATAATATACCTTTTAACATAGTGAAGAAAAATAATACATTCTCCATCACACCATGTCAATGAAAACACCACATCCAAAAAATCAACACACTAAGGTTGACAAAAAATCTAAGAAACAACACATAGAATCCCCAATTATCATTGGTGTAAAACAATCTCTATATTTGGATTCGTAAGCAACACTTCCATTAATCCTTCACCTCTATCTTGTCACCACTTAATAATAATTTATTGATAATAACTATTCATTAATTCCAATACCAATTATTGATTGTTGTTGGTGGTCGATATCAATTGGTCCCCCATGCGTGGCATATGAGAGGATCACGTTCTTCAACCCCATTGAGAAACTTATTTCCTCATGAACCCTTTAGGAAATATTTTATGATATATCCACTTTGAATTAAAATCTTCAGCATTATCAAATTTCCATCCTTTACTTTCAACTCCCCCTTTGGAGGGTTGGGTAGGAACATACACAGATTAATGATCCATTCTTCTCTGATCAGAAACAACAAAGGGATTCATGATAATTTATTTTCCCCATTTGATATCAAATCAAACGTATATTTTGTACATTATGGACTAGATATATAATCTCTATAAAAATCATACCTTAAGAAACATGGATATCACTTTTATAACCATATCATCCTCCCTCATTTTACATGATGTCAGACACTATAATATTTCATCCTTTGATACCATTGAGACCATGCATTACACCATTGAATTGTGTATCCTTTATCAATTTTTCACATATGGATATTTCTATTTCTCCCCCTTTGTTAACATATTCTTTACATATAAGTAAAAGAGAAAATACCCCCATGAAATTTAAATCCTCTTTTTAGGTCCATTGGTTTGACCCACAAATTCTCTTTTTCTCCTGAAACATTTCTTCACATGTGACTGTAGGTTTGAGAAATCTTTTCATCTCAAAACAAAATTTCTTTTTTAGCTTCATTTAAAAATATTTTCAATGGGTAAACTTACCACTTAGTAAAGTTCCATCAACAAAACCATTAATCCTACTGATTCGATACTAGATGTAGGAAACAAGATATAAAGCTAATAAAACCATTATTGTCCACTACACTCACATACTTCCAGACATCTGATGCTTCCAAAGAACATTATCTTCTTTCAAGTAATTGTTCTATATTTCTTTTTCTCCTCCACAAATGAAGCTAATGCCAATTTTTTAACATTTATTTATGCCAACATTTGAAATGATTACTCATATGCTCATCTATTTAGATAAATTCCTAAACTATATTTGGTAAAAAAAATATTCTCTCATCCACAGGGTCTCTTTCCTTAATTTTTGAGGATTCCATCTATCATATTTTCATCTAGAAACTCCCCCTAACTTTCTCAAATTCATCACTAATTATATAATTGAAATTTAATATAAGATTTAACCAACTATAGAAACCTGTGATATCCTAAGAATAGCCAGCCGATATCACATGTTAGATCAAAAACAAATAAAACTTGAGATCTTATTTTTTTATGCTTCCCTATTCTTATATCTTTAAGATCTAACATTTGCGAGATCAAGTGATTTTCACCTTAATTATTCATGAATCATGTTACCACTTGAAATAAATTGTAATATCAACATTAAAATTATGATTCCAATCATTGCAACTCCCCATTACTGGTTTGATACTTCTTTTGTTCTCATTCATTGTAATTCCAAATATATAAAAATTCTTGATTGTATTGATTTGAATCAGTTAAGACTCTAGAGAAAGTAATAATATCACTTTCAACATTTTTATGAAAATTATCCGTGGATCATATCTCCCATAAAACCAAAAAAATCAATAATATTTAATATCATTTAAACACATATTTATAGGGGAAGTTTCACTTCCACGAGTTATGGAGTGAGGTCGGTCTTGGTGGACCAACCCTTCACTATCACACTTTCCTTTTACCATTTTTAGATTCAAGGAATTAAATTCCATCACCTCATCAGCTTATTCTTCTTTTTAATCATTATTTGTAGTAATATTATCCAATGCCTTGTAATCATCTCTCCTTTGAGGGATGCCACTTACAAAAATTTAATTTCAAATATTTACTTTGGACTTCCCCTTTCCTGACTTGGTCACTTTTCTTCATAACCAAACCCACAAAATCTTCTTCCTTGGGTAATCTTAAAAATAAGGATACCATCACATGTTATTGATTAAATCCTTCTTCTATATGTCTTTTTTGTAGCTCTGTTTATACCTGCCTGATTTATCATCTTTCACAACCCATGTCTTGTTTCAGGATGTCTCTTTAATGAGTGAATTTTGGTGTCCTTTCAGTTATCCAATCTTCTCTTTTTCTTTCCAAGAACCCTTTTTTTCATTGTTGAATTTTGAAAAATTATTTATTATACTTACTTCTCATTTCTTGGGAACACTCACATTTCTCTTCTTCTCTTTCTTTATTGTAAATTTCACAATCCCACTAATGCATGCCTTGCATATTTCATCATGGAAATGTAATAGATCCACCATAGAAGTTTTATTCCTTGGTTGATCTTCCATTATATGTTTATTAACTTTTCACAAAGCTATAAAAAAATTATCATTTTTCCTCCATATTTTTTTCTTCATTTCTAGTAGGGTATCCATGAGAAAATTTATGTTGGTTCATGATTCACCTTTCGTTGATCTCAATTATTTTTACCCAGAATATTAAAATTTTCTCCAAATTAATAGACTTTATTTTAGTGTAAACCTTATTTATATTAGTCATAGGAATATATTAATTTGTTAAGACACTTTTAGTTCTTCTATTGATACATTTTTTATTTATATGACCTTGGTTTTCGTAGATAAAGCATCCCCCATAAAAAAAACACCTTGTATAGTTGAACCGTAGTTGGGATTTTGTTGCAGAAGGTTTCCTTTTTCCTTTGATCCCCTAGGATTATAGGAAAATACTCATGGTATGTCTTAAGATTCCAAAATAGTAGAACTTAGTGGCTACCTTCCTCCAAGTGTTTTCACTTTCATATTTGGAAAGATTATTCCACTTACTTGTTGGCTCTAGATTTCCACAATTATGGACTCCAATTATTGATTATCCCATGGGAGGGATCTTATTTTTCCCCTATTTAAGTTTTCAACCTCCTTCCAAGCTCTTTGATCTTTTCATCCTTATATTTTAGTTAGAAATTCATCTCTTCCAGACTTGAGGATGATTCTTTTCTTGATTTTGACCTCTCTTCCAATTTTGTTTTGAGGGGGATAATACTATCTTTCAGCTCCTTCTCTATCGAAATTTTATTTTATAATTCATGTGAAAGTTCTTTAGGTCAGTCACTCTAACTCGAAATGTTTTCACCCATCTTCACAATGTCATAATTCTAGGTACACTTCACTTGACTTAGACTTTTATTTTTCTCAACAAACTATGCCATGTGTAGAACCAGATCATCTTTCTTGACCCTCAAATTTTAAACCTTTTTTATTTCAAGGATCTTCTATTTGGAACTAGTAAGACACTCCTACACTTTGGAAGCCATATCCTCCAATTCCTTATCCTGAGTATCATTTTTCACCATCAGGTTTTTGGTCAAGTTAATTAGTCTTTTATTGAGTATTTTAGGTTTTTTGAAATAAATTTTATATAATTCAACATGGATCCCTTGGGACTCATTATTCTTTATCGTCTATATGTTTTCTTCTTTCAACCCCTAGTCAAGATCCTTTAGCATGTGGATAGATTCCACCTTCAGATCCCTTGATATCTCATCATCGCCAGTAGTTCTGAAATCACTATACATATTAATCTCCTTGGATATTCCTATAACATCATTGTATGAATAAGTATATTGAACAAGTCGGAGGTCGTCATAGCCCTCAAAATTAAATTTATTAACCTACACTAGCACAGTTGTGTAGGTTTGATCCACAGAGAAGGTAGGTGAGTGAATTCTAAGGTTTTCGAATTTTAAACCCCCACTGTTGTCAGTAGTGGGGATAACATCTTCTTAATTTTTATATATTTTTTATTTATATGATGAAGTGGAAACATGATGAGGAAATAATAATTTCTACAAAGAAGCTAAAATTTATACTAAGTACTGTCAAACTAAAGTATTAAAGAAAACTAACATTTAACAGCAAAGACAAAGGAGCTCAAATCAACAAAATTCACTCTGGAAATCCAATCTACTGGTTAAAATAATTGACTTCTTCACAACTTTTATTGAATCACTCCTCAAAAACATGCTGAATAATCCCCCTTGCCAAAAAATTCAACAGACAGAAGATTAAGTTTTGGAGTTCGCAACACTGAAACTTAATCGAACTTCTAAGAAGTTTGAAAAATATTAAATTTGGAAATAAACTCGCCATACATTTCCAAATTTAATGACATTAAAGTTCTGAAATATGCATTCAAAAACAACCTCGCCAATCAAATTTGAATTATTAATTTTGAAATAAATTGAGAGGTGAGTCAACCGAATAGAGAATCATAATTCAATCTTGCTGATAGATGCTGATTTCAAAAAATATAAAGTAATTGAAGAAGTTCAAAAGATAAACCAGCAGAATTGAATTCCAAAGCTAAGAAAATATTAACCTATGATCATCTTGATTAATGTAGTGAAAAACAACTGAAAATATAGTACAAAGATTATGGACAGAGGAAAGGTTAACTCCCCTTGCACTGCTCTGCCTTCGGGCTCCTTAGCCTCCAGCTCGTCTCCAGTGTTGCTCCTGGGAATCCCTATTGAAATGATGTGATCATGGAATTACAACTAAGAGAGTTTGAATGAGAGTCACCACAGCCAGTGTGTTCGTGGAATGAATGAGATTCATATGAGTTCCCCCCAGATTATGGTGCTTGATATTCTTTAAGTAGCTACTGTCAAAAGTTGCTTGTCACCTCTTGTTTTCCAACGACTTCAAATGTCCTTCAGCTATGCACTGCACAATGTTCATTTTTTTGCGGCTGGCATGTCGCACTAGTTTTCCTCACGTAACTAACTCCGGATGAGTTAGTTGGAAGCACTTGGATGTTTTTTTGATTCTTGAATGAACCTTCGTAAGAAAAACAAACAAAACAATTAAAACGCTAATGAAATAAAAAAATTTAGTTTAATAAATTAGTTTATTAAAAAGAATTTTTAAAAGAATTAATAAACTTTTAAGTAAAGTTGTTAAATAAATTGTTTTATTAGCATTACTAACATTTAGTAATTATATCTCGATTAAATATAAGGAAATAAAATTTATAAAAGATAAATCATGATAAATTATGTATTATAGGTTGAATGAATTTGTTAATAAAAGAGTTATTATTATTATTAAAAATAAAAAGTTTTATTAATTATTAATTTTGATGCAAAATTGTTTAAATGTTATATTTATTTTATTAGTTAACATTATTAAAGTAAATTATAAACATTATGTTTATTATTATTTTGAAAGTTTACATTATTAAAATTTTCAGTTAACTAGTTTAGTATAATTATAATTAATTTTATAACTTAGTATTAGTATTTTATTTTATAAACAAAATGTATTATTAAATAATTATTAATAAATAATATTAAATTATATTTAATAAACTTTTTAATAATCTATTTTAATTTGATTTTAGAAATAACTATCATTTAATTTAATAAAATTTTATTTATGTTAAATAATTCTATTTTATTAAATATCTTATATAAATTATTTATTTATAATTATTATTTTTTATTATTTTTCAGTTTAAGTTTTTATTTTAACCATTGATTTAATTCATTAGTTAGTTTTTTTATTGAGTTTTTTAAAGTTTTTTTTATTTCTTCCTCCCGCCCAAAATCGGCACCACAGGAACAGGGGAGAGGGTTCTTTGAGAAGCCTCCAGAAGGTGTGGCCCGACATCCCTTGGCTACAGCATGACGCGGCACCCTCCTCATACGTTTCCACAGCTGCTACAGGTGAGAACCACCTCAGATTGGACTCAGCAGTGGAGTTGTTCCAATCTACTCCTCGAAACTTCGCGGCAAAGATCTTCCTCCCATCGACTTCAACCCAGTGCGGCGTCTGGTGTGTGTTCATCCAGCTCGACTTCTCCTCTACTTGTAACGGCTCACGGCCACAGCTTCAGCGAACCGGTGGTCCTTGGCTTGGATTTCATATCTCAGTGGTGATAAGGGGTGTGGTTGCTTCAGAAGGTGGTGGAGCAGTGGCTTCAACTCAGGCACGACGACAACCATAACCTTCGACAACATGATGACGTCGACTCTAGTGTGAGGCGCAGCACAACCCTTATGGATTCCTCCTCCCACTACTCCTTCAAACGATGGCGTGGGGTTTTGGAAGAAGGTGGTTTTCAGATCTTCATAGGATAGAGAAATTGATCAATTAATTAATTTTTGTCACTTTTTATTGTTGTAATTTTGGTCTAAGATGAGTGGATTTTTTTGGTATGCGCTGGTAGAAGAGGTACAAGGATAACAGCAGCTTGAGACAGGGGATAAGGTGGTAGGATGAAAGTCAGATGGGAATGTTGAGGCAGCGGTGAGGCAGAAAAACTTGATTTGAAGTAGGGGTGTTAGGATCAGTGGGATGGGCAGCAATGGGTCACCGGTATACAGTAGTAACAGTGAGTTGTAGGGAGAGTAGTCTAACGGTGAGGTGCAGAAGGTCACTATTAGAATAAAAATAAAGAAGAGGAGCACTGGCAAGGGGGTCACTATTACTAAAGGTTACTGGTAATTAAAATAAAAGCTCATTGTAGCATATTATCAGTACATAAAACATTAAGGTCACCGATAGAATTAAAATGAAGGTCACCGGTAGCTAAAAAAACAGAGCAGCGACATGGGGGTGTCACCGTTAGTAACATGAGGTTACCGATATACTTAAATGAAGTATACTGGTAAGCTGCATAAGGAAAAAGGGTCACCAATAGAAGACAAATAGTGACCTTAAAATAAACACAAGTTGAACTTAAAAATTAAAACTTAGGTTATTTAAAACAAAGATGGAAAACAATTAATTACAAGAAAGATAAATATCATTAATTAAAACGGGATTTTTATTAAACTTTAGACTTTAAAATTATTAATTGACAATACTTAAATTCTGAACTGAATATTTAATAACTAAATTGATAAAATACTTAAATTAAAAATTAATTATATAAATAATTACTGGGTAGTAGTGAGTGAAAATGAAGAGTAATAGTGACTCATTAGGTTACCGATAGTTATATTCTACCTCACTAGTAGACTAAAACCAATAAAAAATAAATAAATAATCAAACTGCATACATAAAATTATATAATTAATGTTTAAAACTCTTAATTAATTGATTAAACAACTATTTGAATACATAAAATAAAAAGTGAACTACTTTATTTAATTAAAACTAAAATTCTTTACTTAATTAATTAGTAAAACAATTAGACAAGTTAATAAATAAAGTTAAAATATTTTAAAGAATCCATATTAAAGAATAAAATATTAAAAAAAGTCTAAGTTGATTAAAACACAAAAAATGATGTTTAAAGATTATTTATTATTAATGTCAAATTATTAAATAGCGAGTATATTCGAATTAACACAACTAATAAAAAAGTAATAAATTTGGATAAAAAAATAAGATTAAAATTATTATTTTAAAGACTAAAAATACAAAATTAATTATAAAAATAGCTTAATTAACAGTATTAATTATAAAAATACAAAATAATAATTATTTAGTATAAAGTGATTAAATAATTAATTAAATCATTAAAAATTACGTAAAAAGATGTGGTAAAACCATGTAAAATAGAGCCACATCAAATTCCCCCACACTTAAGCATTGTTTGTCCTCAAACAATCCCATGTCTTATTGTCTTTGAAAAATAGTGAAGTGTTTATCATTTTGCTCAAAATGTAACATGTCCAGCACTCAAAAACAGAGGACAAAACATAACAGCAGGGTTTTAGAAAATGAATTAATCATATGAATCTTGCCTATAATAAATACTCAAGGGTAATTAAGAAAGAAAAGGCCATCCATTAAAGAAGATGGCATGCCTCATACATGATAAAAATTAGTGACTAACTTCAATCTAGGCTTAAGTCCAAAGTCTGAGGGTGAAAAGAGGTAAAATTTATGTGGAACTAAGCCCTTAACCGAGAAACTTTGTACTTTTAATTTTTCACCTAGGTTCCAAAAATAATTTTTTTTGTGAATCACCTTATTGATACAACCTAAATGACTCACATATAAACCAATTAACCCCTTCTTCATCTAGAATTCATCATTACCCTCACCTTAATGAGCTCATTTTTAACCCTAGACACTTTATTTTATTTTTCCCAAGCCATGTATCATTGTGCTAATCACTGTGCATTGCACTTATTCAAAGTGAACAAAGGGCTTATAGTAAACCGAAACGCACCCAGCATCTAGGGTCTCAGAGACTCACTGTGGGATCCTAGATGCCCAGACTACTCCGGTTCAAAAAAAATTATATAAAAATAATTTCCATTGGCTCATTAAGATGATTAATTTTAATAATTAAAAGATGAATGGGACCCCTAGAATCATAATCAAACTTCTAGTTACAAGGATTATGATCATAATTCCATTAAAAGGACACCCATATCACTATCAAAAGTATTTCCTAAACCGAATTTCCGTAAAATCACTAAGTAAGATCACTAAACAATCATCCATTATCATTAATTTCAGACCCTAAGTAGTTCTTAACTACCAATAAGGAACTTGTCCTAAGGCAAGACCCAATTTAGAATAAAGTAAAGCCTGAAATTATGCAAGAATTTTGAAAAAATTTAACCATTTTTTAACAAAAAGAATTAAATTGCTGTGGTAATTGATGGGATTTCAATTGAGCACAGTTTAGCATAGTCAAGAATTGACCCCCTCCCCTAAACTTAAAACTCAACTCTGTCCCCAAAGTTGACTTCTAAATATGGAGAAAAACAATTAATCAATTAAGGCTCAAAACAGATTTTCAATTTAGTAGATAGATGGCATGTATAAAGGTCACATTAAAGTTCAAAAATTTTGTTTTCCGAACTGAATAAAAAATCAGCAGGTTCATTATCAAGTATATGCATTAACATTTACGTCCAGTGAATATTTTTCTATACAGATCAAAAGTAAATGTGAAGTGTAAGTGCACAATTAATTGGATGTAAGAATTTTAACAAAGTATGATTCAAATGGATGTTCAATATAACATAAAGATGCATGCTATACACCCTATAGACTAATCAGTTCCAATGAGAAATACAACTACCAGCAAGCATGTACCCCCACCCCCCCCCCCCCCCACACACACACACTTATTTTCATGCAGTGAATGGGTTTTAAACACTGAATTTTAGTTCACAACAACAGGAACATGCAGATTTTTTAATTCAACTTAGTGACATGTAACAAAAGTTTTTTTAGTATATGTAAGATATGAAGTAGATTTTCAGCAAATATGTATCAGATGTTTTTTTCATAAAACATTGAGGAGTAGAATAATGAAATAAAAATTAACATAAAGATACTTCCCTAACTAGATATTCCATTACTCCTTCAGCATGGGAATTCCACTCCTTAAATGACAGCAGCAGCAACATCTGAAAAATCACAAGGAAAGCAGAAAGAGACAAAAACTTCTTGAATAGACATAACAAACATAAGGTAAAAAATCATCACTTTATTGAAAGTAAAACAAGAACAAAAAAAGTAAAAAACAAATAAAGAGCATGGGTTGACTCCCATGAAGCACTGAATTTAAAGTCTTCTGGTAGAATTTATTTATTTAAAATTTTTTATTTACTAACACAACAAAGACCATGGGTTTCCTCCCATGTAGTGCTAGGTTTAAAGTCCCCAGCCAGACTCACCTAGGAACTAACTATATCACTAGGTGGATCTAGTTTCCTTAATAGAAACCACCACATGTGTTTGGCGCAAATATTTTTAACAGAAAGATGAGATTTGTGGGCAACAAGACTCAACACATTAATAACTGAATTCTCACAACCTAAAATAACCCCTAAGAAGCACCCTTTAACAGTTGTGGGTATAATGATTTCCACTTCCAGAAGAAGTTCATACATTTCAAGATTTGAATACACATGAAGGGACCACATAGATTTAAGTGATTCAAAGGGTGTGGCATTATTCTCATGGACATCTCCCTCAGCTTTGTCATTAATGTATTCAACTTCAAAGGTGCTCATGGGTGAGTTTTGATTAGTAGGATCAAGAGGGACTTAAATTAAGTGCTGAACTGAATCATGGATAATAGAACTCATGACTGATTCCCCCTCTAGACTACTATCAGTATCATGATAATCTTTTTCACCCAACTCATTTGAGGAAGAAAGTGAAAAACAAGGAAGAGAATATATTTTATCACAAATAGGTTCAGGTCTAACAATGTTATAAATCTCTTCCAAAAGATCCTCATATGTTAACTCACATTGAAAATCTACTGCTTCTATCAAATCAATTCTTCAACCATCATCTAGTGTGTGTGCAACCTCTCTTTAATGATAAATTTAAAATGGATCACTTTCTAAAACCATGCCATTTGAGTTTTTCAATTTAATTTCAGGAGAATAATTGTACAATTCAGTTTCAATAAATTCAGTTTCCAGAATGTTAAAATTAAGACAATTCTCCTCAAGTTGGTTAACACTGATTTTCATTTCATTGCAATAAGTTCCAAAAAAGTGATTACTATGAGAATAGGGAAATGAGGACTCATCAGTTAGCCTTTATTCAAATATTATTACCTTATCCTCATCATCCAACAACAATTTAAAAATTATTGGGTTTAAATATTCAAAACACGGAAGAGTGGTTCTAAATTTAGGTTAAAAAATTTCAGATTCTTTAACTTTGAGTTTAATGTTCTATTCCAGAGTGTACCCAATATTTTGTTCAGAATCATTATTCACAAATTCAGAAAAGTTGGGTGAAGAGTTTTTAACATTCAAATTTTTAGTTTCAAGTTTAACTTCAACCTGAGTGACTTCATTCTCAAAATTTCTAAAACAATGATTTTTCTCAAAAGAATGAATGATGTAAGGAACTGGTCAATCTTTTTCAATCCATTTCAATTCATCTTCAAAATTTTCCAACTCAATACCATTAAAGTTGTTTATTGGATTTTCAATGTTGTGTTCTTTTTTTAATGAGTTGGTTATTTATAGATTTGGTTTAGTAGTTTCAGATTCTTCAAAGTAAATGGTTTCTTGTCCAATTTCACTATAACATTACTCCTCCACTTGATTTTAGAATCTTTTGTAAACATTTTATTTTTCATTTAATTCAAATTCTTCTTGTTCTTTAACCCTTTTTTGTAATTCCAAAAGTATGTTTTCCAATCTTTTCATTCTTTGATCTTACTCTTTAAAATATCTAATTTTTATTTCATGGGTTTGGTTAAACCAGGTGTTCCAATTATTCTCCCTAGCATCCAATTTGGTTTCAATTAATTCAAGTTTATCTAGTAATTCAATATTAGATTCAAAATTTCCATCTTCTTCAATGTAAACATCTTGTTGTGGCTTGTTATAAACACACTACCAAGTAGTGTGCCCAAAATTGCCACAACAAACACAATGGGGCCCCAATTGATCTCAGGTTTCATTAACTTCCATTTTTAAACTAAAACCAAGTGAGATTAAATAAACAATAGTTCATAGTGAAGAAGATTTTTCAAAAAAAATGCCAACAGTAGGTTCCAGTTCAAAGTAGTTTTTTTAATCAGATTTTTTTATATGATTTTTTTTATGTTTTTTTAGATTTCCTAAAACATAGAACACTCCATGTGTGCCTTCCCTGGAAACGAAACCAAATTTTGAATAAGCTATAGGTCTTCACAGCCCTCAAAATTACATTTATTAGCCTACACTAGCATAGTGGTGCATGGTCGATCCACAGAGAAGGAAGGTGAGTAAATTCTAAGGTTTTTGAATTTTAAACTCCCACTATTGTCAGTAGTGGGGAAAACATCTTCTTACTTTTTATACTTTTTTATTTATATGATGAAGTGTAAATAGGATGAGGAAACAAGATTCTCTACAAATAAACTAAAATTTATACTAATTACTGTCAAACTAAAGTATTAAAGAAAAGTAACATTTATCAACAAAGACAAAGGAGCTCAAATCAACAAAAGTTACTATGGAAATCTAATATACTAGTTAAAATAATTGAATTCTTCACAACTTTTATTGAATCACTCCTCAAAAACATGCTGAAGAATCCCCCTCGCCACATCATAGATAAACAATCAAATTTATTCATACCGTTTATTTTTGAGCTGTTGGGATTCTTTATCTCGATCACACACTTCTCAAATATTGTTCCAATATTTGGAATCCCTTAGAAGTTTTTCTTCTTCTTCATATTCTTCCACTTTCCCATATTATACAATAATAATATAATTTAACTACAAAAATGATCAGATAAATTCATAAAACATAATATCCAACAAGATAATCCTTCATTTGATACCAATTGTTGGACCCACAAGGGACTTTAGTGAGAGATGTCATGAGGGGTGAATTAGGGTTTGAAAATCATTCATGTCTCCCTGAATACCTATAAAAAACTAACTAATATAACTGATCTTGATCTCACTTATCAGTAGGGTCACTCTTTTTTAACCTTTTTAATGATGACTAGATTGATTGGTGTGATTATCTTATCATTATTCAGATAATATCGATGATTTTTGAATCCACATACACTGATAGTCATCCTGTAGAATGTAAGTAAAGTATGGACAAAAGACACAAGAATTTAACTTGGTTCACTCATATTGGGATACGTACAATGAGCACACATCGACGTTGTGTTGATATTCCAAAATCCACTACTAATATTTTAGTGGTGGATTTAGGTTGGTTCACTCCTATGCTTGGGGTCACTCTCATTAAAAGATTTAGGTTTAGCTCAATGCCACCCAAGGTTCACTCCCTTTACAAGTTATGGGTTGGATCACTTCCACCCACAAGACACTCCCTTTTTCTTCTCTCTTGTAACACCACTTCAAGAGGAAAATATATTTGGTATATGGTACAATTCATGAATTCCCTTTATGATAGTTTATGCACTAATTAGTGCTGGTTAAACTTCACTCTACTCTTTTAAAAACTAGTTGTGAACATCAACATTTTAAAATCTTCACTTTCCATATTTAACTAGTCTTCAAGGAATACCTTATTCCTTTGGTAAGGTTACTAACGTGTTCCAATCAGTTTCTATACAATTTGCTTGATGTAAATTCCTAATATTCACTTTCGCACAGGTCTTCACTTTTTCACACAACTCTTTCACTTTCATGAAACTTTAATTGTGTCATGAAACTCCACAATTTCATGAAACTTTCATGGATTCATAAAACTACCATCTTTAATGTGACTTTCAACCTTTTTTAAATCATACTTGGTATATATAGACACAAGTTAATTTCTTTGCACTGCTGATATTATCAGTACTACTTCACATAAGAAATTCCATCTTAAAACTCTTTCATGAAATTATACCTTTTAGAATTTAAATGATTCTAGCTTCCACATTTTAAAGATGGTGTGACCACATATTTATAAACATTGCCTCCCCTTTATGAAACTTTCATGCTCTCCACTAAACCTTAACCTAAATGTTCATTTTTTTCATGCAACATTTAATCTTCATGGAACTTTCAATCACATCTTCCATTTGTGTAAGATTCTAAAAAATATGTTTCCTCAATCATCTCTTCTTGCATGAAAACACAATGTCCCCACATAACTCAATTTCATAAATACAATTTCACAAATAAAACCCATATTTCACAAATTATATTCCTTTTTTGTATTTTGATGATAAAATATTGAATCTAAACATTCATTAAAATACTCATATATTTCATGAAATTTTTTCACTTATGTGAAAATATTTCTGTTTCTATATTTTCTTAACATGGATTGGATTCAACATTTTTTGTGAAGCTTTTGATTGGTTCAAGTCTTCTACCATTGCTCAATTTTCCCATGCAAACTTCTCGTAAGAACTCAAACACTTACTTTCCCATTCCATCATGAATATAACAAGGTGGTCACAGTATTGAATTGTCTCCATGGAAATTGCATGATAAAGCCATATCTAGGTGCTCATCTTACTTGGATAATTTCAACCCATCTCACGGTATAATCAAGATAATATGCTTAATGTAATCTGACACTTTCCCTTTATCAATAACTTCATCTTATTATGAAACTACTGCCTCTTTCCATTCATCAATAACACCACAATCTCATACAAATGTTTATATGGTGAATAAAAAAACTAACATGATCGATCACACAATGTTAGTGGAAACTCCACATCCAACACACTAACACACTATAGTTAACAATAATAGGGTTGACAATGAATCCAACACACAACACATGTAAACACCAATTCCCATTATTATACAACAACCCCCATTTTATATTTATTGGAAACACTTCCATGAATACTTCACCTCTATCTCAATGCCACCTGATAATCCTTTTTCAATACCAACTATCCATGAATTCTAATACCAATTATTGTTTGTTGTTGGTGATCAATATCAACTGGGGAACAATGCATGGGATAGGATAGAACCATTTTATTCAACCCCACAAGGAAACTACATTCATCATGAACCATTTGGTATATCTTTTGTAATATATAAACATTGAATGAACATATTTTGAATATTTTTATTTGCAGCCGTCTCTTCCTAATCACCCTTTGGTGGGATGGGATGGAACACACACAAATTCATGACCCTTTTCTTTCCATGCATAAACTAAATAGGGATTCATGATTCTTTCTTCTCCCACATTAATATCAAATATAAATTATATTTTTTACCTTAGGAACTCTATATAGAATCCTATGAAAACTCATTCATTAGGAAACATGGATATCACTTTTATAACCATTTCATTCTTCCCTTGTTTACTTGATGACAGAAACTATAAGATTCCATCATTTTATACCATTAAGAGCATGAATTTCACAATTAAACATGGTATCCATTATCAATGGAATAAATAAAGGTATTTCTACTTATTCCCCTTTTCTAACATAGTCTTTTCATCTGATAGGAATAATAAATTATCTCCCTATGATATCTAACTCCTCATGTTATTAGGAACACTAGTTAGATAAACAAATTAAATTTTTTTCCTGCATCATTTCTTCACATGTGATTATGGGTTTGAGTAATCTCTCCAACTCAAAAACATGTTTCTATTATATATGAATTCAAAAAGATTTTAAGTGGGTGGACTTACAACTTATAAAAGTGTCTTTAAAAAAACTCTAAGCCTATAGAGTCAATACTCGGTGCAAGAAACAAGAGATAAATTTAATAAATCCGTTAATGTTTATTACACTCACATACTTCCATACACCTAAAATATCCATATAAATTTAGATTATTTCAAGGAATTCATCCATAATTCATCATCATATATAGAAAAATAATCTAATACCAATTGTTGAAACTGATACCAATTGTCAAAAATACTAGTAAGATGGATGATACAATTTATTAAACCTGTATTGATTAAAAATGTTGAAATGATGACTAGTATGTTCATCTGTTAAGATCTATTTCGAAACTGTACTTGGTAATTGATTTATTATTTCATCAATAGGGTGCCTTTCTTTGATTTTTGGGGATACCATATATCATATTTTCATCTCACAACTCTCCATGAGTTTCTCAAGTTCATCACCGAATATAGAATTTAAATTCATCATGAGAGTTATGAATTCATAACAACATCTGATATACTAATAACAGTGAGATGATATCACATGTTAGATAAAAAATAAAACATGGGAGCTCATTTTTTATGGTTCCCCATTCTTCTATCTTCAAGATCTGATGTCATACAGATCATTTGATTATGAAATTAATGCTTTAT
Organism: Viscum album; assembly: GCA_963277665.1. Taxonomy (NCBI): domain Eukaryota; kingdom Viridiplantae; phylum Streptophyta; class Magnoliopsida; order Santalales; family Viscaceae; genus Viscum; species Viscum album. The sequence continues at coordinate 1,831,563,875 of OY728125.1, read as the reverse complement.
AGATCTTGTTACTACATGAAATCAATTAAAATATCAACATTAGACTCTTGAGGATAATATTTTTTACTCCTCATTATTGGTTTGATTCTTATTTGATTCATTTTCATTAAAATTCTAGATATATCAAAATTTCCTCTTATACTAATTAGAATCAGTTGAAACTATGGATCAAGTCACAATGTCACTTTTCATCTTTTGATGAAACTTCCACATGAATTATATATACCCTAAAACCTAAAACACATCAAAAATAATTAATAGTTTTTAAACACATAGGGATAAGGGATGTTTCACTTCCTTAAGTTAAAAAATGAGGTTGGTATTGTTGGTCCAACCCTTCATTATGAAACTTTTCTTTCCCCCTTTTTATATTTAAAGAAATGAATTACATCACCTCATTACCTTCTTCTTCTTCCTAATCTTACTTCATGGTAAGCTTCTTCATTTCCTTAAAGTTGACTCTCCTTTGAGTGATGCCACTTATATAAATTTACTCTCAGATGTTTACATTGGACTTACACTTTCCTGGCTTGGGAATTTACTTTTCTTCATAGATCGACTCATGGACTCTTGTTCCTTGGGTACTCTAACCAATAAGGATCTCCTAACATGTTACTGATTGGATCCTTCTTCTCTATTTCTTTTTGTATTTCTATTTATCCCCACTTTATTTATCATCTTTTACAACCCATGTCTTGTTTTGGGGATTATCTTTCACATGAGTGGATTTTTAGAGTCCTTTTAGTTTTCTAAATATTATTCTTATCTTTATAAGAACCCTTGTGTTCAATGTTTGATTTTGAACACATCTTTAAAATATTATTTTCTTTTTTCTTCGGAATACAAAAAGTTATCTTCTTATCTTTCCATGTGATACATTTCTCAATCCCACTCAAGTACACCTTGAATTTTTCCTCTTTGATAGGAAATATATCCACTTCATATGTTTTATTCCTTGGTGTATCGTCCATTATATGCTCATCCTGCTTTCTCAAAGTTGGAGCAGCTTCCTTGTTTTCCTATATATTTATTTTCTTTATTTCCAAGAGGGATACCATGGGAAAAATGATATTGGTTCTTGATAAACCTTTCATTGATCTTTATTATTTTTCCCAAGAATAGTAAAACAATTTCTGCTCAAAAAACATTCTTTCGTTGAAGAATTTCTTTTGGTTAGTCATAGAAATGGAGGAAATTATTGTGAAACTTTTAGTTTCTCTCTTACTATATTTTCTAGCCATATACCATAGTTATCATAGATAAAACATCTCTTATGAAATCCATACCTCATATAGTCATGCCTTGGTTGAGATGTTATTGCATCATAATTTCTTCTTACTTTAAGCCATTAGGCTTCAAGGGAAACACTCATGGTATGTCCCATGATTCCATAATAGTAGCACTTAGTGTCTACTTTCATCTAAGATTCATCACTTTTAGATTTAGAAAGTTTCTTATACTTTCTTTCTGACTTCGTATTTCCAAATTTATGGAATCCTCTTGTTGATTATCCCATAAGAGGGATATTATTTTTCTTATTTAATATTTTTATCATTCCTTAAAGCTCCTTGGTCTTCCCATTCTTATCCTTTAGTTGGTAAGTCATCTCCTTCAGATATAAAATTTCTTCCTTTCTGTATTTTAACCTATCCTCCAATTGTGTTTTTAGAGGGATAATTATGTCTTTTATCTCATGCTCTATAGCCATTTTCTTTTCCACTTCATATGAAAGTTATTCAAGTAATTCACTTTGACTCTTCATTTTTGAACCCATATTCACAATGTATCCATTCTCATCCACCTTCAATTTCCTCAGCCTTTGGTTTTCCTCAAAAAACTCTTACATGTATGAAACTAATTAATCCTTCTTAACCCTTATATTTTGAATATATTTTGGGTCAATGATATCTTGTTTGGAACCAGCATCATACTATTTCACTTTGGATAAAATATCCTCTAATTCCTTAGATTCGTTATCATTTTTCTTCCTCATTTTTTTGGTTAGATAAATTAGTATTTTATTGATTATTTTATGTTTTTTTACCTCATATTTCATCACTTCAACATAGATCCATTGAGACTCATTATTATTTCTCAACTCTATGTTTTCTTCCTTTTGCCCATGATTAGGCTCCACTAATATATGGAAAAATTCCACCTTTGGATCTATTGATATCTCATCATATTTGGTAGTTATGACATTACTTGGCATATCATGATCATTATATAGTTTTATAGAATCATTGTATTAACAAGTAGATAGGCAGATATATTTATCCATACCTTATGTTTGTGAGTTGATGGGATCCTTTAGCTTCATTAGACACTTCTCAAACACTATTACAGTATATGGAATCCCTTTGGATCTCTTATTTTTCTTCATATTTTCCATTTTTTCCCATATCATATGGGTATAATAGATTTCAACTCCAAAAACTTCTCAGATCAATCTAGAACAAAACAAATCCAACAATATAAGCATTATTTTGATACCAGATGTCAGAATAATAGGGGAATTTAGTGAGAGATTCCTTGAGATGTTTACAGTAGATCTAGTTAAGAAACACATTCAAATTTTCCCAACATACTAATGAAATTCTCAATTACCTAACCAATCTTAACCTCACTTGTTATTATGGTCACTCTTGTGTTGACAAGTTTAATGAAGATATAAATGATTGTTGATCTTATATTATCATTATTCAGATAAGATCGATGATCTCTCAATCCACATACATTGATATTAATCCTTCAAAATGTAAGTAAAGCATGCATAGAAGACACAAAATTTTTATTTGGTTTACTTGAACTATGCTACATCCAAGGATCACACACTAACATTTTATAGATGTGCCAAAATCAACTAATATTCTTTCAGTAGTGGATTTAGACAAGGTCACTCATATTCTTGAGGACACTCCCCTTACAAGATTTATTTTTGGATCATTATCACCCAAGGGTCACTCCCTTTACAAGTTATGGGTTGGCTCACTACTACCCACGAGTCATTCCCTTTGTCCTCTCCCCTTTCTCACCACTTTTGGATGACAATATCTTTGAAACATAGGACAATTCACAACTTTGCTTTCTAATTGTTGATATACTAATTAGTAATTTTTGATCTTCACAATACTCTTTGAAAAACTAGTTGTGAACATTACCATTGTAGCATATTCACTTTCCTTATTGAACTAGTCTTTAAAGAATACCTTCTTCCTTTAAAAAGGTATATAATGAGTTACAATTACTTTTTTTACTATTTTTCTTGATGTGAATGACCAATATTCACTTTTGTACAACTCTTTTCTTATGCATAAAACTCTTTCACTTTCACTTAACTTTCAATGTGTCTTGAAACTCCACAATTTCATACAACTTTCAAAATGTCATAAAACTCCCAAATTTCTTGAGGCTTTCAAACTTTCATGAGTCACACTTGGTCTATATAGACATAAGTTACTTTATTCATGAAATTGATGTTAGAAATACAACTTCTCATAAGAAATACATTTACAAAAATCTTTCACAAATTTAGATCATTCATATCTTCAATGAGCATGGATTCCATATTACAAATGAGGGGGTCACTGTCTATTTGTAGATATTTTCACCCCTTTATGAAACTTTCATGATTACCTCACAACCTTCATATAACTCTACATTTTTTCTATGTAACAGTCAATATTCCTAAAACTTTTAGGAACATTTTGCATTCATGTATGATTATGAAAAACATTTTCCTCTATCATCTCTTTATTTTATTAAACTCACCATCTTCACATAACTCACTTTCACAAATACACTTTCATGAAACATCCCATATTTCTTGAATTCCATGCCTTTATTGTATCCTGATGAGCGACCTTGAATATTCACATTTGTGAAACAAAAGATATATTTCATGCAACTTTTCACTTGCATAAAAATATTTTCTTTTCTATATTTTCTTGAGATGTATTGTAATCACCATGTTCACACAACTTTTTATTTGCATGATTCATCTTTATTTTCTCAATTTTACAATGAAAACATACTATAATAACTAAAACACTTTGAGGCCCATTCCTTTATGAATATAAAAGGTGTTCATGGTCCTACACCACGGAAAAATGCGTATGTAGCGGCGGTTTTTTTTCATGTCGTGGTGGTTTAAACCGTTGCTAAATCGATTGGCGGCGGTTTTGGAAAACCCCCGCTAAATTGTGCATCGGGAAACTATTCGCAGTAGTTTTGAAAACCGTCGTAGAATGTTTCGCGATAGTTATTTAGCAGCAGTTTATTGAATTATTTTTTTTATTGAATTATCGAATTATTTATTTATTTATTTATTTATTTATTTATTTATTTATTTATTGATGTATTGATTTATTTATTGATTTATTCATTTATTTATTGATTTATTTATGGATTTATTGATTTATTCATTTATTGATTTATTGATTTATTGATTTATTGATTTATTTATTGATTTATTGATTTATTGATTTTTTTATTTTTTTATTTTTTTATTTTTTTGTTAATTAATTTATTTTTTATTTTTTTATTGATTTATTTATTGATTTATTTATTTAGTTATTTATTTATTGATTTATTGATTTATTGATTGATTTATTGATTTATTGATTTATTGATTTATTGATTTATTGATTTATTGATTTATTGATTTATTGATTTATTGATTTAGTGACTTATTGATTTATTGATTTGTTGATTTATTTATTTATTGATTTATTGATTTATTGATTTATTGATTTATTGATTTATTGATTTATTGATTTATTGATTTATTGATTTATTGATTTATTGATTTATTGATTTATTGATTTATTGATTTATTGATTTATTGGTTTATTGGTTTATTGATTTATTGATTTATTGATTTGTTGATTTATTGATTGATTTATTCATTTATTCATTTATTTATTGATTTATTTATTGATTGATTGATTGATTTATTTATTTATTTATTTATTTATTTATTGACTTATTTATTGATTTATTGGTTTATTGATTTATTGATTTATTGATTTATTGATTTATTGATTTATAGGGTAATTATGCAAGTCTAAAAATGACACCTTTAGGTGTTTCAACACTCAGAATAAAATTCCGAAGCTCAGTTTAAAAAAAACTGACCTGTTGATAAACCGAAAAAAATTTGAAAACATTCGTATTTTAACACGATTCAAAAACACGGGATTTTACAATATACCCACCTTAAAAACTATTCGTCCCTGAAAATCCATTGGGATCCATTAATAAAACAATCGGCCTACCAAGGTCATTTAATCTTGTTAGAAGTGATGTGTTGTGTTCCCAACGCCAAACGCATCACGTGTACTACCCAAAACAACTGTTCCCCAATACAAAAAAGAAAAGTAGCCCAAAGAATCAACGCATCGTGCGTACTACCCAAATAACAACCACTCATTTCTTTAATTTCTTTAATTTCTTTCATTTCTTTCATTTCTTTCATTTCTTTCATTTCTTTCATTTCTTTCATATTTATTTTATTTATTTATTTCGTATTTATTTTATTTATTTATATCATATTTATTTTATTTATTTCTCATTTATTTTATTTATTTATTTATTTATTTATTTATTTTATTTTTTTAACTTTATCCATGCATGCACATGCCCATGCCCATGCACATGCCCATGCAATATAAAGAAATGCTGCGTTTGGTGAGATTTGAACCCCTAACCTATTGCATATTTTCCAAAGACTTAACCACTCCAGCAAACTCATCATGTGGTTAATAAATAGAATTTAATATACTGATATATACTAATTAAAAAACAAATAATACATAACTAGTAGATATAAACTCAATAATAATTAAACAATAAGAAATAATTAATAATCAATAATTAATAATGAAAAATTATTGATTTATTAGTTATTTATTAAGTTATTTATTTATTTATTTATTATTATTTACTGTTTATTATAATAAATAACAAATAAATTATAATAATATTTACATAAATTATAAAATTATGAAAATAAAATTGCGAAATTAAAATAATAATATAATAAAATAATAGTACAATAAAGAATAAACAACAAATAGTAAACAAAAAACAAATAATAAATAATAAATAATAAATAATAAATAATAAATAATAAATAATAAATAATAAATAATAAATAATAAAAAATAAAAAATAAAAAATAAACAATAAATAATAAATAATAATAAATAATAATAAATAATAATAAACAAATAATAAATAATAAATATTAAATAATAAAAAATAAAAATTAATAAATAATAATAAATAATAAATAATAATAAATAATAAATAATAAACAATAAACAATAAATAATAATAAATAAAAATAAACAAATAATAAATAATAAATAATAAATAATAAATAAAAAACAATAAACAATAAATAATAAATAATAATAAATAATAATAAACATATAATAAATAATAAAAAATAATAAATAAATAATAATAAATAATAAATAATAAATAATAAATAATAAATAATAAATAATAAATACTAATAAATAATAAACAATAAATATTAATAAATAACAAATAATAAATAATAAATAATAATAAACAATAAATAATAATAAATAACAAATAACATATAATAATAAATAATAAATAATAAATAAATAATAAATAAAAAATAGTAAATAAAAAATATTAGATAATAAATAATAAATAATAAATAATAACACATAATAAATAATTTTTAATAAATAAATATAAATAATAAATAATAATAATAATTAATAATTAATAATTAATAACTAATAATTAATAATTAATAATAAATAATAAATAATATATAATATATAATATATAATATATAATATATAATATATAATATATAATATATAATATATAATATATAATATATAATATATAATATATAATATATAATATATAATATATAATATATAATATATAATATATAATATATAATAAATAATAAATAAGATATTATTAATAATAATAATATATAATATATAAAAAATAAAAAATAATATATATAATAAATAATGAATAATAAATAATAAATAAATATAAATAATAAATAAAAAATTACTAGTAATAAATATTATTATTAATAAATATATTTTATTATTAATAATAAAAAATAATATATAATATATAATAAATAATAAATAAATATAAATAATAAATAATAAATAACCAGTAACAAATAATAGATAATAAAAAAATTAAAGTATATTATAAATAATAAATTATAAATAATAAATAATAAATAATAAATGAAACACATGAAAAGGTATAAAAAAGCATGATAAGGGGTGAAAAATCATGAAAATTCATGAAAACGGATGGAGAAACCTGAAGAATGAAGCATTAGAAAGCATGAGAACGCATGAAAACTCATGACAACTCTGGAAAACCCCTTAAGAATTCAACATAATCATTATAATAATTCACAAAAAAAACCATTGAAAAAGATAAAAAGTCATGGAAACCCAAATAAACAGTAATAAATGGAGAAACCGTTAAAACCCATCAAAACGGTCATAAAGTGACAAAAACAGTAGACTCACATCAATGGTGATAACTTATGATCGGAGAGTCCGTTCCAGATTCGTGACCAGTCAAATCAAAGATCCTGAAACGATCTTCGACTTGATAGGTGAAAGTGACCAAATAGACCAGCAAATCGGAAGTTACGACCATTTAAAAAAATGCTGACGGGGAACGGGTGCTAGAAACGAGGCATCAAAAAACATAACAAACCCGATACCCACTAAAAAGGCCATAACATATGATCCAGGAGTCCATCTGGGTTCCACGACTAGTCAAACTGAAGCTAATGGAATGAACTACGATCTGGCAGGTGGAGGAGTCTGAACTCACACACAGATCAAAAGTTAGGTCCATTGGAAGACACGATTGACGGGACACTAGTGACAGAAACCGGGTTTTGGAGGCCTTAAGAGGGGTTTTGGGGGTCAAAAAATATGACAAAGGCTTGCTTGCATTAAATTAGTGTGTATCTCTCTTTGCTGGCTTCGATTGGATATGTGGTAGAGCCCAAACGGACACCTGGAGCGAAAGTTATGGTCGTTTGAAGTTGGAGAACTTTTTTTAACTTTCTTATAACTCTCAAATCTTTTTCACCTTATACTGTCTCACGTTTTTGATTATATGTGCCTCTAGATCTCTTCATTAGCTTCGATTTGACTGGTCGTGGTGCTCCAATGGACCCCCAGATCAAAATTTATGGTCATTTTTGTGATTTTGGGATTTCTCATGTTTTTTTATTTTTTTCTTTTCATTTTGCGGCGGTTTTACCCAAAATCGTCGCTATTTCATGGTGTTTTTTTAAAAAACCACCGCTAATCCTCAAATAAATAAATAAAATACTAAAAAATAACACATTTCGCGGTGGTTTTTAAACCGCCGCAAAAAAAACACTGTGAAATGCCCGTTTTCCTGTAGTGCTAGAACATCTCTAAAAAATTTCATGATGCAGACCTATCTGGGTTCTCCTCTTACATGGATATCTTTAACTTGTCTCTTAGTATAATTAGAATATACATTTCAGGAGCACATAGTTATTCATGTAATATGGCACTTTCACTTTATCAGGAACACCATATTCTCATGAAATTGTCGCCTCTTTCCCTTTACTAGGAACATCACCATCTTATACAACTATTGACAAGGTGAGCAAAAAAACCCAACATTATTCATCACACCATGTCAATAAAAACACCATATCTAACACACCAACACAATAAGGTTGACAACAATAGGAACTACAACAAAACCGGCTATTATCGGTGGTTTTTTTTCATATAACGGCGGTTTAAACCGTCGCTATAAGGTTTGGCTGAAGTTTATAGAAACCGCCACTAAACTGGGTGTCGGCAATCTATTAGCGGTGGTTTTTTCCATTTCGCGGCGGTTTCAGGGAAGCGTCGTAGATGCCTCATTTCTTTGCAGTTTTCGTGACTTTAGCGGCGGTTTGACGGGTGCCGGATATTTTTTTATTCGCGGCGGTCTTAACCACCGTGATATTCAGGAGTTTGATGCGCCTCTGTCGCGGCGGTAAAAACCATTGCTAAATATAAACCGATTACATGTCGCAGCGGTTCTAACCGCTGCTAATGGTTTACAAGTAAATCATTAGCGGCAGTTATAACCACTGCGAAATGCTGACTAGTAAAGCATTAGCGGCGATTAAAATCGCCGCGAAATGCTGACTAGAAAAAAATTGCAGTTTTTCTTCTACTTCCCCACTACCTTGAAAAACAAATCAAACCAGAAAATGGAATAGGAGACATCATACAAACAAATAAAATGTTATTTCTAACTTGTTATCCCCAACATGATGAAACAGGAGACATCATACAAACAATTGACCATAATTCTATAGTGATAATAATCAATAATGGATCTATAGGGAAGCATGAAATCCATTCCAATAATTACATCATACAGTTACATGATGGGAAAGAATGAATTCACTATAAAAAAACATTTTCCTATCTGATGGGGAAAATAATTTCATCAATGAACAATCATTGATCGAATAACCAATGAGGTTTACAGATTCTTAATGACACATAAATACACTATATCAAGGACCAGAATCTCTAGAAATGTATCAAATATAACATTGTATGATGCACTTGTGTCAAATAATGTAGAATCTATAGTACAGGTTACTAGATTAGTACCTCAAACAATAGTTGAATTTGAATTATGCTCCCTATCATATGTTTAACGTCATTTAGTTTTCACATACCATGACTCTATGATACAACTTGACTATTCTAAGTGGGATCACATTTCATGCACATTAATTCCTGAGTCTAATATCAACTATGTCGACTACCACCTTGGCATCAACAGTATGCGGTATTATAGCTACATCCCTATAAAAAATTAAGAGGACCCACATAATAATGTGGAATATGTAAAGATCTTATCCCCCTAGGAGGAACTGGTGGAAAAGTTTTGAAGATGTTCAAGATATGACCCAAACTCCTATAACCTCTGCATTCAACTAGATACACCGTACGTTGGGAGAAAAGATGTGTATCTTCTCTAAATCTCCTCATATTATGTTAATGAGTCACCCAAATTATGGTATAATAGTTTTGTGTCTTCCCTATAACAATTTTTAGAATATTCTAGGTGACTTCAGTGACTAGAACATGCATATTTTCTTATTCTATTGTTGGAGAATGTGTATGGTCCTGATCTTTTCCTCCATTTCATATAGGTATATACCGATGTTAATCAAGTCAGTGGGAAAGGATATGGGTATTCCCTATATTTTTTACCAAAATATTATTGGTGATTTCTTTGAATAATACCAGATTATACTGATAAGCTTAGTAAATGTGGGAAAATGTATCCTCTTGCTCATAATTTTCCACTATTTAGTTAGTGGGATTATTTGGAGGGTATAGATGTAGGGCCATGTTCTTGGTTGATTGTTCACTACCCTCAGTGGTTTTTTATGACTACCTAGGTTTGGGAGACTTAGTTCAGACTCCTGAGGTAAACACACACATCATATAGAGGTTTTATTTCTTTATAGCATTGGTGATGGTGAATGCTAAAAGGAGCCCTTTGGAGGGTCCCTTATGTTATCTAGATGAGTCCATCAGTGAACTCTTGATCAACCTCCCTAGATAAGGGAGGAACATGTTATTTCCTTCCATGGATATGACCATGAAATGGTTTGAGATGGAAACTATTTACAACAAATTATGTTCCACTAGTCATTGTCGAGTAGACATCTAGTAGGGATTTTTGAGATGAATGGATTTTTTAGCTTCCTCTGAAGATGGAAAGGTACCATTTAGGTGTGACTCCCAAACCAGTGAATTTGAGACCCAATGTTGAGGGTTCAAGGTTGATAATAGAGCCCTAGTTTTAAATGAGGATCCAACTTGTGCAGTAGTCAAAGCATATGTGTTCTTAAAGTAGTAAAATTTCATTTGGATCAAAGGGGGTTCTAGTTGAAAGTGCCAGAATACTTATGAGAAACATTTATAAGAAATCCTCATGAAATCAACATATAAATAAATAAACACATGTATAATCAATTGTATTGGATCCATGTTTTTTCACATTTCATATTTTGAGAGATAAAAAGGAGCCTAACATGTGGGTGACACATGCATTTTGTTTAAGGTTCCATGTTAGGTTCACCATTTTTGTTTCCAACTACTTTTATTGGTGAGTATATGATTCGTATCACATGATTAGGTTAAACCACATTCCCATCATCCTCCTATGTTTGGTCTCTATACTGCCTACTAGGTTCCAATTTATATAACCAGAACAAAATAACAAAAGGATCACTCTTTAGTTATCCAAAATCTCAACTACCAATTCAAACATAGGCTTAAATGGAAATATGTATACCACACTCGAGAAATCATGACATAAAATGAAACATCATAAATCAAAAAAATGCATAGAAGGAAACATGAGAAATCAAGATAATTTTAGGATAGGGAAATGTTTGGTGGCAACTATGTGCCATATATGTTACATATACAAACCAACCATTCACATATTTGTTCAACACATCAACAATACTGCTACTCGTGGTCTGATGATGCATCTTCACCCTCTCCACCTCCATCTCCACTACCTTCTGCCACCTGTAATAATATTATATTGAAAATTAAATATTGTTGCATATTTATAATTAAACTTAAAACCAATAAAATTTTGAAAACTAAATGATTTTGATTTTTTGTGATTTACCTGCTCACCACTAGTCGATGCACTACCACTGGGGGAATATCTTCTCATATGCTGACGTATTTCAAGCAACTCTTTCTGAAAAGAAGATATCTGATCCCCCTGCTGGTGAACTGTGTTTCATAGAGAAAACATCTCCCTCTGAGCATCTTCAGCTATGAAATGACTATAACCAGGAGTAGATGCAGCTGGAATCTCTGGTGGCCTGCCAAAGACCTCAGATGGTATAGGTCCCAAACCCATCCCGTGCACTCTACCAGGATGCTCCTTCCCAATAACTTTAGAAACTGGGTCATCCTGGGAGACTGAGTAGGACTACAAAGGATTGGAATCCCATGTTTCTTTAATTTTTACCTATAAATAAAATATCAATATATATTAACACAGTAAAAACTAATAATAATTTATTATAATAAAAAAATGACTTCATACCCCAACTTCTTTGGCATGATCATTAACAAAACTTCCATCTGTTTTTTTATGAACATCCAGCCACAGTTCAGTTTGGGATGCTTCATGCCCTAAACTCTGTGACTACATTAAACAAAGATAAATCAACAATTCAATATGTTAAATATATAATATTTTCTTATAAATATTTAAACTAATTAAAATATTACCAATGACATTCAGCTTCTAGAAAAGCTTTTTGAGCCCGAAGTGTGCGGGATGACTTGCTTTGCCCGGTTTGATGCATTCTATCTTGAGAGATCCTAAAATAAATAAAAGTCAATTTAACAGTAATGTATTCAATGTAATATCCTCTTAATATATATGTATAAATGTAAAATGAGGATAATATAATAATATATATTTCAATACCATCCACTTTTCATCACGATGTCTATCAACAAAAACTTTTCATTGTTCTTTTAGTACCCCACTGGGTAGCTTCTCATACATTTGTTACACGGTCAACGAAGTATCGTTGACATCACACCACAACCTCCATTTGAAATATTTCCATTTTTTACCAAGATTTTTCAATGTCCACTTCCATGCTATCACATCAGCAACGGTAAAGTGGAAGAACATCTGTGTACAGAAATTCATTTTGAACATATTAGTAACATGACATTAAATTAAACCATAAATTAATAAAATTACCTTTATCTGATAATCAAAAACATCATTTTTTCAGTTTGGAGGCATATTAATTCAATCATCATATAAAATAGGCAGGGAAATGGGATTCGCTGCCAACTGACCTATAATCTATCCAAGTAACCTCGTGGCGTCATTCGTCGGGACCCCATAAGAATCAAATGGAACGGCTATCTTCTTTCCATTCATGTTCCAAACATCTGAACTTTTATGTGTTTTTTCACGGTTGAATTTTTTCATCTGCAATGAGGAAACAATTAGTATAAACAAAATGAAATAAATTTATTTAATTAAAATTTGTACCTATGACTGTGACCCTCCAGAATGTTCGTGAAGAACTGGAAGGGGCGTGTCGCTGCCCCACTACTGAGGCTCCTGTTGTAACACCCCAGGTAAATAAAGAATATGACATCTTTATATTTATCCATATTTTTTAATAAAATATTAATATTACTTTAAAGTGGATTCTATGCTCGATGGCGTATCCAATACACAACAACGATTTTCTTGGAAATCTTACATTACACTCTAATAATAAAATAATATTATTTTAAATGGTAGTTAACGTCTAGCCGTTGTAATGGCGGGAATGAATAGAACTAACTAAAAAATGATTATATATGTTTTTCAAATATTTTTACTCTTTACAATAAATGTTAGAGGATTAAAAATGCAAATGAATCTAGTTTTTAAGTGTAAACAGTCTAATATTCTTTAAAAGGTCGATTAACCGCCTTTTGATGGCGAACCCATTTTAAATCCACTTTTTGAAAATTTTATAAGCTCTATTTTTTCAAAATAAACATATTATTTATTATTGGGACATTGAAATTTACCTTGGGTTAATTTTTGTTATTTTTCTGACAATGTTCATTTTTTAATGAATAGTGAAAAATACTACATTTTACATCAAAACTGCTTTTTCATATAATTTAATTATATGGTTATCTTATATTTTCAATTTTTTTAAGTGAAATTAGAATATATTTTTACCATGTAATTCAATGATGGTCATTGGGTTTAATTTCACTTTGGAATTAGGCATAAACAAGTACCAAACTTTTCATAAATATTGTTTCTAAAAAAAACCCGCTATTTGTTTTGACAACGAGAAGTTTTTTTAAAATTAATTATTGAAATTTATGTGTTTGGAATTTGGTAAAATGAATTACATATTTGTAATCCGAAGGTCCAAATTATGTAATTAAGACTCTTTTGTTTTTGGACATTACGAATAGTAACAACGGTAATTTTCCTTAATTATCTTGATTAATGAGTAATCGTGTTGTTAAAGATAATAAGATAATATCATAATAATAAAAAATGACCACAAAATGTGTCCTAAGGCTACTGGTTGTCTCATGGCCGACCATGGGATGCCTTGTGCCAAACTTTGGGTCCCCATGGAATCACTTTTGTGAGAAAGTGACTTTTTATCTTTTTATTTTTAAAGAATGTTAAATGTAACAAAGAATGTATCACCTAAGTAAAATATTTTTAATTTTGTCTACATAAATGATCTTTTGGACTATAAATATTCATTGTAAATCTAAAAATATTTCCTACATCATATTATTTTTTTTTTATAATTTTTAGACATTAAATAAATTAAATTATTTATGACATCATGGTGATGCAGCGATGACCTCATTATTTAACGATTTAAATAAAATGGAAAGATAATGTAAAATATAAGACCTAAACATGTCCAAAACCTATTTTATGGGTGGATTTAGAACCCTTATCACCTTATCCTTGAAACACATCAATGTGGGACCACTAAAATCTGAAACTCATTTGCAAATAAAGTTACATTTTATACCTTTCCAAGAGTGCCCCTCCTCTCCTCTTATAAAAGGCCCCCACCTCTACCTCCTTACCCACACTTCAAAAGCATTTGTCTCAGCCAAACCCTGCCCATTTTGCCTCCCCACATCCCTCTCTTACTCTTTGAAGCCTCACTTTGGGCAGAAGTCTTCCCAAGGAAGCCTTTGAGCTCAAATCTAAGAGAGTTACTCAATTTTAAGGTAATGTCTTCACTTGAGTCATTTTGTTTTATTTTGCTTATCCAACCCCATAAACTCTTTTTATTAATTTCTTTTGTAACAAATCCAGTATCTTCAATATACTAGGATGTTGTTATAAGGAGTATTTGAGCTACACTTACACACACCTACATCTAATGGTTAAAGAACATACTATTTCCGTGGATGGCGAATTTCTACCTCCCGAAACGATGATTGTTCAACATTCTTTTAACACCTTAAAAGGTGGACATTCAGATGAAACTATACTTATATATGATATATAATATGTTTATGTTTTACTTAAGCTTCTGTATTTTTCATTTATGGCATACCTTTATGGTTTCTATTATGGGTAAATGCGATATCTTCATTTAAGGAAGTGCAGACTACCGCCCCCTCAAAGTGATGTGATTCGTTAATGCCATATGTGGGACGTATAAAGGATGGATTTAAAGTTATTATATATGATGTTATACTAGAATTATAATATACCTTTATATAATTATTATTTTCTTTCCATTAAAGTATGAGATAGAAATGAAAGTAGCATTCATGTGTACGTACGGCTTACCATCTCCATGAACGGTGCATTTCATTTCTTATCCCCAAATGTAATGTATTATTATGAGTACATATATATAATGGATATATATGATGTATGTTACATCTAAATGATTAATATAATTATGGAATTAAAATATACATAACTCTCATATAGTTTTAATTCCATTAATATGACATAGAAATGAAAGTAGTGTTCATGCGTACGTACAGCTTACCGTCTCCATGAATGGTGCATTTCATTTCTTTCCTCTAAATGATTATGTGGTATTATAAATAAATTTATATGGTGTATATATATTATATATATGATATAAAAATCAGGAATGTCATTATGGATATAAATAACCTTTGACCACACGAACAACATGTAATTGTAAGAAGTCCACTTTCGACTTAGGAACCAAATATCGACAAAACAAACATTATTAACTTAATGATTACATAATGTTTATAACAAGGAAGTAAGTGATATAAAAGGAATAATAAGCTTGAAAAAGGTTCTTAATCAATTATAAATTAACTCAAGTTTATTATTCAGGAGATTAAAGAACGATCGAGTCAAGTCGGACCTGAGGTAAGGGATCCTACTCCTCTCTTTCTTTTTAAGTACACTCTTTTATGTCATTCCTTTTAAGCTCATCTTTCTTGTGATTGGGATGTTCTTTTATATTAATATTACAATAATTTTTATGTTCATATGATTAGAGACCCTATTCTGTCTCATCAATCCATTTTGGAAGTTTTGAGTGGTGTCGTTAGGCTGCCGAATTTTCGTAAGAGATCTAACCTCTCTCTTTCTTTTTAAGTACTCTCCTTTTTGTCACTTATTTTAAGATCCTCTTTGTTATGTTGGGGGATGTTATTTTATATTCCTCTTTCTGTAAACTTTATGTTAATATGATTATAGACCCTATTTTCTCTCATCAATCCATTTTGGAAGTTTTAAGTGGCGCCTTTAGGCTGCCGATTTTTTCGTAAGGGATTTTTCATCTCACTCTTATTCCCATGAGATTTATGCTACATTTGCCACAATTTTCTTTGAGTGGTGTATGTACTGACCATTATTTTACTCATTGTGTATAATACTTTCATTTATGAGTATTTACATCAATGTTGTATTTTCCTTCTTTCACGGGGTGCATGTCTCGAAAGATACCCCTGTCGGTAAGGGAACCTTTCACCCTCCTCTTTTTAAATGACTTATTTTGTTGGGTCTTTTAATTTACATATTGTTATGTTGGGATATGTTTTCATATATCCTTATTGATGTAAATTTTATGTCCAAGTGATGAGATCCCCTTTTTATCTCTCACCAACTCATTTTCTGAATTTTGTAGTGACGTCGTTAGGCTGTCATATTTTTGCAAGGGAACTTCTTAACCCAAATTTGATTCTTTGGGATAATCGTGTACTCCTTTAATATGTCATTCTACGAATATGTTTGAATAACCTCTGATTTTTTTACACTTAATATCCACTTATATTGGGTGTATTCGTTTGTCACACATAATTATGTAATTGATTTATCCTTAAACCAATGATACCATCTTTGTAAGGGACATCGTCTCAATCTCCATTCATTGAGGCATATTTTGTTTTATACACAACCTTCTTTTATATGGTGTATAAACCCCTTTGACTTTTACGTTTATTCAAAAGGAATCTTTTATCTATGAAACATTTTACTAAACGACAAAAAGGAATGTTTCTTTTTACGTACGCGGTGACAACAACCTTTTCCGCCGCCGCGATTATTATTTGATATTTGGCTTCCTCAAGAAGCCATAATGTTTTTAAAATAAAATAAATACCATATACCTTTTTTGTATTTTGGTATTGAAAATGGTTTTGATAAAGGATTATATTATGTCAATATATTTAAATGATATATTGTGATTGAAATGTGGAAATTTTATCATTCCTTTATGTTGGTTTTATGTGTTATAATTTTATAATGGTACTTGGACATTTTACGGGTGGTTACATGATAAACCATATGACGGGTGGTGCCGTGAATAACAGGATGGGTGGATACGTTATAACCTCCAATTCATTGGGTATGGAAGTCGGCCGTATGGCTATTCCATTAATTATGTATCGAAGTTGTACGAATGGCTATTCCATTAAGTGATATGTGTGGAAGTCGACCTTATGGTTATTCCACTTAAGTATGTTTATGTCCCAAGTTACCTTTATATGTTATGTGATCTTTATATGGGTTTATGGTAATCTTTTGGTTACATAAGGGTAAGTAATGAACTTTTATTCAGTGAAGAGTTTTTACTACTTCGAAAAGGTGAAAATATTACTTTGATAAAGTATACATGGTTTACTTGTTGTTTTGAAAAACTGACAGTTTTCATTCTTTTTGTATCCCTTACTGAGCTTTTTATTCTCATCCCAAGTTTTTGAAATGTTTTTCACAAGACTTAACGTGGAATTGAGTCAAGGATGGGATCACGGGAAAGTCATGATACCTAAAACATGGAACTAGACATGTTTCTTTTTAAGAGTTTTTATTTTATGGAAACTTAGTAGAAGTTTCTACTTTGTAATCTTTTGAGATGTAATAGTTATATCCTAATTCTCTAAAACTCTAAACCTGGAAAGATCCTCAATGTGAATTATTCATTTAATTCAATATTAAGTAATGTTTAAGGTCGGGGCCTTATAGTTGGTATCAGAGGTCAGTTTAGATAACTTTAGTGGTTAGGGTATTCTTTAAGCATAAGTGACATTACCATAATGGTTAGGATTTCAGAAAGAGTCATAGTTTTAGATAAAGTGAATGAGTAAGTATATCTTAGTGTTTATCTTGCTCATTAGTACATGATGGTTTTGTTGATATACTCACACTGACCTTTTTGGTTTTAGTAAATGGTTGGATCTAGCAGGCACCAAAGTAACAGCGGATGTGAAGGAAACTGTGACAATTTTTTTGAGCAAGAAACTAAATGATATGGGAGCCGCAATGAGAACTCTTGTGATTATCCTCTACCAACTATATGGAGTCATTATTGACCACCTAAACCTTGGTGATTTCTCTAAGGCATCATATATGCGAGAAACAAATCCCCACGGAACTACAGGTAATAATCATAAAGGTAAGTGTGTTCAAAAACCTATGTGTCAAAAATGTGGAAAGAAACACCTAGGAAAATGTTTCAATGGGACAAAAATATGCTATAGATGTGGAAATGAAGGTCATAAAGCAAGAACCTTCCATTGAAAAAGGAAGCATCCAGTTGACTCAAGGAAAGGGAAAGAAGTTCTTTCTGAGGGATCAATTGAATGTTTAAAATGTGGTGTGCATGGTCATTATGCAAACACATGTCCTATGAAGAAGTTTCGTGAATGGGATCACCAATATCATACAAATGTTCATTTACCAATACCTAATGCTATTCCGATTGAGGATGAAGAAACTTAAAATGACCAATCAAAGGTGTGGATTATTTCATAACTATTGTTTTCCTATTTTGGAATCTTAGGATATGATTCATGATTTTGTTTGTAGGAAAGAAGTATTTCAGAATAAGTTGGAAAGGAATGGTTAATGGATCATGAAGAATGTTGAATGAGTAAGATGTCAACATATAATGGCTTCAAGAGTTATGGTGAAATTCTTAAGAGTATTAAGTCTCTTTTGATGATGGGGTTACATTAGAAGACTTTTTATAGTATTTGTAACCCTAATGTTTAATATATGAAAATTTTATTCAAGGAATAGTTATATGTGCTTTTGTGGACATAGTTATAAAGAACCATTTGGGTTTATATGATCCTTACTTTTGAGGTAATTATGGGTTACTATATGTTATGATGGAAGTGAAAGGATTGAGATAAAATTGAGGTTAAATTATGTTATGGCTATTTTTGAAGATTTTATCTCTTTTTGGAAAATGATTTGAGAATTATATAGTTTTGGAAAAATGACAACATGCAGACCATATGACAACCCGTTGCGTCAGACAAAGCTGCAGGAATCGAACCCACAACCAAAGTGCAACTGGTATTTATCGCCTATCACTGGACTACGTGAAGTCCCTGGTTAGTTTGACTCGTTCTTTTTAGTTAGATGATTTTATGAATTAAGAGTAAGTTGATGTTGGGTTATCTATGTATATTTATTAACCTATCATGGAGGATATGTGATTAGGTTAATTACTTTTCAATACGAGACATTAAGAGCAACTGATGTTGTTTGGAGATAAATGTTACGATTTAACTTGGAAGACTATGTGACTAAATCCTTCAAATATTTGGGTTTCAATCTTAGTTTGTTTTACTTTGAAGAATTTTATGGACAAATTTATTATCTAATGGTCCTCATTGATCTTTGGGTTTTGTTGGACGAATTTTAGAGATTAATAATAGATTTTATTTTTATAAAGGGTTATCCTTTTCTGGATTATCTGATCTTGTACTAACCTTTTTGGTTTTGGTTTTGGTTAAAGTCTAAAGACATGGGAAGTATATAGTTCTCTTTTTTCGATTAGGTGATTCTCTAGAAGTTGATTATAGTACTCTTAATGTGAACAAGTCTTCCTAAATACTCATCTTTTGGAGAAAATATGAGTTTGTGTAAGGAATCTAATAAAAGTTGAAAGTCAAAATGATAAGTGATTATGTTTCCTTATGAATAAATTCCTCAATAATAAGTAACTTAAGACAAAAATGTTTTCTATTAACTTTTCCTAATGGGGAATCGAATACTATTTAACCCATCACAAGTTTGTGATTTTCTTGTGGTTAACTTTCTCCTAAACATGTTTTCTATCACTCTCCATCAGAACATGACCCTTTGTTTTTTCCTCCATGTCAATATTTTCATACTTTGAATCCTAGTATGGGTTAACTCGGGTGACCTTTGTACTTATCTTTCTTTATTATAAAGTGATTGTTTTACCGACTCTTGTTCTGATATGGGACTTTCAAGGATGTTTTCAAGCCCAATTTTAAAATTGTGAGGATGCAATTCCCAAAAAGGGGGAAGGATGTAACACCCCAGGTAAATAAAGAATATGACATATTTATATTTATCAATATTTGTGAATAAAATATTAATATTACTTTAAAGGGGATTCTATGCTCGATGGCGTATCCAATACACAACAACGAGTTTCTTGGGAATCTTACGTTGCACTCTAATAATAAAATAATATTATTTTAAATGGTAGTTAACGCCTAGCTGTTGTAATGGCGGGAATGAACATAACTAACTAAAAAATGATTATATATGTTTTTCAAATATTTTTACTCTTTACAATAAATGTTAGAGGATTAAAAATGCAAATGAATCCAGTTTTTAAGCATAAACATTCTAATATTCTTTAAAAGGTCGATTAATCGCCTTTTGATAGCAAACCCCTTTTAAATACACTTTTTGAAAATTTTATAAGCTCTATTTTTTAAAAATAAACATATTATTTATGATTGGGACATTGAAATTTACCTTGGGTTAATTTTTGGTATTTTTCTGACAATGTTCATTTTTTAATGAATAGTGAAAAATACTGCATTTTACATCAAAACTGTTTTTTCATATAATTTAATTATATGGTTATCTTATCTTTTTAATTTGTTTTAAAGTGTAATTAGAATATATTTTTACCATGTAATTAAATGATGGTCATTGGGATTAATTTCACTTTGGAATTAGGCATAAACAAGTGCCAAACGTTTCATAAATATTGTTTCTAAAAAAACCCGCTATTTGTTTTGACAACGGGAAGTTTTTTTAAAATTAATTATTGCAATTTATGTGTTTGGAATTTGGTAAAATTAATTACATATTTGGAATTAGAATGTCCAAATTATGTAATTAAGACTCTTTTTTTTTTGACATTATGAATAGTAACGACGGTAATTATCCTTAATTATCTTGATTAATGAGTAATCGGGTTGCTAAAGATAATAAGATAATATCATAATAATAAAAAATGACCACAAAATGTGTCCTAAGGCAACTTTATGTCTCATGTCCGACCATTGGATGCCTTGTGCCAATCTTGGGGGCCCCATGGAATCACTTTTGTGAGAAAGTGACTTTTTATCTTTTTATTTTTAAAGAATGTTAAATGTAACAAAGAATGTATCACCTAAGTAAAATATTTTAAATTTTGTCTACATAAATGATCTTTTGGAATATAAATATTCATTGGAAATCTAAAAATATTTCCTACATCATAGTATTTTTTTTTATAATTTTTAGACATTAAATAAATTAAATTATTTACGACATCATGGTGATGCAGCGATGACCTCTTTATTTAACGATTTAAATAAAATGAAAAGATAATGTAAAATCTAAGACCTACACATGTCCAAAACCTATTGGATGGGTGGATTTTGAACCCTTATCACCTTATCCTCGAAAAAAATAAATGCGGGACCACTAAAATCCGAAACTCATTTGCAAATAAAGTTACATTTTATACCTTTCCAAGAGTGCCCCTCCTCTCCTCTTATAAAAGACCCCCACCTCTACCTCCTTACCCACACTTAAAAAGCCTTTGGCTCGGCCAAACCCTACCCATTTTTCCTCTCCACATCCCTCTCTTACTCCTTGAAGCCTCACATTGGGCATAAGTCTTCCCAAGGAAGCCTTTGAGCTCAAATCTATGAGAGTTACCCGATTTTAAGGTAAAGTCTTCACTTGAGTCCTTTTGTTTTATTTTTCTTCTCCAACCCCCTAAAATCTTTTTATTCATTTCTTTTGTAACAACTCCAGTATCTTAAATATACTAGGATGTTGTTATAAGAAGGATTCAAGCTACACTTATACACACCTACATCTAATGGTTAAAGAACATACTGTTTCTATGGATGGAGAATTTCTACCTCCCGAAACGATGATTGTTCAACATTCTTTTAACACCTTAAAAGGTGGCCATTAAGATGACACTATACTTATATATGATATATAATATGTTTATGTTTTACTTAAGATTCTGTATTTTTTATTTATGGCATACCTTTATGGTTTCCATTAAGGGTAAACGCGATATCTTCATTTAAGGAAGTGTGGACTACCGCCCCCTCAAAGTGATGTGATTCGTTAATGACATATGTGGGACGTATAAAGGATGGATTTAAAGTTATTATATATGATGTTATACTAGAATTATAATATATCTTTATATCATTATTATTTTCTTTCCATTAAATTATGAGATAGAAATGAAAGTAGCGTTCATGTGTACGTATGGGTTATCGTCTCCATGAACGGTGCATTTCATTTATTATCCCCAAATGTAATGTATTATTATGAGTACATATATATAATGGATATATATGATGTATGTTAAATATAAATTATAAATATAATTCTGGAATTAAAATATACATACCTCTCATATAGTTTTAATTCCATTAATATGACATAGAAATGAAAGTAGTGTTCATGCGTACATACGACTTACCGTCTCCATGAACGGTGCATTTCATTTATTTCCTCTAAATGATTATGTGATATTATAAATACATGTATATGCTGGATATATATGATATATATAATATCCAAATCAGGAATGTCATTCTGGATATAAATAACCTTTGACCACACAAACAACATGTAATTGTAAGAAGTCCACTTTCGACTTAAGAACCAAATATCGACAAAACAAACATTATTAACTTAATGATTAAATAATGTTTAAAACATGGAAATAAGTGATATAAAAGGAATAATAAGCTTGAAAAAGGTTCTTAATCAATTAGAAATTAACTCAAGTTTATTATTCAAGAGATTAAAGAACGATCGAGTCAAGTCGGACCCGAGGTAAGGGATCCTACTCCTCTCTTTCTTTTTAAGTACACTCTTTTATGTAATTCCTTTTAAGCTCATATTTATTGTGATTGGGATGTTCTTTTATATTTCTCTTACTGTAATTTTTATGTTCATATGATGAGAGACCCTATTTTCTCTCATCAATCCATTTTGGAAGGTTTGAGTGGCGCCGTTAAGCTGCCAAATTTTCATAAGAGATCTAACCTCTCTCTTTCTTTTTAAGTACTCTCCTTCTTGTCACATCTTTTAAGATCCTCTTTGTTATGTTGGGGGATGTTATTTTATATTACTCTTTCTGTAAAATTTATGTTAATATGATGAGAGACCCTATTTTATCTCATCAATCCATTTTGGAAGTTTTAAGTGGCGCCGTTAGGCTGCCGATTTTTCGTAAGGGATTTTTCATCTCACTCTTATTCCCGTGAGATTTATGCTACATTTTCCACAATTTCCTTTGAGTGGTGTACGTACTGCCCATTATTTTACTCATTTTGTATAATACTTTCATTTATGAGTATTTACATCAATGTTGTATTGTCCTTTTTTCATGGGGTGCATGTCTCAAAAGATACCCATGTCGATAAGGGAACCTTTCACCCTCCTCTTTTTAAAAGACTTATTTTGTTGGGTCTTTTAATTTACATATTTTTATGTTGGGATATGTTCTCATATATCCTTATTTATGTAAATTTTATTTCCAAGTGATGATATCCCCTTTTTATCTCTCATCAACTCATTTTCTGAATTTTGTAGTGACGTAGTTAGGTTGTCATATTTTTGCAAGGAAACTTCTTAACCCAAATTTGATTATTTGGGATAATCTTGTACTCCTTGAATATATCATTCTATGAATATGTGTGAATAACCTTTGATTGTTTTACACTTAATATCTACTTATATTGGGTGTATTCGTTTGTCACACATAATTATGTAATTGATTTATCCTTAAACCAAGGATACCGTCTTTGTAAGGGACATCGTCTCAATCTCCATTCATTGAGGCATATTGTGTTTTATACACAACCTTATTTTATACGGTGTATAAACCCCTTGGACTTTTACGTTTATTCAAAAGGAATCTTTTATCTACGAAGAGTTTTACTAAACGACAAAAAGGAATGTTTCTTTTTACGTACGCGGTGACAACGACCTTTTCCGCCGCCGCAAGTATTATTTGATATTTGGCTTCCTCAACAAGTCGTAATGTTTTTAAAATAAAATAAATACCACATACCTTTTTTTTGTATTTTGGTATTGAAAATGGTTTTGATAAAGGATTCTATTATGTCAATATATTTAAATGATATATTGTGATTGAAATGTGGAAATTTTATCATTCCTTTATGTTGGTTTTATGTGTTATAATTTTATAATGGTACTTGGACATTTTACGGGTGGTTACATGATAAACCATATGATGGGTGGTGCCGTGAATACCAGGACAGGTGGTTACGTTATAACCACCAATGCATTGGGTATGGAAGTCGGCCGTATGGATATTACATTAAATATGTATGAAAGTTGTCCGAATGGATATTCCATTAAGTGATATGTGTGGAAGTCGACCTTATGGTTATTCCACTTAAGTATGTTTATGTCCCAAGTTACCTTAAAATGATATGTGATCTTTATATGGGTTTTATGGTAATCTTTTGGTTACAGAAGGGTAAGTAATGAACTTTTATTCAGTGAAGAGTTTTTACTACTTCGAAAAGGTGAAAAGTATTACTTTGATAAAGTATACATGGTTTACTTGTTGTTTTGAAAAGCTGACAGTTTTCATTATTTGTGTATCCCTTACTGAGCTTTTTATGCTCATCCCAAGTTTTTGAAATGTTTTTCACAGGACTTAACGTGGAATTGAGTCAAGGATGGGATCAAGGGAAAGTCATGCTACCTAAAACATGGAACTAGACATGTTTCTTTTTAAGAGTTTTTATTTTATGGAAACTTAGTAGAAGTTTCTACTTTGTAATCTTTTGAGATGTAATATTTATGTCCTAATTCTCTAAAACTCTAAACCTGAAAAGATCCTCAATGTGAATTATTCATTTAATTCAATATTAAGTAAGGTTTAAGGTCGGGGCCTTATACTTGTAGGGGGAGTCTATGACTCATCCTTTAATGAGACATCCACAGATGGTGTCAGAGATGGTGTAGGGGGAGATGGTGCAGGGGTGTAGGCAGCTAGTGCCTCAGATGCCGTGGGGACTGACGGATCGACATCTGTCACAGAACTAGATAAAATAATATACCACTTATTCCTTGGCATTACTATCATTTAATCAAATAAAATTAAGTTCAAAATATATATTTCAAAAAAATTATGCAGAAAAAATAATTAAAAAAGATAATAGATGCCCAGTACTAACAAACAAAAAATATATAATAATGATAATGAATGACTGCAGAAATGAAACCAGTGGTTGCTGAATGAATAAATAATTATACATACAATCATTTTCCCCTTCAATCATGTCGATTTCCTACACCATTGCTTCATCCACTACATTCATCCTTGCTAGAATAATATTTTCAATATCATGATGGAAAAATACTTCTGCTTCCTGTTTTTGATGAAATTCAATTGCAGAGGTCAAATCTTCAACTTCATCACCCATATCATACAAATATCTTTGTATTATGTGAGTAACTACACTCCACCCTTCATCCACAAAATCATTCACATAATATACCATTTTTTCTTGCCATGCAGTTCACGATCACCAATATCCATCAAGCAAGAGAAGTTTACCGAAGTAAATTGCATGGAATCTCTTTTAACACCTCTGATAATATCGACCCATTTTCATTTGAATAAAACAACAGAAAAATACTCGTGGTAGTTTAATTCAATAATATCATTCAGCTTTCCATAGTATCCCACTTCATAAAATGTTAATATACCACTATTCTGTGTTTTCAAACCCACTTCTCGATCGACTATACGAAATCCAAAGCCATTCACATTATAAGCGTCGAACTTTCTAACTTGTTTTATAGGACATCTAGCAAGAAATTTCAAATATTATGACAAGTCTACTCGACTATCAGTATTCATGATCTGAAAAAAGAAATATAATTTAATATATTTACAAATTGTATGTGTCAAACAAATATTTGTTTTTATTGCAATATTTATAAACTTACACGTTGTGCAAACCATTCTACCAACTATTTATTCAAAACTTTCATTATATCTTTCTCATTTCATGTTCGGCCTCTCATTCGTCTCTTTGTTTGTATCATCAACTCTTTAATAAATGGATCTGCAATTTCACTATTCAGCAGCACATATCTATGTGCATGTAACAATTCCAATTATGTTAGTGTCACACATGAGGTCCTCCCAACTGATCGGACAATAGCAGGAAATATTTTTGATTTCTGACGAATTTGAGATTGATTTGATGTGTCATCAACACGTCCAACTCGATTAAATCTTGTCTCAATATCATCCAAATATCTAGAACAAAATGTGAGACACTCCTCAACCAAATAGCCTTTAGCAATAAAGCTTTCTGGTTGAGCTTTATTTCCCACGTATGCTTTCAAATGCTCAAGATATCTGTGAAATAAAATAATAATACTATGCATTTATTTAAATGCCAATTTTTTTTACTTAACTAGATACATATAAATAAAATAACTACCAATTGGATACATCCATTGATAATGAACGAGGCCTCCTAATTTAGCTTCTTAAACCAAATGCACAGCTAAATGCATCATGACAGTAAAAAATGATGGAGGAAAGATCATCTCAATTGCAAAAAGGGTCAATAAAAACCTCTCTTGGAGGTTGTCAAGCTGAAATGGATGTAGAGATTTCTCACATAATTTCCTGAAAAATGTACATAATTAGAGTACAACAGCAGTAACTTTTTCAAGTAATAATATACGCAATGACAATGGTAGTAACAATTGTAAAAAAATATGTAAATAGTGACTTTTCAATCCATATAACTTACGATTCTTCAAGTCAACACACCTCGATATGTTACTCAAATACCCATCAGATACCTTCACATTTTTCAAAATTCAAAGGAATGTATCTTTATCCCTATTTCTCATTGAAAAAATGGTCAGACCATACTTTTTATTCTCATATGGCCAGAGATCACATTTTATGTTCATTACTTTTAAGTCTTTGCGAGCATTGAGATGATCCTTCAACTTTCCATGCTCGTTAAGTAATGTGAAAATCAAATTATCACATACATTCCTCTCAATATTCATCACATCAAGATTATGGCACAACAAATTAAATTCCCAATATAGAAGTTTGAATAATATACTTTTTTTCTTCCATTTTTGCATTCTGATTTCACTTGACGATGCACTTCACACTCGTTTTCCACTATCATTCAAATGATGAACCTTCCCAACTTCTGTTTTAACATTTTCAAGCCGTGTCAATATTTTAGAACGGGTTAACAACTTTGGAGGTGGTCTACGATCAATAGAAACATTAAATTTCGATTTGTTCAGTCAAAATCTATGAGATGCATCAAGAAATATTTAATGGCACAAGAAGCACCATTTTCTACTGTGAGGTAGCCGTTTCGGCTCGAAATCAAAGTTACAAACGGGACAAGACAAACCCGTATAAGTGTTCCAACCAGATAAATTCCCAAGCCCAGGAAAGTCACTAATGGTCCACATTAAAGCAGCATGCATTTTGAACATTGTTTTAGAAGAAACATCAAATGTATCAACACTGTTGCTCCATAACTCTTGAAATTCTTCAATCAAAGGTTGCAGGTATACATCAATATCATTTCCAAGAATTTTTTTTCCAGGAATAATCATCGAAATGATAAAAGATGTTTATTTCAAACACATCCATGAAGGCAGATTATAAGGGATCAAAACAACTGGCTAAATGCTATAACTTGTACTCAAAGTCCCAAATGGGTTGAATCCATCAGAAGCCAATCCCAATCGAACATTCCTAGGATTAGCTGAGAAATCTGGATGTAATGAATCAAAAGTCTTCCACGATTGGGAATCTCGTGGAAGTATCATTAACCCATCATTGTTATTATCTATAGAATGACACTTCATGTGTTTGACAGTTTTTGATGACATGAATAATCTTTGCAATCAAGGCTTGAAAGGAAAGTAATGAAAAACTTTTACAGGTGTGTTCCTTTTCTTCTTCTACATGAAGTTATGTTCAGTCAGACTTCCAACATCACCCTTTGACTTCCATCTAGAAGAAGAACATTTCTTACAATTTTTTCTACTTGAATCCTCTCCCCAATAAAGCATACAATCATTGAGACATGCATGTATTTTTGTATAATTCAGACCAAGCTTGTTAACAACTTTTTTCATATCATAAAAAGATTCTGGGATTTTTGATTCAGGAAATGCATCACAAATCAATTCCAATAACATGGACATTGCCTTATTTGTAATTCCACATAGACATTTTATATGGTACAACTTCAGTAGAAATGAAATCTTTGAATATTTCAAACACTCACTATATGACTCTTGATTTCCATCGTCAACTAAATCATGAAACGCATTTTCCTCAATGAAGTTTTCCCTTACATTTGGTTCCACAGAATAAAGAGGAGGATCCAATGATATGTTACAATCTTGATCTGCTCGTGTTACAGTCTCAAAAACATCACTTGTCACGTTGCAATTTGTAGCACCCTCTTCTGGTTGTTCTGATATATTTTGATGCTCATAGTGGTGTCTTGTAGTGCCGAATGAATTATTTATGAGGTTTTGAATTTCATTTTCCATTTTCGACGAACATGGGACCTCATTCTGTGGATTAACATAAGTTCTCAATCTTTCTGTTTTGTTCTATTCTCCATGAAAAATCCAACAGAAATATTGACCAGGGAATTACTTCAGTATTAAATGTTCATAAACTTCATCTCTCTTCAACCATGTTCTAAATTTACATTTAGGACATGGGCATCTTATTCTCCCTTCAACAGATCGATTATAAATTGCAAAATCTAAAAACTCATTCAAACCCTTAACATATTGAAGTGTGTTCCTCGGTAATGTGATCCAGATTTTATCCATGTATATCACAATGTTCCTACACAATAATAAAAAAAATTAAAACACATAGTTACTACTAAATAGAGAAAAAGATTCATATATATGATAGTGTAAGATTACAGAAACATAATATAATAAAGATGACCCATTCATCATAAAGTATGCATAATATAATAAAGATGATATATTAATCACATTTACCACTTACTTAGCATTCCCAGACAAACCGAACAAATCTGGTCCCTAGGAGACAATGTCAACACCTCATTAAGGAGTATTAATAATATCAGGTTACACACTTATCATAACACTATCGATTACACATTTATGTTGCCTCAAACAACACCCCATTTAAAGTTATTTCATTTAACACACCAAAGATGAACGATTTTCATACCATTAGTACAACGACATTACTATAAATATTTATCCCTTATATGACACCCTTTGAGACTTATCGCATGCTAGCTTGGGTACCTGGATTATGGGTAGCCTAGGTCGGTTCATGAAAATTGTTCATGTTTCATTTTTCTTTATGTTCTTCAATATTTTCACTATCTATTTGAATTTAGCTCATTCATATATGAATTTTTGGAATGAATCTATAGAATGGAAATCATGAAGGGAGTTTTGAAATGGGATTTCAATACTAAAAAGGTATGAATTACCATGAAATTACCCCTCTATGCATTATACACAAATCATCTCTTGTTTGTAGGAATGATATGTGTTAGGAATGTCATTGCCAAATAGTGGTGTTATTTAAAAATTATATACACTCACTACCAATAGCCATGAGAGTTTTGGAGTGATTAAAATAGTTTATGTATAAAGTGTTTCTTATATAAATATGATATATAAAAGGTAACTGGAACACTCCAGTACAAATCTATCCAAGGTTAGGAAATTATAGAATATTGAGGGGGAGTGAAGGTAGATGATGAATTTTAACTAATACTGATATGGATAGTTTAGTTGTCTCTATAGATCCTATAATAATAGGAATCATTACACATGTAGTTCTTGGAAGAAAATATATTATCATAGTATAGATTCAAATATGGAGTGACCCAACATGAATGAGGGTACTATACACTAAGACGGCTTTTATGGTGATGAAATGTGTTTTTGGGTCCATGTTTAGTGGCTCAAACATCACTATATATCCAGTAATAATAGAAATAAATACACATGTAGTTTCTATAAGGTCTCAACAAATATATATATTGTATATGAGAGAAAGGGAGACATTTATGGGTGCCCTGGTGGGAATTGAAAGGATGAAAACTGATTTGAATTGTTAAATGTATCTTCATTGGGTAAGAATTGGGAAATTAAATGGGAACTACATAATGTCCTAGGATGGTAAATTCGTGTGTCACTATATATCCCATAACAATAAGAATCATTTCACATGTTGTTCTTATAATATATCTTCACAAATCTATCTCTTGTTAAGGGGAAAATGATGTTTTCCAGTGTCAAGCTACATAAAGGAAGGTTTGATGTGAATCCATGAATCCCATATGATATAATCCAAGGAAATAATTGTGGAATTTTATTTTTTCATGGGTTTTTCGAGAATTAACTCTTCACTGAGGATTGTTTCATACATGTGGATGAATGATTTGGACATAACTATATATATGGACTTAACTTGAATTAATCCACACACAGTTCTTAATATAGGATTATTTCATACATGTGTATGGAAATAGGAGGAAACCTGACATGAATGAAAAAACACATAAACTAGGATTGTATAGAAGATTATGAATGAAATATATCATTAACCATTATTCATATGAGAGATATGGAAACCACTATGTATCCTATAAGAATAGAAATCAATCCATATGTAGTTCTGGAAAAGGATTATCTATTTAGATCTAGAATATGTATATGAGATAATAAAATGGTTTCATCCTAGTGTAAATTTGTTGGTGAAGACCCACTAAAAACATGTAAGCCCTTACATTAAGAACTATTACATAGATATGTCTAATATAAAAGGGAATAAGTTCATAAAAAAATATACCACTCAAGTTATTTTACACTTTTATAGGATGGATCATATGTTATATGAAAATGAAATGAGTTTCATACATTTTATGGTCCTACACCAAGGACCTTCGTGTCTTGCAGTTTGTGGTCTTATGAATGGAACCATCTATATTAAGTTTAAAGTCATTAAAAATGGACTTTCAAATCCCCGTTGGGAAGTTATAAAAAGTATTTCATTGAGAATAATTATGTTGGTGGTAGATATGATATGCTCTCAATCCATTATAATCATAGAGTAGGCATTGTTGGAGTATAAATTTTGTATTTTATATGGCCCTTCCCATTTTACTCTAGATTTATAGGTTTCCTCCTAGGTATCAGAGGTGTTCTCATAGATAATACTAGTTATACTTGGATGAATAATCATATGTGGGCCTTCTTATGGAATTCTCAAATAATATTATTATTATTTAACTCAAGGATGTGAAGTGTGTGAAAATAGTTTTCATCAAATTTCTCTAATTCATCAAGTCAGAGTTGAGATTTCTCATTCCTAAACAACTGATCAAAAATGGAAATTTTAATTGTGGGTAATTAAACCTAAATGGGAAGGACTACCACTAAAAAATCTCAACCCCAACCAATTGACTTGGGTAGGGCCAAAATTCCATTAAACTTAGGTGCATCCCACAGACACTAGAGGATGACTATAAATTAAAATGGTATATAAAATCATTGTGGTGGTTTACTCTCAAACACAACATAACCAGAATTAGACCCAAAAAAATATTATAACATAAATATGATTCATGATAGAAAATCAACCAAACACCATGGATATAACATGACCAAGATAAGAGTTATGATAGTCAACTATATATCATATAAGTATGCAAATCCCAATAGCTCATAAAATTAATTAAGGTTCCATAATAAAACCACCCCAAACTCCAATCCTTAACCATATACAAGATCTTGGTCCCATTATTCATGGATTTAGCCTCAAGATACACCATTAGAGAAGTGGGATACCTTTACTTTTCATGTATCTTTAATAGAAACATCTATATATTCATTTTGGTTCATATAAAGGGCATGATTATACTACCTAATAGATAATACATGATACATCCCACACAATTCCCAAGAACATGAACAAGTCAAAACATAATATATATATATATATATATATAACATGAGTGAATATCATGAATTAGTTAATAAGATACAAATGAAAAATTAGTGAAAGTGTCTCACACCATTGTGATTAATCATATCATGAATGCACACATCCATGTAAGTGCCCAACCAATGTATCCACCATCCAAAATATCCTCATAATTTTATAAACTCATGAGTGAAATAACATGCCTCCATACACAATTCATCACTTAGTGGTATAATCTAGTGTGCCCCCAATTTGTCTTAATAGACATGTAAAAAACAAAAAAGGCCCCATTGTATACATCATGAACACATGATAACCAATACCATTGAAATTTCATAAATGAAAGGAAACCTAACTCTAAGAGATTTATCCAAAAAATTAAATGGATACATACCTGGAAAAGACAGGGGTCACCGGAGATAGAGGTCGCAGGGTTGCTGGATGGTTGGGGGTCGCGGGTCACCGGACGGGGTCACCAGACTATTGGGGGTCGCTGGACGGTTGGGGGTCACCAGGTCCGGGGGGGTTTGGGAAAGAAAGGAGGGTGCGGGGGTCGCCGGACTCTTGGGTGTCCCCGGGGCTGGGGGGTTAGGGGAAGAAGGGGTCGTGAGGGTTTGGGGAAAATGTCAGGGTGGGGTTAAGGAAGGGTCAGGTTTTTAAAAAAAATTGTGGGTTTCATGATGATTTATTAAAAACCTCCGTGAAACCTTTCGGCGAAAACGTTTAGTGGCGGTTTTGTGAACCGCAGCCACAAAACCGCCGCTAAAGCTGGTTTTTATTGTAGTGAGGGTTGAAAAATAGTCTAACTCACAACATATAGAAGCACCAATTCTCATTGGTCTCCAAAAAATATTTATATATTTCTTGTGATAATAAGAGATTTATAGATCTCTCAAATAATCATGTGTAATATTTTAAATCCAAACATGTTGATATCATGTACCATTTTATTAAAGAAGAGTGATAAGTGGTAATATAAAGTTTGGAAATATTTTCAATGAGAATCAAATAGTAAATATTTTTTTACAAAGGTAATTACAAGATATAAATTTGAAGTGCTTTGGCAAAAACTACATGTTCATCCTTTTCCTCTTACTTGAGGAAGTGTTGAAAGCTCCCCCACTATGATTTGGATTGTGTTGGTAATGGGGGAGAAGTAGAATCATAACACTTTTTAAAATGGGTATGTGCACTTCCATTCCAGTTGAATATGTGGATAAAGTTCAATGAGGTAGTTTTTTTATGATATTTGTTCATGATTTTAGGGATAGTTCATCTAAGTCACTAGACAAAATTCCTTGTCACCAAGGGATATGATTCTATCAAAAGCATAACCTTATCTGGTTATGTGTTTCAACACTCCTCTCATTTGAGATAGGTTTTGAATTGATATTTATCATGTTTTTTAATGAGTTATGAGATTAATCTGAGTTACATTAACAGAGTTTTATGGATTTTTTAATAAATCCAAAAGGGAGATATTGAAGTACCCTTGGATGTATTGATGATGTTTTTTTGTTTAAGTTTGTTATAAACGAGATTAAAGATCTTTAAAGAAGTTATTTGAGGATAATAAAACATTTTTGAATCTTATAAGAATATCTTTGAGATATTTATAAGTGGCCTAAATGGTTTTTTGAAGGATCTGGTTTGATTTAATTTTTTTCTAGAATCATTATTTTGATAGTGGATGATGGATAAATGATGAAGGGGTTTTTTTTTACAATAATCTATAATTGTGGAATTTGAAAAATTCATTTATCCTATGAGGAATTTTTTTTCCATAACATAAGTAAATTATCCTATGAAGCATCTCATATTATATTTAATCTATGAAAGTTGTTCAAAGGAAAATGTAGTTTTGCAGAGACTGTGTATGATGTTTTGAGTTTTGTATAAAATTTTTAGAACCACGAGCCTGAAGATTTTACTAAGTGAATTATCATATAGGTAAACTATATATATAAATTATCCAACATGTATATTTGTTATTGTGCTGAAATTTTTTCAAATTAAAAATTCATACATCGTAAGTTATTTGAAGCTACATGTGGGAAATCTGAGCCCGTACCACTTTTATGAAGGTCATATGATATTTTAGGATGTGTATAATATTTTTCTTATAACCAATTCAGAGTTTCTACTATGTAAAAAATAGCGTTTTTATAAATGGAATAATTTGATGAAATAAAACCTGTAAATTCTAAAGTTGATATGCAATGTGTAAATTTTAACATCCTACTTTTTTAAAAGAATATTATGTTTGATAGAGTATGCAATATGAATCACCAAGATTAAATGAACCACAAAATATTATTATTTTGTGATTGTTGTAACATTGAAATTGAATTAGAGGGTATTAATAGAAGTAACCAAATTATGAGATACATATAAATTTTATAATCAATAAAGATTTATTGATAAATTCTTAGGAAATAAACACTCAATTTTTAGTAATGTCTTTTTATTTTTTGAAATACGTTTTATTCCAAAACAATTTTTATTGGTTTTTGTGAATAAATATTATAATTATATTTTACAAATTTTATAAATTGTATTTGATAAAATAATATCATTATTTAAATCGTCATATAAAAATTAGTTTATGGTTAAATTCTATTATTTTTCAAAAAAGATTCATTTTCTAGGGAATAATGAAAAGTATAGATTTTTACTGAAAATTATATTTTTGATTCAAGCATTTAAGAAGACCCATTTTGTTTAAAATATTTTTAAATTAAAATTAGTTAAATTGTATTATGAATAATCCAATGAATTTCATTTAAGTTAATTTTATGGTTTTTTTTTATATAAAAATATTTTTATATTAAAAATACCTTTTTCATAAAAGTTGTTTTTCACTGAGTTTTGTGATTTTATCTTAAATTAATTTATGCCTCTTCTAGTAATTGTATATTGAGAAATAGATTCCATATTTTTAATCAAGAGGTTCAAATTTGGTAAATATTTCCTTTTTTATTTTTGTAATTATGAATAGTAACTATGGTAAATATTTGTTGACTTGATAAGGGTAAAAAGGGTAAAACAAGGTTAAAACTATGAGATAAGGTCTCAAAATCAACCCCACACTTGTATTTATTTCATTTTATTAGATATATTCATCCATATTTATCCCAAATTCTAATATATGGCATTTCTATGCCATTTTACCTTGATAATGAAAATTATTTTATTTTATGTAAAAAAATTCCAAAATGTCACTCTCTTGAATCTAATATCTCTACAATTTTTACATAAGGATAAAAGATGATGAGTTTGGTTATAAATGTTTATTTCAAATATTAATTAATTTTTTTTATCGTGGTATTTTTTTTAATTTTAGCGATGGAATAATTGTCTTAAATGGTAACACAATGCGAACACAATACTTGTGCAAGCAGTAGAAAAATCATGTAAATGATTTTGAAAACTCTAAAAGTAATATATTTTGGGTTAATTATAGTTCCCCATGAATTTTATATTTGAATAAAATATATTATATATATTTTTAAGGTTTATATTTGAATTACATTACTATATTGATCTCTTTAATGTCAAGTTAAGTGAATAGTGTCAAGAATGACATTAATGGTCTTTTATAAAGAATAATATTTTATTAAATTAATTAAAAATCATTAAAATATTGAAATACAACAAGTATAAATAAAAGTGATTAAAAATTTCACCCCTTTTCCATTTATGAGTCAATTTTTACCTCTGAAGTAAAATTATAACCCTTTAAGATTGAAAAAGTCATTACCGTAGTTAAGGTTTAAATTGGTTAACATAGGGGTTAAATCAAATGATAAGCTTTAAAATGACACCAAAACCTATCTAAATTTACTTTGATGATGATATCTTGATAATATCCTATTTTCATCAAATTCATGGATATATGGATGCATTATACTTGATAAATACATAAATTATATTTAAATATTTTAAGAAATTCCAAGTTTGTCCTTTTCCCTTTATTATAAAAGGACACATCTACTTTCTCTTATTTACACCACATTGAGACAACTATCTCAACCAACCCTACCAAATTCTCTTATCAAATTCTCTATACATTAAGTATAGGTGTTGGTATTCTTAAAGGATCATTCCAAAGGTCCTTAAAATGTGATCTAATGGAGGTATACTGAATATTATTAGGTTAGAGCACTTTCTAATCAAGTAAAACTCAAGTTAAGGGTTTATCATCTCAATTTTTCTTTTTTTGGCATATGTTATCTTATGAACCTATATTATTTTATGATTTTTATATCTATATTATTTAACATGTTATATCATGAATATTATTATAAGTATTATATTTAAATTTTCATTTGAAGTTATTCTCTCATAGGGATAATAAATCAAAAGTTACCAAAGTAGTAAAGGGTTTATGTTATTTGATTACCTTAGGATTCATGTCTTATGAAATTCAAATATTTATGACATGGTTTAAGATTATGATCTATTATTTTTTTGGTTTTTATTTTCAAATTTTATATTCATTTCCTCATAACCTTATTCTCATGTTTTGTTTAAGTGATCATTGATATCTCCTTTTTTTACCCTTACTGATTGTCTGAGATCACCTTTTCTTATGTTTCCTTTCCATAGGGTATGAATAATTTTTTTAAGTAGCGTATGTCAAGAAGGTTAAAAATGAGAAGAACATTATGATAGATGATAAATAATAAAACTGAATAATATATTTATATATCTAGTATCCAAATACACTAAACATTTATTATTCAGGTGTAGATTGTTATATTGTGTATTGAATATTAATCTAAAAATATGAAATATTTATGTATGAAAAGGATGGGTCTCTATATAAAACATCACATCTAAAATATGATTCATGATTTTTCCTGTGATATTTCAAAAAATAATTATCATTGATTCTATATATATTGATATTTGATCTGGTTTATTTTAAAAGCTATTCTTGTTCTCAAGGTCTTTATACTGATGAATAATCTCTAGATACTAAATCTGGAATCTTAATGTGACAATTATAAGCTTCGTTATAATTATAATTATCATTATAAACTGATATAAAATGATTCTTGATGAGTTTCAAATGGGAATGTAGTTGAGTTGTTCAAATATTTTCAAGAGACACTGTGTTGTGAGAGATGGAAAAAGCTCTAGATTTTT
Source organism: Viscum album (assembly GCA_963277665.1). NCBI lineage: Eukaryota > Viridiplantae > Streptophyta > Magnoliopsida > Santalales > Viscaceae > Viscum > Viscum album. The sequence continues at coordinate 1,831,526,287 of OY728125.1, read as the reverse complement.
TTAGTAAGGAAGAAGATATGGGTATTTGTGGAATTCAAAAATTCATTATTTGTGAATTTTCTCAACATTAATAAGTATGGAGAATATTTTAGAATGAGTTTTTGTTGATCCCATGGGAAATAAGAAGGGTATGAGTGGAATTTTTTTACTATAGACAAGTAGTTAATTAAGGTGAAGAATATATTGAGACTATGGGGAATAATTCTTAGCCTAATAAAATAAGGAAATACAAGAAGATCATATTTTATAGTTTTTTTGAGAAAACTAGACATTGTTGAGTTGGAACTGTTTTTCCTAAATTAATTTAATTCTAATATTTCTAAACATGTTGAATATAAAGAACTAACATTTCAATATTTATGTAGAGATAGATTTCTTGTGTTATAGGGAAATAAAAATATTGAGAGGGAAATGAATAAGGGAGGTGGAGAGCATATAGAATGATATTTACAGTGATCATCCACATCTATTTGAGCTTAAAAATTTAGAATAATCAAATATGAGTCTGAGTTTTGAAGATCAGATCATTATCTGATTTAATTCCGGATTAAGTGCATTATTCTTTCTATGATTTAAATCTCAAGGGGTGATCATCGACATTTGCTGAGAAACCATATTATGAAGATATATTTAGCATCTCTTTTTTATCTTTGTATAAGTGTCATGATGTTGTGTAAATCCCTATAGGATGTTGTTGAATAAGGATTTGGGATGATATCTATCCTAACCACTTGTCTTTGATCATTATATATTAGAATATATAGCTTACAAAGAGTAAAACATGGTAAGGATTAGGAACCCATATTGGGTCTCAACCTTATAAAAACATCTTGTATATTTTCATGTTTACTTTTTCATTTCATATGGGTAGGGTTGAGTAAATAGGTTGAGTAGATCATGTCTTAACTAACAATTGATGTTTTTTTCTAATTGAATGAAATTGAAAAAGTTAATCACCACTGATTTTACCCCCCCCCCAAATGGTTTATCAATTATTAGTAAATATCAACTTACAATTCTCATCACTAATTTTTTTGTGGGTTGGTGAATAATGTCGAGGAAAAATATAAAAAATGGGAGCATTACCCTATATAGAGTACAACGAAAGAATAAAAATGAAATTTTCAACCTCCAAGACATGAACAATAATATTAATTCATGATTAAATAATATCATAATAGGGTAAAATGTAACAAACTAAAATTTTTTAAATGAAATTCCATTTTTGAATGAATAAATTATTTATTAAGTAATGTAGCTATAGGAAGAACATGCACTAATCTTGTTATTTTAGAAGATTATAAGTCAAATCCTACTTGATTTAAAAGACCATTAAGAATTATAACCATTGATAATATAACCATTTTACAATAACAATTAGGATTATTATATATATAAGCGTCTGATAAATTTTAATTGATATAGAAGTAAGGAGTGATGATCTCAGCTAGTAAGAGAATACCCTATAAAGCCCATTTATCAGAGCTTCTAAGAGAGATAGCATCACTGATATTTTCCCATGACCAAACCCAATATGAGATTAAAAAACTAAAGCATTAAAGAAACTGTTTCTTGGGGAATTTCAAGTTCATCAAGATTAGGACCCAAACCATGTCTGTTGAACCACCCCATGAAAGTATCACAATCACAAACCTTACCCTTAGGTCATTCACTTGTGTAATAAAGGTCAATGTATCTAGACCCTAACAACATGAATTTGAATATTTTTATTTTTAATAAAACAATGATTATATTTATCCCTTTTTAATATTACTTTCTAAATGATTAAATAATAAGTTTGATAAAAATTATATTTTGATATGATGAAATACAGATTGTATTTTAAGAGATATATAGTTTCAAATTAAGATACTATTTTAGATTAATTAAATAACTTTTTAAATAAATCATATTTTAATAAAATGGTATTATAAAATAATATTTATTAAATATAAATTATAATATAATTTTACTATCAAATATAAATTTTATAAGGGTTAAAAAACAGTTATTATCAAAATAACATAATTTTTCAATAAATTTGGATTTTTTACTTAAAAGTTAAAATTATCATATTTATAGAATTATTTTGATAAAATAAATATTATTTTTTAAATCAGTGCATTGAAATTATCAAATGGTAAATTATTCATATTTTTCAAATATATTTTATTTTTTGGGAAAAAAATTAAATAAAAGATAAAAATATGGTGTGTATTATGACATTATAGAAGCCCAAATTTTTATAATAAATATTATAAATATTTCCCATGAATAAAATTATGTTTATATTTTAAAATAATGTGTTTTTATTGTTATTTGATTATTTTTATAAACCCTTAATGAATCCTCTAAAACCTATTTTATATTTTAAAATTTTAAAATTAATTATTTATGAAAATGACTCTGTTACACATCCTCAAGAGAATTATGTTTATTATTTTTGTTCTTATAAATATAAAATAATTAAAATCAATCTTGGGTTTTAGAAAACATGTGAAAAAACCATGGTAAGGTTTGTATTTTTGATTACTTTATCATATAGAGTCCAAAACCTAAGTTTAGAAATTAATAATGAATTATCCTTTATTTTACTATAATTTCACTCTAAACCTCCCATAAATATTCAATAAAACCCATTGTATCATGAATTTAATCTCCCCTTACCTCTATATAGCTCACCCATGGTTCCCCGAGACATTAATAAGCTCCTATTAAGCTTTAATAAGTTCCCTCTCAAGGTAAGGGATCTTATCCTCCTCTTTATTCAAGAACCTTCTTTATATTATGCCTTTTGATTTCCATTTTTTCACAATGGGATATGTTTTTACATATAACTATTTTTTCATTATGATTTAAAAGTGATGATATACCCCTTTAACATTCATTACACTCTTCCATGAATCTTTATGTACCCCCATTATGTTACCAAAATCATCATGCGATTTTCCATGTCAAATATATATATAGTGAATACCCATCTCAATTTCCACTCAAGGGTATTCACCTACTTGTACCTATCCTTAATTTATTATGTATTTACATGTATGTAACTCTAAATCCTTAATAATATGGTTAAAAATTATGAAATACAACCTTATGTTGTATGATCTATGTGACACACTTATGCATGCACATGATATGAAAGTGTCGGCTAGACCTAAAATTATGTAGCCCTCCAATATATTGGGTAATGTTTTTATATCATGATATGAAAATTATAGTTCATTTGGGGTTATCATAATCACACTATGTTATGTTTTATTGGTATTTATCCTTTACTGATATTTATAATGTCATGTTTTATGTTGTACCCACATTCCTATGTTGACCTTATGTTATAATGTTATATCATGGATTATTGTTAAATATTATGATTATCACCCATATAATGTTACTTTGATATGACTCTTTTTTTCAAATGTATTTTTCCACCATAAGATGTGATTTTTTATTACCTTACTAGAATTTATATCTCACCCCTTTCTTATGCACATCATCAGGTTATCCCATACATTTTTTGAATAATGATGATGTTTTAGGAGTATGTTAAGGAATTTTTCAATAATGTAATAGTATTATAGTTGAAACTTGTTATTCTATGTACCTAATTTCCTAAAGAAACTAATATTCATGTTCTATAAGGTTTTATTATGTGTGACTTCATGTAATAAATCATAAAAGAAAGTGTATTAATGATACGAGTTGTCCTAGTTGGTATCACAGTAAAGCTTAGTTATTTTTGGGGATTGTGATTATAAAATTATAGTGAAAGTATTAAGAATAAGACTAAAACATAGGAAAACATCCATGAATTTTTCTAAAGTATAGATTAAGTGGTTTCTATGAAAATACAGCATTTTATAGATACTATAAGTGGATATGGCTCTAGCATAGTAGAACCTAGTATTAATAACCCTAAAAAGGGTCATTAAGATAGACTTGATCATCAATTAGTGCATGAAAATGGGACTTACCACGCATAAGGTTTAACAATCCTAGGGGATATGCTTTTGTAAATTCACAATCTCTTTATAAACCATCATGAAGGGAAAAAATTTCCCATAATATTTTATATTAGGAAATAGATCATGGATAGATTAGACTCAAACCTATAAATTAATAGGTTAAAAAATATATGTTATTTATGATTTATGTCTTTAATATTCATGGCTTATCATTTTTGTGTTTAATACTTAAAAAATTTCATCCCCAAGTTTCCCTTTATTTTAGTCAATGGCAAGAAATAGGTGGAACTGAGTCAACAACCAATGTGAGGGGGAAATGTTATGATTTCCAAAAATAAAAGCCTTACATGATGGGAGATAAAGTAATATAGATTTTTATTATTAATGGAGCCCTCTTCTCAAAAGAACGCGGCCCCCGTGCCTGAAGTTTTTCAAAAAAAATTGTTTATTGTTCTGTCGGATGGCCTCACTCTGGTGGTGATCTCGGCTCCACTCACCTTGGATCTAGGAGGTTCTTCTATCGAGTAGGTGCATCAGGAGTCCTCTGGTAATTCCCCATGGCCTTGCCTTCCAGTGACGTCCTTTATTGAGGTTATGTGCGGCTCGTTCAGTGTTTTGCAGCAGATCTGTTTCTTGAATGTGGGTCTGGTTTCTTCGGCAATGTTGTGGGTTAGCTCTTGTGTTTCGTTAGAAATTTCCCCTGAATCCTTTTTGGAGGCTTTTGATCATCTCAGGTGGACTCTTTTGGCTCACTTCAGGGTCTATAATCTTCCCCTCAAGATCTTCAGTCGCTGTGTTGATTCCTGGGGCTTGGTAGGTGTGGTGTGGATCTCTATGATTCACCGTCAATCCTTCTGTCTGGTCTTGGAGTTGGAATCATATTTTGTTAAGGTGTGGTGAAAATCTCCCAAATCATTTGGCCAATGGCACTTCATCCTGGCTCCTTGGTCTTTGGTGGCTCACAAGGGGAAGGAATGTTCCCGCGCGGCGGTATGGATTGCCCTCCCTGGTCTTCCCCTTCCTTTCCTAAATGGTACGCTTCTTAAGGCCATAGGAAATTCTCTTGGGGGTTTCCTATGTGTGGATGATCACACCTTATCCTGTAAAGACATTTCGGTCCCTCAAATTTGTGTTGATCTAGACCTCTATCTTCCAATTCTGGGAAACATCGCGCTGAAGTTGAAGGATGCAGTGGCTTGGGACCAAGAGATCATCTACCCGGTGTTCCCCAGGTTCTGTTCCTCATGCTGTCTTTAGGGGAATTCAAGGCAGGTGTGTAGATCCCGAAGGTCAGGTGGACCAGGTCAGGTTCATAGGGTACAAGTGCACGAGGTCTATCCTCATCCTTAGACAGGAGGCTTTGTGCCTGAACCTTAGCTGGAGTAGTCCTCAGAGTAGGGGAATGATCAGGTATCCATGGATGCCTCAGCTACTCTAGCCCACTTTCCCCTCCTATCGATGGAAACTTTTTCTCCAGCAAGAGTTTTGAGATTCGATCATAAGAGTTTCCTATTATGAGGCATTATAGTCTTGTTTCTAATCTATTCAGTCCTCATCAGCTGCTTGTATTAGGAATAATGTAGGAAAGGTTCTTGGCCTCCCTCTTTCCCTCTCAGGATAATCAGGTGTTTCTTCTAGATCAACTAGAGACTACCCCTGTGACATCTGTGGAGCAGGTGTTTGCTACATGTGTGCCTTGTTCTCCACTTCTTATCAGTACAGGTTCGCTGGAAGGATCTAGGATGTCTTAGGAAGATCCAGCAAGCTCTGAGAAGAATTTTGAGGAGGCAAATCCTCTACCTAAAAGTTTTCTTTTTGTGATGCAAGGGGTATCCTCTGAATTTCCCTCTTGCCTGTCACCCTTATCTAGTATTCCTCCAGTTCAGAGCCCTGGAGTGTGTACTCATGCTAGATCAAGACTTCTTAAGGACCGCTCCTCTACCCACAACAACAAGACCGAGATGCCTGGGGTCAAAACAGGGATGCTGATGTTTTAAGATTATCTATGCTCATATGAAATTCCCATGGTCTAGGGGCTTGGGTTAAGATTGATTTCATTGCCTCGGAAGTGAAGAAGAACAAAGTCTATATTGTGGTAGTCCTGGAGCATAAACAAAACTTGAAAAAAATTAAGGAATTTTGTCATAGAGTCAGGATGCATGGATCCACGCAGGTGGCACATGTGAATAGGTACATATAGATTTTTTGGAATAATGAGACTTATTTGGATGTGGTCGTGGCAGGGGATTAATTTATTGCTACAAAAGTTTTAAAAGGTACGGAGAGATTCTTTGTTTCCTTTTTCTATAAAAGTTGTAATGCACAGTTCAGAAAACATTTGTGGTGAGATCTTGGCTTTGTCGACCCCGAAGATCATCCGTGGTTTTTTATAGGGGATTTCAACATTGTACATTATCCCGATGAAAGGAAAAGAAGAGGTGATTTTTCCTAGTCAGACTAGCTTGGAGTTTTTTCAGTTTGTGGTGAGATCAGGGCTTCTTGATATGGGTTATACCAGTGATCGCTTTACATGTAGAAATAATCAGTGAGGATGAAGGTGATGATGGAGTCGGCTCGATCGGTTCCTGGCTAACATCAATGTGATCAGTTCATTTCCTAATTCCAAGGTGAATCATTTGGTTCGTGGCATTTCAGATCACTCCCCATTGCTTGTTTCTTTGCTTCTTGGGCTGGATATGCAAGAGCATTTTAGGTTCTACCCTCAGTGGGATAGAAATCCTGGCTACATGAGAGTGGTTCATGACCTATGGGAAAGACCGATTCAGGGGTACTCGTGGGTTTCTGTTCACAATAAGCTTCGAAGGCTGAAGTAGGGGCTCCAGTCGTGGGCCAAGAACTTACCTCCAGCCGATCAGAGCATGTAGGAGCTGAAACAGAGCATTGAAATCTTGGAATCTAACCTAGAGAAAGAGTGGAATGACATGTTGTTCGATGAGTTAATGGATAAATGGGAAATTTGGGCTGAGATGCTTCTTAAACAGGAACAAATGGTACGGGATCACTCCCGTGTGAAATGGTTGAAGGAGGGTGACGGAAACTCAGTGTACTTCTATGCATGTATTCGAGAAATAAGATGCTTGATCCAAACCAATATTTTACTCGAGGATGGAACCTATACGAATGATAGTGACACTGTGGGAAGTTTGGCGCATTCATTCTTCAAGGATCTCCTTGTTGGTCCTAATCCGAGGATGCCTAGGGGATATCGAAGTGGAGATGGAGACATCTGGGATGTGATTCCCAATGATGTTTTGGCTAATGATAATAAGGGCCTAGAAGAGGTACCGACCGAGGAAGAGATCCATATGGTGATGATGCATCTCGACCCGGAAAGTATACCCAGACCAGAAAGCTTTCTAGGATCATTTTACAGAGGGTCATGGGATGTGGTTAAAGGAGACATCATTGACACTATCCAAGATTACTTTCGAAGCGGGAGTCTCCCTCAAGTAGCTTGTTCTATGGCCCTTTTCTCATCTCAAAGTTCAAGAATCCTTCTTATATTTATCACTATTATCTAGTTATCTTGTGAAGAATTTATTATAATATCCTTGAGTGTATTATTAACCAGAGGTTGTCCAAACTCTTACCCCAGTGGATATCTATTGAGCAGCACAGTTTTGTGAGAGACCGCTCTATTTAGGGAGAAATTTCTTTGGATTAGGACGTTATTCGAGACATCAACTTTAAAACACATCGATCCAACTTGGCTGTCAAACTGGACATGAATAAGGCTTATGATATGATCGAATAGAGCTTTATCAATAGAGTTCTTGTAACCAGGGGTTTCTCAACAAGGCATGTGGATTTAATCTTTCGCTATTTCATCTCAACTTGGTTGGCTCTTTCTTTCTTGGGTAAGTCTCATGGATTCTTCAAGGCATCAAGAGGTCTCCAGTAGGGGGACCCGATCTCTCCAAGTATCTTCATCCTTACCCAGCATTCTCTTAGCCACCTTATCAACCGAGGCATGTATAATGGAGTTGTTATTCTATATAGAAGGAAAAAAATATTCCTTCAATCTCCCACCTGATTTTTGTAGATGACACTATAATATTCATCAATGGGGGTAGGGGCTCTGTTTTTGATATCAAGAGGATCCTTGATGAGTACTACTACTGGAGTGGGCAAGTACTTAGCAATTCCAAAAGAAATATTTTCTTTAATTAGAAGATTTCTCCCAGCCGTGTTGTTTCTCTATATCATATCTTGGACATGTAGCGTGGAGCCTTCCTAATGGATTATCTGGGAATGCCTATTGCATTAGGAAGCCCTTGGGTTCGGGACTTCGAACATGTTGTTAACAAGATCATGGATCATATCCTTAAATGTAAGAACTACTATTTATCTTTTGGGGGTCATATAGATTTAGTTAACAGTGTCCTATGTGTCATTACAGTCCATGCTTTGGCATCTGTTAATGTCCCACAGGGGGTCATCAGGAATATTGACAAGGTTTTGTGTAGCTTTATCTGGGATGCTCTTTCCGAGGGGAAACAGCATTGGACCTCATGGGGAAGGCTAGCAAGACCTATCCATTAAGGTGGGATTAAGGTGTGCAGCCTCCAGAACACACTGCATTGTTCTCAGGCCAAGCTGGCGTGGAAAGTTATTGAAGAACGCACCTTATGGGGTAAGTCAATGTCTCTCAGCTATGGGGATAATGAGGAGTATATGCGCGGTTTTGTGTCCCCATTTTGGTCAAAAATATATCCTCTTATCCAAATCCTCCAGCATCATTCTTGTTGGATTATTGGCATAGGGAATATCTCTTTATGGTATTGGAATTGGGGAGGATCTATACTCGGTTTTTCTAGATGTTCGGCTCCTATGATCTCTCTTAAAGAGGCACAAAGTTATCCCAGGTTCACGTCAGTGGTTTTGGACAAAGAGAAACAATAATATCTTGAATCCATTGTGTTTAATTATGAACCCGATCAGTGTGTGTTTACACCCTCTACCTCTGTCTCTTTCACCACCAGGTATTTCCACAATCTATCTTATTATCATGATCAACAGGATAATTGGAGTGACTTCGTGTGGTGCAATAGAATCCAAGCCATATAAAGCTTCCTCATCTGGCTTATCCGGAACTTCACTGTATCTACAGATGATAACATCAAAAAACTGGGTATAAGATTTGCCTCAAGCTTCCATTGTTGTATCTTCAAGCGGCAGGAGAGCAATAATAACTTATCTTTAAAAGTTATTAGGCGCTTGTGACTTGGTCATTCTTCGGTGGTTTCATGGATCTTGCACCTTACGAACAGAGGTATAACTCGTTTTTGGAATGGTGGTTTCATGGTGCTCACGACCCTAGTATGGAGAGGATGGCTCGAGCGTTGATTCTTAGTGCTAGGTGTTGGAGATTATGGCACGCCAGAAATCAGGCTAGGTTTGAGGGGTCTCTTCCTTTGGCGAGGTCCATCATTTTTAGAACTCGTTTCCTACTGGCGGACCTGGTTTTTATTTTCTAGAACTGGTGTGACACCCCTTATTTACGCTTTCTTCAGGTCAGTAACCCTTTGTCTCAAACCTCCATGGATAGAGTGCAGGGGTGGTGGGTTCGTTGGTACCCTCCGGGTAGTGATTTCAAGATGAACAGTGATGGGTCCTACATTATGGGCAACATGAGAGGAGGGGGAGTGGTTCACGGTGCTGGAGGGAATGTGGTTCTTGCTTTTACTTCATCCTTTGGTAGCAGAAAATCTCTTATAGCCGAGGCCAAGTCAATTATTACCGAGCTCACTCTTTTCTCTCAACAAAACATTGCCTTCTCTCAAGAAGAGACCGACTCTTTGATTCTGCACGACTCCTTGCATGGTAAAGGCTCCATCCCCTGGTCCATCACCTATATTTTCAGGCAATATAAATCCATCCTTTGCAACAAATTCAAAGTGACTCATACATGGTGCGAGGGAAATAAGGTTGTGGTTTACCTGACTTCTTTAGTGGATCATAGTTCCATCAACACTTGTCTTATTAATCCTAACTTCTTGAATCCAGATGGTGTTAATTTTATCAGAGGGGCTACCCTCGGTTTGTATTATTTTAGGCCCCCATAAACCCTTTTTCCTTGTTGTACTTTTCTTTATTTTAATAAAAATTTGATTTTGGATGGATGGATTGTGATTATTCAAAACCAGAAATCACAAATCATGATTAATAATTATTGCATAGTTTAATTTCCAAACATGATAAAGAAGAGGAGGAAAATGTGTCAAGGAAATTCATATGATAAATATGATAAAGGAAAAAAAGATTCAATTTCCTACATGTCAAAAATGAAGAAAGAGGCCCCAAGATAAATGTCAAAAAGGAACTCAAATTTGTTTTAAGTGCAAAAAATAGGGAATAAAGTAGCTAATTTCTATGGAAAAATAAAGAATTTAGTTAACATAATGGATGTAAATAAAGTTCAATATATGTTACCATTAACAGTTCTATATCCTAAATGTGGGTTAGTTGTTAATTATATAATCAAACGATGTATTATAAGGGATAATAATCATGATGAGCACTAACAATCTACAAGACAAAGGGAACACAGAAATTTCTATACTGAGATGGTTCATAATGTCTAAATTACACATAACCCTAGTTTTCTTTTTTTATTATTTTATTTCAATTTTTGTCATATTAGTATAACTTTCATGTATTCTCAGAAAACGTTTGGTAAAAAATCCCTCAAGGTATCATTGCTGTATTTTTGGTTTGATTATGTTTGTTGAAAAAGAAGGTTTCCATGGTCAGTTGTGGAGTTCCAGAAATATTTTTGATTAATTATGTTTAGAAAGATCCAATACAAAGGAATGGAGGATCTAGTGGTAGTACACAAAGATACATGTATAAGGTGGCATCGTTTCCCAATGTTTTCCAAAATTTTGGGGTCCAAAATATGGGGGATGGAAAAAGGTGTTTTTGGAAAAGGAAATAATTTTTCATAAAATTTTAATGTTATGTGAAAGGGTAATTATGATTCAAAAAGTTTAATGAAATTCACGATTTAGGATCATCATATCAAAATATTGCTAAGGAAAAAGGTGCAAATTATATTTGAAATTTCATGACAAATGGGTTTTTTTTGAAACATGAGTTGTGTGTAGAAGTAGGAATGAAAGAAGCTTACACACCAAATGAAACGTCAAAATGTGAAGTTCAGTGCTCAAAGGAAGTTTCGAATAAGGTAGGATTTCCATGAAAAAATGGATTTATTTTTTGCATAGAGGAATGAACATAAGGATTTTGCACACAGGGTCGGTCGGGTCTATAAATTGGTGGCTATCCCCCTCAGTTCGATAGCTCAACCCTTAAAGAAAATATGGGCTCTAATTCATGTAATCGCTGCACTAAAAGCATATAAGTTGTTTGAAAAGAGTGTTGCCTGAAGAAAAAACTGAAATATTTATTGTGCACATAAAAGGACTTGTGTTTTCATGACCAAGGGAGGTGTGCACAAAGTGTAAGATTTGTGTACAAGAGGATGTTCTGTGGTAATCCAAAATTTGTGAAAAGGTTGGGTGTTCTACAACATAACTTAATTGTTGAGCACAATGTGATAAAATTTCATGCAAGAAATATGAAGGTTGCATGAAAGACATAGTTGTGTGAACCAAAAGGATTTTTCCATTAATTTTGTGGTGAAGTGGTATTCATAAAGTGGACGAAAGTGGAACTAAATGATGCACTAAATGGGGTGTAAAACATATTGATTCAAGTGATCAAAGAAGATTCTTATTAAGGAGAAGTGAGAATGATTTATTTAAGAGATCATTGAGCTTTCAAATTAGGATTGGCTTTAAACCAGTAGGGATAGAAAGACTACTCCGATCATTATAAGGGAAGTGATCCTGAGCATAAAAGTTATATAGATCGAACCTTATTTTGTTAGTGAGACTTAGTGGATTTGGTACATCTATACATTGACATTTTATACTCATTGGATGTATCCTAGTGAGGTTGAACCAAGAAAAAGATTATATAAATGATTTAGACTAATTAAAATACTATCCATATCACTACCACAAAACTAGGTTTCTATAGTTCCACCCTTTACCAATGCTAAAAAAAGCGCTGTTAAAAGTGACCCTTTATCAGTTATTTTTTTCCTAGCACTGATAAAGTGTATATTTCAAAAAAAAATATTTCTTAAAATATAATATATTGATATATAAGTATATTTATATTGATATAATATATAATATATATTTTCTAAATATTTTTTAGATCGATTTGATATGTGGTAGACACAAAACTGACACCTAGAGCAGAAATTATGGTCATTTGGAGGAATTAAGGACCTTTTTGTGCCTTGAATGAAATTAAAAGGTTTTACAATGGTCCCTAGAGTGTTGGTATAATCTAAATATTCAATTTTATATGTGGTAGAGGCAAAATGGACACTCAAAGCAGAAGTAATGGAAAAACAGACACCTGGAGCCAAACTTATGACCATATGGGGGGATTTTGGGCCTTTTTGGGCCTTGAAGAATGTGAGAAGGGGTTCTAGTGGTCACTAGAGTGTGTATATTTTTACAAGTTATGATTTTATATGTGGTAGATCCAAAACTGACACTTGAAGCATAAGTTATTATCGTTTGAAATTGAGAAACCCCCCTAGCACCTAAAAACCAAAGAAACCTACAACTCACTAAAACGGGCATAACTTCTGCTCTAGGTGTCTGTTTGAGTGCCAAAACCAGTAAAATCAAATATTTTGAGATGAATTAGGACCAAATTCAATCAAAATTGTGATAAGATCAAATAAATGGATGATATATTTTTTATACCACTCCAAAAAAAACTTCAACTTCAAGCGACTATAACTTTCATTCCTCGTGTCCATTTGGGCACTACCACATATCTAATCAAAGAATGAAAAAACATCTATGCATAAATTTGACTCAAATGTAGTTCTAGTCACATATAAAACCCTAAAACCCCAAAAAATGATCAGAATTCCTCCAAAACCTTGCTCCTATGTCTGGTGCCCTATCATTGTTTTTCTAAAAACGGTAATAACTCTCGATCTGTGTGCATGTTCGGCCTCCTTCACCTTTTATATCATTGTTTGTTATATGAGCTCTAGTTTGACTAGTTGTAGAGCTAAAATAGACACCTGAAGTATAATTTATGCTCTTTTCAATGACTCTGTGGTTTTTTAGGTGTATTGAGCCCCCATTTCTATCACTTTTGTCCTATTTGTTATTTTTTTAAACAGCTGTAACTTATGATCTATCAGTCTATTCGGCCTACACCACCTGTCATATCAAATCTCATTTGATTTTATTCTATTTGACTAGTTACGGAGCTAGAACAGACTCTCATATCATAATTTTTCATCATTACCCTGATTTTAGGGTTTATTTGCCTTTCTGACTGTATTTATGGGATTTGAGGGTTTCTATATTTTTACCTGTTTTTCAGGTTTCCAGGGATTGTTATCATTTTTTATAATATATTGTTATTTATAATCAAATATATAACAATATATACATATTTTTTATATATTCACACATGAAAATTTTATTTTATAAATAAATAATTAAACATATTTATATATAAAATATATTTCTCAATATATATGCCTTATCTAAATAAAAAACTAATATCCATTTTATTTAAAATACAAATATATGAATATTTATATACCTATATAATGTGTACTTGTATATATGTGTGTGTGCGTCTATATTGACAAACTTATATATATTATCTATATATTCTAAACATATGTATATACAAATTAATATATAATATTTGTAAATATACATAAATATGTATAATTATACATACAGATACGCATATAATATGTGTGTGTGTGTGTTGTATATATGTATTTATTTATTTATAAATACACACAAAGAAGCATATTTTATAAATGTATTTAAAACTGATCTTATAAATATATATTAATATACAAATAAATATATTAATATATAAATATAACTATATATATTAAAATTCGGATATATATATATATATATATATTAATATAGCTATATATATATATATTAATATAACTATATATATATGTTAATATAAATATATATTAATATACGAGTAAATATAACTATATATATATATATATATATTAATAAATAAAGATCAAAGCAATATAGTGGAGTGGTAAAGGCTTAAGTGCACAGGCAACAAGTCACGAGTTCGAATCTAGGGGAGGCAGGTCATGCGCCCGGGTGGAATAAGGTATAGATTTGTTAAAGGGGGTGGGGTTGTTAAAGGCTGGGGGTGGCTGGGCTATGTGGGGTGGGGGAACTATTAAAGGGGAGCTTCAAGCACTGTTTAAGCCCCTCCCTAAATTGTAGAAATATTTTTTTATTATTTTTTATTTTTTTTGACTTTTATCAGTGCTTTTAAAAGCGCTGATAAAAGGGGTCTTTATCAGTGCTTTTTTTAGCACTGATAAAAGGGACCCCCTATCTTTGCTGAGATTAACAACACTTTTTTAGCACTGTAAATAGACTCTTATAGCACCGATAAAGGCCATATTTTCAGTAGTGATGAAATTCCAATCATAATGGAATTTTTTAATGTGTTTATAAAAAAAATTCAGGTCTTCCTCCTAAATAAGTGTTTGAGTTATAAATAGAACTTATAACTGGACCAAGTAATATTCTTATGGAATATTATCACTAACAATGGGATATATGTGGATCTGTCAAAAAACCGAGGAAATTGAAGTATGTAATAGACCAACCTCATTGACGAAAATCTATAGTTTACTTGAATTAGTTGGGTACTATCTTTGATTTTTGAGAAAAATCTCACAATTTTCAATTACACTAAACAAATTAACTCAGAAGGGGTGAATTTTTTTGGAATGATAAATTCAAAGAAATATTTAAAGAGATGAAGAAGATGAAAATCACCATACCTATGCTCACATTACCCACTAGTAGGGGATAATTTTTGATCTACAATGATGAATCCAAAAAGGGATTCAGTTGTGTACTCATGAATGATGAAAACGTGATTGGCTATGCCTCCTGCCAATTAAATATCCATGGGAAAAACTACCCAACACATGATCTAGAATTGGAAGTAGTGATCTTTGAATTGAAGATTTGGTGACATAATCTCTACAAAGAAAATTGTGACATATATATGAATCATAAAATCCTCAAGTATATATTCACACAAAAGGAGGTTAATATGTACTAAAAATGTTATTAGAGATAATCAAGGATTATGACTATTCATTCCATTATCATCCTGGGAAGGAAAACAAAGTGGCAGATGCTCTGAGAAAAAAGGATCCTAGAACCCTATCCATGATGAGTATTTAATGATATTCAATCTTATTGGATATAAAAATAATAGAAATGAGGAAGATAAAAATATATTTATCTAAATTTCTCAAATAACTTCTTAAAAATCCATTCATGATAGGATCAAGGAGGCCAAAAAAGATGATGAAGTGCTACAGAAAAAGGTAGTAAATATTTAGGAGTTCAAATTTCCTATAGATGGAGTTATAAGGTTTAGAACCCGAATATGTGTCCCATAAAAACCATGCCTAAAGAGAGAACCTTTGAATGATGTGCGTAACTCATCCTACTCTATCCATACAATAATCACTAATATGTATAGAGATTTAAAGAAAAACTTATAGTGGGATAACCTGAAGAGTTAAACTGAAGATATTTTATCTTGAAGAATGTTATTCCAAAAATTCAAGTCTAAACTAAAGAACTCTAATATTATGATGCCAAAATTTCTTATACCAATATATAAATGGAAAAAATAACCAAGGATTTCATCATAAGTATCCCCAGGATGCGTAAAGGAAATAACGCTATCTTGGTGGTAGTTGATGGCCTTACTAAGTTAGTGAATTTCATTACTATCAAGGAATATTTATCTCTTGACCAACATAATAATATATACATAATAGATATGGTAAGACTTCATGGAGTTCCACTCTCTATTTTCTATGATTGAGATCTGAGGTTTACCTTGAGGTTTTGGAAAGCCTTTAGTAATTTTTGAATACAAGACTAAGCTTTAACACTACGTATCACCCTCATAAAAATGGTTAGTCTAAAAGAACCTTTAAAACTCTATAGGATATGTTCATATCATGTTTTATGCATTTAAAAGGATTTTGGGATCAACACCTTCCCTTGGTGGAGTAATCATATAACAATTTTTTCTATTATAGCATTTAAATGGAACCTTATGAGGATATATAAGGAAAGAGGTGTTCGGATTCGACATGCTAGGATAAAGGTAGAGAGTGGAATCTGGTTATAATTGATATAATCCAATAGATTAAATATAAGGTTCAAACCATTCCGTGACATATGAAATCGATAAAAAGTTGATAAAAAATCACTGCTAACAATCATTGATGATACCTAGATTTTGAGGTGAGAAATAAAGTGCTGGTTCATATATTTTATTGGAATAAAGTAATGAGGCTTGGGAAGAAGGGAGGTCTTAGTCTAAAATACATCATACCATTTTTAATCCTTGATTGCCTCAGAGTTTTGGCCTATTGACTAGCACTCTCACCTAACCTATCTCAAGTACACAATGTATTACATGAAACCCTCTTGAAGAAGTAAGTACCGTACACCTCACATATACTGAATTTATATGGGGTACCATTGGAGAATGATCTTTCATATGAAGAGTAGTCGATTAAGATATAAAATCATAGAGACAAATTTCAAAAAAATAAGACAATTCACTTTGTTAGAGCATTGTGGTGGAAATAGAAGTTTAAGGAAGCAACATGGGAACTAGAACAGTTGATGAAATATAGGTACCCTAATCCATTTTAGTGTATGAAATGAAAATTATGATGGAGGAATTTATAAATGGGGAAATAATGCAACTTACGGAACTTTTATAAATGAAATTCCCTTTTTGAATGAATAAATTCTTTATCAACTAATATAGATATAAGAAACACATGCACTAGTTTGGTCATTTTGGACCATTATAAGTTGTATCATGTTAGATTTAAAATATTTCTAAGAATTATAACTATTGATATTATATATATAATATAATGACAATTAATATTGGTATATATATAGGGTTATGAAAAAATCCAATTGATACAGAAGTAATGAGCGATGGGATCAACCAGTAGGATTGTACCCTATGATTCTCATTTATCATATCATTTGAGGAAGATAGAATCCGTAGGATTTTCACTTGAAAATACCCATACAAATATTAAACAACTAAATCATGAGTGAAACTGTTTATGGGAGAAGTTCAAGCACATCGAGACCATGAACCAAACCATGTTCATCCAACCACCCGATGAAAATCTCACCATCACACTCCTTAGCCTTAGGGAATTTGATGGTGTAATAAATATATATGTATCTAGACCCCAACAATATTAATCTGATTATTTTTATTTTTGACAAAAAAATTTATTATATTTATCCTTGTTTAATATTTCTTTTTAAATGATTAAATAATAATTTGGATAAAAATTTGATTTTGATACTATGATTCAAAAATTGTACTTTTGGGAAATATATAGCTTCAATCAAGATAATATTGTTGATGAATTAAACAAATTTTGAAATAATAATATTTAAATAAAAATTTATTAATAATTAATATTTATTAAATATAAATATAATATAATTTTAATAAGTCAAATGTCATTTTTGTAAGAGTCAGAAAAATATTATTGTCAAAAACTAGTATTTTTCAATAAATGGGGTTTTTTTATTTAAAAGAGTGATTTCTCATATTTATATAATTATTTTTATAAAATAAATATTATTTTTGAAATTATAAAATTGAAATTATCTAATGGTGAATTTTTCATAATTTTATGTGATAATCAAATTTTTTGATAAAAATTAAATATGGTATAAGTATACAGTTTGTATTATGACATCATAAAAGCCCAAAATTGATGTAACAAATACTAAAAATAGGATCCAATAAAAAAAATATTTTTCCCATTAAAATAATGTGTTTTTTACGTTATTTGATTAATTTTCTAAACCCTTAATGAATTCACAAAAACCTATATTATATTTTGAGATTTTAAAATTAGTTCTTTATGAAAATGACTCACTTTCACAAAACCAAGGGAATTATTTTAATTATTTCATTTCTTAGAATAATAAAATAATAAAAAAAACTCTTCTTTATTAGAAACCACGTTAAAAACCCATGGTAAGGCTTGTGGTTTTGATTAATTTATCATATAGAGTCTAAAACCTAAGTTTAGAAATTAATAAAGAATTATCCCCTCTTTTTCTATAAAAAACCCATCCATGCTACCATTAGTATTCACTCAAAAACCTTGGAGAATCAAGTTACTCTTAAATTAACTCTCTAGATCCCACCCAAGGTTCCCCCAATCTATTAAGAATCTCCTCTGAAGCTTTTAGAAGTTCCCTCTCAAGGTAAGTGATCCTCTCCTTCTTCAATTTATTCAAGCACTTTCTTTATATTATGCCTTTAGATTTCCAATTTTTCATGCTAGGATGTATTTTCACACATCACTATTACTTTCCTTATGATTTTTAAGTGATTATATATCCCTTTCACTCTCATTAAACCCTTTCATCGATCTTTATGTAACCTTGATATGCTGATGAAATTATCCTATGATTTTCTATGAAAAACATTTTTGTAGTGAATATCCATATCCACATCCACTCAAGGGTATAAACCTAGTTGTACCTATTATTAATTGATTGGTTATTTACATGTATTTAACCTACACTTATTAACTGTGGGTTAAACTTGGTTAAATACATCCTTATGTTGTATGATCTATGTGACACACTTATGCATGTAAAATATATAAAAGTAGCAGGTGGACCAAGAATTATATAGACCTCCAATGAATTATGTACTATTTTTATCACATGATATTCCATGTTTGTTTCATGTAAGGTTATCCTAAGAACATTATTTTATGTTTTTATTTCATTTATCCTTTAATTATGTTTATTATGTCATGTTTTATGTTGTTTCCACATTCCTATGTTGCCATTATGTTTGTTGGAGTTGGTGGTCTAGAACCAACTACTTTGTACTTTATTCATTAAATAAAAACCTTATCACAACTTGATTTTTCTTCTGCATGACATGTCATGTGATAATGTCCTAAGGACAGTTGTTGCATTAAAGGGTCGTAGCGGATCCCTGCTATGATGAGAACCCAGAAGTGCCATAACACTGTTCTTGAATGTATGTTCTATGGCCGGATGATATTATTTGAGGGACACAAATAATATAGGTCAATAGGGGTGAGGACTCATAAAACTTTGAGGCACCTTCTCATGGTGTGCGCCCTTGGTAATATCCAGGAGGATATTATGAGAACGAGACCCGCCAGAAGGAAATCCACATTTCATAGTGTCATTGGATGTTCCTATCTGTGGACGTGTGTATTGATCCTTAGACTTTAAGATTATTATTAATGGGTATTACAAATCGCTCACTTAAATGTATTGATGAAAACTGTGACGACACACTATTCGTAGCGAGGTAGGATACGTTGGGTGCGTCACGAGTAATACCGCATTAATAGACAATGCAAGAAAGGATTTTTCTTTTCCATTCCATAACGGAAGTAGATATCTCAGGCCCTTTGATGGAATTGATATAGCCTAAATAAATCCATGGCCATGGTAAGGTATGGGAAAGTTCAATTCTGGGAAGTCAAAGAAAGAATAATCAAGCACATGGGTTGATGGCACTAGAATGCAACCCGCTTGATTGGAGATATCGAGACAAAGGGATTATATTACACGGTAAGCGTTCATAGGAGGTGACACGTCATTGCGGCGTTAACTTTTTCTCTATGGGTTCCTTGGCGTGTTGCTAGACGCTAACTTTGGACTTTAGGCAGGCTCAACCTAATGCCACTGAGAAAGAGGCCTAGAGGGTCACACACTAAGTGTGTCCATGTATCTCAGTTAAATATTAATTTAACAAGTTAAATAAATATTATTCCCGACTGTGGTTTAATAATTATTTAAGGATATCTGATCGCATTTATTTTGACACTAGTTATTCGAGAGAATATATTGTGGACGAAATAATATATTTATTAGCGAGTAATGCAGTTACATTTATTTAAGAAATAAATATTCATTACTCAAGGTCTAATAAATGTGGTGGAGAAAAATGGAAAATAAAAGTACACACCGTGTATAATAAATATACACGCCGTGTAGTTTTATGGAAAACAAGTACACGCCGTGTATTAATTATTACATGCCGTGTAGTTTTTCCAGTTGGGATTTTGAGGATTTAATATTGTTTTATTAAATGATATTTATTATAATCTGCGTGGGAACATGTCAAGGAATTAATAATTCAACATGGGGGTTTTCAATAAAGTTAATGAAATAAATAAAATGCGTAACACGTTTATTTATTTTCATAACTCTATTAACCTCAAACCGGATTATAAATATCCTTGCAACCCCAATATTTTGGAGAGCCACTGTTGTGAACAATAGATTTGGAAATACTCTCAAGCCAAGAGATAATTCCCTTTCCACCAAGAACGCCCTCAAGTTACGAGAGTAAGATCCTCCACCGGATCAAGGCGGTCGAAGGCGGACATCGCAAGCGAAGGTTCTTCTACGCTAGCACCTGGAGATCCCTTCGACGACGTCCGGAGATACGTGACACACGTGTGGATCACCACTAGAGGAATCCTACACTTGGATTCTACAATGCAACGATGGATCACCGAATCGTGACCGGACACATCAACGAAGAAAGAATTCCAATGAGGTAATTCTTATTCATTAATTAAATTAATTATAATCAATATATGATGATCCTCCTCAAGGGTTTCGGGACTCTTATTTTCTTTTAGTTCTTTGTTCTATTCTGAAGATTCGGCATTTTATATCATGACGGATCTCGGATTGAACGTTGTTTAATGTTAAAATTAAAGTTGGGCTAACCCACCAACACGCTTCCGCTGCACCCAGAACCTACAAGTTGTATTAGAGGGAGGTTATCGTTGGTTATAATTATTTAGTTTTTCGTTGGTGATTTACGCATTTAATAATTTAGTTATTTCAATTCATGTTTAATCGTTCTAGAAATCTGAATCTCGAGATCCGTTACTCCTCCCTCATTTCTCGTTCACCTCACAGAAATGGATTTTTCTTTTAATTTTGATTAAAATAAAATAGAGGAACTCATCCGGAGGAGCCAAACATTTCTGGTCGTACAACACCAGAATACACGGCATGTATTCGGAAGTACACACCGTGTAGTCTAGGTTCAATGCATTGACTGATCCACCAAATCAGGTCGTGTATTGGATTCTTTCTAAGAATTTAGGACACCATGTGTTGACCAGAAACAGGTGGCACACGGTTTCCAGAATACATGCCATGTGGTCCAATGAACACGGTATGTAGTCCCTTAGGGTCAGGGTTGGGTCGTGTACTCCGTACACGGCCTGCCCGGCTGGAAACCATGTAACGAGGAAACTAAATGGTGTGTGTCCCACTGTACATGCCGTGTACTCCGAAAATTTCCGAAGTACATTAACACTCCCTATCCCCAGGCATGTACTTCGGATGGATGGTGAAGAAAGGTACACACCGTGTAGTCGGAACTACACGCTAGGTACTAACCCAAATTACGCAAGTTTATTAAAAAAAATATTATATTATACACACCCTTGAGATGTGTACCATGGTGCAGGCATAAAGCTGAGGCACAACACATGATAGGTGTTTTATATATATGTGTTTAATTTAACATCTGCGTAATAAATGGGAATTCACCGGGTTGCCTCCAAGGTACAAGTTATGTACAAGGAAAATTTTAAATGAATTTATTTGTTTAAAAATATGATGGATGAGAATCTCAAGGAAATTCAGAAAAGGGATTTAAGATAAAAGGATTGATTAATTAAATAAAATTAATTGATTCGTGTGTGATTTATCTTAAACAAGAACGATTAAAGAATTGAATGCTAGTTTTATTTATGCATAAATATCGTTGCATGTATGGATGATCATGAGCTAGACTGAGACCTTTGTATGTGAATGGTTTCTTTTAATTTCTTTATTTAAATTAAATATGTTGTCCTGTGATCCATCTCCTCATTAATATGTAGGGCCAGCGTGCCCAAGGATTCTTTTATGTAAAAACCCCTTTTACCCCTCACATGCGTGTGAGATAAATGCATATGTAATGGATGGAGCTCCCAAGCTACTGGAGGCGGCTCAAGTCAGGAGCCAAGGTGAAACCAATCAAAGGAGATACAAAGGTGGATAGGTGGAAAGTTGTAAACACGAACCCGAAAGGTTCAAGGTGTTTCTCCCCTAGGTCTTGGGTTAGTTTATCAACCGCTAGATAAACTAACCAATAGAAAAGCTCATGATCATACCATTTATTTTATTTCTGTTAGTTTCATGGTTTATTTATTGTGGTGTGTTGTCACGATCGCACAATTAATGAATTAAACAAGCATGCAATATGGAACGAAAATAAAACCGGCTTATATGTAAATATTATCTTAGACATGGTTAATCACTTAATTATATCCCACTTAATATTAACAAGCATGTAATCAAAGATAATAAAATGGAAATTTATGTATAAGGATAAAATCCCTCAAAATAAATATTAAGTCAGCATAGCCTTCCATAATCTTGGTTAGAATTGAACCATAGTTCAATGTGCTTGACCAACCCTAGTTGGGGTGCTTTCAATTATCAGGGAATTATAATTCAAGGTTTTGGGTTGACTTGACTTGGTTCGCATCAAGGGTTGACTGCCACAGCAGGACTTGGTGTGACTAAGAGGAAAATGTTGAGGAAATCCAAAAAAGGATTTCAGGATTGGGAAGTCCACTCAGCGGATCAAGGAGCTGCGAGTTAATGCAGTTGGCATTTGGAATGCCTACCTAAAACCCTTCAAGTTTCTTGACCAACCCTAGTTGGGGTAATTCAAAGGGCAATATGGATCCTTGACACTAGAATATTCATGCAACATAATATTCTGAAGTCAATGGTGAGGGCTATTGGATTTTGATAAAATAGTGGGAGACTAATAAGTATTAATTTATTTATTTGTCTCAATTTTTGTAATAAAGTACTAAACCTTTTCTCATCATAATTTTTATAAATTGCAAGAAAATGAATTCAAAAATATAATTGCGCACCATACTTGAAAAGAAAACCTTCTCACCAGCACAAATTTCCAAGAGTGGCATAGGCGTTTACGCATCATCCTTCGCCACGAAAGGAAATTATATGTGTTGGAAGAGCCTATTCCAGTTGTACCTGGGAAAGAGGCTAGTGATGAGGAATTATCTCTCTACATGAAACACATGGATGATGCCACATATGTCCAGTGTTTCATGCTATCGGCCATGTCTAATGATCTCTTGTAGCAACATGAAAACATGGACGCGTATAGCATGATGTCTCACCTTAAAGATCTCTACCAAGAGAGGGCGAGACATGAGAGGTATGAGATCTCCAATTCTTTGTTTACCATGAAGCTTGGAGATTCTACGCCAGCTGGGCCTTATGTAGTCAAGATTATTGGCTACATTGAACGCTTGGACATCTTAGGGATTAAATTCCCAGATGAGTTGCATACAGATCTCATCCTATCATCACTACCCAAGACCTTCTCTATCTTTATTGTCAATTATAACATGAGCGGCAATGAGAAGAGTCTATAGGAGCTTCTGACCTTGATTCTCCAGGAAGATAAGGACATGGGGCATGACAAACCCACGGTCCTTATGGTGAACAAGAAAAGGAAGGACAAGTCAAAGGGGCCAAATACTTATAAACAGTCTAAAGCCCCTGAGCACTGTCCCTCCAAGAAGGGGAAGATCTAGAGGCAGGGCAAGGAATGGGAATCAGTGTTTTTTTCATGTGGCAAGCATGGCCACTGGAAGAGGAAATTCACCCAGAAGCGTGGGGATGCTAAAGGTGTGTTTTTTATCAAGTGCAATCTTTCTATTTCTACACATTGGCTATTAGATACATCTTGTGGGGCTCACATATGTATTCAAATGCAGGAAAAAAGTAGATTTAGAAAGATTGCCAGAGGAGAGGTGGATCTTCGAGCTGCCAATGGCGCAAGGCTGGCTGCGTTGGCTATTGGCGACTACCACCTCTCATTGCCGACTGGGGTGATTTTGGTATTACATAACTGTTATTATGTGCCTAGTGTTACCAAGAACATAATTTCTATATCTTTTTTGGATATGGATGGATTTGTTTTCAAATTTGGAAATAAGGGTTGTCTCTTTTATAAGAACAATGTATGTTATGGTATGGCACATTTAAATAATGGTTTGTATGTATTTAATTACGAAAACCAAGTATTGGAAATCGATAACGAAACAAACTCACATGACTCATACATCACCCAGTTATGGCATCACTTCCTTAGTCATGTGAACAATAAGCGTTTGACAAAGCTCTGCCAAGATGGATATTTAGACTCTACTGAGCTAAAACCACTTGATATATGTCATGCTTTTTTACTAGGAAAAATGACCAAGCTTCCTTTTGGTGGACAAGGTGAAAGGGACACAGAGCTTCTAGGATTGGTACACACGGATGTGTGTAGACCATTTTCAGTAGAATCTAGAGGTGGATATTCTTACTTCATTACTTTTACTGATGATTTGAGTAGATATGGCTATGTCTACTTAATGAGGTATAAGTCAGAGTCCTTAGAGAAATTTAAGGAATTCAATAATGAAGTAGAGAATCAGTTTGGTAAGAAGATAAAGAAGCTTCGATCAGATCGAGGTGGAGAATATCTGAACCAAGAGTTCATCGATCTTCTACGGGAGTCTGGGATTCTATCTCAGCTAACTTCTCCTTACACACCATAGTGGAATGGTGTTAGTGAAAGGAGGAAACTCACCTTGTTGAACATGGTGAGGTCGATGATGAGTCATGAAGATCTTCCATTATCCTTTTGGGGATATGCATTACAAACTGCAGCATACACATTAAACCGAGTACCAACTAAGGTGGAAAATGGAATTCCATTCGAGTTATGGAATAGAAGGAAACCCACTTTGTCGCACACTTGTGTATGGGGATGCGAGGAGTTTGTTAAGGTCTTCTCAGGAAAAAAACTAGCACTCCGGGGCACAAAGTGTATCTTTATAGGATATCCCAAGGAAACGAAAGGATATTACCTATATAACCCTCAAGAAAAGAAAGTGATTATCACCAGACAAGCCGTCTTTCTTGAGAGGGAGCACATCCTCAAGAAGGATAGTGGGAGCAAGATTGACTTCGACGAAGTTGATGCTCAAGATACACAGAAGTTGGTACAGGAAAAAGTTCCACAGGTCCCCATGGAAGAGGTTCCAGAAACACAAGTACTTTGTAGGAGCTCAAGAGAGGTAAGGGAACCAGAGAGATTTGGATTCCTAGTCACCGGGGATGGTGAATCGTTATTAATGGACAATGATGAAACTCTCTCCTACAAGGAAGCAGTAGAAAGATCAGAAGCTGCAAGATGGCTAGAAGATATGAATTCTGAGATGGATTCCATGTATTAGAACCAATTTTGGGTTCTAGTCGATGAGCCAGTTGATGTAAAGCCTGTTGGATGCAAATGGGTATTCAAAAGAAAGCTGGACATGGAAGGTCAAGTTAGCACCTATAAAGCAAGGCTAGTAGCTAAAGGATTCAGAAAGCGTCAAGGAATTGACTATGATGAAACCTTCTCGCCAGTTTCCATGTTTAAATCCATAAGAATCATACTTTCCATAGTAGCTTACCATGACTATGAGATTTGGCAGATGGATGTCAAAACAGCATTCCTTAACGGGAACCTTCATGAAGATGTCTATATGACACAACCAGAAGGGTTTGTGACACCAGGTGAAGCCAAAAGGGTTTGCAGGTTGCAGAAATCCATTTATGGATTGAAGCAAGCATCCAGGTCATGGAACATTCGATTTGATGAATCCATAAAGGAATTTGTTTTCATTAAGAACGAATGTGAGCCATGTGTTTATAAGCTGTTTAATGGGACTGAGGTCGTCATTCTAGTGGTATATGTTGATGACATATTGCTTATTGGAAACGACGTACCAGCCTTACAGTCAGTTAAGGACTGGTTGAACAAGTGTTTCTCCATGAAGGACTTAGGAGAAGCAGCCTACATTCTAGGGATCAAGATCATTCGTGACAGATACAAGAGGCTGCTTGGACTAAGTCAGGGTACATACATTGTCCAGATACTAAAGAGATTTAGTATGGAAAAATCCAAGAGGGGATTGGTTCCAGTGTCATATGGCTTACATCTTTCTAAGAAAATGTGTCCCCAGACACAACATGAGAAAGATAGGATGAGAAAGATCCCATACGCTTCGGCTATAGGATCCAACATGTATGCCATATTATGTACCAGGCTTGATGTTGCCTATGCACTGAGCATGGTAGGCAGATATCAAGCAGATCTAGGAGAAAAACATTGGACTACTGTTAAGACTATCCTTAAGTATCTGAGAAGAACTAAGGATATGTTCCTGGTGTATGGAGGAGACGAGGAGCTTGTCATCAGAGGGTATGCTGATGCTGGTTTTCAAACAGATCAGAATGATCTAAAGTTAAAATCTGGATATGTTTTCTGTCTCAATGGAGGAGCTATGAGCTGGAAGAGTTCAAAGCATCTAGTTGTTGCCGATTCTACAGCGGAGTCCGAGTATATAGCGGCTTCTGATGCAGCCAAGGAAGCCTTCTGGATTCGGAACATTTTCCAGGAGATTGATGTGGTGCCTAGCTGTAAATATCCCATTACATTGTATTGTGATAATACTGCAGCAGTGGCTCTTGCAAAAGAACCAAGGTCACATCAACGGACAAAGAAAATACTCTGGAAGTATCACCTCTTGAGGGATTTCTATCAAAGGGGTGAAGTTGCAGTGAGAAGAGTGTCCATGGAATAGAATGTGGCGGACCCCATGACTAAAGTCCTATCTCATCAAAATCATGAATATCATGTGAGAGCTAGCGGGTTAAAGGTTGTTAGCAGTTGGCTCTAGTCTAAGTGGGAGTCTGTTGGAGTTGGTGGTCTAGAACAAACTACTTTGTACTTTTTTCATTAAATAAAAACCTTATCACATCTTGATTGTTCTTCTACATGACATGTCATGTGATAATGTCCTAAGGACATCTGTTGCATTAAAGAGTCGTAGCGGATCCCTACTATGATGAGAACCCTGAAGTGCCATAACACTGTTCTTAAATGTATGTTCTATGTCCGGATGTTATTATTTGAGGGACACAAATAATATAGGTCATTAGGGGTGAGGACTCATAAAACATTGAGGCACCTTCTCATGGTGTGCGGCCTTGGTAATATCCAGGAGGATATTATGAGAACGAGACCCGCCAGTAGGAAATCCACATTTCATAGTGTCATTGGATGTTCCTATCTGCGGACGTGTGTATTGATCCTTATACTATAAGATTATTATTAATGGGTATTACAACTCGCGCACTTAGATGTATTGATGAAAACTGTGACGACACACTGTTCGCAGTGAGGTAGGATACGTTGGGTGTGTCACGAGTAATACCGCATTAATAGATAATGTGAGAAAGGATTTTTCCCTTCCGTTCCATAACGGAAGTAGATATCTCAGGCCCTTTGATGGAATTGATATAGCCTAAATAAATCCATGGCCATGGTAAGGTATGGGAAAGTTCAATTCTGGGAAGTCAAAGAAAGAATAATCAAGTACATGGGTTGATGGAACTAGCATGCAACCCGCTTGATTGGAGATATCGAGACCAAGGGATTATATTTCACGATAAGCGTTCGTAGGAGGTGACACATCATTGCGGTGTTAACTTCTTTCTCTATGGGTGCCTTGGCGTGTTTCTAGATGCTAACCTTAGACTTTAGGCAGGCTCAGCCTAATGCCACTGAGAAAGAGGCCTAGAGGGTCACACACTAAGTGTGTCCATGTATCTTAGTTAAATATTAATTTAACAAGTTAAATAAATATTATTCCCGACTGTGGTTTAATAATTATTTAAGGATGTCTGATCGCATTTATTTTGACCCTAGTTATTTGAGAGAATATATTGTGGACGAAATAATATATTTATTAGCGAGTAATGCAGTTACATTTATTTAAGAAATAAATAGTCATTACTCAAGGTCTAATAAATGTGGTGGAGAAAAATGGAAAATAAAAGTACACGTCGTTTATATTAAATATACATGCCGTGTAGTTTTATGGAAAACAAGTACACGCTGTGTATTAATTATTACATGCCGTGTAGTTTTTCCAGTTGGGATTTTGAGGATTTAATATTGTTTTATTAAATTATATTTATTATAATCAGTGTGGGCGCATATCAAGGAATTAATAATTTGACATGGGGGTTTTCAATAAGAGTTAATGAAATAAATAAAACGCGTAACGCATTTATTTATTGTCATAACTCTATTAACCTCAAACTTGATTATAAATATCCTCGCAACCCCAACATTTTGGAGAGCCATTGTTATGCACAACGGATTTGGAAATACTCTCAAGCCAAGAGAGAATTCTCTTTCCACCAAGAACGCCCTCAAGTTACGAGAGCAAGATCCTCCACTGGATCAAGGCAGTCGAAGGCAGACATCGCAAGCGAAGTTTATTCTACGCTAGCACCCGGAGATCCCTTCAGCGACGTCCGGAGATACGTGAAACATGTTTGGATCACCGCTAGAGGAATCCTACACTTGGATTCTACAACGCAACGACGGATCACCAAATCATGACCGGACACATCGATGAAGAAAGAATTCCAACGAGGTAATTCTTATGCATTAATTAAATTAATTATAATCAACATATGATGATCCTCCTCAAGGGTTCCACGACTCTTCTTTTCTTTTCGTTCTTCGTTCTATTCCAAAGATTCTGCGTTTTATATCGTGACGGATCTCAGATTGAACATTGTTTAACGTTAAAATTAAAGTTGGGATAACCCACCAACGCGCTTCCACTGCACCTGGAACCTACAATGTTATCTTGTTATATCATTCCTCATTGTTCAAGATTATGATTTTCACCCACCTCATGTTACCTTGATATTTATCTTGAATCACATATACTAATTTAACTTATGTTATGATTTTTTATTCCCTTTATGATATTTATATCTCACCCCATTATTATGTACTCCCCCAAGTTATCTCATGCAGTTTTAGAAGAAAAATGGAATTTTAGGAGCATGTTAAGAAAGATTTCAATAATGTCATTATATTCCTATTGAAAGTTGTTATGCTATGAACCTAATTTCATAAATAAAATAGGTTTCATGATCTCTTTGAATCGTATTATGTGTAACTTTATGTAATAAATCATGAGATAAAGTTTATTAATTATATGGTTTGTCATATAAAATTCATGATTTTCATATGACAAAATAATGCACCATAGAAAACAAAATCACAAACTCACAAATGTAGAAAACCAAAATCCCAACATAACAAAATGTTACATAATTACATATACTAAATTTGAACTCAAATTAACACCCATGAACTAAACTAATGTATCTCAAATCCACCATCAAATTGATAAAAAAACCTATTGGTAAAATAAGGGAGAGTATATCCACATACTAGGTAATTCATTACCAAAATAATTGAAAAAAAACATCAATATTTTTCATGTATGATAATCATGAATTTAGAGCACACAGTCATGGTCTCCCCATTCATGTCCACCTATTGATGGATTATGAAAGTTCTCAAAATTGGAAAACCACATTCAAGGTTTTCATAAACCACATTCTAGTCTCTAACTCATTAGAGAAACACATAACCTATCTCACCAAAAATCACATTCCCTAAATTAAAAATATTTATATTATAACAAACACCATCAAAATATAGAAGCCCCTATTGAGATGTGAATTTTTTTCCAGTAAGAAGATTATTGTAGTATCTATAGATTAGTTAGAGTACTAGTAGAGAAATCATAGATGGTCACTTATTCATACCAAAATATCAATGATGATGTGTTATGGGACAATGTAATGATATAAAAATAACTATTGGATGAGGTTGGGTGATGTAGTTTTAGTTTTTAAAGTATAAAATTAAAAATTGGTGACTGCGGTTGAAGAAACAACTAGTGATGAAGGAGTGTTATGAGAAATAGTGTTTTATAGATTTGTTTTTACATTTTTCAATGAAATTATCTCCATAAAGTAAAACTTTCACTATTATTCAATGCACAATTATTCTTGGAGTAGATCAACCTTCTCTACTCAATGAAAAATATCATGTTGAGTAGAGTAACTTTATATATTCAATAAAATATGTTTCATGTCGTATAACTTCACAACCCATCTTACACAACTGATTCTTTTCTCATGCATATCATTTTTGGTTTCATAAATCTCTATATATTGAATATAATCCCATTTATACATAAGTAAAAAAATACTTTATTGGTTTTTTCATGAATTGGGTATATTTTCACCATGCATGTATCACCCTTAGATTATATTTTACACATTAATGACTTTACTTATTTTTTTCATGCATGTATTAAACATCAACTATGTATGTGTTAAAATAATTTTATACCTCACACAACTCATAATTTTTAGCTTTTTCCATATTTTCCATGTTTTTTAGATGTTTTTTATCAAACCCCTTATGTAATTTTGGACTTACTTTAATAATCATATCGATAAGAAATATAACACTGAAACATAAATCCTATAATCAATAAATTCACTCACTATAAAATGAATTCCATATCTTACTCTGATGATAAAGGTTATTGACATCATATTATAGTTTAAAATGATAATTTTATGAAACACTAATCCTTGAAAATAATAATTATCATGATAATGAGTTTCTTAAATTATATTCCATAAATTCAATTTAGTTATTGTATTCATATTTTTTTCATATATTATTATTTAGTGTATTTTTGTTTTTTGTTTTTACCATTGAAAACATTGCATAAGAAATTAAAAAGTGAATACTTTAATTATGATATTATATAAAATAATATATTATTGAAACTTATTTGATGATATTTTTAGAGTGATTTAGAGTGTATCTTTCATTCCTGGGAGTGATCTTTCTAAATATATGAAATATTTTGATCTAAAGATAGATAAATCTTCCAAAAACTTGAAAAAATATATAAATTAAATAAATTATTATTTATTAATTCTATTAGAAAATTTATATATAATAAATTGAAATATTTATGAGAGTAATTTGAAGGATTTGGATATCTTGATGTTTATAAACAATATATTGAAATCCAATACCCAAATTTAGTTTCCAATTTTGAATTAAAATCTTGATTGATACAATAGTTACCAAATAACATGATTTACCAAGGGAGGATCCACACATGAACATTAAATAATTATTTGTAATATATTTTAATATGATACCCCCAGGTATATTTGAGTATTAAATTAAGTTAATATTTTTTCAAGTCATTCTATTTTATTCAAAATAGTGAAGGTCCTAGGTGAAACAGAAGTCAGTTGTCCCCATTCCCAGCTATGGTTTTCCATTGAATCCAATATATAAATCATAAGAACATGATGAGGAAATAATTTCTCATGATTATATATAAAGATCTATAATGAACGAATCTTATAACCAAGTAGAGTATATTTCACATTAAATATATAATTGATTAAATAATAAGAAATTACCTCACTCTTAGGTTCTTTCTTTGATGTTGGTGTTGATATTTAGACCTACATTCAATTAAACCATCATTGTGATGAGAGGGTCCAATGTAGAGTCCCTCTAGCAGTGATGCACAGATGCTCCTATGATCTTGAAGCATCGCATATGGTACTCCAAGTGCTAGCAGGGTGGTACTAATAGTATTGCCTCGCTCCGTTTGATTATATCATAATCCTTTGATAAAGGAAGGGTTATACTTTTGTTCTTCCATTATTGAGAGGAGGAGAAATGTGGAAGAGATTATAAAATGTGAGAATTATTTAGTGAGGATCATTTTTGTGCACAACAAATTATTCTCACCCACACAACATGGAATAATATAATTAGGTATTTATTAGGATAGGGTTAGAGAGTTCGTAACTACATATAATCCCTTAATAAATATCATTATCCTTCAAAAATTCCATGTCTAATAATAATAATATCATTATTATTTTTCTTGAAATTTTCATGTCTCGTGAATAATATTAATATTAATAAATTAATTAATATTTATATAAATGATATTATTATATCATTTCCATTACCAGATTCTTAACTCAGTCTCATATGCATTTATCGGTATTTACCTGTTGGATCGATAGTCATGGAAATAACAACCAGAGGGGTGAATAGTCATTTAAAAATTTAAAATAAAAATCAATCATATTTTTTGAAATAATGATCTATAGTGAGTGTTGTGTTATTTAAATTAAGTTAAATAGAAATAAGATGAAAGAACGCAATGATTTATAGTGGTTTGGGTCATAAATATCATATTCCACTCCTCGATCTTCTCTACTCCCCCAATAATATTTGTACCCACTAAGAACCTCACTTTTAAAGGTGTGAGATCCTATTATAGACTTTTCCTTTTAAAAATACCCAGAGGAACAACCCTTCCTTTTTAAAGGAGGCCAAACCTAGTATGTGTCCTAACTTTTGATTAGAATTCAAAACCCCAAATTCCTTTTTGGTGGTGTAATAACCAAACAATACAAGACTTTATTTTCATTGGGAAAAGGATAAACCAGAATTAAAGAAATAAAAACAAAAGAATAAAATATTACATAAAGAAAAAAAATACAATGAAACCAGTAGATGGTCAAAATATATTGAAGATGACGAATCTTTATGATCATTTATCACTTGAATGAAATAATTTAGAATGTTCAAGTTCTTCTATGATCGAAGCTAAGGAACAGAAATCGTCGTAGTATCTTAATCAGATGAGAGAAAATAGAGTTGTGTCATAGTTTTATCATGAATAATATTTGGAATGATCTATACTGGAATTATTTTTACATATTGAATTAATCTCACATCATTAAAACCTGTAAACAAAAATGATAGATTTTTTAAAACAATTTTGAGTTTAATTAAATGTGATGAGACATTAATTTATCAAAAAAATAAAACTATTAAATTATTAAAACCAATTTCAAATACCAACAGTCTCCCCCTTTTTTTAAATTACAAAAAATAACATTTATTAGAATTTCAACAATATTACCAAACCTTAAATAATAAATATTATTCATTTTA
Organism: Viscum album; assembly: GCA_963277665.1. Taxonomy (NCBI): domain Eukaryota; kingdom Viridiplantae; phylum Streptophyta; class Magnoliopsida; order Santalales; family Viscaceae; genus Viscum; species Viscum album. The sequence continues at coordinate 1,831,493,048 of OY728125.1, read as the reverse complement.
TATATATATATATAATAACATTCACATTCCTGAAAATGAATATTTATTTAATATTCAACTCACATAAAATAATGGTTAAATAAATGAGATCAATAAAACCAAAATAACTATTATTCCTTAGTCTATAGAATAATATTTATTCAAATAAATAAATTAAAATTTAATTTAATTGGCATCAAAAGAAACATTAAGTGTGTGACCCTCTAAGATTGTTCATCAATGACATTTGGTAAGTTTTCCTAAAGTCCAATATATGTTTCTAGCAACACATAAAGGTACCCAAGAGGAATAATTTGATGTTTCAACAATGAAAACAACATATAAAAACTCACTATATAATATAATACCTTTTTCTCAATATCTCGTTAATTAGGTTTCATACTCGGGTCATCAACCTATGTTCTTGATATGTCTTTCTTTGACTTCCTAAAATGAACCCTTCAATACACCATGGACATGGAATTTAGTTTTAAGTTTTAATTATGATTAAATTTTCAATATATCTTCTTCCATAAAGATGTAAGTTATAGGTACTTCCTTGGATTACTCATTAATAACATATCATTTGTGATGCACCCAACATACTCAACTTTATTTTAAACATATGCATTCATGGTTTACAGTAATAAATATAATTGTATGAGTCATGATATTAATTTATAATAATCTTAAAGTATAAGTATCATTACACACACTCATATATAGGAATGTCCAATTACACAAAAACATGTGGAATTCCCATAGGAAAGTATTTACTCATTATATGTGGTCCTGGAGATTACCAAGTGTAAAATTCATGAGATGAGGTCTTATATACTTATGAGCACTCTCTCCTATCATTATAACTCATCTAGGTCATTTAAGAAGATTTCATACAACCATGGGACATATAGTTTAATAATATCATCATAGTACTTCAAGGTTCTCATAATAATAGAGAACTACTATAACCTTATCAATGAGATAGATACTCTAGGACATTATCATATTAAAGTCACAGAGAATAACCCTCAATATGTGATATGATATTTATTAATATCCAAATCTTTTAACATACTTGTAATATACTAATACAATGTAGTTAGTTTTAGGGAACCAAATCAAATAAATAGCTTACCAAAGACATGAATTTATCATTTTCCACTAGCCTAGTTGCCCATTTGACTAATTTAAATAAATTTTTCTTAGAAAAATACTTCTTAGTTATAAAATAACTTCATCAAGAAAATCGATTAATTATATTAGGTAATTTCCACATGAGACTTTATATGAATAGTTTGAGTCATTTAATAAGTTTATAGATACTTTTCCTCTCCATAAAATATCATAATAATTATTACGTAAATATTTTTTCAATCATTTCATATCAATAGATAGATCTATGATTGATAATTAAATTTTAATATATTTGGTTGATAAGACTCTTACTGATAAAAATTTAATAAATATAATGTTTGAAAACTCACAAATGATCAATTCTAGAGATAAATTTGTCCAGGTTATAAAAACGAGTGACAAATTAAATTTTGAATAAAGAAAGATGGCTGGTGTATAGATCTAGAAATATATTTTTCTTTTATTTGTAAATTTTAGAGGTGTTATAGGAGGAAAGAGTGAGTTTTAAATCTATTTTTGGAATAAAAGATAATATATTTGAGATTTTAAGAAACCACAACATGGTTATCACCTGACTATTCTATGGTTTTGTTGTTTTTTAATGGTTTTAAATTTTAACATGGTGTGAATTCATGGTTTTGGAGGAGGAGGATAGGGTAACATATGGTCACTATGGTAAGTGAAACTACGTCATAGTTTTTCTTTCCATGACATGGTTTATTGAGAAATTTCATTTTTTATGTGGGGGGTTTGAATATGTGGTTTAATGATGATACTATTTAGAATGGGGGTAAACCATGTTGTGGTTTTATGTCCTGGTTCATTATATGGTGTGGTTTTCAGGGAGAAAGGTATAGTTATCTATCATGTTTTAAAGTAGCTTTGTAATGAACATGTTTGGTGAATAAAACCACATCATCGTTTTTTGTTAAACAATTTAAATTTAAAAAAAATTCCAAAAAAATATTTAGTGGACCATGATTTTGGCATCATGGTTATTGAATCTATTTTGGTTGGATCAAAACACGCCATGGTTTAGAGAACTTCCCTATAGTTTAGTCTACCTCCATTTAATGATAAATTTAAAATTTTCATTATCTTCTTATTTAGTTCTTATTCTTCCTTGGTGACCTTATATGATTGGGAGGGTTTTCTAAGTGATTTTGAGTACCCTTTTGTGGATATTTGAATTCCTTCCCTCATGAAATAAAATCAAGGTGAGTTAGGAAACTCTTCTTTTCAATTATACCACCTTTTTTATTCTTTTTTATTGGGGATATATTGATAATAGTTGGTGAGGTAATGAGATGAAGGACTGAAATTGGGTTAATGATATTATAGTTTCATCATGAATTTTTTGTTAGAAGGTAGTGTTTGAGTATTGAATTTAATTATTTTATGATGTGAATATTCAAGCACCAATTTGAGGTTTAGGTGATATAAAATATATCTCTTTCATTATTATTGATATGAAACCATCTTTCTTTTGATTCCTTGATTAAGTAGTTGGGATTAATTGATCATATAAAGTAAATTAAAATATATGATAGATATGAAGGTGTCAAGATTTATGTTATTATTTGTAATTATTTTTGTTATGTTTTCGATATGAAGATAATTGGATAAAAAAATGTGAGTAAAAATATCTATTAGTACCATATAATATCTATTAGGATAGATGTTTTGTCTAATTAACTAATTAAATTAAGTGTGGTTAATGGAAAACAATGATGAATTGGGGTTTTTGAGTATGGAATATAGGAATATAAATATATTTTTGGTGGTTTCTATTCAATAGGGTGTGTGTGTTTTGGTAACGGATATAGGCAAGAGGTAGTGAGAAACAAGGCCTTAGAGAATTGTATCAATTTATGATGAATATGATAAATTCTTGTTAGTGATAAACTTAACGAGGCATACAATCTGAATTTATAATATAAATTTATTAGAAACATCACCATCCCCCCAAAATCCAGTCTCATGGTAGTAAGAGGCTTAGTATGAAGTCGAAATCCCTTGTAAGATTTCTATCATTTTTCACGACCCGTCCGCGGGACCCGTGCTGTGACTACCCCAAGCCCGCCTCCCATAGGCCAGGGGCTAGAGACTAGCACCAAGGCATAAATCCCAACAAAAAAGGGAAGTCATTACCTTTATAAAGTAAACAAACACCGCAGAGTAAGCTAGCAGAAGTAATCACTATATAAAACTGGGTACAATAGTAAATGCGGAAAGTAAATGGGCCAGAATACAAACCCAAACTGAAAGTAAGGTACAACTGGAAAGAAGTACAACAACTAAAAATAAAGCAGCAACGTCGTGCCGTTCACTGGAATTCCCACCTGAATGGTGGGTACAGATAGCCTCCTCAGTTCCTCGGGTCCAGCCGTCCGCTCCGTGTACGTCCCACCTAGTGGTCCACCTCCAGGTACCGACTTTCTCCACAAGACTCAACCACGATCAGTGCTTTCCGTCGTATGCATCCAACACAACGTAGTACAGGCATAGCCCATGCAGGGGTGAGTATACGCTACTCAGTAGGGATCCCAAGACCCCCGAAGGTCTCCCAGAATCCACAAAGGATAATCCACAAAAGAAAGATACAATCACAAAGTAACAACCAACACTACTTAGGTATATGCCCATACATATACCTAAGTCATCTATTCCATTTAGGCTCCAACATCTAAGCCCAAGTTCGATCACGTCCGTATAGGATTACAACCCAATCCACACAGGATAACACAACCCAATCCACATAATAAAGCAAGTCAATCATATCGAAGATATTGATTAAAAGTCAAGACTCAACTCACACAGGTATACTTCTTCGTAAGGTGATAGAGATGATCAGATATATCCACTGATTCATCTAATCTGGGACCCACGTAAGATACTAAACTAGCTAAGCTATCGGACCCACATAGGATACAGACCAGCTACTCTTCCAGACCCACATATGATAGCAAGAACAGAGTCAAACACAGCCAGACCCATGTAGGATACAAGAACAGTAGTCATCATCGTCAAACCCACGAAGGATTTCAGTACGGTCTTCATCGCTGCTGAACCCATGGAAGATTTCAGTGCAGTCTTCATCGCTACCGAACCCACGGAGGATTTCAGTGTAGTCGACATCACTGCCGAACCCACGGAGGATTTCAGTGCAGTCTTCATCATCGTCGCAGTCGCAGCCAGCTCTAGGGTTCCCGTACAAAGCATGCTCGATTCCATCAATTCCAGGAGGGTCCGCTCCACTAGCCAAGGGGGGGTCAATACATCAACATACACGTAGTCTAGAGTTGATGTATTCCAAGGTTCTGTCTCGACAAGAGGAACTCAACGTGACAGACGGCGCTTCAATCGGACGTCCGGTATGAGAGTTATTGGCTTTATCATTCCAGGGGCCCGGTTGGTTTTTAAGTCAAAACCAACCCAAACACACTCCAACTGTGTCCAAACCATGAGAATAGTAATCCAAAAGATCCATCTCACTAAGGGGAATCCAACAAAGTCGACGACACGTCAATCGGATGTCCAGAGCTCAAGTTATAATCGTTTCTGCTCCGAGGGCCCGGTTGGTTTCGTGTTCGAACCAACCTGGCCTTACTCAAAGTTCTCCTAAAACTTGATCTTAATATACCAAAACAACCTTCTCAATCCAAGTATATCATCACAACTGACGGTGCATCGATCGGAGGTCCGTAGCCCATGATATGGGAAAAAGAACGAACCTGTTCGGTTTTAGGGGGTTTTGGGCCCGGACCAACCTGGACCGAGACCTCCAAGGTCTGCCCGAACCGGGTCCACCTAACCGGGTCTGGTTTCGGCCCATTAGGGCATGCCCGGCCCATCCGGCGCGGCCCGGCCCAGCCCGGCCTGGGCGGCTGGTTGGCTTGGCGCGGGCGCGGCCCGGTGTTGCCAGATCGGCGCTGGCCGAGCCGAGCGGAAAATGGGGGGGGGGGGGGCTACCCCCCTTGATTGAAATTGCGCCCCCATGTGGGGCTTCTCCTTTTCTAGTTGGGGGTTACGACCCCCGGTCTTCCTTCTGAAATGGACGGCCCGGTCCCGCCGGCCGGTGCTGCCGCCGCAGGACCCCGCGGTCCCGCCCCTCCAAGGTGCCGACGTCCGGTGGTTCCAGCCGCCCTGCCTTGCACCGTCGCGACTTTGAGTCACAGCCTTGTCCGACCGGCGCGGAGTGACTGCTCTGTGCCCCTCTGTCATGGCCCCGCTCCAGCCGCGGCCTCTTCGTGGTTCTTCGGCGCGGTGTGACAGTGCCACACTTCTTCTTTGTTTCTGCGCAGTGTTGTTGCACCACGCTACCTTTAATCATGCCGCGATAAACACAACATGAAAGGGGGAGGAGGTTCGGCCATGTTCATGCAGTCTGACCCCCTCCCGTTAATCCGATATCAAGCAGCTAAAGAAAAAATAGATGTCTGGACGGAAAAAAATATTCGTGAACTAAATCAAACCCCCTACCTCGATGAAGTCGTCGAACAAGGTTTGTCGCGGGAAAGGGACATCGCAGAAGATGGCGTCGCGAAAAAAGGATCATCGGCATCGCGGTACACGGCGTCGCAGTACACGACATCACGGTACGCGGTGTCTTGGAGAAGAGGATCGTCAGCATCGCGGTACATGGAGTCGCGTCGTTGATCTCTGAGGAATCAGTGTTATTCATCATCCTTCGTCAGAGGTCGGTGTTCTTCGTCGGTGATGGTGTGTTATTCTCATTCTTTAAGAAGTAAGATTAAGATTCCCAGGTTTGAGCAATTCCTCTCCAACCTTCTCTCACAACGAAATAACCCTTGAAGAAATAAGACTTTGTCTTATTTAATTACCACACACAATCCAACATTCAATTCGAAATTCAAAATGAATTCAAGAATTGATTACATTGAATAACTTAATTCAATTCATTAATTAAGAGAGTTTACTTGGTATTTAATAAGGGGGTGCGGGTGTGTTACAAAAATAATGGGGGTTTGAGGAAGTTGAAAAGGTGGGGCTCGTGTGGGTCCCACCTCACTAATATCCTATCAAGAGGGTTTAGGATATAGTGGATCCCACCTCAACTTCCATAAGTAGGTTTAAACTACTTAGAACATAAATTAAAAATTTCTGCACAACTTTTATTTTATTCATTAGTTAACCCTTTTTTTTAAATAACCACACCCGAGCAAATGCAACTCCATAAAAGGTGTTCCTAAAAAATTACCAGCACTACGGTTTCATTGGTGCCCTCAGATTTTGATTCCGAGCACCGGTTCAAAAGTTAGGAAAACCCGCTCGTTTGTTCACTGAATGTACCCGAGCTAAACTTCAGAACATGACTCCGGGCACACCGGGCCTCGGAATCAGATGTCGTCAGAAACTGTGTTCTTGTAAAATCCCAAATAAAATTAGGAAAAAACTTTCCCTTGAATTTTAAGGGTCTTTACATTACTCCCACCTCAGGGCTTTACGTCCCCGTAAAGATACATCATAAACTAGGGGAACAAATGTGGGTACTGAGCACGCATCTAAGCCTCCCGCTCCCAAGTGCTCTCCTAGAGGTTCTCGTGCTGCCATATGATGTGTACTAGAGGAATCGACTGCCCACTTAGGACCCGCTCATGTCGATCCTCGATCTCCACCGGGACCTCCGAAAAAGTCTCCCCATTGTCAATGTCCAACTTCCCATGGTCGATGATATGTGTCGGGTCATGCATGTACTTCTCAACTGAGATACGTCGAAGACGCCGTGCACCCGGTGCAACTGAGGTGGTAAAGCCAGGTGATATGCCAGCTCGCCTATCCTACTAAGAACCTGGAATGGTCTGATGAAGCACGGAGATAACTTGTCGCCCCGGCCAGATCTCCGTAATCCACGTCGAGGTGAGACCTGCAAGAAAACTTGGTCTCCATCCTCGAACTCCAGTGGCCTCTGCCTCCTGTCAGCATAAGACTTCTACCGGCTCTGAGCTGTCCTCATCCACTCCTGGATGACCTGGACCTTCTCTGTCGTGGCCGGACCATCTCCGGTCCCACAAGTGCTGACCCCCAGGGTCTGTCCAGCACAGAGGTTATCTGCAAGGTCGGTTTTACAATGCCTCGTATGGTGCCATCCCGATGGTGAAGTGGTAGTTGTTATTGTACGCGAACTCCACCAAGGGTAGGTGGTCCTCCCAGCTACGACCAAAGTCGAGGACACATGCACGGAGCATGTCCTCGAGAGTCTGAATGGTCCTCTCTGTCTGACCATCCGTATGAGGGTGAAAGGCGGTGATCAACCATAGCTGCATCCCGAATAGCTCCTGCAACCCCTTCCAAAGCCGGAAAGTAAAGAGAGCATATTTATCGGAGATGATAGATGATCGCACACCATGAAGCTATATGATCTCCTGAATGTAGATGCATCCCAAGCTCTCCACTGAGCCCTTCTATCTGATGGGTAAGAAGTGGGTCGACTTGGTGAGTCGGTCGACAATAACCCAAATGGAGTCGTGACCTCTGGAAGTGCGTGGAAGTCCAGTCATGAAATCTAGAGATATCCCGTCCCACTTCCACTCTGGGACCTCCAAGGGTTGTACCAATCCTACTGGTACCTGGTGATCTGCCTTCACCTGCTGGCAGGTGAGGCATCGAGAAACGAACTCTGCCACAACCTTCTTCATACCCGGCCATTAGTGTTGTCGTCTGAGATCCTGGTACATCTTCGCTACTCCTAGATGTACCGCTAAAGGGGAAGTGTGAAACTCTCTCAGCACCTCCTCCTATAAAGAAACTAGTACCATGGTACATCCTCTGAAAAGGATAATGTGCTCTCCTCCTACATAGAATCCATCAGGTGTTTGTCCTAAGGATATTTTCCCACGCCGCGTCTCACAATCAGTGTCCCCACGCTGTGCCTCTCTGACCCGCTACAGTAGTGGATGAGTGACTGTGAGTGACTGAAGAAAGGCTGCTCCATCTCTATCCATGAAGGATATCTGCAAAGCGGCTAGCTGCTCCGTCGCCTCCCCGAGTAGCTGAATGCCCGTCCTCCTGCTGAGAGCATCGTCTACTACATTCCCCTTTCCAGGAGTATAGACTATATCAAAGTCATAGTCCTAGAGGAACTCGAGCCATCGCTGCTATCTCAGATTCAGGTCCTTTTGTGAGAAGATATACCTGAGACTCTGGTGGTCAGAGTAGACTGTAAAGCGCTCACCCATCAGATAGTGTCACCACATCTTCAGAGCGAAGACCACTGCTGCTAACTCCAGGTCATGGGTATTGTAGTTCTTCTCATGCTTCCACAACTGACATGATAAATAGGCGATCACGGCCTGCACCTGCATCAGGACACATCCGATTCTGATCCCTGATGCATGACAGTAGACTACGTACCCTACACCCTCCTTCAGTAGCCTCAAGATAGGTGCGCTGGTCAATCTCTGTCTCAGCTCTTGGAAGCTCTACTGAGATTTGTATGACCACATGAAGGATTTACCCTTCTTCTTCAAAGCTGAGAGTGGTGCCGCAACTCTGGAAAAGTCTAGTACAAATCTCCGGTAGTACCCAGCTAGACCCAAGAAACTTCGTGCCTCTGTCACACTCCTGGGTGGCTCCCGAGCTAGAACTCCCTCGATCTTCATAGGATCCACCGAAAATCCCGCCTCAAAGATGACATGTCCCAAGAAGTGGACCTCACGTAACCAGAACTAACACTTTGAGAGCTTTCCATAAAGCTGGTGCTCTCGGAGTGTGTCTAGTACAACCCGTAAGTTGTAGTCGTGGTCCTCCTCAGTGGTTGAGTATATCAATATTTCGTCGATGAAAAACACGACAAATCGATCGTGGTATGGCTGAAAGATCCTATTCATGAGACCCATGAACACTGCTGGAGCATTGGTTACGCCGAAAGGCATAACCAAGAACTCATAGTGTCCATACCGACATCTGAAGGTCGTCTTCTGCACATCCTCGTCTAGAACTCTGAGCTGATGATAGCCTGACCTGAGGTCTATCTTCGAGAACCACCATTCCCCCTAGAGCTAATCTAATAGGTCGTCAATCCTTGGTAGTGGATACTTGTTCCTCACATTCACCTAGTTCAGGTGACAATAGTCGACACACAGTCCCAAGCTCCCGTCCGCCTTCTTGGCGTACAATATCAGGGAAGCCTAGGGTGAAACACTGGGTCAGATGAATACCTTGCCCTGTAAGTCCTCCAACTGTACCCGTAGCTCTCGAAGATCAGCGGGGGCCATCCGATATGCTGGAGTGGATATCGGGGCTGTCTCGGGGTACAGGTTAATATAAAAGTCTACCTCTCTGTGAGGAGGTTGTCCTGGAACGTTGTCAGGGAAAACGTCTGCATATTGATCCACAACTATAGGAAAACTAGGAATCTACATGTCAACTGCTCCTAGGATGAGGCTAGACAACTGATGAGTGATGGGATGTCCTCTCCGCTGCGTGAGTCCATCCTGCGCTGCAAAGGCTCCCTTCTCGCCGGTGAAGGTGAACCTGCTCCCATCAGTGCGAACACACCACACCTTGCGCCTAATACAATCGATCTGAGCATGGACTATGGATAACCAATCCATGACCAATATGACATCATAAGGCCTCGACACCGCTACAAGAAGATCCCAGCTAGAGCTCTCGCCTCCTAGAGTAATCTCACACTCTCGGTGGACCACCATGGTCGACCCTCTGCCCTTGCCTGGGTGGCCCCACAACCGGCTGCTGCTCCTCTGCATGGAGTGTCGGGCAGTTATGAGCTATGTGGCCCCGTCTGCTGTATGCGTAGCACTGTCTTCTCCTAGGAAGGCTGGATCTTCACCGTGTTCCCCGCACCTCTGAGTTAGTGTCCTGAGGTCGTCCACCTGATGGTCCGGTCTGCCTGGACCCCTGTGACATCCGTCGACTGCCAGATACCGACAAATCTACAACATGCCGCCCTGCGGTAGGTCTCGCTGCTGGGGTAGGCTCAAAAAGAAATCTCTCTATGAGAAGAGCTTGCTCTAGTACTCCTGCCTGTGTCGGAATGATGAGGGAGATCATCGATGCCCTGATCTCATGCCTCAGTCCCTGCTCGAAGGTCCGGGCCCGGAAGAATGGGTCTCGTACCATGTCAGTCGAATAGCGTGAGAGATCTGTAAATATTGTTGAGTAATGGGCGACCGTCATGCTGCCCTGCCGCAGATGTAGAAGCTCTTGGATGTGCACCACACGGAGGGTGGCTAGGATGAACTCCGATCGAAAGAGGCTCTCAAAGTCCATCCAGAGGAGATATGCCTCGTCGTGCACCTGGAGCATAAAGCTCCACCATCTGCCTGCTGCCGCGTGCAGGAGGCTCACTGCAAGGATCACCATGAGGTCAGCTGGTGTCCCCACTAACATGAAAACTCGAACTACAGCCTCCAGCCAATCCTTTGCTGCCTGAGGGTCCATCTCCCCATGGAACCTGGGTGGTATCTGGCGCTGAAACTCGTGCAGTGCACTAAGGTGATGTGCACTCTCAGTGGTTGGGGCTGGTGGCATCGGTGGGTCGGTGGGTAGAGGTACCGCTGGTGCCTCTGCTGAAAAAGTTCCCTGTACCGAGGCCTCGTCGCTCGGTGGGCTGTCGTCTCGCACAAAGCTCGGAACCCTAGCTGGATGTCATCGTAGGGCCATCCTAAAAAGAAAATGGTGTGCCACGGTCAAACAGTATACCTGGTGAGTTGACACAAAGTAATTACAAATAAAACTTTTGAAACACACATGCAATCAATGTTTTCGTTCATTGAGTCAGAAATCAGAAGTTAGGGTCCTAGTGTACAGATACGTCAGCCACCGCACCAACACTGGACTCCCTGGACTGATAACCACACTCAATACCCTTAACACTATTGCTTCACATATAAGAAAGATCAGAGTCCTGAGTTTTATGGTAGAACCAAACTCCTCTGATACCAATTTGTCACGACCCATCCTCGGGACCCATGTCGTGACTACCCCAAGCCCGCCTCCCATAGGCCAGGGGCTGGAGACTAGCATCAAGGCGTAAATCCCGACAAAAAGGGGAAGCCATTTCCTTTATAAAGTAAACAAACACCACAGAGTAAGCAAGAAGAAGTAATCACTAAGTAAAACTGGGTACAATAGTAAGTGCGGAAAGTAAATGGGCCAGAATACAAACCCAAACTGAAAGTAAGGTACAACTGGAAAGAAGTACAGCAACTGAAAATAAACCGGCAACGTTGTGCCATCCACTGGAATTCCCACCTGAAGTGTGGGTATAGATAGCCTCCTCAGATCCTCGGGTCCAGCCGTATGCTCCGTGTACGTCCCGCCCGGTGGTCCACCTCCAGGTACCGACTTGCTCCACAATCCTCAACCACGATCAGCATTGTCCGTCGTCTAGATCCAATACAACGTTGTAAGGGAATAGCCCGTGCAAGGGTGAGTATATGATACTCATTAGGGACCCCGACACCCCCGAAGGTCTCCCAGAATCCACAAAGGATAATCCACAAAGGAAAGATACAATCACGAAGTAACAACCAACAGTAATTAGGTATATTACCATACAAATACCTAAGTCATCAATTCCCGTTAGGCTCCAACATCCAAGCCCAAGTTCGATCACGTTCATATAGGAGTACAACCCAATCCACATAGGATAACACAACCCAATACACATAGGAAAGCAGGTCAATCATATTGAAGATATTGATTGAAAGTCAAGTCTCAGCTCACACAGGTATACTTCTTCGTAAGGTGATAGAGATGATCAGATATAGCCACTGATTCATCTAAGCTGGGACCCATCTAGGATACTAAACCAGCTAAGCTGTCGGACCCACATAGGATACAGACTAGCTACTCTGCCAGACCCACGTAGGATAGCAAGAACAGAGTCAAACACTGCCAGACCCACGTATGATACAAGAACAGTAGTCATCATCGTCAAAACCATGGAGGATTTCAGTACGGTCTTCATCGCTGCCGAACCCATAAAGGATTTCAGTGCAGTCTTCATCGCTACCGAACCCACGGTGGATTTCAATGCAGTCGTCATCGCTGTCGAACCCATGGAGGATTTCAGTGCAGTCTTCATCGTCGTCGTAGTCGCATCCAGCTCTAGGGTTCCCTCACACAGCATGCTCGATTCCGGGAGGGTCCACTCCACAAGCCAAGGGGGGTAGATACATCAACTGAAATTTAGTCCGAAGTTGATGTATCCCAAGGTTTCATCTCGACAAGAGGAACTGAAAGTGACAGACGACGTGTCAATCAGACACCTGGTCTGAGAGTTATTGGCTTTTTCGTTCCAGGGGCCCGGTTGGTTTTTAAGTCAAAACCAACCCTACCGCACTCCAACTGCATCCAAAACTCGATCGAATTAAGACAAAAGGTCAATCTCACTAAGAGGAATCCAACAAAGTCGATGTCACTTCAATCGGACGTCCGGAGCTCAAGTTATAAGCGTTTTCGCTCCGAGGGCCCGATTGGTTTCGTGTTCGAACCAACCCGGCCGTACCCAAAGTTCCCCGAAACCTTGTGTGTAATAAACCAAAAAGACCTTATTGATCCAAGGATTGCATCACAACTTACGGTGCATCGATCGGAGGTCCGTTGCCCAAGATATGGGAAAAAGAACGAACCTGTCCGGTTTTAGGGGGTTTTGGGCCCAGCTCGAGACCCCCAAGGTCAGCCCAAACCGGGTCGACCCGAACCGGGTCCAGGTCCGGCCCATTAGGACGCGGCCCGGCCCGGTGGACGTGGCCTATCCCATCCGGCACAGCCCAGCACCGCTGGCGCGGCCCAGCCCGGCCTGGGCGGCCCGGCCCGGTGCGGCCGGTTGGCCTGGCACGGGCGCGGCCCGATGTGGCCAGCTCGGCACTGGCTGAGTCGAGTAGAAAGGGGGGGGGGCTACCCCCCTTGATTGAAACTGCGGCCCCACGTGGGGCTGCTCCTTTTCTAGCTGGGGGTTACGACCCCCGGTCTTCCTTCCGAAACGGTCGTCCCAGTCCGGCCGGCCTGTGTGGCCGTCGCGGGACCCCGCGGTCCCACCCCTCCGAGGTGCCGGTGGCCGGCGGTTCCGGCCGCCCCACCTTGCACCGTCGCGGCTTTGAGCTGTGGCCTTATCTGACCGGCGCGGTGCAATGGCATCGTGCCCCTCCGCCGCAGCCCCACTCCGGTCGCGGCCTCTTTTTGGTTCTCTGGGATGGCACGATTGCGCCACACTTCTTCTTTGTTTCCGCACGGTGACGTTTCACCGCGCTGCCTTTTATCGTGCCGCGACAAACACAACATCAAAGGGGGAGGAGGGTTGGCCATGTTCGTGTGGTCCGACCTCCTCCCGTTAATCCGATCTCAAGTGGCTAAACAAAAAATAGACATTTGGACAGCAAAGAATATTCGTAAACAAAATCAAACCCCCTACCTCGATGAAGTCGTCGAACGAGGTTTGTCGCGGAAAAGGGACGTCGCGGATAACGGCGTCACAGAAGGAGGATCTTTGGTGTAGCGGTACACGGCGTCGTGGTACACGGCGTCGCGGAGAAGAGGACAGTCAGTGTCGCAGTACACGGCTTCACGTCTTTGATCTCCGAGGAATCCGCGTTATTCGTCGTCCTTCATCGGAGGTCGGTGTTCTTCATCGGTGACGGTGTGTTCTTTGCGTTCTTCAAGGAGGAAGATAAAGATTTCCAGGCTTGATAAATTCCTCTCCAACCTTCTCACACAATGAAATAACCATGAAAGAAATAAGACTTTGTCTTATTTAATTAACACACACAAGCCAACATTCTATTCAAAATTCAAAATGAATTCAAGAATTGATTACATTGAATAACTTAATTCAATTCATTAATTAAGAGAGTTGACTTGGTATTTAATAAGGGGGGTGTGGGTGTGTTACAAAAATAATGGGGGTTTGAGGAAGTTGAAAAGGTGGGGATCGTGTGGGGCCCACCTCACTAATATCCTATCAAGAGGGGTTAGGATATAGTGGGTCCCACCTCAACTTCCATAAGTAGGTTTAAACTACTTAGAACATAAAATAAAAATTGTTGCACAACTTTTATTTTATTCATTAGTTAACCCTTTTTTTTCAAATAACCACACCCGAGTAAACGCAACTCCAGAAAAAGTGTTCCTAAGCAATTATCGGTGCTGCGATGTCATTGGTGCCCTCAGATTTCGATTCCGAGCACCGGTTCAAAAGTTAGGAAAACCCGCTCGTTCGTTCACTGAACTTACCCGAGCTAAACTTCAGAACATGATTCCGGGCACACCGGGCCTCAGAATCAGGTGCCGTCAGAAACTGCGTTTCTGTAAAATCCCAAAAAAATTAAGATAAAAATTTCCCTTGAATTTTACGGGTCTTTACATCATCCTTAATGAGCAGTGATTATAATATGAATTTCTTGGCCAAGTTTCAATTGCATCTATTGAGTTATAACTCTTTAGGACAAAATAATCAATCCTTACTTCATGATTTAAGTTTCAACTATTATTCCATCACCCTCAACCTCTAATAAATTAACCATTTAAAGAATAGTTAAAAGCATTAATTTAAAAAAATTATTAATACTGAATATAGGTTCCAAAAGGAATAAAACACTATAATCGATCACAAACTCCTTTTCACCAAACCAAGTGCATAGAAAATCATACTCAAATCAATGAAAATCATTGGAATAAAGGAATATCCTCCTCATAGATACAACTCTACCACCTCTTCTCCCAGTACTGCAGCTGCACCTCTAGTACTAGTAAATGAATAGAAGAAGTTATATACTATAATTTCAAGGAAGGAAATTAGGTTTTATAGATAGTAATGGATAATTAACTTTAGATGAATATAATTTAATAGTGGAATGCCCATCTGAATGGAGTTTGGAATATCGAATAAATATCCCATTGAGTCTTGGGATCCCATTGTAATTAGATAATTTTCAATTTCACTCCAAACTCCCCTTCTATAATTGATGTATTCCAAGTGGAAAGATCTCCTAAGATTCAAATCCATCATAGGATTCCAAAATTTATCACAATTTTTATAGGAGAATAAAAATGATTCATATTATCTATTAAATCTAACTATTTCCATCCACATGTAATTACTCTAACTGATTTACTAATTTGGGATAATAGTTATTGTATAAAGACCCACCCCCCCCCCCCCCCCCCTTTTATTTTTTCCATGTAAAAACTATGAACTGGTAGCTCAAATAACACCAGGAAATATCACTAAAATACTTTATGCACACCTCCTAGCCACCCATAGATGGTGTAGATGTTGAGGTTTTACCAGAAATAAAGTGGGAGGTGACTTTCCCCCTTAGAAGATAGAAGAAAACCAAACATTTGGTCTACCAAAAATCTAGCTTGGCCCTTGGGGTCAATGAACATGTGAACCCAAGAATGAAATTACCTGACTTTGACATACCTGCCAATCAAACCACAAGATAATACATGATTCAACTGCAATATAAAATATTCATACATACCAATATAGTCCAAAAATCACCTAAATTCCTCAAGACAAGTGAAAAAACCATAATTTACTACAATCAAAAAAGAAAACTAAATGTGGCCTTAAGGACTAAAAAGCGGGGGTTCCATTGGTGGAACCCCAAGCAAACCACTACAAACACCTCCAACACATCCATACTGCAATCCCACCAAGAATAACCATAATACTCCACTCATGATTAAAACACTGCACACGACGCACATCATTTAGCATGGGTGACAAAATAAGATTTAAATTTACTACTTACTACCTAGTACAATGGTAAGACAAGGTCGAACTATAGGGAGGACTAAATTTGTGCTTAGTGACAAATATAAAACAAACAAAACAAAAACACCCAAAAACAAACAATAGTGTAACAATAGTGGTGATGATGTAACTGTAAAGTGACTAAAGTTTTGTGTGTGAGTGAGTGAGTGAATGAGTTCATTCATACAAAATGGGCAGACAACAGCAAGGAGCTAAGTAGTGAGAAGACATTCAAACAGGCAATGAAATAAATCTATAGATGAATAGGGGGAAATAAACTGGCCAGGTTCAATACTATTTTCCCTTGTTCACACACTAGATTGAGAAATCTAGATCTGATTTAAAATGGATGACCAGATATTTCATCAGATCATCTTGTGGTTGTTTGATTGCTACAGTTTATCAACTGTAGTAATCCTACAATCACCATTTGAAAAGAAATCATAAATAACTGAGTTTAACTTGTCGGTTGAACTCAGTGCGTCTCTCTCTCCTTTGACCAAGACTCATTTTTCAATGAGATCCTAGAGTTGAAAAAAATTTAAATTTAAATCTGACTAGGATCAATTTACACTGATCTTGATGGTTTGAAAAGAAATTTTCCAGTTAAAGTGAGATAGGGAGACAATCTAGTGGAATAAAATTTTGCTTGAACAAGAAAGAAATAGATATATTCGGCTCATCTAACTTCCCCCTGAAGAAAATTAGTCGAATATAGTGATTAAATTCATCATAATATAAAATTTAATCACAAATATTTTCATATCAAAGAGAAATTCACAAAACAGAGAAACGAGAAAATAATTTTGTCTCCCTTCTTGATTTGTATAGATCTCTAACTCTTTGCACTATTGCTCGATGGTGAATGAGATGCTCTCCAGATCTCCCACCTAGGGAATCGTAAGTGAGAATGATGATAGTCTTCTCCTCAGCTCGCCTATCTAAATCTTCTCATGGATGCGGAAGATGTGGAAGTGAATATATGTATTGCCTGGTGGTGGATGTCCCTATGATAAGTATGGAAGTGGTGAATGGAACTTGTGATTTCTTCTCCTCGTGTGCTCCTCATAATGATGAATTATTCAATTCCCCTCTACTCATCGCCCTGTGGAACTCTCTAGAATCACGCAGATCGCTTATCTAGTATCCATGTGATGGTTTCACAATCCCATTTCCTCCTCAACCATCACTGATGTAGATCCTCATAACATACTGAAAAAAATG
Organism: Viscum album; assembly: GCA_963277665.1. Classification (NCBI taxonomy): domain Eukaryota; kingdom Viridiplantae; phylum Streptophyta; class Magnoliopsida; order Santalales; family Viscaceae; genus Viscum; species Viscum album. The sequence goes on along the minus strand of OY728125.1, from coordinate 1,831,475,959 downwards.
ATTGTGTCAAGTGCCACGACCCCTTCCCCTAAAACAGAAAACAATAGAATTTAAACAAAATAATTAGAGAAAATTCACACTACATGTTATTAATACTACATATTATAATATAAATAATTGGAATAAATAAAATGAGAAAAGAAATTAAAGAATTAATTTTTAACAAGTATAAAAAAGAAAAATAAATAAATAATGAATATATTTATTACGAGTATTATAGGTATTACTTAAAATATGTACAAATATTTAAATACATATAAAAATTAATGTTAAATAAAAGAAGAAAAATAAAATATTTATAATCAAAAAATGAATTGTTTACAAGAATTAAAATGAATTATTATTTTTTTAATGGACAATTTTAAATAATATATATATAATATTAATTACTTATATAATAATATTTTTTAATTAATAAATATATTAGTTATAATATATACATAATAATTAATATAGTTGTTATATTTAATACACATAATAATTTTAAGTAAATAAAATTTTATTTATTATTATTATTATTATTATCATATGAATATATATTTATAATACTATTATATATATATAAAGTATTTAAATAAGTTAAGAGGTCCTAATTATAAATATATATAAGTATATTATTATATTTTATTATGTATATTAATATTATATATATGTTATAATAATTATATTATATTATATTATATATATATATATTATTAAGATATATTATGTTATATATTTTATGTTATATTATATATAAAAGATATTACATATTATATAATAAAAATTAAATAAAAAGAAGAAGAGGAGGATTGTGGGGGGTAGTTCGATGGGATAAGGGAAACAGGAGGAGGGGAAGGCAGTGCAGCGGCACCGGAAGAGAGATGGGTGGCGGTGGGCAAGGGCGCTTCATCAGGGGATTAGGTGTAGTTGGAGGTGAAGCTTTTTGGAGGAGAGGCACCGTGGATCGGCTAGGATTTCAGTGCGTAGCGGCGTAGGGGGTGGTTTGGTCGGCGCACAAGCAAGGGGCTAGGGGTCGAGCGGCTTGCAGCAGATAGAAGTAGGGGATTCGGATTCAGAGCTCATTTGGCAGGGGAGAAATGGAAAAAAAATAGAAGATGTGGAAGGATACAAATCTGTATCTGTCAATTGGTTATCCAACATTGAAGGATAGAAATTCAAGGGGTCAGAAGGGAGAGAAATCGATTTCTCTCACACACGTGATTTCAGAGGATTTCAAATCATCCCAAAATCAGGACGATTCTGATGGAAATACTCAATCCTGTTCACATATTTTATATATTTCCCATATTTCCCTTAGATCTCTATATAAATAACCAGACCTCACACTACCACCCCATCTCACATTGTCGCTTCATCTCCATCGTCCCGTTCTTTCGCTGGTGTAGCATACCCTATTTTCTTCTTCAAGTCTATTGTTATTACTCTGAAATTATCTTTTTCCATCATTCAGATACTATTTTTTGGCATCCAGTTTTCAACCAGTGCACTTCATCTTCACCCATTCACAGCTTTCATCTTCTGCATTGTTGTGAGTAATTTATTTGTTACAATTCTTATATCTTGTTTTTTAATGATATATTGATTTACAATTGGTTATTTTTTTTAATTAATGGTTTATACATGCAACTTTTTTTTGGTTGCAGTATACAATTACTTTTTAAATTATGAATATATTATTTCTTTAGAGATTTATGTAATGAAAATACAAATAGTCATACATATTGAAATGAGTATAAGAAAGAATAGTACATTGCAATCAACAAATTGTGTTTATTTATTGATATATGGGTCATATTAATTAATAATATAATTTAAAATTGCACACGATCAAATTTTTATTAATTTTTATTAATTATTATCAATTATAATTCATATTTTTATTATCATAGATTTATTATTTTGTTATATTATAGAGTTCATGATTTAAAATTTTTTTGTTACATTGTTTTATTTTGTTAACATATTTTATTTTGTTACAAAATTTATTTTTTTACATTATTTTTATTCATTATTATCAATTTTATTTTTCTATATTATAAAATTTATTTTTTTATTTTATTTTTTTATATTACAAAATTTATGGTTTATTATAAATTTATTGTCAATTATATTTCATATTTATACTACATGATTATCATATTTGTGTTATAGGTTGTCACAGGTTTATCATAGATTTATTATTTTGTTATATTACAAAATTTATGATTTATATAGTTTATAATGTATTATGCAGGGTTATTATAAGGTTGTATTATAAAATTTATTATTTATAAAAATAATTAAAATTATGAATATTATTAATGAGTTATCTATAAATAAATATATATTTTTTAAATATATACTATTAATGTTATAAAGATACTTTTATAAATTATATTAAAATATATACATACGGTAATTTTTTCTATGAAATATTAATTGTTTATTTTCTACTTGTCATATTCAATTATATTTTAATTGTCAATTACATATATCTCTATTTATATGGTTTCATTAAATAAATTTTAATGAATCATTTTTTAAAAAAAATGCCTTATGGATCAACAAGACGAAGCATTGAATAATCATTTGATTAAATGAGATGTAAGTCGGAAGAAAGTAGTTTTTGAACTTATATGTCATGTAGTGGTCTTTTGGTATTCCCGTAAAATATATCATCATCAAAGATAGATAAACCAATCCAATTATTATGTTAAACGTCAAAAAGTTCGCGTTGAACTCAGGATCAACTTAAATGTGATAATGATTGTCGTAATATAATTCGTATGGGGCCACATGCTTTTTCAAATTTGTGTTCTATGCTCGAAATGTATGGTGGTATGAAACTGAAAAAGTTTTCAACAATTTAATAACAATTTGAAAAATGTCTTCATATCTTGTCAAATAATGTAAAAAATAAAAATGTTTCCTTTTTTTCGTTGATCCGGTGAAACAACAAGTAGGCATTTTCATGCTTTTTTTAGAGCAATGATTTCATTAGAAGATAAATTTCTATGCCAACCTGATGGATATGAAGATTCTCTTGTGATACTCAATAGTGGAAGATTTCATCCATATTTTAAGGTAAATTTTATATAATACAATTATTCTTTCAATTTACAATAATTTTTATTTTTATATTTTAAAAAATTATCAGAAAATGTATTGACTGATGGGATTGTATTGGAGAATTGGATAGAACACATGTTTGTGTCAATGTTTCTAATAATGATGCACCAAGATATCGCGGTAGAAAAGGTTATCCCACACTTAACATACTATTTCCATGTAAATTTGATCTAAAGTTTACCTATGTATTTTCTGGATGGGAGAGAACCGCATCAGACTCGAGAATTATTAAAAATGCATTATCTAGAGAAGGAAAATTGAGACAACTGATCGGTAATTTCTAATCAACTTAATTTTGGTTGTTAAAATATGTAAATTGAATTATTTTGCATAGTGACATTTTTTATTTGAAATAGGAAAATTTTATCTTTTTTATGCGGGATATATGTTACGGAGTGGCCTTATACCACCCTATAGAGGTGTACGTTATCATTTGAAAGAGTACTCCAATAATCCTCCAGAAAATGCTTGAGAGTTATTTAATAATCAACATGCTTCTTTGTGCAATGATATTGAGAGAGCTTTTGGAGTTTTAAAGAAATGATTTAAAATTATATCAACTACAACAGACTCTATATACTAAGTTAAGACACAATCAAATATCATATTAGTTTACTGAATACTACACAACTTTTTAATGGGTGTATATCTATATGAAAATCATCTTTCCAAGGTGGAAAATGACCTTGAAAATCACTATGATGTTGAACAAGCAGCTAGCGAGCGAATAGACATCGATGAATATGAAAAAAAGGGGAGCAAATTAGAGATGAAATTGCAGCTCATATGTGGTTTGATTATGTTAATAATTAAAGATGAACCATGTCTGCCTCATGTTATGTACTTATTTTACCAACAAGGTTTCATTATTTAAGTATGATATTCCTTGTTTTTAATTTTTAATCTTTATGATTTTATTTCATCTAGATATATTGTTAGATATATCAAATATTTTTCAAATTTTCTTTGTTATGACTACTTTTGTATTAATTATTTTTAATGTAGGTTATTGCAATGAGTAAAAAAATGCAAAAGTGAGAGGATTGTAAAAAAGAAAAGTTTTCATGGACAAATCAGATGGATGATGAACTGATTGATGCTTTATATCATCAACATGTTGAAGGGAATAGGGTAAATGGTACTTTCTCTACTTCGGCATATGATAATATTGTTAAAGAACTATGAGAGTAGTTTAACTTATCTTTGGATAAGGCTAAGATAAAGAATTGACTGAAGACAGTAAATGAACATTTTGTGAAATTTTATGATTTATTTAAGCATACTAGTGGTTTTGAATAGAGTCCAATATCTCAAATGTTTACTGTTGAGCCTAAAGTATGGAAGACATTGATTGAGGTATGCATTGTAATTTAATTTAATTTATGTTTTTTTCCTAAAAATTAAAACTATGCACAATTATAACATTTTTTTGATTGAGTGTCAGTATATTTATTCCCATAAAAGTTAAAGCCTTATGCGGAGAAATGGAAGCATACTCCCATTGGTAATTATGAGAAACTTGCTAAATTTTTTGGAAAAGACAGAGCGACAGGTGCAGACGCTCAAACCACTAAAGAGAAAGTACAAGAGTGGAACTACTCATCCAATAACACCAATGAAGATACAATTGAATATATTGATGAAATGATGTTTCAAAATGCAGCAAACTTGAAAATTTTCAACTCACCATATGTAGATTTCGATGCAGTGGCTTCTCTAGGTGAAAATATTATGAAAAAATGAAACAAAAGAGCTCATATGGTAATGAAAATGACATTGAAATACTAAAGATGGCATTGCATGATGTTGTAGCTGTCATGAGGGAGGAAAATTCATATTTGGAGAGACCTCAAGGATGGTTACCAGGTGGATAGGTGCATCAATCACTACAAGAAATAGGAATTGCTCTAGAATTTATTACCGTGGCATATCTATTTCCTACCAAGAAACTAGAGAGGAAAAGTCAATTACAAAATTTCCCAGTGGAGTTTATGAAGGTGACTTTAGATGCTATGATGCATGATCCTCAAAATCATTGGTAACTGTTAGTTTCAAACAATGTCATTTATTTGTGTTATGAAATATTGTGTATGAAATGAAAGATGTCTTGGTTATTATTTTTTTTGAAAACATCGTATAATGTTATCATTTGATTAGATACGTGTATGTTGTCATCTTTTATCATTTAATTTGTTGTGTTATGATTATTTTATGTTTGTGGTTTGAATGTTATATGACCTTGTTTAATTTTTTCTTTATTCGTGTTTAATTTTTAAAAATGTTTGAGGTACTTATGAAATATCTTATGGAGTACATGCATGGTTATAATATTTTCCTTGATAATTAATACACGCTCATTGTAATGAGAAATAAAGTATATTTGTTTGATAAATTCAAAGTTATGGTGCATTGAATTTCATAAAAAAAGATAAATTTTGGTCTTATTCATGGCTATATTATATTCTTGAATTAAAATTTATATAAATGAACATATTCTTCATTATTAACAATAACAACAAATAATATTTTCACAGGTATCTAAATATTTTGTTCGATGTAATTTATAATTAATTATTTTTCTAAGTTCAACATAATTTATAAATAATAACAACAATCAAATATAAATAATTTTGATAATTTATATATAAATAATTTTGATTATAACTAATTATGCTTATATAAATAATCATAAAAAATTTATAAATAATTCTGATTATAGAAAATTTTGAATATAAATAATTATGATTATCTTGATTTAGTGGTTTATATAAATAATTTATAACTAATTTTGAATTAATAAATATTTTGAATTAATAATTTTTAATTAATAACTATTTTTAATTTGTAATTATTTTTAATTAATAATTTTTTTGAATTAATAATTTTTTTATTTATAATTTTTTTAATTAATAATTTTGAATGTATAATTCTGATTACCTTGAATTAATAATTTTTCATTAATAAATGATATAAATAATTTTGATTGTCTTTAGTTAATTTTTTTAAATTTTATAATTTGTATTAACATATGGTGGTAGGTGTGGTGTCCATGCGAATCTAATCGATATTAGTTTTTTATATTGAGCAAGTATTCCTCTTAATCCCATGTGTATGTGTTATTTTTAAACAAAGGTTATTTTTTTCATTTGCACCAAAACAGTTTCTTTTCTTTTCTTTTAAAAATTGTCACCAAACATAATGGAGAGAAATCCAAATCATTTATTTTATTTTATTAAGTTATGGATCCAAACACAAGGAGAGAAATCACAATCATTTCTTTTCTTTTATTTTCTTTTATAAACTATTAAATGATTTATTTTATTTTACTAAAATATAACCAAACATAATGTCATAGTGGATCGGGTGATGTCTTATGATGTTTAGTTATCGAGTATGGGTGGTTCATCCATGGTGGGTTTTTAATTCTCAGATCTAGTGTTGATTTTTCTTGTGCTGGAATAGTTTGATTTGATCTTTCTATTGTGAAGTTGTGGTTTTGCTAGGGTTTCGGATTTGATCTTCTGATTTTGTGATATTTAATTCTGTTGCACTGTGAATGTGTTGCTTGTGTGTTTTTGTGATACTCTATTTCATTATGAAATTTGTTTCTGTTATTGTTACTTTGGATTTAGTGTTGGTTTTTTGCGTTCTGCTGTGTGTTGTCGATTTTATTCTGTTATGTTGTGGAATTTTGTGATGTTGGCTGCTTGTTACTGTTGATGATTCCATCGGTGTGACAGGAGGAAGGGAGAATAGGGATCGATGACTAAGGAAAGTGGGGATGAGTCACCAATGTAACAAAAATGGGTGTCGGTAGGTCAGGAAGAGATGAGCTATGTCGGTAGATAGATGGGAGGAATTGGGGAGTCACCTTCGATGACTCATTTGAGTCACCAAGAGTGTCTTGTCGATAGGTTGAAATGAGTTCATTGGTGACTTGTGGGGGAAAGGGTGTCTGTAGATCATTGACTCACTGATACAACGTCGGTGAGTTCGGGAGAGTGGGGTCGTTGGTGACTTGAGTCACCGATAGGAGTGACGGTAGGACATTCAGGTGTGTCGGTAGGTGGACTGGTGAATTGTATCGGTAGGTGGATAGGGGTGACGGTGTCAGTGACTCAATTGAGACACTGATAGGTGACATCGTTAACTCCTTCACAACACAAAAAATTAGTAAAATAAAATAAATTAATAACTTACTAAAGCTAAAATAAATAAATTAATTAATTAACTAACTAAATTAAAAATAAAAGTTTAGTAATAAAATTTACTTCAACTTGCAACTTAAAATTTATTCATAATTAACTTTAACATCAACAATAATTAAATCTATTTGCATCATTTTATTAATTAAAAAATTAAAGAAAAATAATGAATCAATAAAATTAAAGAACTAAATTAAAATTAGGTATTAAAATACTTAAATAATTGAATTAAATTATTAACATTAACTTAATTATTTAAAGAATTAAAAACTAAAGTGACAAAATTTATTTATTTACAATAAAAAATAAAGAATTAATGAATCAAACATTATATTAATGAATTGAACATTATTAAATTAAAAATTAATTACAAAAGGATTTAATAAATTAAAAGAAGTAATAAAATAATTAATATATATATAAATATACTAAAAAAACAAAGTACACGAGATAATAAAAGAATAAAAAATTAAAATGAAAAGAAAAGCAAAAAGTGTAAGTAGACTGAATAAACTAATTTTAAAATTATTTTAAATGACAAAAAAAATCAATAAAATACACAGTTTATAAAAAAAATATTATTTTACATAGAAATGTATAAAAACACAGCAATTGTTAATTATTTAAGAAAATACAACATTTTTAAATTAAAATGTTAATTAAAATATTAGAAAAGATGTGGAAAAAAGTAATGAAAACAGCCACATCAAACTCCCCACACTTAAGATTTTGTTTGTCCTCAAACAAATTCATGCCTTTGACTTGAAAATAGAAAAATTATTTGTGAGATTCAATTTGAAAAAGTGCATGACAAAACTTTAACTAATAGAGGAACATGACCAGATAGTGGGTCGGGCTTTTCAAGAATGAGTTCAAAAATGATGTTCTGCCTTGCTTAAAAAACTCACCGAAAATAAAAGGTCTCACATTCTCATACACTGTCAAGTACTTCATGCCTCCTATATAAACTCATTAATTTTCCTACATAAATTTCCATTTCATGTTCTAATTCAAGGAGTCTTGACAGGTTAAATTAAGTGGAATCAAAAGCCTAACCAAAGGAACCTTTGATTCTCACTTTCTCTTAGGTTCCAAAAATTATATTCCATTGATATCATCACTTTATTGATTCAACTCAAATGAATTTTAACTAATTTATTTTCTCCCTTCTTCATTTGGGTTCAAAATTACCCTCGCCTTAATGAGTTCATTTTTTACTATGAAACTTTATTCTAATTTATCCCAGTAATATTCCATGTGCATAGCACTAGGCTAACAATTATTCATATTGAAATTGGCTTTTATTTATTCATAGAAATTCCCTCAGTGCACCTTGTCTTAGAGACTCACCGTGAGATCCCATTTTTCCATTTTACTCTAGTTGAAAAAGACTTAAATAATAATCAATTGATTTGAATTCCTAAAATGATTTAATTTTTTTTAAAGGTGAGTCCCCTGGTTTTTAGTGAAAATTTATAGCAACCCTAAGTCATGATCCTAATTTCACAAAAATTATCCCTCCACACTCCCATCCTCAGTACCTAAATAGAAATTCCATAGGGATGTTTTACAATTCCATTCAAGAATCACTCATCCTCAATAGCTTCAGTCACAGTGCAACTATAAACATCCAGTATGTAGTCATCCACTAAAAAGGACATAATTGAAGTGCCAACTGAACCTCAAATGACCCTCAAGTTATGAAATAATTTTAAAGTTTGAATGATTTTGAAAAAAATGTATTTTTTTACCATTTTCTTTAAAAAACTTCAAGAAGGGGGAATTTGAAATGACCATCAGAATGATCCCTCTCCCCACACTTAAAACAAAACATTGTCTCCAATGTTTAATCGTAAGGTGGTAGAAAATAAACAATGTTTCAAAATATATTTTTAGGGGATACATGAGGGTTTAAAAAGAATAATTGCCACATAGAAAAAAAGATAAAAGAAACAAAAACATTAATACAAAAGTAAACAAATAGATATTTTTTTGATTTTTTTAAAATTAACACCAGCAACATATCATGTGATATAAATAGCAGCAGAATGTTATGTGGTGAATACACAATAGCATTTGAATCAAAATTTGTACAGTGCGTGCAAGCTTCTTCCACAATTTGGTTCATATAAGTTTTCAACTCTCTAGATTAAGGTAGTAAAAACCCAAACAGAACAAAAATTCATGATTTTTCACAAAAATTCAGGGGACTCCCCCACACATAAAACCATGAAAAAGACAGTAAAAATAGAATATAAAATTAAACTTAAAAATAGAAAAACACTTCTCTAAAGTATTGGAGCTTTGCCATTAATTTCCTTTCAATAGATATCCTATTTTGGAACTCAAGTGGAATGATTATATTTATTACTTGAAAGTTCAGAAAGTGAACATAAGGATCCAGAATTTAAATCTCAAGAAAAATAAAACCAATGAATGAGTGAAAGAAATGTTATCCATATGATGTATTGGGCTGCTCCCTTGGTTTTCCTTTGCCGAGTTTCTGGCAGCAACGACTCTCTCAAGAAATATAAGGTCATGAGGCACCTTAATACAGATAATGGAACACACTGGGGAACAAGAAACAAGATTTAAATTTATTGAAAAATAGAAATAATAGGAAAATATCACAACAACCATGGGTTACTCCCCATGAAACATTGAGTTTATAGTCCTCAGTTAGACTTGAGACAACTCATTCTTCAAGGACATATATGGAAACCAAGCCCTTTGGCTTCCCTTCCAAGAAATGTTTGATTCTCTGGTCATTGACCAAAACTGTTTTTTCTCTTATCCCACTATCTCCACAACTCCATTAACCAAAACTCTCACAATGGTAAAGGGTCCTAACCACTCCCTATGACCAACATTAAACTCCATATTATAAATTATTGAATATTGAAAGGAATTTGTTCTATGTTTTTAAATTTGAGCATTCTTATATGATTCTCTTCTAATCTCCTCCATCTCACTTAGCTCTAACATCCTTCTCTAACTAGTAGAATTGAAATCAAAGTTGAGGGCCTTCATTTCCTAATAGGATTTTTTCTAAAACTCAATTGGAAGATGAAAATATTTTCCAAACAGTATACTATATAGTGACATCCCTATGGTAGTCTTATAAGTAGTTCTATAGACCCAAAGAGACTCATCCAACTTCATTGACCAATCTTTCCTAGAGCTAGAAACTGTCTTCTCCAAAATCTATTTAAGCTCTTTGTTTGACACTTCTACCTGCCTACTGGACTGTGGGTGATAGGTGGTATATTTCCTATGTGATAATCCATATTTTTTCATCAATATATTTAATTTATAATTTTTTAAATGAGTACCATTGTCAGTGATGAATTCCCTAGGTGCACCAAACCTGGAAAAAAATTCTTGATAAACTTCACAACACGAGCAACAGAGTCATTGGGAAGGGCCACTACCTCAACCCATTTGGACACATAGTCCATAAAAACCAAAATATATTTAGTCCCATAATATTATGGGAATGTTCCCATTAAGTCCAATCCCATGACATCAAAAAATGATACTTCTAGAATTCTTTTTTGAGGCAACTCCTGACTTCTTCCAACATCACCCATCATCTGATATTTTTAACATCCAATGACCAAAATCATAACATCTTTAAAAAAATTAGGTGAGTAGAAACCATATTGTATGACATTATGAGAAGTTCTCTCTCCTCCATGGTGGATACCTCAATTTTATGAATGGAAACTCTCAAGTATAGGAAAAATATCTTCCTCAACAATACATCTTCTCAAAATCCAATCAACACACCTCTTAAAGAGAAGCAGTTCATCCCAAAAATAAGATTCCATCTCAGAGATGAACCTATTTCTTTGGTTATGTGAGAGGTACTTGGGAATTAAACCTACTTCCAAAATTTTTTCATATTCTAAAAACCAAGCAGACTGTTGTACAAAATAAGCAAACAATTGTTCATCAGGGAATGAAGCGTTAATATTTCTTGGATCCTCACTTTGGGTGTTTGGAAACCTATACAAGTGGTATGCCACAACATTATTATCCCCTTTATTATACTTAATGACCAAATCAAACTCCTACAATTACATGGTCCATCTCATCAATCTGGGTTTAGAATTATTTTTTTATAGCTTGTACTTAAGGGATACATGATCAGTGAAAATGATAACTCTGGATCCTATTAAGTACTGCCTAAGCTTTTCCAAAGAAAATATCACAAAAACCAACTCCTTTTAAGTGGTGTAATAATTATTTTGGGAATCACCCAACATATTTATGGTATAATAAATTAAATTAATCTTTCTATCTTTCCTCTACCCCAAAACAGCTCCTACAGCTAAATCACTAACATCACACATTACTTGAAATGGGAGTTATCAGTCAAGGGCAGTGATCACAGGTGAGGTTGGCATCTTTTCCTTAAGCATGTTAAAGTAATCTAGAAATTATTCTTAAAAATTGGTGTATCCTTAAATAGAAGTGAGCACAGGGTTCATGTAATATTAGATAAATCCTTAATGAACCTCTTGTAGAACCCAGCATGACCCAAATAACTTCTAATTCCTTTGATATTTTTAGATGGTAGAAATGTTTTAATAACCTATTTTTTTTATTATCGACCTATATCCACCTCTTAGATACTTTTTTATCCAATACAATACCCTTTGTGGCCATGAATTAGCACTTTTCCCAGTTTAAGACCAGATTGGTCTCCTGGAACCTCTCTAGCACAAGTTCCAAATTTTCTAAGCAGTTATCAAAATTACTTCCCACAACAGAAAAATCATCCATGAAAACCTCAATTATTCTTTCAATAATATCTAATGAAATTGTCATCATACATCATTTAAATGTGTTAGTAACACCACAAAATCCAAATGGAATTCACCTATAGGTTAATGTCCTAAATGGACAAGTGAAAGTGGTTCTCTCTTCATCCTCGGGTGAAATAGAAATCTGGTTGTAACCTGAATAAACATCAAGAAAACAAAAATAATCATTTCTTTCCAACCTTACCAATACTTGGTCCAAAAATGGCATGGTAAAGTGGTCCTTTATTATGGAATCATTCAAATTTATATAGTCTATACAGACTCTCTATTTGTTCACTACCCTTGTTGGGATTTGTTTATTTTTGTATATTTGTGACCTCTATTACTCCACCCTTTTTGGGGACCACCTAAATAGGACTTACCCAAGGGATATTATAAATGGTAAAAATTATCTAAGCATCTATAAATCTAAACAATTCATCTCTAACTACTTCCTTCATGTTTATATTTAGTCTCCTTTAAGCTTCCACTATATTCATACACTCAGTTTCCATGGGAATTTTGTGTATACTGAAGGCTATACTTAACCCATTTATATAAGCTATAGTACAAACCAAGATAGAATTGTATTTCCTCATAAAACTCAATAATGTTTCCTCTTTTCTTCCCTCTATATTGGATGAAATGATCACAGGAAGGGTGGAACTCTCTTATAGAAATGAGTATTTGAGATGGGTCGGGAGGGGTTTGAGTTCTAGAATGGGTGGTGATTCACTTGATGAAATACACTTAGTCTTGGGTGGCCCAAGTTATTTATGAGACCTCTAGAAGAAATTAGTAAATAAGGCCTCCTCCTCATCACTATAACTTCAAAAAAACTTTCCTCATACATAGACTCCTCATTTTTGGTAAGAATGTGTTCCGAAGAAAACTCTTCTTGGTGCTCCAAAAACTCTCCCTCAAACTCATCAACACATTCTCTCTCCTTACTTGAGATGATCCCCATGAAAGTTCTAGTAGGGATCTCGGGTTCACTATTGATTTCCTCTATCATCCTTAGAAACTCCTCTTCCTCCTAATAATTAGTACTCTCAGCATCTAGCAGCTTATCCTTGGGAAAGATCAGGTGGGTGGGTTCTTTGATTTTATTGAAAACATTGAATTCTTCATTTTGTTCACCTAATTTTAAAATCAACTTCCCCTTAGAGACATCTATCACATCTCCCCCTATGGCTATAAAGGGACTACCAAGGATAATAGTAACCTCCTGGTCACAATTTATATCAATAATGAGAAAATCAGTAGGAAAAAATAGTTTGCCTACTCCCACTAGAAAATAATCAACCCTACCCAGTGGATGAGTAATAGATCTATTATTAAGCTATAGAACACTAGTGGTTGGTTGGGGGACTCTTAATATCAAGTGTTGGAAAAGTGATAGAGGGATCATATTGATTATAGCACTAATATCACACAAATAGTTAAAATTTCTACCTCTATCCCCAAAGGTGCAGGAGATGAAAAAGCTCCTTGGGTCCTGAAACTTAGAAGGTATCCTATTTTACAGAATAGCATTACACTCCTCTGTTAGACTATAGGTGTAAATTTCTTCAAAATCCTTTTTATTTTAGAATATTTTCATGAGATATTTTAAGTATGATGGGATTTGGATGAGCTCTTCCAGGAATGGGATATCAATGTTCATCTTTTTAACCACTTTTAGAAATTTAATCAATTTAGAATCATGGGTTGGTTTTTTTATTCTTTTGAGAAAGGGGATTATAGGAGGAAAATTTTAACAATTGGGGGAATCCCTACAAACTTTTCTTCAAAAAATTTATTCCCTTTATTATCTTTGTTTTTTAATCCTTTTTTTGGTTTTTTTCTAGAACAATAGGAATGAATGGGGTTCTAGTGCTGCCATCCAGTTTTCCAGATTCAACATTTTCCAAATTTAACTTTTCAACTTCATCTATTTTTTTATTTTGATAAGTTTGGGGTTCTTTTTTTAGATCTTAGTGGGTTTGGAGACCACTTATAGTGGTTACAACTATTGAATTTGTCCTATGATTTTATTCAGTGGTGTTGGGAAACCTACTCTTTTCTCTATTACTAGCATCCCTAGCCAATTGCCCCATTTGAATTTCTAGGTTCTTCATTCTTGCATCCATTTGAATTTTATCAAAGTAATTTTTAGTATTTTGTTCATAAAATCTACCTATTAACTAATGAAACATATCTCTCACCTAATATTTGGAAGTGGATGACTCATCCTTGGGTTGGGGTTGGGGTTGGAACTGCTTCTTAGGAGGCTATTGGAATCCAGGAGGGGCAACATGTCAAATGACTCTCTTCTCCCTCCAATATAGGTTTTGATGGTTCATATACCCCTAATTATAGGTTTTGGAAAATGGATCATCCCTAGGATACATCATAGGACTATAGCCAACAAAATTGGAACTCTCATGAGCTTGGACAAGCATGTCAAAGTCTGGACAACAAGTTTGTGAATGGCACTACTACAAAAATGGGCTTTATCAGAACTCAAAATGGGATTTAACAATCCTAAAAAGCATTGTAAAGATCAGCGCTGATAGGGGTTCCCCTTTATCAGCGCTAAAAAAGATATTATAAATGCCCTGCCTGCTGTAACATAAAATTCTACAGCAGCACACACAAACAAGACCTCCAAAAATATCAGCATATCAACAAGTATACTCATACAAAATTAACACATAATTCCAAAGGTAATTTTAGAAAGAATACACATACAATAATTATACCCATACAACAAGTATACCCATACACCATTAGCACATAAATCATAAGTTAATTAAATACATAAATAATTCAATTCACAATCCAGGGGGTTGGGGGATGTTCAGAGGTTTTGGGTGGCTATCCAAGGGGGGTAGGGGGTGTTCAGGGGGTGGGGGTGTCCGGGGGGATGGGGTTGTTCAGGGGGGTGGGGATTGTCCAGGGGTGTTGTCCAAGGGGGTTGTCCATGGTGGTGTTCAGGGGGGTGGTTTGGTGTCCAGGGGATTGGGGGGGCTTTCTAGGGGGTGGGGGTGTCCAGGGGTGGGGTGTCTAGGGGGTGGGGAGATGTTCAGGGGGGTGGGGCAGTCTAGGGGGTTGGGGCTGTCCAAGGGGGATGGGGTGGTGTCCAGGGGGGTGGGGGTGGTTGTCCATGGAGGTGGGGGTGTCCAAGGGGTGGGGGTGTCCAGGTGGTGGGGTGGTGTCTATGAGGGGTGGGGGCCGTTCAGGGGGTGGGGGTCATCCAGGGGGTTGCGGGTGTCCAGGGGGGCTGGGTTTCTATGGGGTTGGGAGGGCTTTCTAGGGGGTGGGGGCTTCCAGGGATGGGGGTGTCTAGGGGTTGGGGGTGTCCAGGGGGTGGGGTGGTGTCCAGGGGGGTGGGGGTGGGGGTAGTGTCCAGGGGGTGGGGTGGTGTTTAGGGGGGTGGGGGGGTAGTTTCTAGGGGGTGGGGTGGTATCCAAGGGGGTGGGGGTCCAGGAGGTTTGGGGGCTGTCCAAGGGGGGTGAGGTGGTGTCCTAGGGGTGGGGGTGGTTATCCATGGGGTTGGGGGTGTCCAATGGGGTGGAGGGGTGTCCAGGTGTTGGGGTGGTGTTTAGGAGGTGTGGGGGTCATCAAGGGGTGCGGGTTGTCCAGGGGGTGGGGGTGTCCAAGGGGTGGGGGTTGTCCATGAGGGTGTTCAAAGGGGTTGGGGTGGTGTTCAGGGGGTTGGGGGGCTTTCAAGGGGGTGGGGTGTCCAGGGGGTGGGGGTGTCTAGGTGGTGGGGGTTTTTGGGGGGCGGGGTGGTGTCCTGGGGGAAGAGGCAGTCCAGGGGGTTGGGGGATGTCCAAGGGGATGGGGTGGCTATCCATGGGGGTGGGGGTGTGTCCAGGGGGTGGGTGGTTTATAGGTGGAGTGGGGGCGTCTATGTGTGGGGGTCGTCCCGGGGGTTGGGGGTGTCCAGGGGGTGGGGGTTGTCCAGGGTGGTGGGGGGGTGTCCAGGGGGTGGGGGGTGTCCATGGGGTGGGGTGGCGTCCAGGGGGTGGGGGGATTTAATGGTTTTAATGGAATGAATTTCATGGATTTTAAGATCATTGGTATTTGTAAAATTGGTTTGGAATAGTGTTTATTTTAATAGTATGTGTTTCATTAGAAAAAAATGAATGCTTTTGGTGTGTATGGTAGGAAGGGGGATTTTTGTATGTCAGTTGTTGTTTTCACTTAAAATTCTATCCATTTTAAACAAAAGAGAGACACTTTGAGTGATACCGACCACAATATGCCTCAAATTGATGTAGGGTTGACTCGTACACGTCACAAATGACCCATGGATCATTCTCCTAAAGTATAATCACAATACGAATGCATTTGGTCGGTTTTCTATACGTCAGTTGTTGTTTTCACTTAAACTTTTGTCCATTTTAAACAAAAGAGAGAGACTTTGAGTGATACCGGCCACACCGTGCCTCAGATTGGGGTTGGTTTGACTCATACACATCACAAATGACCCATGGATCATTATCTTAAAGTATCAACACAATATGAATGTGTTTGGTTGGTTTTTCATACGTTATTTGTTGTTTTCACTTAAAATTTTGTCCATTTTAAACAAAAGAGAAACACTTTGAGTGATATCAGCCACACCATGCCTCAGATTGATGCAGGGTTGACTCATACACGTCGAAAATGACACATGGATCATTTTCCTAAAGTATCAATAGAATATGAAAATGTTTGGTTAGTTTTATGTATGTCAGTTGTTGTTTTCACTTAAAATTCTGTTCATTTTAAACAAAAGAGAGACACTTTTAGTGATACCGGCCACACTATGGCTTGGATTGAGGAGTGGTTGACTCGTAAACATCACATATGACTCATGGATCATTATAATAAAGTATCAACATAATAAAAATTTGTTTGGTCAGTTTTTCATATGTCAGTTGTTGTTTTCACTTAAAATTTTGTCCATTTTAAACAAAAGAGAGACACTTTGAGTGATACCAGTCACACCATGACTCGGATTGAGAAAGGGTTGACTCATACACATAAAACATAACCCATGTATCATTATCCTAATTATCAACACAATATGAATGCGTTTTTTTTTTTGTTTTTCGTACGTCAATTGTTGTTTTCACTTAAAATTATATCCATTTTAAACAAAAGAGAGACACTTTGAGTGATACTGGCCACACTATGCCTCGGATTGAGGCATTGATTACTGTTACATGTCACAAATAACCCATATATTGTTAAACTAAAGTATCAATACAATATGAATGTGTTTGGTTGGTTTTCTGTACGTCAGTTGTTGTTTTCACTTAAAATTCTGTCCATTTTAAACAAAAGGGAGACACTTTGAGTGATATCAGCCACACCATGCCTCTTTTTGAGGTGATGTTGACTTGTACACATGAAACATGACCCATGGATCTTTATTATAGTGTATCAACACAATCCTAATGCGTTTGGTTAGTTTTACATACATCGGTTGTTATTTTCACATAAAATTCTGTCCATTTTAAACAAAAGAGAGACACTTTGAGTGATACCAGCCACACCATGCATTAGATTGAGGAAGGGTTGACTCATACACATCAAAAATGACCGTGGATCGTTCTACTAATTTATCAATACAATCCTAATGTGTTTGGTCTGTTTTCCATATGTCAGTTGTTTTTTTCACTTAAAATTATGTTTATTTTAAACAAAACAGAGACACTTTGAGTGATACCAGCCACACCATAACTCATATTGAGGCTAGGTTTAATTATACACATCACACATGACCCATGTATCATTCTCCTAAAGTATCAACACAATCCGAATGTGTTTGGTCAGTTTTCCGTACGTCATTTGTTGTTTTCACTTAAAATTCTATCCATTTAAAACAAAAGAGAGACACTTTGAGTGATATCGGCCACACCGTGGATCAGATTGAGGCATAGTTGACAAATTCATGTCAAAAATTACCCATTGATCATTATAATAAATTATCAACACAATCCTAATGCATTTGGTCAGTTTCTCGTACGTCAGTTGTTGTTTCCACTTAAAATTCTGTCCATTTTAAACAAAAGAGAGACACTTTGAGTGATAGCGGCCACACCGTGCCTCGGATTGAGGCAGGGTTGAATCTTACACATCAAAAAATCACTCATGGATCGTTCTCCTAAATTATCAACACAATATGAATGCGTTTGGTTGGTTTTCCATACATCAGTTGTTGTTTTCACTTAAAATTCTGTCCATTTTAAACAAAAGAGAGACACTTTGAGTGATACCGGCCACACCGTGGCTCGTATTGAGGTGAGGTTGACTCGTACATGTCACACATGACCCATGGATCATTCTCCTAAATTATCAACACAATATTAATGTTTTTGGTTGGTTTTACGTATGTCAGTTGTTGTTTTCACTTAAAATTATGTCCATTTTAAACAAAAGAGAGGCACTTTGAGTGATACCAGCCACACCGGGAAGCACCAAACTTTGGAAATTATGTAAGTGATTTGTTATCCTTGTGAAACAATATACAGTCTTTCGGGTAGGCATGTATTCTTTCATAAATCATACCCATCGAGCGTATAATTTGTTTAGCTTCATATGTCATACTTGAAAGCTCATTATCTTCTGGGAGCATGTCATTTAAGAGAGAAAGTAGTTCCATAAAATTGAAATCACTCTATCTATTGCTTAATTTCAATTTATACAACTTTATTACAACTAAAAATGTTGTATATTTTGTGTAACCAGCATACAATGGAATCTTTGCACAACTCTTTAACTTCTCAAACAATCTTGGGAAATCATGATGTTCATCTTCAACTGTCCATGTCATTTTATCAATATGATCTTCATCATCATTGACATATGTAATCACATCCTCCATACATTCCTCTTAATTATCCATATATTTAATCATTTATGATCCATAAATCACAGTTTTATCCCAGCCAGTAGCTACATTCTCTTTTTCTCTATGTTTATTCCAACATTTATAACTTTGATCTATTCCGTGACATATCAAATGTTCTTCCAACTCCTCTGAAGTAATTAGTATAGAATAACAACAACATAAACATGGAAAAGGGATTTTATAAGGATCATCTACGTGATACTTTTCAAACATGATGAACTCTTTCACTCTATTCTCATACTCTATTGTCAAATGATTATCATCTATCCAATCTTTATTCATCTCCATCCTATTTGAATCTAAAATATTAGTATTTATGATTCAAATACACAAAAAAAGACTTCAAAATATAGTAGAATAGAACTACTTACTTATAAAAATAGAGATTAATAGAGCCTAACCATTTCCAATAAATATTTGGAAATCAACAGAACCAGGATAGACCCCCCATCAAAATCAACACACTTTCCATCCCCCTTACCAATAGCTCTAGCACCCACCACCCTTATAGAAAAACATTAAACATCCTTTTAACCACCCATACCAGCCACCTCATTCATAATAAAAAAATTACATTAAATAGTCCAAAACTAGTGACCAAACTCAAATAAAATGAAAAAAAGGATAAAATTTTGATGAGAAAACTAATATATTAGATACATTTCCAAACAAAAAGGGGTTCGCGAGGGAGAAAAATAACCCAGGTTTATCCAAAATTACTATTGAATATCATAGGCGTTGTTACCCAAATTAACATAAGAAATAGAAAATTATGGTTAGTGAACATAAATTCTATCATGAACATCTAAAGGATATTCAATAACTCTCCCTCACCTTCCCCAAACATGTACCTAGAACCGCACTCAAAGCCTCTATGAGATCCTATCGCTTGGAAGACACCCTTTTCATTTCACACTAGTTCACTAAAAATAGGGATTTATATGACACCCTAGCATATAAAAATGGCCACAAACACAGAATTAAAAGGACACTATCTAAAACACCTATATAGTAACCACTTTAGGAGTCACTGACTTGCCCACATGTTTTTGGATCGCCTCTCAAGAACACATCTCGATGGGGGAGTTGTTTATCTTCCTTGCAAGCCCAAATTCATACCAAACATCACTAACATGGGGCTCTACCAACAACTACCATATACCTATAAAATAATTTAAAAAATTAGGAAAAATATTTTCTTGTACCTATTTATAATAGTACTATAAGAAAAGCATACCGAACATAGATCGTACCTCCAAACACTCCTAGAGCCTGCTGGTAAAAAGACTCTAGTGACTAAAACTATCCAAGATTCTAACCACTAACTTCCTAATATAGGAGTGGTCTACTTAGGGGTAGTATTAGTAGAATCAAACCAAAGTTCCATCCACCTCATGATGCTCCCTGATCTCCTCCATCACTTAAGTGTTGTACAGACCTCCTTTCTCCAGTTCCTTCCTCTACCTAGGCTATTCATCGACTGCCACTCTAAATATAGCATGAATGTTAAGAAAATTCAATGTGATATGTCTTTACCCATCACAATCATATTAAATTCCTTGTATTAATTGGATATAATTGAGGTACCTATGAATGACAGTGCCTCCTGAGATGAGACTTTCATCACACACCTACTATGGGTGGGTGCTGCTAACCCTACATCCCAGAAGATCACTACCTTAAAATATTATGATATGAACTCAAACCATATGAATAATCATAGAACACTAATATAGCCATCCAAATCTTAGTATTACATGTTGAATTCCCCCAAACCACTAGTGGTCATTTTATGAATTGAACAACATAAATTAATGGATTTAATAAAAAGAGTTGAAATATAATCCAACCAAAAAATGGAAAATAATGTATGACCTACATAGAAAGAGGGAACAAATGTTAATTCACCATTGGTATAAACCTTAGTCTGTGTATCCCAAAATAATCCTTACCTTATCCTAGTCCACCAAGGACTCTGTGAAATTTTCCATCATCTGTATAATACATGACATGTATGGGAAGATCCCTTGTAGGGATGATTATTACAATACCCAATAAGAGACCCCTAAAACACCATAAATAAATCATTGAGAGTATCCATGTCACTAAACATAGGTATTCCAAACAAGATATGAGACATAATGATAACCAAGGATATACCAAATATACTCATAAAAGACTATGAGTCAAAAAATGTCTTAACCACTTCTAGTTGTAGATCCACTCTGGGTTTCAAGGTAACACTCCTCTGAGAGGAAATGATACCCAAGATATAATTCCAATGATGACACTCATCCTAGAGGTCACACTCATCTGATCTAGCCAAGAAGAATAACATAGGAAGCTAAGAGTGTTCACTCGAGATATACACTCCATCAGACTAATACCCCATCATAAATATCAGCTCATGATATAAATATAGGGGGTTAATGCCCAAGGCTTGATGGGGGGATACTAGAGTATACTACAATAATCCTTCAAGATATAGGATAGAAACTTGTGTAAGTGTTTGTCATTCCAATTCAACAAACCCAACATAGGGAAAACACATTGGAAATAAGGTTTGCTTCAGGCTCTCAGAGGGATACAAGCAGCAGGTCACTAAGTGACCTATGGTCCATTGCTCAAGATCATATTCCATACTAACCCCCATAAAAGTGAACTGAGACCACTCACTATAGAATATGTATATTGAAAACTAAGAGGGTTCCTCTAAGATACATGCTCCATCAGACTAATACACCATCTGAAAGATCAGATCTCTATACAAAGAGAGGGGGTTATTTCTGAAGGCTTGCTGGGGGACAATAGAACCTAATTGAAACATCCTCCAATATAGGGGATCAATTTCCATGTAAGTGTTGGTGATTCCAATTCTACAAACCCAATATAGGGACAACATGAATGAAATGAGGATCACTCCGGGTCCGTTGAATTGATACATGTTCCAAGTCACTAAGGGGTATGAGTTCGAATGAATGGAACTAATTCCATAATAACACTCATATAATTGGACTAAGACAACTCAATAAAGAATAATGGTACTCACCAACACTACCCTGGTAATTAAGAAGATATAGAGGGGCCAACATCCTTGGACGAGGTCATGAAGCTACATCAAGCCCTCATAGAAATGGACCAAGGGAACAAAATCCACCAATACTAGTCCATGGAAGCTCAATAATCTAAAAAAAACTAAAATAAAAGGAAATAGATCTCAAAAATATTCTCAAAATAGGACATGTTGTGTCCCTATGGGTATACAGTGTGTCTAAAAAATACTAGCACTTCCCATCTCTCATTTTCACATGGAGTGATCCGTGATTCCAACTATTTAATGTGCAATGACCATTAACTAATTATTCATTGAATCATTGGAAAAATGAGAATTAAAACAATGAGGACATATAGAGAAAAGAGATAAATTACCAAAAATAAACCTAAAAGGAGAAGTGAGAGACTTACCTAGAGTAGATCGCACCCGCGTTGGAGGGAGAGAAGAAGCGTCGAGCGGTCAGGGAGCCTTTATCTCTACATCGGGAGGGGAAGGCATGACCGCCAGAGAGGGAGGTTCATGGGAGGAGCCACCAACTATTGAGAAATAGAGGAGTAGGGTTCGCGGGGAGTAGGGTCCAGCGGGGAGGAGGATAAGTAGGGTTCGCAGGGAGGAGGATCTGCGGAAGGGGTTCGAGGGGGAGGATAATGAGTAGGGCTAGCGGTGGAGTAGGGCTAGAGGCAGAGGTCCAGCAAAGAGAAGATCGGGGGGGAGGGGATTTGTCGTAGGGGTAGAGTACCACGAGAACTTGAGGGCATGATAAACAGAGGATACTATGTACCTGATTTTATAAAATGGGACTATGGTTTTATCAGCACTAAAATTTTAGCACTGGTAAAGGATCCCTTTATCAGTGCTTTTCTAGCACTGATAAAGATGTTGTTTATCAGCGCTTTTAATTAGCGATGATAAATATTTACCTTTATCAGCACTTTTTTCTTAGTGCTGATAAAAGGTAGTGCTTTTCTTGCCCATTTTTGTAGTAGTGTGGCCATACATGACACAGTAGTGGCACTGCTTCACAAGGGTGGTGTGGGTATTCTCATTGATAAACCCAACAACTTGGGATTCAACTTGAGGAGTAGGGTTTGGTTCCTTCCTCATAATGGTTCTCCTCCTAGAACACTTATGCTGGGAGTTTTGAGCTAAGATGTTGCATATCGGTTTAATCTCGTCAGCTTTCCTATCACTAAAGTCTACTCCAGTAGACTGATCCACCAAGGTTTGGTGGTAAGGGGTAAGTCTGTTGTAGAAGGTTTCCATAAGGAATTGGGGGTACACTGGTAACCTCTAAACCTATCCCAGGCTTTATTAAACAATTCTCCCTCATATTAAAGTATTCTTGTGATATTATGCCTAATCTTAGATGTCATCCTTCTCGGACATAATTTCATTGTGAAATAATTGTACACTTAGTCCAAGGTGAAAAAAATCTCCTCCTCTAACTATTGGAACCATGTCCTAGAATTTCCCTTAAGGCATAAGGGAAACACTCTCAACTTCATCTCTTCCTCACTGAGGACCCTAAGTAGAAGTTGTTTGACACTACAATATAAGGATCTAATGAAGTCAAGAGAGTCTTCAAAAGGCATTCCATTGAAGGTTGGAAACAGGGAAAATATGGACTACTTGATTTCATAATTCCTAGATCTAGGAAAGATCCTAATGCAATATGGGTTGCTAGAGATAGAAGGTAGAAAGAATTCTCTCAAATTGTGTCTCTCAGCAAACTCATAGTCAAGTGGGTTGATCATTCTAGGATGGTTCAAATTCCCAGGAGGTTGATTGTTCAATTTTTGATTCGCATCTTTCCTATTATATTCCATTTTGATTTTCTATTTGCTCCTTTTCAATTCTTTTAGGTGATTTTAAATTTCAGGGTTTATAGGTTCTAAGGTATCATACTTTGATCTTGTGAGCATATAGAAGGAGTTCCATTTTTTTGATTTTTTTGAGGTTCTTTTACAGTGTTTTTTTTATAGTTTTTCTGTTTTTTTGTTTTTTTATAGTTTTTGAATTTTATAATTTTTTTGTTTTGTGTTTTTTTAATATTTTTGTTGTTTTTGTATTTTTATGATCACAAGCGGCCACCCCAACAATGGTTCCAAAATTTTCACACACCACGCATCATTGAGCATGGAAAAAAATTTAAATTTAAATTTCATACTTACTACCTATTACATTGGTAAGATAGGGTCGAACTATATAAAGAAATGAAGTTGTGCTTAGTAAAAAAAATAGAAAAAATGAAAACAAAAGCACCAAAAAACAAAAGGCAGTGTAACAATGGTAGTGGTAATGTAACTGTAAAGTGATTTAAGGTTTGTGTGTGAGTGAGTGAGTGAATGAATTCATACAGACAAAACAAAAAGATAACAATAGGGAGCTAAGTAGTGAGCAGACAGTCAAATAGGCAATGAAATCAATCAATAGATGAGCAGGGGAAAATAAACTGTCCGAGTTCAATATTTTTTTCCATTGTTCACACACTAGATTGAGAAATATGGATTTGATTTAAAATGGTTGACTAGATCTTTCGTCTGATCAACTTGTGATTGTTTGATTGCTATAGTTTATCAACCGCATTAATCTTACAACCACCAGTTAAAAATAAATCAGAAATCATTGAGGTCAACTTGTCGGTATAACTCAGTGTGTCTCTCTCTCGTTTGAGCATGACTCATTTTTTAATGAAATCCTTGAGTTGAAAAAAAATTAAATTTAAATTTGACCAAGACCAGTTTCCACTGATCTTGATGGTTTGAAAAGAAATTGTTCATTCAATGTGAGTGAGAGAGAGAGAGACGATCCAATAGAACAAAATTGTACGTGAACAAGAGAGAAACAGATCTATCTGGCTTAGCTAACTTCCCCCTGAATGAAATGAGCCAAACATATTGATTGAATTCATCATAATAAGAAAGTTAAACAAAAATATGGTCATATTGAAGATAAATTCACAAAACAGAGCAACGAGAAAAAAAGATTCTCCCTACTTGATCTATTGAAATCTCCAACTCTCTGCACTGCTGCTTGATGGTGAATGAGATGCCATCTAGATCTCCCGCCCTGGGAATCTGGAAGTGTGAATAATGATGTTCTGCTCCTCATCTCACCTATTTGAATCTTCTTATGGATGTGAAAGCTATGGAAGTGAGTGCGTGTATGGTCTAGTGGTGGAAGTCTCTATGAAAAGTATGAAAGTGGTTAATGGAACTCGTGGTGTATTCTACTCATGTGCTCCTCACAGTAATGAATTATCCAATTCCCATCAACTCCTCACCCTGTGTAACTCTCTAGAATCATGTGGATCACTTCCCCATCCTCCACGTGGTACTTTGATGATCTCATTTCCTGCCCACCCGTCATTGAAGTAGATCCTCGTAACGAACTAAAAAAATGTGTGCCCCAAGAACCGCAACCCCTTCCCCTGAAACAGAAAACAACAGAATTTAAACAAAATAATTAGAGAAAATTCAAACTACGTGTAGTTAATAATACATATTATAATATAAATAATTAGAATAAATAAAAACAGAAATGAAATTGAATAATTAATTTGAAACAAGTATGAAAAATACCAACAAATAAATAATGAAAATATTTATTATGATTATTATATTTATTACTTAAAATATGTACAAATATTTAAATACATATAAAATTAAAAGATAAATAAAAAAAGAAAAAATAAATATTTATAATCAACAACTGAATAATTTAAAAGAATTAAAAAGAATTATTATTTTTTATTAACAATTTTAAATAATATATGTATGATATTAATTACTTATATAATAATAATAATAATTAAAAAAATATATTATTTATAATATATACATAACAATTAATATAATTACTATATTTAATACACTTAATAATTATAAGTAAATAAAAGTATATTTATTATTATTATTATCATATCAATATATGTTTATATTACTATTATATATATATATATATAAAGTATTTAAATAAGTTAAGAGGGCATAATTATACATATATATAAGTATATTATTATATTTTATTATGTATGTTATTATTATATATATGTTATACTAATTATATTATATATATATATATTATTAAGATATATTATGTCATATATTATATTTTATATTATATATAAAATATATTACATATTATATAATAAAAATAAAATAAAACAAAAAATAAGAAGAAAAAGAGGATTGTGAGGAGGGGAGGATAGTTCGGTGGGATGAGGGAAAAATGAGGAGGGGCGGTGGTGCAATAGTACCGGCAGGAAGATGGGGCAGCGGTGGGAAGGGGCGCTTCAGCAGGTGGCTCAGGTGCATTCAGAGGTGAATCTTTATGGCAGAGAGGTATCGTGGGTTGGCTAGGGTTTCAGTACGCAGCAGTGCAGGGGGTGGTTTGGTCGGCGTACAAGTAGGGGGCTCGAGGTCGAGCGGCTCGTGGCAAATGGAGATAGGGGGTTCGGGTTTGTGGTGGCTCGGACGATGATCTATGGTGTTCATGCATCAAGGAAGGGCAGTTCATCCATGGTGGGTTTGCAATTCTCATATCTGGTGTTTATTTTGATTGTGCTGCAATGGTTCGATTTGATCTTATTGTTGTAGAGTTGCGGTTTTTCTGGGGGTTTGGATTTTCTCTTCTAATTCTATGATATTTAATTCTACTACATTGTGAATGTGCTACTTGTGTGTTGGGGCACAGCGGAGGTGCGTGGTACCTCAAACACACAAAAACAAGAGAAAAAGGAGTAACACAAGAATTTAACGTGGTTCGTTCGGATGACCTACATCCATGGGAGAAACGTTTCTCTATTTCTTCTCTCTGGTTCTCATCGGAGGATCACACAATCACTTACAACTACTCACGCACACATACACAGCAGAATTCTCTCTTAAAAACAATGGGATTTTCATCCTGTTTTATAGAGGAACAAAGTCCATCCCTCTCCTCCGGTTGTTGGAGGGTAGCTCATCTACCCTTGAGAAGTCCTCCCGCCGCCTGTTGTAGTCCACCGCGTCGGTTGCCAAACTTTGAACGAAGCTATTGCCGACAGTTTCACCTCCGCTGAAAATTCCACCCCATATTGGGAGTGGCCCCCACAAATCTCCCCCTCACGACTAATTTAGGGTAGAAGCTTGACCTACAGTCTCCTTGCAGGTGTTGAAAACTTCATCAGAAAATCGAACATGCTTCTTCACGCCAGATGACGTGGCACTTCCACTATCTTCACTTGATCTCATGCTGACTGTGGTCTCCATCAAATGATACAACCCTTGGGAATCCTTCCCAGTAAACATTGCTGCATCCCCATGTGAGACTTCCAACACTCCACCTGCTATGGAAATCTTGAACCCTCTTGCATTGAGGCTACTCAATGATACCAAGTTCCATCTCATCCTCAGAACGAATTTCACGTCAGCTAGTCTTTGAATTCCTCCATCGGGTGTCTTCAGTTTCACCGTCCCGACTCCTCGAACCTCACATGTTGACCCATCACCAAGTCTCACCGAGTCTCGAACCTGGTGAAAAGTATCAAATGTACCTCTCGTTGTACATATGTGTGCTGAGCTCCCTGAATCCAGAACCCATCTGTCTTCCTTTGGATTTTGAGCCCACTCGTTCTTCCATCTCAAA
The DNA here is from genome assembly GCA_963277665.1 of Viscum album. NCBI lineage: Eukaryota > Viridiplantae > Streptophyta > Magnoliopsida > Santalales > Viscaceae > Viscum > Viscum album. The sequence continues at coordinate 1,831,448,263 of OY728125.1, read as the reverse complement.
AAACGACATTACCGCTTCATGTGCCCGTATCTTTTGCAGTAATGACACTGCACTTCTCCCTGATCAACTCGCTCATCTGATTGTATATTTCCCGTTGTCACGTAGATTTCATCATCTGCATATAATCCTGTGATGTTCATATCTCCTCTTCAACTTTCTTCTTCCCAGCAACGTACCGTTTGCACTCTCCACAATCACTTTTATAGTGACCCTTCTTCTCACACCAGAAACATGTGATTTCACTCGGATCACGTCCCCTAGATTTTGGCAGCCATTCTTTACCTCTTGACTATCGATGTCGGCTCCTCCCACGTTGATCATCTCGCATCACCATGATTTTCTCGCCTGAATGCGTCGAAGGTCTTCGAAATGCCTCAAAATCTCCAAGAGACGCCATCACATCGTCCAACTTCAATGTCTCCTTCCCCATGAGCAATTTAGTCACAAGCCCATCAAATGAGCTTGGTAGTGATGACAAAAGCAAAAGTGATTTTTCTTCCTCTTAAACCTTCACACTGAGCCCCAATAACTGTGTCAAGATCTTGTTGAATTCATTGGTGTGATCCAACAAATTTGTTCCCTCATTCATGCACAACTGGTACAGTTTCTTCTTTATGAACAACTTATTGGTGAGCGACTTCGCCATATACCGCTACTCCAACTTCTTCCAGATCTCCTTCGGTGATGTCTCGCCCAACACTGAGTACTTTACCTCATTCGCCAGACATAGCCGAATTGTGCTGATGACTCGCATCTCAAGTTCTTCCCAATCATCGGCACTAGTTGTCTCAGGATTTTCTCTGATCAACGGTCTGATCATGCCCTGCTTCACCAAAAGACCCTTCAACGTGGTTTTCCACAAGCCGAAATTATTTCGACCATCGAACTTCTTGATATCAAATCTCGGTAGTGCTCTGCCACCCATCATCATCGTTGTCGCAAAACGAAATCACCATCGTCGACGTCGCACCTCTTAATCTCCACCTTATAGAGTGAGAATTTTCAAAAACTAACTATACGGATGCATCCGGAATGGTCGAAATAGTCGGAGTCGACTCTTAGATCGCCGAAATCGGACACCAATTGACCGAGATATTGTCAAAACAAGCTCAATGGTCCAGATCGCTCGCTGACGTGGCACTGACGTGGCACACTGGAATACCACCGGAATTTCACCAGAATAGTCACCAACGGAGTGAAAAGTGTCGTTTTCTCCGGCATGGGAGTACTGTTCACCCGCGGGTTTGATGAAACTTTAACTGAGCCTACCAGACTAGTTTTAACTCTGTTTTCTTCGCCGCTTGCGTCGTTGGAATCGTTTCGCCGTCCTCTTCATGAATCTGGCCTTGGAAAATTTTTCTGACCACTTTCATTTTTCCGGCCACCGGAAAACTCGTCATCGCCTCGCCGGTTCACCTTCGTTCGCTCCGACTTGGCTCTGATACAACTTTTTGGGGTGCAGCGGAGGTGCGTGGTACCTTAAACACACAAAAACAGGATCAAAAGGAGTAACACCAGAATTTAACGTGGTTGGGTCGGATGACCTACGTCCACGGTAGAAACTTTTCTCTATTTCTTCTCTTCGGTTCTCGTCGGAGGATCACACAATCACTTACAACTACCCACACACACATACACAGAATAATTCTCTCTTAAAAACAATGGTATTTTCATCCCGTTTTATAGAGGAACCAAGTACATCCCTCTCCTCTGGTTTTTAGAGGGTAGCTCATCTACCCTTGAGAAGTCCTCCCGCCGCCTGTTGTAGTCCACCACGTCGGCTGCCAAACTTTGAACGAAGCTGTTGCCGACATTTTCACCTCCGCTGAAAATACCACCCCATATTGGGAGTGGCCCCCACATTGTGTGTTTTTGTGATGCTTGATTTCATTCTACTGCTATTACTTGGAATTTTCTATTGTTTGGATTTTTGCATTCTGTTATGTGTTCTCTATTTGCTTCTATTATACTATGGAATTTTGTGATGCTAGCTACTTGTTTCTATGGGTGATTTCGTCGTTGAGACAAAAGGAGGGGATAAGAGGGATCAGTGACTCGGGAAAGTGGGGATGAGTCACTGACACAACACAAATGGGTGTCGGTAGGTCAGGAGGAGAGGATCTGTGTTGGTAGATATATGGGAGGGAGTGGGGAGGCACCGTCGGTGACTCATTGAGTCACTGATAGTGTCTGTGGGTAGGTAGAAATGGGTTCATCGGTGACTTGAGGAGTTGTGTTGGTACATAGATGGGAGGGAGTAGGTAGGCACAGTCGGTGACTCATTTGAGTCACCGGTAGTGTCTGTTGGTAGGTAGAAATGGGTTCATCGGTGACTTGGTAGGAAAAGTGATTTATGGAGAGTGGGGATGTCGATGACTTGAATCACCGAAAGGAGTGACATTTGGACATTGGGATGTGTCGGTTGATGGACTGTCTAAGTGGGTTGGTAGGTGGATGGGGTGATGGTGTTGGTGACTCATTTGAGTCACTGATAGGTGATGTCGGTAACTCCTATACAACAAAAGAGAAGAAGAAAAACAATATAAATTAATAACATAATAGAGCTAAAATAAATTAATTAATTAACTAACTAACTAAATTAAAAATACAAGTTTAGAAATAAAATTTACTCCAACTTACATCTTACAATTTATTCATAATTAACTTTAACAACAACAATAATTAAATTTTTTTGCATCATTTAATTAATAAATTAATTAAATAAAAATAGAGAATCAATAAAATTAAAGAACTAAATAAAAATTAAGTATTAAAATACATGAATAATTGAATTAAATTGTTAACATTAACTTATTATTTAAATAATTAAAAACTAAAGTGACAAAAGTTATTTATTTATAATAAAAAATAATGAATTAATGAGTCAAACATTATATTAGTGAATTGAACATTATTAAATTGACAATTAATTACAATAAGAATTAATTAATTGAAATAATTAATAAACTAATATATATATATATATATTAAAAAACAAAGTACACAAGATAATAAAATAATAAAATAATAAAATTAAAAGAAAAACAAAAGGTGAAATAAGAATAAATGAATTAATTATTAAATTATTTAAAAAGAAAAAAATAATCAATAAAATGCATATTTTACAAAAAAAATGATTATTTTACACAGAAATGTATAAAAACACAACAATTGTTAATTATTTAAGAAAATAAAACAATTTAAAATTAAAAAGTCAATAAAAATATAAAAAAGGATGCGGAAAAAAGTAATGAAAAATAGCCACATCAAACACTAAGAGGATCTAACTCCTATAAAGGCTAAACATAAAATTCCACATACATATCATTGCTAATGGGGTACATGAAATAAAATGCATGGAACTTCATAGCCACTAAGGTTTTCATGCAAGGTGTGAAAAATTACAAACTCATTACGGTACCACCGACATGCCTCAACTCAGAAGTGAATAACCAGGTTCATACATATATATGTTTACTAATTTACATGAGTTTAATAAATTGGGACAACCTTGAAAATATTATTTCATAATATTGATACAAAAAACATTACCCATTTACTAGGTCAAAAAACATCATAAATAAAAAATCATGTAATGAAAACACGATCCTTCAAAAATAAAACACATGATAAATAGAAATAAAAAGATCCTAGAAATTCTGATTGTAAAAAAATAAAAATAATAATGATAAATTTTAGGATTAATATTACATAAATTAAATATCATGTGAAATTTATATAAAAAATGAACTTGGGGATGAGTTTGAATTTAACAGGGAAAGGCAATACAAGGGGTAGGGAGGCACTTCTAGTGGTAGGTTTGGAACCATGTGATCGACATGGAGTAGGTGAGGTGGGGAGGCAATGGGGTATGCCATAAAGAGGAATGGTTAGGTAGAAACATCCTTATTAAGTGGATGTGTTAGTGGAAAAAATCTATTATTGCTGCTATAACTAGAAATCTAATTGATTTAAACATAGAAACTGGTGAAAAATTTTCATCATAGTCCATGCTTTAATGTTGTTTTCATTGGAGTTGGTGTCATAGTAATAACTTTTTGTACTTTGATTACTTGTATATTTGATGTATTGAATATTAATAAAACTTATTATTATATATTGATCGTACTATTACATGACTCTTATATAATAATGCCTTAGAATATGTGTCACATTGATTAGTTCAGAGAAGTTCCACAGTATGATGAGAACCTTGATGTGCTATGATGATATTCTTAAATAATGTTTTGTGATTGGATAACATACTATAATGGGAAACATAGTAAATATATTGTCGGGTGTGAGTAGTCATAAGAAGATGAGGCTTCTTCTTGTGATTTTTTTACTTGGTAATCTCCAAGACGATAGATTATGAGAAGAGAACCAATAATAAAAATTTTGTATGTTTTTGTGTCATTAGATATTCCTATACACAATCGTGTGTGATGGTTCTTCGACTTTAAGATTATTATTAATTCAAGTTACAACCCTTGTAATTATATGTATTTTGTAAACCATTATGATAAAAGTTTTTTGGAAATGTTAGATTCAATAGGTGTTTCATGAGTGACATGTCATTAATAGATAAGTTGAGGAAGGTTTTTCCCCTTCCATATTTATGGAAGTTGATATCTCAACCTTTTGATTAGAATGAAACCTTCTCCATAAATCCCCTATTCATGGTGTAATGATGTGTTTATTTTAGATAGTGAAAGAAATATGTGTCGATCATATTGGTTAGTGACATGTATTTGAAACCTTCTTGATGAGATATTAAGACAAAGAGATTATATTACATGGTGAGTATTCGTATTTGGTTTTCCTCGTTACAATATTAAGTTATTTCTCTTGGGTGTATTCACCAATTGTTAGACAATAATATTAGACTTTAGGCAAGCCCACCTAATGATAATGAGAAAGAATCCTAGAGGGTCACACACTAAGTATTTACATTGATCTCGATTAAATTCTATTTGAATTTAATTATTTGAATAAATATTATTCTCAAGAGTGAGAAATAATTTTATTGATCGATAATATTCAAAAGATAAAAAATAATTATTTGTTTATTAATAAATAATTTATTTGATTATTTGAATATATCTAAAATATTTATTTTTTGTATTGTGAATAAAATATTTATTTTATTTATTGAATATTTTAATAAATATTTATTCGCTAGATTGTGAATAAAATATTTATTTATGAATAAAATATTTATTCAATTGTCCAATAAAGCTATAAGAGTTTTAATGGACCAATACTAAGTTTAGTGACATATATTAATTAACAAGACTGCTGCATAATATTTTTTGTTGCGCAAGTTGATGCACGCCACAAAATAATAATAATGATATTTTTATAATATGGAATGGGGTTTATTAATGGTTTTATATTTTATTTAATGGCTAACATGAAATTAAATAATATTATAACCTAAACTTTAACTTTATAAATAGATGGTTATTTCTATTTTATATTATATCCAAAAATTGAGAATAGATAATTGTTGCACATGACAAATTCTCTCTCAACTCTTCCTTCTTTCTCCCTCTCAAGAACGACAAGAAAAAAATAGATTTCTTCAAGATCGAAGAACGATCAATAAATAATGAACAATAAAAGACATTTAATTCATCATGCAAGAACCTCGTGATTGAGTGGTGTTGCTCAGAGATCATTGAAGCACATGTGGATCACTACTAGAGGGATTCAAATCTTGGATCCTCATAGCGCATCGAAGGAAATGTGAAAGGGTTTTTTTGGATGATCATCAATCATCAATGAAGAAAGTTCCTAATCCTATGTATTTATTTCTTTAGATATTAAATAAATTAATTATAAATTTTATGTGAAAGATACTTGTTCTTGGTTTTAGGAAATAATTACTAAAATAAATTTTAATATATCACCCACCACTGCATGCTTCCACTGCACTCAAAACCATCAGTTTAAACTTTTTAGCCACTAGTCATTTTTTATAGATACTAACTTTATCTTTCATGTCTAGTTTCTTCTTGAATAACAATTTGAAACTCGTGGTATTTACATCAACTAGTGGGTTAACCATATTCCAAACTTGGTTAAAATACGTGGAACACATCTCAAAATTCATGGTTTCTTTCCATCTAATAGTTTCTAAGATACCTACTATTTCCTTATAGGAAAAATGATTATTATTATCATCTAATAATGAATCATCTTCCCTAATGATTGAAAAATTGTATCTCTCTTATTCTCTAACCTCTCTAGTGATCCTACATATTACCAGTATCTTTAGAATAGTTTCTTCCACATGGACTAGTAGAACTTGTTCATGTGCCAAATCCTATGTATTTTAAGAATCATATTCATTGAATTCAATATTTCTCTCACTATCCATTTTGAATATGTGTTTCTTCTCTAGAAAAATGGGATACTGATTAACCATAATTATTTTATCTAACGGTTTGTACATGTAACATCTTCTTGTTTCCATGGGAAATCTTAAAAAGATTCAATTAATGCCTTATGGAACCAGTTGTTTACATAAGTGAACTTAACAAATTCCTCACAACCTCATACATGTAAGTTTTACCGTATGGATTTCCTCCCATACATTAACTTATATGGTGTTTCTTTAATAGCATTAGTCACAACATTGTTTAGTGTGTATGTTTTAGTTTATAATGTCTGCCCTCAAAAGGGTAATGGAAGATCTTCATGACTAATCATCAACCTCTCTATGTCATGTAAGGTGTGCTTCCTCCTTTCATTAATGAAATTACACTATGGTGTAAAAGGATGAGTGATTTGAGATATAATCTACAACTCCCAAAGATAGTTGATGAATTATTGGTTAATATAATATCTACCATGATTAAATCGAAGCTTTTTAATCTTTTACCAAATTGATTCTCAACTCCATTCTTGAACACCTTAAATTTCTCAAATGATTCTCACTTATACCCCATTAATTAGATGGAACCATTTCTAATTAATTCGTCAATAAAAGTAGTTACGTAAGAATATGCACCTCTAGATTCTACTAGAAAAGGTCTACACATATTAGTGTGTACCAATTATAGAATCGTTGTGGCACTTTTTCCTTTTTCATCGTAAGGTGCTTCGGTCATATTACCTTTTAAACAAATATGATATTTGTTAAGTGGTTTTAGATCCCTTTGCCTTAAAATACCTTTTTCACTATACTAACTCTATATATCTCACACCTTATCACTAATAGAATATGAAATATTTATGATGAGTCATTTGTGATGGGAACCCATAAAAAATAGTCATTTTTGATGGGGTCGTGTAATAAATGACCCGTAGCTGAAAAATAATTCCGCAAAAACTATTTTCTACGATGGGTCGTCACAAAAAAATTGCAATGGGGGACCCTCTTGTCACAAAAATATTTTACCGATTATATATATATCATCATTTGTGACAGGATTAATCCCCCATCACAAATAATTATTTGTAACTAAGGATCGATACCATCTAAAATAATATAAAAAAACGAAAAAACAAAATAAAAACAAAATAAAATATAAAAACCATCATAATAATATAAAAAAATAAAACAAATTAAAATATATATATAATAAAAAACATCAAAATTATATAAAAATCAGTATATAAAACTATAAATTTATGACTTAAAAACAATATTTAAAAAATATGTTCATTCAAATGTTTATCAAAATAAATGTGTTAAAAATACACACACACACACACACATACACAAACACACACACACACACACGCGCGCGCACACACACACACGCACACGTGCACACACACATATATATATCCCTGAGGAGGGGGTCATATGGAGGAGGTGGTGAATGGAACTCCTCCCATATACTTTATGCCAAGCATCGCATGTAATCAATCATCTGTTGTTGCTACAAATCATGCACTCGACACTCCTCCTCCTCCTGGCCATGCCTTCAATGAAAATCTTCATACTCTCTATAAGGGGTCTCTATACCCTTACCCTAAGCTCATATAATCTCCTCATACTCTGCAGCTGATGATGACAACTCTCCATGATCTCCCTGGAGCTAGATGGTTACAATGAAACAATGCCATGATAACTCCTAGATGTCAATCAAGAATCGAAACCAACAACTCGGCCTCTCTTGAAAGAATAACGAGTCACCTACATCCATGCCACATCATCAAATCCTACTGCACAGGTGGTTAAACCCTTAGTCTCAACCTGACTCTCATCATGTGTGTGAGAAGTCATATCCTTGTATAAATACTTCAATTTTAATTTAAAATTAAATTAGTTGACTTATTTTTTTAGTTAATTTTAAAACTCAAAAAAAATTGTACTAACTACAATATAACACTGTCGACCACTATTAATATCTCAAGAGACAGAATCAGTGTACATGCTCTTGCAAACAACAAACTTTTTAATATTGGGATTCTCAAATACCTATATGAAAAGTAAAATAAATAGTTTACATTTATAGTTATATAGATTGTTAAATAAAATTACTTACTAGATGTAGTTGATAAAAACTAAATATACGACTACTAGCTCTATGCATGACCTTCTGCCTCCCCTGATTCTGCTAACTTAATAATGATCTCCCCTAAAAACTATCTTCCATACAATATGAGCACAATCCATCCCAAACCCTAAGAGGAGATGTAATCGGGTCGATGGATGTAGTAATATTGATAAAAAACTATGAATTCAGCTTTTCTCATAACTCACATGCCTCTCATATATAAGTCCTCATGCAATCGCTGATGATATTCCATAAACCCTACAAATAAATAGTAATATAAATTTAATAATTAAATTTATTTCAAAATAAATATTTTATATTAATGTACCATCTAATGATCAAACATGTAGTGCCAAGCATAAATGATAATATGATCTCATATCACCCATGCTCTGGATTTTGTTTTTCAGAATATCACTCCCTTGTCCAACAGCTATATGTCAAAAACTATAGGAAAATAGAACAAATAGTAAAAAAATTAGTACATAAATAAATTGAAAAAAATTAATGATGATGAAAATTAACTAAATTACACAACAGAAAATACACCTCATGCATGGATCAAAATCAATATGTGGACATCGCTCGGGAATAGGGTCAGGAATCATCAATCTCATAAGACCACGACCACTCTCGGTCAAAAAACCACCTATAACCAGAGGGTCAGATGATGAAGTATTAAACTCATTTCCAGGAATTATATCCACCTCAAGGCTATTGAATCTCTCATCATCCAACTAAAATAAGAAAAGAATGTTTTTAGAAAATAATTTAAGTTGAGTATTATATATATATATATTATTATTACTATAACCAATATATAACTATATCATTATTCATCTTCATCCTTATCTTCATATATGATTGAGTCAATATATTTATGTTCCTCTTCAGTATCATCAATTTTTATAGAAGTTTCAAGTTTATCATCCCTTGTTAATTTAAATTCATTTGTAACATCATCAACATAATTGACAATATTGACCCATAACTTTGGGGGTTCATCATCAATATTTGTGTCTCTTCATTTAAAAGATTTATTTTTAGTGTTATCTTGAAAAATTTTAATTCCTTTCACTTAAATAGAACCATATTCACTTTGTATAAACTCTTTTCCACATGATTTCATTTTTATAATGCTCTACTAATCAATTAACTCTCTTGAAGTAGTACAATAATTTGAATAATAAATTTAATTTGTTAATGTGAAAATAAAACTGGTTCATCTATTACAAGAGGGATTTTATATTTAATGTTGATTATTCCATAGAACAGATGAATACATAGTCCTCTATGAGTATCAAACCAATGTAATTTAAACTTCATTACATAATTTTGTATTATATAAAATAGTTCATCTATTTCATCTATCATTCCATAAAATTCAATTTCACTTTCTCTATGATGAGATCCTCTCAAGAAAACACCATTATTCATTGTTTTTTTATTCACTATATGCACTTGTATGCAATCGAAAACTATTAACCTCATATGCATTATAGGATTTACCCATTTTGGATGGTGTTTTACTCAATACACACAATCTATTATCAATTTTATCGGAATTTTTTGATAACTAAAAAATTGAAAAACAATTATCAATATAATAAGTAGTAAAATGACTTTATATATTAAACAATAAAAAATTTACTTCACCATTATTTGAATCCAATATGAAAAATTATGTCGTTGATGTTTTTCAAGGGGAACTAGAGTAATTTGTGGAAATTGTTTGTTAATATGATCATCATATAATCTATAAGTAAAATAATATTAATTTAATTTTAAAAAAAATTTAAAGAATAGGTTATAATAAAACACACTATAAAAATTATGTCATTCCTTCACAATTGAGAAAATTATATGTATGAGCCTTGTGGTGTTCAACATCTAAAATCCATCATTCATGAACTCCACTAAATTCAAGTTCAGGATGATTAAAAACTAATAATTTAATATTCAGTGCATTTTCAACATTTTCCTCATTATAGCCTATTCAATTAAATTTTTAAGGTTATTCAGGATGGAAATAATGGGAGCAAAAAAAATAAATTTCCTCCAATGAATAAGCTTCCTCAGTTGACCCTTCAAATGATGCTTTATTATATACATTTTTCTTCAATTTCTACATGCATCTTTCAAATGGGTACATCCATCATAAATGTACCATCCCTCCACATTTTTCTTATTATAGAAAATATAATATCAAATATTCTATTGAATCAAAAAAAGTTTGAAGAAAATTTTTTCCCATTTAATATAAAATTAAAACAATATCTTCTTATAGTATACTAAGAGTTTCATAGCCTATTTTTTCTGAAAAAATTTCTTATAAAGATGATGATATTTCTTTTAGCACATCCTAAATAGAATAATTAAACAAACCTCTAAATTCAATTGTTGTAAGTCTTTCTAGTATAAAATGACAATCATGACTTTTTAATCTAGTAATGTTACTATTTCTGACACATCTAGACAAATTGGATACATAATAATTTGGTATCCTTAAATCTATAATCCACTGAAAAATAATCAATTATTTTCTTTGGAAAGTGTATAAGCCTATTTTGGATTCATTAAATTCCAGGAACTTTCATTTTCAAATAACTCAAGTTCTAGTCACCTGAAAATTTGGGAAAGATCTAATCATTTCCTTACATTATCTTTGGTCCTTTCAGGTGTGTCCAAAATTGTATAAAACATATTATTAAAATGGTTCTTCTCAATTTTCATGAAATCTATCCTTAGATGGACTGACAAATCAAAACAATAAGGGATATCCCAATAAATACTTTTTTTAATACAATTGTGACCTTTCCTAAATCCATTTATTTTTTATTGGTTTATAGTCATTATAAAGGTAATGGGAGTTAATGAAGTGACAATAGATTTTAAATCAATATCTGAGATCATTTATAGAGGTTCATATCTTTCAATTTTATATTTTTTGAAATAATTTTTGTTCCTTTGGAAAGGATGGTCAATAGGAATAAATTTGTGATGACAGTTGAAAGAACATGGTTTTCTCCCATTAATAAGCATAAACACTTTTCTATCACTCAAATAGTACGAAAATGATTTTGGACCATGTGTAATTCAGCTAGATAATATTCTATATGTCAGTTAGTAACTAATTTTATATATTAATTCCACTTTCATTAAGAAATTTTATTTTGCAGCATCATCATATATACTGACACCATTACTCCATAATAAATTTCACTCATCAATCATTGGATTCAAATAAAAATCAATATTCTTTTTTGTATGTCCTATAATTAATAATTTTAAGTAGATATATGGTTCATTCATCAATATATAAGGAGGTAAGTTGTATGGAGTTATAAATATGGTCCAACAAAAATATTGACTACCGTACGAACCAAATGGATAGAAACCATTAGTAGAAAGTGTAATGACCCCAACCCCAATATGCTAGAGCTGGTGAATTACTTTATTGAATTGTCATAAGATATAATAAATTTCATTCCAAATGGATGAATAGTTTAGTTGTCTTGGTAAATTAGATACATACATGAAACACATTTTATATTTGGAATAGAAAATAAAACATAACCAATGAAAGTAATTTGAATTCTTGATCTCATTCAAGATATTTTATTTATAACCTTGTGAAAGGAAAAAATAAGTTTAATCTAAAATTCTTAGTAAGGGTTAAGTACAATAGAAACAAATTTTAATTGATAAGAATAATCAATATTGAAAGGTAAATAATTGAGCATACACATGCCATTTAATCAATAAATTAAGAATAAAATGCATCCATATATTTTTTTATAGTAAAAATTATATGGGTAATGATAAATGAATACATAAATAAGGGAATTTTTAATTATTTTACATCATGTATCTGTAACATGAACCAATATTGTCAAGACTTTTCACAAGATGGTTTAATCTACAGGTAATAACTCATTTAATTCTAGCTTAACTGATTCATCCAATGATACTACTGATGCAACAAGGGGGAATTTATAACTGGGACCCCATCAATTTATTCAAGTTAAAATAATTCCTTATATATAAAATAATCAATTTAATTGTTAAATAAGGTTCCTTATCATCAAATATTTGTATTGAATTAAAGATACAGATTTATCAATATTTCCAAAATTAATCAAATAACTTTCAATGTAAACACCGTATATAATAATGGAATATGGTTTAGAATATAATCATATCCATCCAAAAAGAATAAGGATATTGAAGATAAATTTAATTTCCAATGAAAAATTATTAAAATAAATTTATTGTTTCAATTGAAAGTTAACAATCACAAACGAAAGTGACATTGTGCAACAACTTTTATCACTTGGTAATTTTCAAGTCAAATCCACTTGGATGAAACAATTCAAATTGAAACATAAAATACCATGAGGAATGAATAAATCATGATATTAAATGTCAAATGGATGGTATATAAACCATATAGAAGTGAATTTTTGTATAATAATAAACGAGTCTCAATGAAATGTAAATTGAGAAGAAATCCTTTACCACTTGTAATCAGTCAAATCGTACACCCATAAAAGAAATAATTATCAAATGAAAAATTTCATATCACGAGTATAATTAGATTAATGATATGATATATCAAATTTAATCATTCATACACCACAAAAAATAAATAAGTGGTGAATAAGTCATATATCTCATAGAAATAAAAGTGAGATGAGAAGACCATTACCTCATGCTTCACTTTAGTGTATCATTATTTAACCTCCTATATGATGGTTAAAATAATTTTATTAAATCATTAAAGATATATATTAATATTTATAATACCTTATTTTATGATTTTATAACATATTATTACTCATTCATTCATAATATTTCATTATTTTCATGGTTTCAGGTGCATTCATTTCATGGTTTCATGATCAATTCATTTGTGTCAAATTATGAATGTTCTTGTAAAATGATATTATAAATACAGAAGTGGAATGGAATAGTTTTAATAAACATAAATAATTTTAAGTAGTATCATATATAATTTTTCATTCTTGTATGAGGATGATTAATTTGATAAAATGTTAATGATAATTGTTTAGTTAATTTTGGCAGTTTTTTCGAACACCACATACTAGTTTTGTTTTATTTTCTATTATGAGTATATATTAGTAAATAAATATTAAATAGGTTATAATATACCTATTAAAATATTATTTAACTATAATAATAGTTTTATGACCATCCATGCAGGTGGTAATGTAAAAACCACAAAAACATTATTCCCGGAGATAAATAATAGTAATAACTTGACCAATGGTTTCATTTTTTTGAATAAGAGGAGGTAAAAAGGGATGGATATAATATATTCCATTAGAAACATAAAATTAAATTATTTAAATGATTCTATAATTATAATTACTTAATGTATGAAATATATTAGGATAAATTTGAAAAGGAAAAGAAATTAAGAGAGGTGTTTTGAGAAAACAACCTCTTGTATATCACCTCTTTAGAGGACCCTTTAAGGTATTTGAATTTGGTCTTTTAGTGAGAAAAAAAGAACATAGAATTTTTGAGAGTGAGGATGAGATTTTTTGGTAGATATTGGAGTATATTCAAGTATTATAAGTTGAAATGGGGTGGGGAGGGATGGTATTTATACTTGAGGAGATGTGAGATTAAGTGATTAAAAAAATTATTATTTTATAATAAAATCTAACCACATTGAAGTGACATTAATTTAAAATAATTTTTATGATTATAAGTGTTTTAAAGTATGTTTAGGTTCTATAAATACCTCAAAACCCCATTTAATGTTGTATTTTTTTCTTATTTCAAGCCTTTACCTTTTAACTTTAACCCTTTTCATTATTTTACTTACACTCCGATAAATCCTTCTCTTTACCATGGAAACTTTTTGATGCGTAAAAATTAAAATGACATTAAAAAATAATTTTTACCTTATTATTACAAGTACTTAATACATTATAACGACCCATACTTTACATACATTGTTAATACTTCAAAATTGAAGCATACTTATTACAACATATAACAAAACCACGAAAGGACCGTATAGGTATAGTGTCTTTAGAAACTGGGAAACATAAACAACTGGTTCATAAAACGTCTACATTGTCTCCCATTTATTTCATCATATCTATAGTCCCTTTTGGAATATCTTACTTAATAACCTTATTCCTGACCTGGGGAAAGAAAACATACAAAAGGGTGAGCTCAAATCCTCAGTAAGGGTAAACAAAAGAAATATCAATCACATCATATACATAAGCACATAACTTTTGGAAATCATAACCTGCAAAAGAGATCATAATTTCATAACATGGGATAAATCATGGCAGTGAAATGTAATCATAATAATAATAACTTAAAACATGAAACTTTGTGGCATACACATATAATCATAGAGAATCATTTCTTATTAGTCAAGACTCATTTCCAAGACTATCTTAGTGGACAAAGTCCATTTCTGAACCGAGTTCACTCCTCATTTCAGTCCTGTTTCACTAAACCGGTATAACCTACCATTCCAGCCATGTCTATCTCATGAGATATAAAATCTTTACCCAATGCATTGGAGGGAGATATAGGTCCCACCCATCTCATAATGATACCATTCTTATGTGTGCCACAAAATCAAAAACCATACATCATAGCATAACCCATGTAATAAAAATGGGAATCTTAAACATCATGAAATCATAAAACAATTCATATAAGTTAAATTAATTCATAAAAATATATCCATCACAACATAATCATATCAATGTAATAATAGGGATATAAACAGAACCCTATATTATCTTAGATGGAAAATAATTTTGATGAAACACTTGAACTCCATTCTTGAGGAAAATATCCTTTCTAATTCAAAAACATTTTCCTTTCTTAACATTTCATACAATTTTAAAAGAAGTTGATTAAAAATAAACTTGAAAACTTGTAAAGGAAGCTTCTTGGAAATAATGTTTTAAAAATCCATTCATGCCGTATAAGTTAAAAAAGCATTCTTCTCGTACTTTTGTCGGAAAAGTCAAAAAGTACCTCGTACGAAAAACGACAAAAGATTCATTTAATATCTTTTACTAAAAACTCACCGAAGGGTAAAATTGGATTTAAACAATTGTAGGTGGATGGAAATAATATTACATATTGAGGAAACATGGATGTGGATGATAAAATACACCCTAGTAAATACCAAAGTATAAATAATCTCGGATAAAAATGAGATTGTGATATTTCCCTTACATTAGGTCCGATTTACTTTGTAAGTGTCCAAAACTCCTGTATAATGGTTTAAATAATGTTATTGACTTATTCCAGAATCATACTTATTTTTATGATATCATATCTGGTCATATTCTTAGCTTCTTAGTAGTAATATTTCATTGCTACTTGTTATTCGGGTGTTTATAACTTTTTATTCTTATGCGTGTCTTGTTGAATAAATTAGTATTCTTCTCTTTAGGTTATAGATACCTCATTTACAGAATGGTATTAGTGTAATATATATCATATTCATTTATTCAATTCATTTATATAATCATTATGAAATGAAGATCATGTAGAACGAGTCGCATCACATCGTGGAGACGGTATTCCGTACGTACGCACGAGTGATGATATCGTTCCTATGATCGTGGAATTGTATTGGAGTGTATGTATACTATTTTAGAATCATTATTACTTTATAATAGTCATATATAGTGATAATTTACACCATTATACCCATCCAAGTAAGGTGTTAGTGGAAAATAGATTACACCACGGCGTGGAGACGGTATTCCGTACGTACGCACGCGTGGTGATTTCTTTTTCCGTAGGATGGATAGATAGTGAAATAGGGTTGTTTCATACTTATAATAACATATCATTATATGAGTGACACTGATGTTATTACTTCATATTGAAACAACTAAATAAGAAGAAGTGGAAGAAGAAATAAAGATGAAAGAATCGGTAACAGACATTACCTCTTCTTTGAAGTGCTTCTTTGAGACCTTCTTTTAGGGCACTAAATTTGGTCTTTGAAGAAAACCAGGACCTATAGGATGTCTCTAGGGAAGTGGAGAGGGGGAATTATCAGGGGTTGGCCAAGATTGAAGGCTCAAAGTGGTGTGAGGAAGAGGGGGAGGAGGTGCCCTTTTATAAGGGAGGAGAGGGGCACCTTTGGAATAACTAAAAATATTATTTTATTATAAAGTAAAATTCGGTTTTTAATAGCTCCAAATTGATATATTTCGAAGATAAGGTGGGTAGGGATCTAAATACTCTCATCCAATATAATTTAGACAAGTTTAGGTATCAATTTTAACCTTATCATTTAGATTTAACTTTAAGTTAGATAATTTTACTTTTACCGTGTCTTCTTGTTTTCTTACGCTATAAGGTTAATAAACTTACTATATCAAGCCAATCAAACCCCAAGTTGTTTAATATTAATATATATAACTTTATCTAATTCATTTGGCCGAACCTTAGATTTTTAGGAATAAAATAACAATTACTAATATAATATTTGTTTTAAAAACTATTTTATGTCAATTTTGACACTATTTAGTAATTGATTTTTGTGAAAATCATAACAGAATGATTAGTTCGAAAAAAGTTAATTAAATCAACACTAAAATGCCATATTATCCTATAAAATTAGTTTAATTCATAAAAAGTCTCAAATTACATTTATTTTGGTGTTTATAACATTAATTATGTCAATATTTCATTAATAAGATAATTACTGCATCATCTTTGTGTCATAAATAAATTAAATTATTTAATGTCTAAAAATTAAAAATAAAATACCATTATTTAGGAAATATTTTTAGCTTTCTAATTAATATTTATAGTAGAATTTATCTTATGTAAAACCCCATATTAAAAATTATTTACTTATTAAACTTTTGATTTTAACTATTTTAACCCTTCTTTAAATAAATTAATAATAAATGTCCTAATCTAATCCAAGTGGGCCTAAATGGTCATATTTTATTCCTAAGTTATTTTTTGGTCGAATTAAACTTGTCCAATAGAATTAGGACATGTGTTAGGGTAATAATAATATCATCTTTAACTTTAATTACCCTATTTACTTTTAACCGTGGTAAAAAAAGTAAAAAATTACTATTCACCAAAAAATTATTTTCATCTCATTGAACCACATTTTACTTACTGACATCAACCGTGTCTCTCGGATTTTTGAAATTCCACTCACAGAAGCGGTAAAATTAAGTTTTATGAAAAATTCAGTTTTTTTAACTACCACTTAGTGGTTTCACTATTCATCAAAAATTAAAAGTTTTCAGAAAAATACCAAAATTTCACCCTAGGCTAATTTCGATATTCCAAATCCAAAAATGAAGTCCATTGTGAAAAATAAAATTTATAAAATTTTAAAAAGTGGTTATTACTATTCATAACGGCTAGTTTTAATAATAATTTAATAGCATATCATTGTTTAGTGAAACTAGGTATTGCGTACAATGCAAGCTATCGAGGAAGGTTGAGATTTCGTGTAAAGCAAGCCAAGCAAGTGTTGTGTAGAAAAATATGCCTTTGATGATTTATATAACATAAAAGTCTCAGGTGTTACATTCTACCCCCCTTAAAATGAATTTCACCCTTGAAATTCGTCACTTTGTAACAAACAGATGAGGATACCTCTCCCTCATCATATCCTCAAGCTCCCATGTAGCTTCTTCTAATTGGTGGTTCCTCCATAAAACGTTCACCAATCGAGTGGTCTTGTTTCGTAGGACTTTTTCGCTACGATCCAGAATCTCTATCGGTTGTTCTTCATAAGAAAGATCTTGCTCCAGCGGTACAACTTCTGAGCTGAGTACATGTGAAGGATCAGGTATGTACTTTCTCAGGAGAGATACATGGAACACATCGTGAACTTGAGAGAGATTCGGTGGAAGCGCCAATCGGTAAGCTACCTTCCCAACACGATCCAGTATTTCGAAAGGACCGATATATCTAGGGCTCAACTTCCCCTTCATTCCAAATCTCATAACCCTCTTCCAAGGAGATATTCGTAAGAACACTTTATCATCTACTTCAAACTCTAGGTGTTTTCTTCTGTTTTCAGCATAACTTTTCTGTCGACTCTGAGCTACTCTTATGTGTTGTTGAATAGATCTGACCTTTTCTGCCATTTCATCAACAAGATCAGGTCCTAATAGCTTTCTTTCCCCAACTTCATCCCAGCAAGTTGGAGTCCTGCATTTCTTTCCATAGAGAGCATCATAAGGATCCATCTGAATACTGGAGTGAAAGCTATTATTATAAGAAAATTCCACCAAAGGTAGGTGTTGATCCCAACCACCTTTAAAATCCATAGAGCAAGTTCTCAACATATCTTCTAAGGTTTGAATTGTTCTCTCAGACTGACCGTCTGTCTGAGGATGATAAGCAGTGCTGAAACTCAACTCTGTATCCAGAGTATGCTGAAGACTTCGCCAGAACTTCGAGGTAAATCTCGGATCCTGATCAGATATAATATAAAGTTGTACTCCATGCAATCTTACCACTTCCTTTACATATATACTGGAAAACTGATCCAGAGAGAAATCCTCTCTAATAGCAATGAAATTTGCAATCTTTGTAAGACGATCAACTATGACCCAGATAGCATTATTGCCTTTGGATGTTTTAGGAAGTCCTGTGACAAAGTCCATAGTGATGTTTTCCCATTTCCATTCGGATATGGGTAATGGTTGTAACATCCCCTTAGACTTCTATCTCTCAGCTTTAACTTGCTGACAAACCAAGCATCGAGAGACATATTCAGCAACATCTCTTTTCATGCCATCCCACCAGAAGTACTCTTTCAGGTCCCTATACATCTTCGTGCTTCCAGGATAAATAGAGAACGAAGAACTATGAGCCTCATCCAGCAGCTCCTTCTTTAATTCGGGGATGGGAGGAACACAAACCTGATTCCTGAACTTTATTATCCCATCACAATCAAGGTTGAATTCAGGAACATTTCTCACCTTCTTTTGTAACTTGACATCTTCTTTCTGTGCCTCTTTAATCTTCACATGTATATATGGTTGAACATTAATTTGAGAAAGATACGATTTTTCCCCGTTCATTATAATTCTAAGATCCATCCTTTGTAAATCCATAAATATTGGTTCTTTTGTGATCCTCATCATGGATAAAATAGCATGGTCTTGTCGACTTAATGCATCTGCCACCTTGTTTGCTTTCCTAGGGTGGTAATGGATTGAGCAGTCATAATCCTTAATCAGCTCCAACCATCTTCTTTGGCACATATTTAGCTCCTTTTGTGTGAAAATATACTTTAAACTTTTATGATCAGTATAAATGTCACACCTTTCTCCATAAAGATAATGCCTCCAAATCTTTAATGCAAAGATTACCGCAGCTAACTCCAAATCATGTGTTGGGTAATTTTGCTCATGGATTTTCAACTGTCGTGAGGCATAAGCTATCACCATATCATTTTTCATAAGAAAACATCCCAATCCCTTCTTGGATGCATCACTATAGATCACAAACCTTTCTCCACTACAAGTCAGTGTGAGCACAGGTGCACTGGATAAACTTCTTTTCAACTCCTTGAAATTCTCTTCACATTCCTCTGTCCAAACAAACTTAACTCCTTTCCGAGTCAACTTGGTGAGTGGATTAGATAATCGTGAAAAATATTTCACAAAACGTTGATAATATCCAGCCAAACCAAGAAAACTTTGGATCTCAGTCACTGTTGTTGGTCTCGACCATCTTTCGATAACCTCTATTTTTGCTGGATCCAAAGATATCCCCTCTTTTGAGATTATGTGACCCAAAAATGAAACTTTTTGAAGCCAAAATTCACACTTGGTAAATTTGGCATAAAGCTTCTCCTTTCTCAGGGTCTTCAATATAATTCTCAAGTGATCTTCATGTTCTTCCTTTCTCTTTGAATAGACAAGAATATCGTCTATAAAGACTACCACAAATTGATCAAGATAGTTTCTAAAGACTATATTCATCAGTTCCATAAAGATAGCAGGGGAATTAGTAAGACCAAATGGCATCACTATAAATTCATAGTGTCCATACCTTGTACGGAAAGTTGTCTTTGGTATATCCTCCCTTTTGACCCTTAATTGATGATACCCTAAACGAAGATCAATCTTGGAAAAGTATTGAGCTCCGCGTAGTTGGTCAAATAAGTCATCAATGTGTGGGAGAGGATATTTTTTCTTGATAGTGATCTTGTTAAGTTCTCGATAATCAATGTAGAGTCTCATTGATGCATCTTTCTTCTTAACAAATAGAACAGGTGCTCCCCAAGGTGACGCACTAGGGCGTATGAATCCCTTATCAAGATTCTCTTGGAGTTGCTTCTTCAATTCCTGCAACTCAATTGGGGCCATTCTATAAGGTGTCTTTGAAATAGGCAAAGCACCCGGTACGAGTTCTATTGAGAACTCAACTTCACGATTTGGTGGAAGACCCGATAATTCCTCCAGAAAGACATCATCAAACTCTCGTACATTGGGCATATTATTAATCGTGAGTTTCTCACCAAACATTTGAGATAAATAACCTTTATTTAGTGGAATCAAGACCCATAATATGGAATAAATTTCCACTAGAAGGTTATGTTCATCCTTGCATCGATAGACGATCATAGATTGATCTGGAATATGAAATGTGACTTCCCTTCTTTGGAAATTGATATGAGCTCCATATAAAGAAAGTAAATCCATGCCAAGAATCACATCAAATTCCACTATAGGAATGATCACAAGATTTGCAGGAAGCACTTTCCCACAAACTTCGATCGGAGAAGAATTATAAACTTTTGATGTGAATGTTGTTCCATTAGGTGTTGTCACAGCTAACTCAACATCTAATTGTTGAGGTAATACGGTGATACCCTTAGAAAATTCTTTAGAAATAAAAGAGTGGGTGGATCCAAAATCAAATAAAACATTTTCTACTTTAGAGTGGATGGTAAGTGTACCTTTCACCACATCGTTATCGTACTCCACATCGTTGATAGAAATTGCTTGTGACTTTCCTTTGTCTTTAGCCTTAAGAGTTTGTTGACGTCGACCATAATCATCAACCCTTGGATTAGGGAATTTATTGGCATAATGTCCCATATCTTTGCACTTGAAACATTGAAGTGTAGTAGGTTTATTCTGTGTATACCTTCCTTTGTTTGCATCATTATACATCTTCTTCCCATCATCGCGGCATTCAAATGCCTGATGACCTTCCTTTACACACTTGAAACATTTACTTGTCCCTTTAAGAAAACTCCCTCCATGTTTCTTTCCACACTTTGAGCATAAGGGAAAGTTCATCTTCTTTTCAGTGTGCTCTTTAGATTTTCCTTTGAATTCCATTTTCATCTTCTTATCAAACCCATATGACTGATGGGTTACTCCAATCTCCATCTCAACTTTGAGAGCACATCGAACAATTTCCTCATAGCTATTGAAGTCCCTTATGGCTAAGGCCCTTCGAAGACTTGGTTTTAAGCCACTAAAGAATCGATCGATCTTACTCTCCGGTTGGATAATAATACCAGAAGCGTACCTTGCAAGTCTTGTAAAATTTGCTTCATAGGTACCAACATATTCATAATCCTTTTGCTTCAGTTCAAGAAACTCTTTCTCCATATTTGTTCGGAGAATACGAGGGAAGTACTTATTGAAAAATAAGTTCTTGAACTCATCCCATTCCATGGACTCAATTTCATCCCTTTGCCTCGTATTCTTAATAAGATTCCACCATTGATCAGCATCACCTTCCAAATGATACACTACTAAGATGACTTTATCATGTTCAGAACATTGAAGAACTGAAAATATCTTTTCAGTAGTACTAATCCATTGTTCAGAAACTAATGGATCAGTAGACCCGCTGAAAGAAGGTGGACGCTGCCTCATGAAGGATTCAACAGAATGTTGCTCCTTCCTTTCCTTGTTTGGAAGTTCTGTATGATTCATAGCTTGATAAATTTGTGCGAGCATGGCTACAAGATTTTTAATTCCATCTCCCATAACGTTTGGTTGCTCAGGGGGGACAATCATTGCATTTCCCGTCGCATTCCACATTAACATGATTCCTTCGGGTTCCATCCATTGACTAAAACCAAGAAGAATAGTGTGAGCAACACTAATTATAAGAGGAAAACCACATAATCAAGAATAATATTTCACACTTAAGGTCTTATCCTAGGTTATTCATGGTCATTCCTAAAACACTAAGATTTTTTTCTATGTTTAGACTTATCCTTAGGGTTCTTACTAAGGCTTTCACATCCTAGTTTCTAAAGGTTGACTATACCTTTCCTCTGATACCAACTATAACGACCCATACTTTACATACATTGTTAATACTTCAAAATTGAATCATACTTATTACAACATATAAAAAAACCACGAAAGGACCGTATAGGTATAGTGTCTTTAGAAACTGGGAAACATAAACAACTGGTTCATAAAACTTCTACACTATCTCCCATTTATTTCATCATATCTATAGTCCCTTTTGGAATATCTTACTTAATAACCTTCTTCCTGACCTGGAGAAAGAAAACATACAAAAGGGTGAGCTCAAATGCTCAGTAAGGGTAAACAAAAGAAATATCAGTCACATCATATACATAAGCACATAACTTTTGGAAATCTTAACCTGCAAAAGAGATCATAATTTCATAACATGGGATAAATCATGGTAGTGAAATGTAATCACAATAATCATAACTTAAAACATGAAAATTTGTGGCATACACACATAATCATATAGAATCATTTTTATTAGTCAAGACTCATTGCCAAGACTATCTTAGTGGACAAAGTCCATTTCTGAACCGAGTTCACTCCTCATTTTAGTCTTGTTTCACTGAACCGGTATAACCTACCATTCCAGCCATGTCTATCTCATGAGATATAAAATCTTTACCCAATGAATTGGAGGGAGATATAGGTTCCACCCATCTCATAATAATACCATTATTATGTGTGCCACAAAATCATAAACCATACATCATAGCATAACCCATGTAATAAAAATGGGAATCTTAAACATCATGACATCATAAAACAATTCATATAAGTTAAAGTAATTCATAAAAATATATCCATCACAACATAATCATATCAATGTAATAATAGGGATATAAACAGAACCCTATATTATCTTAGATGGAAAATAATTTTGATAAAACACTTGAACTCCATTCTTGAGGAAAATATCCTTTCTACTTCAAAAACATTTTCCTTTCTTAACATATCATACAATTTTAAAAGAATTTGATTAAAAATAAACATGAAAACTTGTAAAGGAAGATTCTTGGAAATAATATTTTAAAAATCCATTCATGCTGTATAAGTTAAAATAATATTCTTCTCATACTTTTGTCGAAAAAGTCAAAAAGTACCTCGTACGAAAAACGATAAAAGATTCCTTTCATATATTTTACTAAAAACTCACCGAAGGGTAAAATTGGATTTAAAAAATTGTAGGTGGATGGAAATAATATTACATATTGTGGAAACATGGATGTGGATGATAAAATATACCCCAGTAAATACCAAAGTATAAACAATCTCGGATAAAAATGAGATTGTGATATTTCCCTTACCTTAGGTCCGATTTGCTTTGTAAGTGTCTGAACCTCCTATATAATGATTTAAATAATGTTATTGACTTATTCCAGAATAATACTTATTTTTATGATATCATATATCGTCATATTCTTAGCTTCTTAGTAGTAATATTTCATTGCTACTTGTTATTCGGGTGTTTATAACTTTTTATTCTTATGCGTGTCTTGTCGAATAAATTCTTATTCTTCTCTTTAGGTTATAGATACCTAATTTACAGAATGGTATTAGTGTAATATATATCATATTCATTTATTCAATT
Source organism: Viscum album (assembly GCA_963277665.1). Taxonomy (NCBI): domain Eukaryota; kingdom Viridiplantae; phylum Streptophyta; class Magnoliopsida; order Santalales; family Viscaceae; genus Viscum; species Viscum album. The sequence goes on along the minus strand of OY728125.1, from coordinate 1,831,423,856 downwards.
CATTTATATAATCATTATGAAATGAAGATCATGTAGAACGAGTTGCATCACATCGTGGAGACGGTATTCCGTACATACGCACGAGTGATGATATCGTTCCTATGATCGTGGAATTGTATTGGAGTGTATGTATACTATTTCAGAATCAGTATTACTTTATAATAGTCATATACAGTCATTATTTACACCATTATACCCATCCAAGTAAGGTGGTGGTGGAAAATAGATTACACCACGGCGTGGAGACGGTATTCCGTACGTACGCACGCGCGGTGATTTCTTTTTCCGTAGGATGGATAGATGGTGAAATAGGGTTGTTTCATATCATTATATGAGTGACACTAATTTTATTACTTCATAATTAAACAACTAAATAATAAGAAGTGGAAGAAGAAATAAAGATGAAAGAATCAGTAACAGACATTACCTCTTCTTTGAAGTGCTTCTTTGAGACCTTATTTTAGAGCACTAAAATTGGTCTTTGAAGAAGACAAGGACCTCTAGGATGTCACTAGGGAAGTGGAGAGGGGGAATTGTCAGGGGTTTTCTGAGCTTGAAGGCTCAAAGTGGTGTGAGGAAGAGGGGGAGGAGGTGCCCTTTTATAAGGGAGGAGAGGGGCACCTTTGGAATAACTAAAAATATTATTTTATTATAAAGTTAAATTCGGTTTTTAATAGCTCGAAATTGATATATTTCGAAGATAAGGTGGGTAGGGGTCGAAATCCTCTCATCCAATAGAATTTAGACAAGTTTAGGTATCAATTGTAACCTTATCATTTAGATTTAACTTTAAGTTAGATAATTTAACTTTTACAGTGTCTTCTTGTTTTCTTACACTATAAGGTTAATAAACTTACTATATCAAGCGAAACGAACCCCAAGTTGTTTAATATTAATATATATAACCTTATCTAAGTCATTTGGCCGAACCTTAGATTTTTAGGAATAAAATAACAATTACTAATATAATATTTGTTTTAAAAACTATTTTATTTCAATTTTGACACTATTTAGTAATTGATTTTTGTGAAACTAATAACAGAATGATTAGTTCTAACAAGGTTAATTAAATCAACAATAACATGTCATATTATCCTATAAAATTAGTGGAATTCATAAAAAGTCTCAAATTACATTTATTTTGGTGTTTATAACATTAATTATGTCAATATTTCATTAATAAGATAATTACTGCATCATCTTTGTGTCATAAATATATTAAATTATTTAATGTCTAAAAATTAAAAATAAAATACCATTATGTAGTAAATCTTTTTAGATTTATAATAAATATTTATAGTCGAATTTATCTTATTTATAACCCCATATTAAAAATTATTTACTTATTAAACTTTTTATTTTAACTATTTTAACCCTTCTTTAAATAAATTAATAATAAATGTCCTAATCTAATCCAAGTGAGCCTAAATGGTCATATTTTATTCCTAAGTTTGTTTTTGGTCGAATTAAACTTTTCCAATAGAATTAGGACATGTGTTAGGGTAATAATAATATCATCTTCACCCTTAATTACCCTATTTACTTTTAACCGTGGTAAAAAAAAGTAAAAAGTTACTATTCACCAAAAAATTATTTTAATCTCATTGAACCACATTTTACTTACTGAAATCAACCGTGTCTCTCGGATTTTTGAAATTCCACTCACAGAATCGGTAAAATTAAGTTTTATGAAAAATTCAGTTTTTTTAACTACCACTTAGTGGTTTCACTATTCATCAAAAATTGAAAGTTTTCAGAAAAATACCAAAATTTCACCCTAGGCTAATTTCGATATTCCGAATCCAAAAATGAAGTCCATTTTGAAAAATAAAATTTATAAAATTTCAAAAAGTTGTTATTATTATTCATAACGGCTAGTTTAAATAATATTTTAATAGCATATCATTGTTTAGTGAAACTCGGTATTGGGTACGACGCAAGCTATCGGGGAAGGTCGCAATTTTGTGTAAAGCAAGCCAAGTAAGTGTTGTGTAGAAAAAGATTCCTTTGATGATTTATATACCATAAAAGTCTCGGGTGTTACATACATTTTACCTAATTAAATTAATATAATTGGAAAATTTATATTTACAATTAATCCCACAAGAAAAATGAAAAAATTGGTTTTTAAAGTGAAAAGTTCAAATGTTTGAAATGTTTTTATATCCAATTTCAATGTGAAATTGATTATAATAACACAAATTTAATTTATTGATGTATAATTAAACTAATTATACTTTAAAACTAACTTAAAATATAATTTAAAAATATAAATAGATTAGAAGAAAAAGTATTTTTCAAATAAAATATAATATTTTTCACTATTCATCAAAAATGAAACTTCTCTGAAAAATGGAAAAATTTCACCCTAAAATAATTTTGATATTTCAATTTAAAAATAATGTTTATTTTTTAAAATAAAATTTATAAAATTTTCAGTATTTAGTTTTAAAATAGATGCGCCATTAAAAGCTGGAAAATTACTTTTTAGAAAAATATACCTTTTTATGCTTAAAATTGGGGTTATTATTATCTTAAGACTATAAAAAATATGTATGGAATTAAAAAACATTTTATTGAATATATAACATATAAATTACATTATAATATTTCAATAATAGTTATTATTTTGATTTATTAATATAGAATTACATTGTGGGAATAAAAATAGTTTTTTATAAAAACACATCAATTGTGTTCAATTGGTTTTTATTTTAATTTACAATTAATTGGTAACCAGTGAATTAATTTTATAAATATGTGTAAACTATATTTTAAAAAATTTACTTATTTTCATTCATTCCTTCCATTCCAATATCTAGGTGAACTATTATAATAATATTATTTAATCATTTGGTTAAGCTCAGTGTTCTATGTAATGTGATCTATCGAAAAGATGAAATTTTAAAAGAAACATACCATAAAATATTGGGATGTTACATTGTCCACTACTTCAATAAATTTCATCCTTTAAAACTGAAAATGGAATTTGAAAATCAAAGTTTGGTACTTAAAAATTCATTTTTGGGAAATCGACGTTCTAAATAGGGTTAATATAACATCCCCGTAATAAGAGGAAAGGTAAATGCGAAGGTCGCCACAAAATTAGGCTTTAGAATAAGATAACGTTATTGGAAATTTAAAACTGAGACATGGAATAGAACTCAAACCATAAATCTATTATGGAGAGTGATAGATAACATGGTCATCAGAAAATCTTTCATCACAAAACTATAAATTTGTGATGGGTTAAAGAGGTCATTGATTCCTTAGTAAGAAAATTAAACAAATAACATTTTTCCCAAAATCCATTCCCTAGAGTTGAGGGATTATTTTACTATCCAGATAAACACTTGATAAAGTAAACTTACTTTATTTATTTTCATTTCATTAGCATAATTTCATCCATTTGTTGTTCTTCGATCTATCCCCGCTTTATTTCTTATCCAATGATATGGATATTCAAGATGAATTTTCATGCATGATTCACTTTTATGAATCATAAGATCCAGAAGTCATTCCTTCAATCACTAAATATTTACTAAAACCAAAATGGTAAGAACATGTTATCCAATATGATAAATATTACTTTATCCACAAATAATAATATCCAATATTCAACTTAATCCAATCTATAAGTAGTTAATTTTAAGTCTTGTCCAAAATAAATCAATTAAAATTCACAGTCCAAAAATTTAGATGGAAGGTTGCAAGATTTATAAAATTAAAATTAGATTCTCCAAACAACATAACACTTATTATCACATACCAAATATATAAATACCTTTATCACCCTAAAACATTAATGAAAATAAGTATGCATCCCAAAATAAAATCTCAGGTCACTGAATGCATTCCTTAAATCCAAACATGTAGTTAACCCAACAAAGATAACATAAATCATAAAATCACTAGCCACTTTCATGGACACAAATAATATCCCATAAAAATCCCTTTTCATTTTTATTTCAACATCAAGAAAATATTAAGGGTTATCTTCCCTCAATCATGTGTTCTCCAAAATATTAAATTACAATAGAATCATTTATCTTGGTTACTGGTATTATCCCTCACATGCTTCTAAATCCTTAAATAAGTATTGTAGTACAAACCTTATATATCTCATAATTATTATAACCAAATAATCATTGATAAAACAATTATTGAATCCAAATATACAAGAACTTTAATCATTCTACTTCATTATTAAACAATTATCTACGCTTCATCATCTTATTCCTTTCATTTTTCATTTATAGTATCATCATCATCAGTAGTATAACCATTACTTATATAACCTTTCTGATTCCCTTAATTAATTTCACCCTTAGGACATTGACTTTCATAATGCCCTTATTTTCCACATTTAAAACATTTAAGAATCACTAATACCTTAGGGAGACCATTATTCAAAAATTTCTATTTTCCTTGGAAATTACTTGCTTTATATCCTTCTTTCCACTCTCAAAACATCTTCTTGTTACTATAAGACATTCACTTGTGTGTTTATCCTAACATTATCTATATATTTTATATCACATACACTGTTAAACTGATTTTTTAGTTCCATCCATTAACTAAGATCATGACCAAAGTGTGAGAAATAGTAAACATAGTGATAAATCACATAGTTGTGAAGAATAATTTATAGGATTTAGGTTTAACCATATTATACATGTTTATTACCAAATATATAGGATATTATCCTATAATTAGACTTATCCTCAAATTCAGATATAGGGTTATGTTCCCTAATCTATGTTTTCCTAAATTTAGTTCTCAAGGTTTCTACTAAATTATCTCTGATACCAACTGTAACAACCCTGACTCCAATAGCCCAGATCTGGTACCTAATTTATTACATTTTAATGATATATAAGAAATCACATTCCAAAGGAAAGAAATATTTTATTAGTCTTGGTAAACTAGATACATATATTAAACCCATTTTACATTGGGAATAGAAAATAAAACATAATAAAGAAAATTATTTTTCATTCTTAAACTCATTCAAGATCTCTTATTCATAACCTAAGAAAATTGGAAAAATATGGATGAGATCAAATGATCAGTAAGGTCTGAGTATAGTGGAATCTAATTTTAATAAATAAGAATAATTAATATCTAAATGTAAATGATTGAGTACACACATGTCATTTAATCAATAAACTAAGAATGAAATGAATCCATATGTTTTTTCATAGTAAAAATACTATAGATAAGATAATGTTTAATTATTAGACATCATATATCTAGAAAATGAATCATTACTGTTAAGATCTTACATAAGATGGTTTAATCTACAAGTAAAACCCCATTTAATGTTAGCTTAACTAATTTATCCCAAGAGACTGATAATACATCAATGGCTATCTATAATTGAGCCCCACACATATCTTCCAGTCTAAATCATTCCTCATATATCTAATAATCTATTTAATTAATAAACAATATTCCTTATCATCAAATATTTTTATTGAATAAAAGATATAGATTTATCAATATTTCAAAAATTAATCAAATAATATTCAATGTAAACACTATATGTAAAAATAGAATAAGGTTTAGGATATAATAATATAAATCATACAAGAATATTTATATTTAATATAAAATTACTCTAAAATGAAAAGTGATTACAGTAAAGTGATTTTTTTAAGATAATGTTAACAATCACAAAATAAAGTGATTCTGTGAAATTACTTTTATCACGTGGTAATTTTCAATTCAAATCCCCTGTGATGAAATAATTAAAATTGGAACTTAAAATAGAATTATTAATGAATAAATCATTATACTACATATAAAATGGATATTATATAAATCACATAGAAGTTAATTGGTGTATAATAACAAATAAATCTCAATGAAATATAAATTGAGATTGAATCCCTTACCACTTGTAATCAGTCGAATCCTATGCCCCATAAAATTAATAATTTCCAAATTAAACATTTAATAACATGAATATAATAATATTCATGATATTATATATCAAATGGAATTATGCATACCACACATATAATAAATAAGTGTTGAATAAGGAATATATCTCACTAAAATAAAAGTGAGATGAGAAAACCCTTACCTCAAGATTCCCTTTAGTGTATCATTATTTAACATACTATATGATAACTTAAATAATGTTATTAACACATTATAGAACAATATTAATATTTATAATACCTTATTTTATGATTTTATAACATATTATGACTCATTCATTAATAATATTTCATCATTTTCATGGTTTCAGGTGCATTCGTTTCATGGATTCATGATCAGTTCATTTGTGTAAAAATATGGATTTTCTTGTAAAATAAGATTATAACTCTAGAACTGGAATGGAAAAGTATTAATTAACTTCCATAATTTTAAATGGTAACATATATTATTTTTATTTCTTGTATGAGGATGATTCATTTTATAAAATGTTATTGATAATTGTTTAGTCAATTTTTTGTGGTTTTTCCAAACACCACGAACTAGTTTCATTGTATTTACTATTATGAGTATATATTAGTTATGTAATATTAAATAGGTTATAATATACCTATTAAAATTTTATTTAACCATAATAATAGTTTTATGACCTTCCATGAAGGCTGTAATGGAAAAGGAACAAAAACATTATTCACAGAGACGGTTAATTGTCGTAACTTGGACAATTGGTTCGTTTCCTTAAATAAGAGAAGGTAATATAGGGGATGGATATAATATATTCCATTGGAAACATAAAATTCTTAAATCTAAATGATAATTAATTATTATCCCTTTTATGGGTGAAATAGTTGAGGTTAAAGTAGAAAAATAAAAGAAATTAAGAGAGGTGTTTTGAGAAAACTACATCTTGAATATCACCTCATTGGAAGACACCATGAGGACCTTGGATTTATTCTTTTTGTGAGAACATCAGAAAATTAACATGATTAGATTTATTAGTATAGGTTTTGGCATATATTTTAGGATTTTTATGGATTTTTATTCAAAATAGGGTGGTGTTGGGTGGTATTTATACTTCAGGAGAGGTGGGTTTAAGTGATTAAAATAATGATTATTTTATAATTAAATCCAACTACTTTGAGGTGGAATTAATTTCAAATAATTTTTATGATAATTAATGTTTAAAATCCAGGATATTTTATATAAATACCTCAAAAACCCATTTAATGTTGTATTTTTTAGGTATTTTAAGCATTTACCTTTTAACTTTAACCCTTTTCTTTATTTTAACTATACTATGGTAAATATTTCTTTTTACCACGTAACTTATTTTATGCCTAAAAATTAAAATCACCTTAAAACCTAATTTATAACTTATTATTACAAATATGGAATCCATTTTACTAAATTCAATTCACAGAATTTGTAAAATTTTATTTAAAATTAATCCCATACATAAAAAAACTGGTTTTTAAAGTGAAAATTTTAAAAGTTTGTAATGTATTTATATACAATTTCAATGTGAAATTATTTTTAATAACCCAAATTGGATTTATTTATGTATAATTGAACTATTTATACTTTAAAACTAATTTAAAATATAATATAACTATATAAATATATTATAATAAAAATAATTTTTCAAATAAAATTCAATATTTTTCATTATTCATCAAAAAATGAAACTTCTACAAAAAATACCAAAATTTCACCCTAAGATAAATTTGATATTAAAATTTAAAGAATTAATTTTACTTTTTCAAATAAAATTTATAAAATTGCCACATTTTAGTTTTGAAATAGGTGCGCCATTAAAAGGCTGAAAAATTGCCTTTTAGAAAAATATAGCTCTTATGATTAAAATCAGATTTATTCTTATCTTAAGACTATAAAACTTATTAGATGAATTTAAAAAACTTTATTGAGTATAAAATATATAAATTTCATTATTATCATTAAATAATAACAATTAATTTAATTTATTAATATTAAATACCATTATGGGCATAAAAATAGTTTTTTTATAAAAACACATCAATTATGTTCAATTAGTTTTTACTTTCATTTATAATTATTTAGAAACCAGTGAATTCATTTTATAAACATGTGTAAAATATTTTTTATAATTTAGTTAATCTCAATCGTTCCCTCCATTCCAACGATTAGGTGATAACTATTACAATAATAATATTTAATTGTTTGTTGAAGCTCAGCGTTCTATGTAACCTAAGTTATCAAATAGATTAAATTTAAAAGATACATACCATAAGATATTAGGGTGTTACAAAAAGACCCAATCATACATAATAGTCTTATGAAGAAAAATATGGATGTACGTGGTCAAAATATTTCCATGAATCACCATCACAAGGATGATTTAATCTTTTACCAGTTGAAATATTGGATTTGTGTCATGACACCAATGATGTTGTATTCTAAAAAATAATTAAAATATGTAACCTAGGTGTAAGTGGGAGATACCTAAACTATTTAATGGGAACCAATCCATAATTCCCTTATAGAGCCTCCTTATACCTCGATTATCCACATTTTAGACAACTAACTAACAACTCATTTTCACTATAATATGAATTAAATCATTTTAACATTCATTAATATTTTGACAACCTATACTGAAATTATGAACCAACCTCTTGCTCTTATAGAAATTGGTAGGTAACACATTTACTTCACGTTATAGTGATTTATCCAAAGATAATATCTGAGAAAAATAGCTATTTTACATTCTTTTATCTAATTTAATAGCAATAAATTTTGTAATCACTTAAAATTCTCTTATCTTAAAAACAGGATATCTAGAATATTCAACAGACTTCAGAAACTCATAAAAATGAGATAGTTCTAACTCAATATTTAAATCAATATCATTCTTAGTTTCTATTTGTTGAAAAGAGGGACCATAAACCTCATTTACTAAATTTTAAAACTGTGATGGGTCTGGAACCAAATTATTAGTATATTCTCCCGATTTATGTTCACCATATTGATACCAAAAAATATAATCTCTCCAAAAAACAAAATGTAATAGATAAAACCCAACATTTTTTAAATGTTTAAAATCTAATCAGATCACATTTCTTACATGGAAACTTAATTATACCTTCTAAAAAAATTCAGTTTAGATGATGAAAATTATAAAAAAACTTCAACATCCTCAATATATAGGATTTATAACAGACCTTTTTGGATTCCTGTGATTATATATCCAATTTAATTCTTGTGATAATGATTTTTTTCTACTTACTTATTACATATTTTTCTAAAAAATAGAAAATAAAAATATTTTTAAGGATTAATTTGATATAAGGAAGATATTATCCAAAAAAAATTTAAAATCAAAAAATTACAAATTACTTGAAAATATTATGAATTCTATCTAATTACTACTAATTTTTTCTAATTCTTAAAATTAACTCTAATATTTTATAACTACCACTAACTTTTTCTAATTACCATTAATTATAATTAAGGTAAATAGAAGTTAATCCAATGAGTGGAGGAGATGAAGGTGATAAAAGAGTGAAATAATTATAGTCCCCCTACATTCAGACCACTTGGAGGAGAGGTAGACATGGGTAAAACTGCATGTTTACCCATGACTACCTCTCCACCAATTGGTATCAATATCAGGACACTCGAATTCTTTCACTATTTCCTCACCTACATCCCCTCACCTACATGCTTCCCTCAAGAGAAGTTGGGAGTAGTGGGGATGGAGGTGACAACATAGAGGACTAATTTCAGCACCATTGGGTTTAGACTGATTGGAGAAGAGACATGCATGGAAAACCCTATGAGTAATGGAATAAGAAGTAGATGTGAGAGATAATTATACTCTTAGTGGATTATTTCTCCTTTTTGATTAAATCTATCATCATAAGAAAATAACGTTTTACAAATAATCATACATTTTCATTATTATTGTCAATACAACATTATTTTCTCACAAAAAGATATTAAACAAAAAAATGTAAATAAATAAACTCATTGATCATGTCATTGTTACCTCTCACATCTTTTTCATCTTCTATCACTCATAGGTTTACTAATGATTATCTCTACTCCAAATGAACTAAACTCAAGGGAACCAAAATTCTTTCACTCTTTCATTTCTTTCATCCCCACCTCTATATGTTTCCCTCGCATCCCTTGGTCAACATTCTATTATTAATTGTGATTAATTGTGGTTAATTGTAGTTAATTTTGATTAATTGTGGTAATTACTACTCATTACTGATAATTTTTAATAATTCATACTCATTACCGCTAAGTTTTACTAATTACCACTCATTATCACTAATTTCAACTAATAAAAACTCATTATCACTGATTACCACTAATTTTTACTAATTCTCACTCATTTCCAATAATTTTTACTAATTACCAATCATTACTAGTAATTTTTTAATAATTACTGATCATATTTTTGTGTTTTTTACTAATTGCCTCTCATTATCGGTAATTTTTACTAATTACTTATCATTACTGGTAATTTTTACTAATTACCGCTCATTTCTGGTAATTTTTACTAATTATCACTCAATACCCCTAATTTTTACTTATTATCACACAATTATAAAAAACATTACTAATTACTACTCATTACTGGTACTTATTACTAATTATCGCTCATTAGAATTGTTTTTTACTAAAAACTACTCATTACCACTAGTTTTTAATAATTATTGTTTATTACAATTAATTTTTACTAATTACCACTCATTACTGGTATTTTTACTAATTACCACCCATTGTAACTAATTTTTACTAATTACCATTCATTACTGATAATTTTTACTAATTACTGCTAATTATTGACATTTGTTTACTAATTACCACTCATTACGTGTAATTTTTACTAATTACCACTCAATATCAGTAATTTTTACTAATTACTGCTCATTATCAGTAATTTTTACTAATTAATTCTCATTATCAGTAATTTTTACTAATTACTGCGCATTATCAGAAATTTTTACTAATTACTGCGCATTATCAGTAATTTTTACTAATTACAACTCATTACTAATGTTTTTTAATAATTACCACTCATTATCAGTAATTTTTACTAATAACTTCTCAAAACCATTAATTTTTACTAATTACTGCTCATTAAAAATGATTTTTACTGATTACCACTCATTATTAGTAATTTTTAATAATTACCGCTCATTATTGCTAAATTTTCCTAATTACCACTCATGGCTACTAATTTTTTCTAATTATTGCTCATTAGCGATAAATTTTACTAATTACCACTCATTACTTGCAATTTTTTCCAATTATTAATCATTATTGGTATTTTTTACTAATTACTGCTCATCACCGCAAATTTTTACTAATTACTGCTCATTTCCCATAAGTTTTACTAAATGCTACCCATTTTCATTAAATATTTTAATTATCGATCATTTCAGCTAATTTTTACTAATTAACACTCATTATCATTATTTTTTATTGATTACCACCCATTTTTGGTATTTTTTACTAATTACCACTAATTATTGGTAATTTTTACTAATTTCCGCTCATTACCCATAATTTTTACTAATCGATGCTCGTTACTGCTAATTTTTACTAATTACCACCCTTTACAACTATTTTTTACTAATTAACCCTCATTATTAGTATTTTATACTAATTACCACTCATTACCACTAATTTAACTAATTACCTCACATTGATGCTAAATTTTACTCATTACCGCTCATTTTTGCTAATTTTTACTCATTAAAACTCATTACTGGTAATTTTTACTAATTGACGCTTATTACCAGTAATAGGGGTGTCCAGAGCCAACCCATCCCGATAGGCCAAAACCAACCCTACCGGGTCAAGTTACGTTAAAAAATAATTAGGTTGGCTTATGTTGGGTTGACACACGCATGGGTCGGGTCTTGAGTTGACTAAATATAGACCCACACCAGTCTGATAGGCCCGGTGGATGTATGTATGAAAACACCCTCTATTTCTCGATCACTCACCCCATACCCCCAGCTGGCTTCCTCCTCTCCCTTCCTTTGTGCTCACCTCATCCTCCTCCTCCCCCAACCTTGACCTTCCCTCATAAGAAAAACCTTACTCCTTGATTCGCCTCCTCTCCCACTTGGAGCTCACTTTGTCTTCTCCTCCTTCCTTCTCCTTCCCTGATCTTCCCTTACAAGAAAACTCGACCCACTAACTTTCCTTCTCTTCTCCTTCCCTCATGAGAAAACCCTACTCCCTAATTCTCCTCCTTCCTCCTCTCCCACCTCCTTTCGCACCATGGTTAATTCACCCATCCATTCAGAGTTTCCCTCCTCACTCACCTCCTCCTCTCCAACTCCACCTCCTAGTGCCATGTGTGCACTCTGATAAGTATGTAACTCTTTCTTTTTTACCACTTTATTTAGTCTTATATTCCCCCTTCACTATTGTTATCATGTTGAATACCCACCCCCATCACTCCAAATTGTTTTCCTCTTCCTACAGGGGTGTTCTGCAGCCTGAGACTCACTAGTTGGTCATACATGGGAATATTTTACAGACCACCAGCATAGCTAGATAGACATTCATGGAAGGTGGTACAATAAGTTGTTCTAACCCTCTAACTACTTCATGAACTCAAATTCAAATAGTGCCTACTCCAACTACCCATTTAATTATAGAAATAGGAATGGGTAGTAGTAGAAAACTAGTTAAAGAAACTAAGGGAAAGCAACGTTCTTCTAAAAAGGTAAAAACTCTTAAAGCACTTGTTTATTGAGTTTCACAAGCATGGGATCATTTTCAAAAGAATAATGGAAGGTCTATTTGTAATTATTATGGTAAATATTATGCCTGATCATCTAGCCTTCATGGAACTAGTAATTTGAATAGGCACTTGACAATGTGTAACAAAAAACCTTATAAAAATATTGATAAAAGTCAAACCACTATTGGTATTATAAATAAGTGTGAATATGAGGATGATGGGATGGTTAAAATTTCAGTATCTCATTTTAACCAACAAGTGTGCAGAATATCTCTCTCTAAAATGATAATCATTGATGAGTTATGATTTAAATATGTTTTGAATCAAGGATTTACAGTTTTTATTGAAGTTGTTCAACCTCAATTTCATGTTCCTTCTAGAAAAATAATTTCTAGAGATTTATTTCAGTTATATTTGACTGAGAAAGAAAAATTAAATACAATCTTTGATATGTTCTCTCGTATAGTATGCCTTACCACTGACACATGGAATTCACTTTAGAATCTGAATTATATGCGTGTGACTGCACATTTTATTTATGACAATTGGATCTTAAATAAAAAATAATCAGGTTTAATCTAGTTGTAGATCATAAAGGGGAAGCAATTTTCTTAGTATTATAATAGACAGTGGAACAATGAGGGGTTGAATGGATTAATACTTTTACCATGGAAAATACTAGTTTTGAAAATAAAGAAATCAATTATTTGGTGAGGAGGGTTAATGATTTGAATGGGTCTATTCTTAAAGGATATTATACGCATATGATATTCTCTACACATATTTTAAACCTTGTTTGTATTGATGGGATAAAGGAAATACCAACATCAATTTCTAGAATCAAAGTTTCCTGCTAGTTAGTGAGAATTTCAGCTTCTAGATTAGATCATTTAAAGAGTATTGTTGAGGAGCTAAAAATTACAAGTAAAAAAACATAATTATTTATGTTCTTACTAGGTGGAATTCTTGTTAATTTATGTTGGATTTTGTAGAGAAGTATAATAAATTATTTATTCACCTTGAGGAGGATTCAAGTTTTAAGGGTGATCTTGTCTATGAAAGTGGGGCTCCCACATCATATGATTGGGAGTGTTCTAATGTATTTGAAAAGTTTTTAAATATATTTTATGATAAAACTAATGAAGGTTTTAGTTTTATTCATGTTGTGTGTCCCACTTTATTTTATAATCTTTGTAACATATAGAGAAAAATCAATAAATGGATGAAGAATAATGATATTACTATGAGTTCAATGGCTATTTAAATGAATTTGAAGTTGGAAAATTATTAGGATACTTCTTCTAATTTTAATTCAATATTACTTATGGTAGTTGTTCTTGATCCCCGGTATAAATAAGAATATTTTCAGGATATTTTTTAAATGATTTTTGATGATGAAGACAAGAATGAGTTGATTAGTAAATTAATAGAGGTTATTAACAATATCTTGTATTTTTAAAAATTTAAATATCACATCCTTGTGGATCAATGTGAGTCATGCTCTCATCAAGATTCACATATTCGTGATGCTAATATTGATAGTGAGGGTGATGAAAAATAAAAAATGCATATAGATCAAAGAAAGTTAAAATACAATTGACACAACAAAGAAATTAATTAGAAAGATTTCTATATATTTATTATTGTGAGGATGATTTTGATGGATTTATTATATTAAGATAGTAGAAAGGAAAGTAGAGATTTTATGATGTTCTCTCATGCATTTATAGAGATATTCTACAATTCCATTAACTACATTATCTTTGTAGTTATCATTTAGTGCTAGATTCATTGATACCTTTCAAATTTGTTTGAATATTAATACCTTTGAGGCTTTAATTTTCTCCCAAAATTGGTTTATAAATTCTAAACCAATTGACATTTGAAAGAAACTAGAATATTTCAAATCGATTGAATGAGGTACCATTAAAAATATTATGTTTTTTATCATTTGAAATTTATCAATTATAAACCTCAGTTTGAAAAAGAAACATATTGACTTTTTCTTTCTTCTATTGTGTTTTTAATATATAATATCATCCAAGATTCATAATCAATGTTTCACTATCTAAAATAAAATAAGTAAGGAATATGGATCACTCTTTATTAAGGTATAAATTTATGATTATTTTATAAATTCTTTAGAGCATAAATTTCTTGTGGTTTCTTTTTAATGGGTCACAATATCTTACCAATTGAGAGTTTTGATCACTATACATTTACTTTGGAAAGAAAAATTTTACCTTTATTTTTTTCATTGATCCCTATTATAGTTATAATTACTTCTGATCCAGAAAATGAATCCTGTGAATTCAAATTATTGGTGAAGTTTTATTTATATATTTATAGAATCATAAGTTCTCAAAAAAAAATGTGATTACTTTCAACATAAAGAAAATTCCTAGGCATGTTCAATATATAATATTTATAGAATTCACTAAATCATTCCAAGCATGAAATGAATCTGATTGATTTGTGATTCTCCTATCAAGATATTTGGATAAATCCATATGTTTATTCTAAAATAGACTTTTGATTTGGATTTAGACTACAATATTTAATGGTTCATGTTATGCCTAATGAACCTATTATTCTGTTAACTGGTTCATTGTATTTTTTCTCATTTCTTCTTGTTAGTCATATAATTAATTGGGTGACTTACATTTTGAATTCATTCAATTATTTAAAATTGATTTGAACTTTAATTAAAAGTTTTTCATGTGCAATAGGAGTTTTTATTCTAAACTATTTGATAGAAAATTTCTAGTAATTTTAAGCAGATTATAACCCTACTCCATACACTAGATAATACTAAAATTGAAAATATTTTTGAACATTTCTTTTTAAAATGAATCATCAACCTTAGACTCAACATTGGAGAAAATGTTGGAAATTAGTGTGGGGGGAGGGTCTCTATTTTGAGTTGAACTGAATTTTCATAGATTAAAAACCCTAAGAAATTTTTTCTTAGAATTTAGAACTCATTATACATGTTAGTGAGTGGTTGATTTTTCTTCTTCGATACATAAGAACTATCAAGTAACACTTTTCATTATCACTCTCTTGAAAACACTTCCTTGGGGACACATATCCTTTCATTTTAAACTTTTAAATAGAATTTGGATTTATTTTAAAGAATTCAGATAATTTGAGTCTTCTTTTAAATAAACTTTTTAAAACCATGATTAACCATGTGAGTATTTTTCTTCTTGAAAAATTTATGAATGGGTTATTTTATTTATTTAAATTTATTTATTTATTATGGAATTCTCATTCATATAACCAACAATGTGTAATTATTCAATTTAATTCTCTGAATAATTTATTGGTTAAGTTAAGTTGTGTATGATTTCAATCTTGGTGTGGAAAAAAATTCAAAGAAAATTCAAAAATGTATTTAGTTTTTTTCAATTATTTTTTAAAAAATCCAAATTTTTTCATATTTTGAACTTGAAAACTATATTTCTACCAAACCCATTTTTTTTGAGAGAGTGGTAACATGTTCGAATTTTTTGAACTACACAATTGAATGTGTATCATATTCCTTAAATTAAAACTGATATTTTTTTTTACCAAGTATGTAAAATGATACTATTTAGATTCAAGTAATGTTGTTTTTGACTCTTGGGTATGATTAAGAGATAAAATGGAAAATGGGGGGAGGGTTATGTTACATGGCTTTATATGTGGATCACATCAATTTTTGTGTTGGGGTTTTCTAACTATGTGAAGATATGTGATGAAACTACTTCATCATTATGATTTTTTTCATTGTGATATCATACTATTTTGAGTATTTAATTAAATTAATTTTATATATTTCAAAAAATTAAAAATAATGATTTGTTGGAATTATGAAAGCCCTAAATAAATTATAAATTATTTATTTTTTCTAAATATGTTTTGGGGTTGTATAAAATTATATTTAAGAGGAAAATTTTATAATTATTTTCACTCTTTTCATCAATAGCGCAACAACATGATGAAGATAAGTAACTAAGACAAATATGAATCATTAGTTTCATATATAAATTCAATCCCACACTGCATTTTTCAATAAAGAAATTTAACCATCTATAGTCTCACTCATGTAAAACAAATTCAAGGTAAAAATTCTTGTTCAACTATGTTTTTAAGTGAATTATTCTATCTATTAATGATTTTATATTTTGGAGTTCTATTTTTCACTTCACATGTATCCTTATATTTTTAGATAACTCTCAATGATTCATTTCGAGAAATTTTATTGAACTTTTTTTCAGATGTATTTGTTTAGGATTATTCTTCTTTAAAATTATTTCTCGTAATATTGGGTGTTTGATTATCTAGATAAATTTTAAATATAGTCACACCTATTAAAACTCTCTCAACATTTTTATATGAAAACATCTAAAAATATAGATTTCTTTTAGAACCCATTTTAATTTAGTTTCTTGATTTTTCATTAGAGTAATCACTTATTCCCCAAGAGAATCAATATTTTTCTCAACTCATTAATACAATCATTAAATATAATACTTACCATTTCTTGTTCTTAAAATATCAACTTAAAAATTGTCTTTATTCAATTATAAGTAGAGTGTGACATACGAATTTTTTTTATTCACCAATTATTATTTTGTTACATTACCTTTCCATTATTATTCCATTATTCACTTAACATACCTTTCTTCCATATCTTTCTCAGTTTAAAACACCTATATCTTAGGTTCTTTTGGTTTTTATTTCATAATAGGTAGTTATGTAATCGAATCCTCTTGTTCTTCTTCAACCAAGGAATGAATCACTAAAGCTCATTTTGTACTATTACAGTGAGTAGAAATAGTTTTCAAATCATCTTTAATGAAATCAAAATGAATTGATTTCTTCTAACTAAGGATGTTTCCATCATCATATACAATTTTAAGCTCCCTTTCTTCAAGAAGTTCCCCTAGTAATTGTGTTGTTATAAGTGTTGTAAAAAAGCATGTCTTATAATTTTTTGTCAAAATACACCACATATCATATTATTTCCTCTTAATTTCCTTCATAAATGGCATGAATCCAAGCTATTGACCCTTTATATGAGGTATTCACCCCTATTTGTTGATCCTTAATATTATTTTGGGTCTGGATCTATTGGGTTGGGTCAGGTTTGTACACATATAACCCACTCAACCCGACCTGAACTGACCCAAACTATAATAGGTCAAGTCATTTGGCCATGAATCATGTAACCCGACCCATTCTTTTTTGGTGGTTTTGGGTCCAAAAGCACCATAAACCTAACCAAACCCAACATATGGACACCCTTAATTGGTAATTTTTACTAATTAACACTTTTTTGCTAATTTTTAATAATTACTGCTCATTACTGATAATTTTAACTAATTACCACTTACTACTACTAACTTTTATTAATTAACACTCATTATTGCTAATATTTACTAATTCCCACTCATTTATTCTAATTTTTACTAATTCCCACCCATTTCCACTAATTTTTACTAATTCCCACTCATTACTGCTAATTTTTACTAACTACCACTCATTTTTACTAATTTTTACTCACTACCACTCATTTCCAGTAATTGCTACTAACAACCCCTCATTACAATTAATTTTTACTAACTACTAGTCATTTTGGATAATTTTTACTAACTACCACCCATTTCCATTGGTTTTAAATAACTAACACCCATTTCTGCTAATTTTAACTAATCATCACTGGTTTATACTATTTTTTACTAATTTCCTCTCATGTTTGCTAATTTTTACTAATTCCTACTCATTTACATTAATTTCTACTATTTACTCCTCATTACCACTCATTTCTACTAATTAATGATCATATCTAATAATTATCACTAATTTATAATAATTACCACTAATTTTTATTGATTATCACTTTTTTTCTAATTAGTGTTAATTTTATCTAAATTTTTTTAAATTATTAATATTTAAAATTAATTACTAAAAATTAGTGTTAATTACTACTAATTAATAATTACTATTAATTATTACAAATTAATGTAAAATATTATTACATATTATTAAGATCTATGAATTATTACTAAGTTATGTTAATTAGTACTATTTATTTATCAATTATAAGTATTTACTAATAATCACAACTACTTACTAATAATTAAATTGAATTACTGATAATTAAAACTAATTACTATTAATTAAAAAATCATAGATAATAAAAACTAAATACTTCTACTTAAAACTAATTAGCATTACTTAAAACTAATTACTTATAATTAAAATTAATTACTTATAATTAAATATAATTATTTATAATTAATAATGATAATTTGTCATATAAATAAAATTAATTAATTAAAAATTTAAAAAATATTTCAAAATTAAATCTTTTATCAGATGAAAATCTAAAATTTTGCTTCCTTATAAAAAATTAAAAGGGGTAAATGAGAGTAGAAGACAAGAGAGTATAGGAGAGCTCAAAAGAGGAATGGGAGGAGAAAAATCTTATGGGGGAATATATAGGTTAGATAGATAGAAACTATACAATTTCCAATGGGATTACCATCACAAATAGTACCTAACATAAATAATATATTTGGAAATAAAAAAAGTCATTTGGGACAGAACACATCGCAAATACTATTATGTTGAAACATTATTTGTAACACTTATTAAATTCTCTTCACAAATAGCTATTATGATGAATAGTATTTGTGGTGGTTAATAATACTCGTCGTAAATAATATTTCCCTTTATTTGGAATGCATGTGCACCAAAGGTATTTGAAATGGGAATCCTTTCTCGTTTCAAATAATTGTTTATTTAGGGTTATTTACAATGGGAAATGAACTCCATTACAAATAGTCCCACCATAATGACTATTTGTGATGGGAAATGAGCCCATAAAAAAACACGTGTTCTTTTCATAGTGTATGTCCTTGTCAGATTGGTGATCATATTGATTATTTCCTATAGAGACTTCTCATCATTGATCATATTGTAATTATTAATAAAAACATAGAATCTTCGAGGTAGCGAAGAAAGTATAAGGTCAGTGGGTAACTCATTAGGTAGCTTAAAGCCTAAGATGTCCAAGCACTCAATGTAACCAATCATTTTGACTAAATGAGGCCTAGATGAGACCCTTATCCAAGATTACACATGAATAGTTCCTTGGTGATCTCATATCTCTCTTATCTAGTCTTCTCTTGATAGAGATCGTGATGGTTAGATAATATGCTACATGCATCTATGTTTTTTTCTAGCTTCTGGAGCTTACTATATATAAAAGATAACAAGAGACATTGGATATCTAGAACATCATCCAAGTGTTCTATGTAGACATATATCTCTTCCTCACTATCCTCTTTAGATGGAACATTGGGAATAGGGGACTCCAACATGTAAGACTTCCTCTATTGTCATAGTATAATATGCAAGAGTCTGTATAGTGTTAGGATGTTATTTTTGGTCAGTATATTGTATTTATCTTGTATGGATCATAGTGATAATGTTGAGGTCATATAGTTTTCCATTTTATATAACAAGATAAAATAAAAAAACACTTTATTTGGATTAAAAAAATACATGAGATAATAAAATTTATTTATTGGTCTCCCACTATTTTATCAAATCTTGATAGCCCTTTCCTTTGGATTTGAAATATCCTATCATGTGGATATTATAGTGTAAATTATTCATATTTACTATCTCATAACTTAAGTTATGGACAAGTAAATTACTTTAATATATTAAGGTAGGAATATATTTCCAACTACATTAACTTGTAGCTCCTTGATCTATTGAGTGGACTCCCCAATCTGGAAATCCTAGACTCAAATTTCCTCCACACATTCCCCAAAATTCATATTAGACAAACAAAGGCTATTACACCCAAAACTAATTTGGTTAATTCAACCCAAAACTTTCATTATAAATCTCTATTAAGTGGAAGTGTATTGATTAGGGCTAGAAAAACACTTTTATATATTGATTCCATTTTAAATAAAATAATGAAAGGCTATTCCGTTTTAATATTTATATTTTATATATTTTTATATATATGCATAAATTTACTTATTCTATCATTTTAAGTGATTTTTAATATTAATTAGATTTTACCGAAGTTCTTAAAAATGTATAGATAAAATATTTACACATAATCCACTTTATTTTAATTCCATCTTGCATATATTTTAATTCATTTATTTACATGACCATGATAAGCATCCGTAAAAGGTAACTATACAATAGACAAAAATAAAATAAATAATGTGGCATGATCACGGGATTTCTAATAGTTGGTTTACCGATATGATGATAAAGTAACCCTTAGACCTACGAGAATATATCATGGATCATAGCTTGGTTTGAGTTGTAGCATTCTACTTGTATTTATACATATCTCTCGAGTTGGTTTCACCTCAACTCTAAACTTGAGCCACCTCCACTCACCTGAGAGCTCAATCTTATACATAGTCTTTACTCAAATAGAGGTGAGGGGAACTAGGGGTATGCAGTTACATAAAAGAAATTTGAAACACATTACATAATAAGAGTAGTGGATGACACACAAACCATCGTTTTAATTTAATAATAATAATTATTAAACCCATATATTAATAATTTAATTAAAATAAAACCAACACATACATAGGTAAGTTTGGCTCATGATCATAGACACATGCAATGAATAAGAATTTAATAAAGTAGCTAGAAATCATTTCAATTCTTCTTTATTAAGATAAATCACTCAAAGTAATAAATTAATTATCTTAATAAATTTATTAATTTGTTTATTTTTATACCCATCCATATGATCCTAAAGATTCCCTTCCACTATAATTTTAAAAAAATTAAAAAAATAATTTTATTTAAAATTAATTAAGTACAAAATGTGTACTTGGAGGCAATACGACATGTATCTATCTAAACTACCTGACATTTGGTATGGTACTTATCATGTAATGTAAGTAATTACACATTGTGTAGTTTTATGTGTCAAACCAAGTAATCAACATGGATTTTAAGACACAAATGCACAAATTAAATTATGTGATGTGTACTACTTTTAATTCTCATAAATTACATAGTGTGTAACGATGACCATTAATGGGGTGTAGTTTTGAAATTGATGCAGAAATTAATTTTAAATTTAATATTATTTAAAATCATATCACACAGTGTGTGCACCAGTTAAATTCTGTGTAGTTCAATTTAAATCCATAATTAATTTAATTTATAGGTGGATTAATTATTCGGTGTACATCCTATCTCTGCTTGTACTTCACATAAATGTTTACGTGTTACATTGAGTTTACACCTTACTACACATTGTGTATCACTTTATGTGGCCATCTGAAATACACGCCTATGGACTTGATATGTAATCCATATAGATATTTATGGTTTACATGGTGTGTAATCTAGCTACATATTGTGTAATAGTATCTTCCCCATTTTCATTAGCTTAAATTTCTTACACGATGTCTAATAAATACATTATGTGTATTTTACCACATGATTTATAAGAAATTCATGGGGATAATTGTCTAGGTAGACACAGCGTGTGTGCCAGCAACACGTTATGTAATCTCTAAAACCATGTGACAACTAGTCCGAGTCAACACATGACATGTAATGATGTTGTATACTCCTCCACATGACTTTTTGTGTATTATGTAACTTATCCTGGTAAGATGAATATGGGTACATGATGTGTATATTTTGGCTACTTTGTGTAGTCCTATGTTCCCCGACTAGAATATCTGGTGCCTCTAGATGTTTTCTATGGATGTTATTCATTTTTTCTTGCCATTTCTTGGTTATATGAAGGTGAGAAAATAAAATATCTCAAATTTTAAATTAAAGAACAAATAAACATGAAATGAAAAAATAACAAAATTTATAAATTGGTAAAAGATTAATAAATATTTATAAATTAATATGTGACTTTTCTCATACCACTTGATGGTTCTAAAGAGAAGCAGAAGCGGTTGGAACCAAGCCTAATAATGGTATTTTTTCAACTTATTCTAATTAATCCTTAAAACTGGATGAATAGAAACCTCTTTTTCCATGAAGAAAGGATTATCACATATAATTCATATTTAATTTATATAGATAAATAATTACCTCATATGAAATTCTTTATTTATTAAATATAATGGTTAACCTATTCTTATCATACTGATATTGTGATGAAGGATTTAATAGTATAACCTCTTTGGTAGTGATCCACACATGCTCTAAGAACCTTGGAACATCACCCTATAAATCTATAGGTGCTAGCATGGATTTTTTAATGCTTATGTGATTCACCATTGATTGTAACAAGAATTACATCAAGGATTGAAGGATTTTTTATAGCTCTCTTAGGGACTTTGAAGTTCCCAATTAGGTTCTAAGTATCACTGAGATGAGGAGGAGGTGAATCAGTGATGTATTTTTTCTTTTTATGTTTCCTTATTTTTGAAACAACCTTTGCCTCCTGGTAAAGTGTTTCTTCTCTGCTGAACACACACAACCACAGGAACACAAGATTTACAAGGCTCACTACTCAAAAAGAGTAGCTACATCCTTGGTATGGTACAGAAATAATCTAGTACCACACAATCCAATAGGAAACAATCCTTTGATGTGGAATAAAATGAGTAGGATATAACCTTACACTTTTGTAGAACTTGGAAAACAATATGCAAGTATGTGTGCTCCCACATAGCACAAATAGTGAATTATAGTATTTCAGTTCATCTTTACAATTGAACAGATGTATTCTTTAAAGTACAAATCTTCACTTTCTTACCTAGAAGCTGGTAAGAACTATCTTACTCACAACTGAATACATGCGAAGACCACAATTTTTTCGCGCAACCTTTAGGGTACCTTGTGCACAATTCAAATAGCTTGTGCGTAAAAATTACCTTTTGTCATGAAAAAACTTTTTCATGCAACCTCCATTTTTCATGCAACATTCCACTTTTTGTGTAATTTTCCACTTTTTCGCACACCTTTCCTCTTTTTGCGCAAACCTCTTTCTTTTCGCACAACTCACTTAGTGTATAATTTTATGCACTTCATATCTCATGATTTCTGTAAGTGTAGAGCCTCACACAATGAGATGGGGTCACCTTGTATTTATAGGCCTTTTAACTCTGCGTGAAAAACACTAATCCGTGTGTAAAACCCCCTTCGTGCGCGTAAAAACACTTTCACACAACTTCATATTTCACACAATGCTCCAATATTTTGTGCTCCTCATGCATTTTCCAATTTTAGAGCTTATGATCTCAAAACACCTTTTGCACGAAAAACTTCATTCCTCTATTTCGTGCACCATGCCAATATTTCGCACAACCTTCATTTTTCACGCAGCCTGCTGATATTTTATGCACCACTTCATTTTTCGTGCATCCCACTCATATTTTGTGCACAAATTTGTTTTTTCATGAATCTCACTGATATTTTTCACACATCTTTTTTTTTCATGCATCCTGCTGATATTTCGTGCATCCCGCTGATATTTCACACATCCCACAAATATTTTGTGCAACCTTTATTTTTTCGCGCACTCTGCCCAATTTTTCATGCAATGCATGCCTTTTCCATTTTTCGATGTTCTGACCTTGAATCATTCCTTGCGTGTAAAAATCTAAACCATCTTCAATCTTGCACACAACATCCAATACCAAAACCACATTTCTTCATCTCCCAATTTTTAGGCCCTAAAATTTGACAAACACTAGAAAATAGAGCAACCTTAAACTATTCTTTTGTGCCACCTCGAGATTGTCCATTCCTTTTTCATTTCTCTCTCCACCTCTTCCCATCACAATTATTCAAATTTCATTACAAACTCCATTATCATGATATATATCCTTTGATAGACCAGATTTAGCATCGTCAGAATTACAATAGAAAGTACTGAAACCTCCCTATCTTCCAGCATCATCATTCCTTCCAATCAAAACTATATATGACTGGCGTCATTGTTTCTCCAACTTTCCTTCATAAGGCTTGCATCACAAGTTCTCCTAACTTATGATATTTTTGAAATACAGATCATTAAAGCATCTTCTATTTTATAAGTCCTTTACAAAGTAAATTGATTTAGCTTCTTTGACAATAAAAAACCACAATTTGTAATAGAAAACTCTTCTTACTTCCTTATCTGTCCAACTTGGTCCCAACAGACTTGAGAGGGAGGAGGAATATCAAGTATCTTCATTATTGAGAGTGTTCTAAAGGAATTTCTCTCTAGGTTTGAAAGAATTCTCTAGAGATTATTTTTGTGCACAACTATATCTCTTACGAATAACATAGATAAATGATATAACCTGGATTTATAGGGTTGGGTTAGAGAATAAATAATAGAACATAAGATATTTATTATTCTATAAATCCTTGGAGAACCCAAATTTGAATAATAATAATATGATTACTATTATTTCATATAAGTGTGCATGACTCATGGATAAAATAAATATAATTTATTAAATAAATAAATATTTATTTATTTTAATTATATTTAATATATCATTCACATAGGACCATTAATTTGATCTATCTTTCCTCCTTGGAATTTATCAAACCTAAAATAATGTATGTTTATTTAAATAAATAAATATCATTACATTATTAATTTAATAAATAAACAAATATTATATTAACTAAATTAAAGAATAAATGTTTATTACATATTCAACTCACACATTTATTTTATCAAATAACTTGTGACTGAATATATGTGATCAACTAAATATGAATAATTATTATTCCTAAAAACTTGAGAATAATTTGTATTCTAATATTAAATTTATTTAGAAATTAATTTATATTTAGGATACACTTAGTGTGTAACCCTCTAGACCCCTTTCTCGATGGATTTTTTTGAACTTTTCAAAAGTATAAGATTTTCATCCAACAACATGTCAATACAATTATAAAGAAATGCATTGATGTTACAACAACAACCTCATATAAACTCTCAATGTGTAATAAAATCCCTTTGTTACAATATTCCATCAAGAATATTGCATCGTATGTTTCATCAACCTCTATGATCTATTTTCATTGACTTTTCATAAATGAATATATTGATTATAACTTCCATGATTATGGAATTAATCAAACAAATTCATTCCCATAAAAGGTCATAATATATCTATTTCAATTAAACACGGAAAGGAAAAATCATTTATCAACTTATTCATTAATGTCATATCTGTTGAGACATGCCCAACATACCAAAATTCATCTTGAATATATGTCATCATGATTTATGAAAATACATCAAAATATGTGACTCATGATATGCATTAATAATAATCTCATGTCTCAAGACCAATATATGCATCCCCAGATAAGAACATCTCAAGACACATATAACAAGTAAATTTCCTACTGGTGATTGTGTTCTCATAAACTCCTCTCATGGAGATTACCAAGGGAAAATTTCATGATAATGAGTATCAATTTATTATGACCCCCCTGTCTCTAATATTTTATATCATATGTGCCTCATCAAATGATATTTCTTGACCATTTAACATTCATTTGAGAATATTTTTATAGTACTTCAATGTTTTCATCATAGTGGGGAAAAATTATTACCTTTAAGTATAGGAAGTTCCCTTGGTACATTATCATATACAATTCCATGTAAAAGAACAATCATGTTGTGATAAGAATGTTATTAATATTCAGAACCATGAATATATAGGTAATCAAAATTAAAAATTAGTTGGTTATAGGGTACCAACTACAACATTCCCTCATTTATCTAACTTGGATATGGATTTGGAATATAATATGATGATAATATGTTATTATAGCTAACACAATGACCAAACTACTTATAAATAATCCATCTTCAGGCATATAGTAATCAATCACGATTATGAGGCTTTGGATCATAATTTGTTTTATCATTATTTTTCTAGTGATCCATGATGCAATGTGACATTATTCTTTTGATAATATTTAATGTCTTGAAATAGTTTTATTAATTTGGTTAATGTAGTTGAATAACTCGATCACTAATTTTAACAATTAAGTGAATGTATTGATTGATATGGATTAATAACTTTGTAAAATTTAACAGATGTGTTTTGGATGTTGGTATATGGACTCACTAAAAAGGGTACCGATGAATATATTAAAATTTAAAAGTCTACAAAAATTGAATTTTTAAAGATATTTATTCATGATTTTCTTCAGATGTTGTGGGAGTGATACCATCAATAACATAATGCTAATGATATTAAAAGTTTATTTTATATTATTTAAGAATGTTTTTTTATAAGAAGGCTGGGTAGTTTCTATTTTATACATTAGAAATGGAAAAACTATCTTGAATCATGGATAAAATAATATATGTCATTTTGGGCCCCAATAATTATTCTTAAAGTAGTGACTACATATCACATTTGGATATAACATGCATATTTTTTTATTTTAGTCACCAATAGTGGAATTATTTTATTGAATTCATCTCATTTTCCTTATAATCTCTCTCAAGGTATCACTTTTATTACTAATTATGATTTTCAATGAAAATAATTTGCTATAAGATTTTTATTTGGTAGGAATTATACACCCAAAGTGTCCCACAATTTTGTAAACTATTCATGAGTTTCATGGACTAAAGAATATGTATTTTAAAATAAATCAAGATATATATATATATATATATATAAGTTTTTCATCATACATTTAGTGTTTTACAATCATGTTTTTCAATTATCACAAGACTGATTATAGATTTTATACTAATTTATTCTATCATTTTATAATGTATCTTGTGCGATTTAATGATAAAAACGCATTTATTTTTCTATATTAAATAATTTTTTCATTTTAAATAAATATTCATCAATATATGAACTTTAATGATAAATCTAAGTCATTTTTATATTTAAATTGATTCATCATTTTTAAGACTAATTTCTATAGTCAAATAAGTATATTTTTCTTTTTTATATTACGTTATATCACTTTATCATTCATTCATTTAATTTTTTATCAATTGACTTTGTTGAATATTACTATCTTTAATCTTTATATTTCTTGATTATTAATTTTCTCACCATTTTATTTAATGTAATTTTATAAGGAATTCAAAATTGGAAAAAGGAGGGAAATCAATTGGGTTGTGGAATTTTCATATCTATCATGTCTTATGACAGGGATAAATCACAAGTCATGATACACCATTGTTGAAGGAAAACATATATCATAGGAAGTGACAATTCTATGTCACTATCCACAATAAAATTAAAGGAGAATGAAATTTTGATATTACTGGTTGCGTCACATATCACCTTATATGACTACCTGATTTCAACTTGCGTGATTTATGGAAACCAAGGGTATTGGCATGCTACACATTATGAAAGACATATATTGGGGATATGAATGGTTTCCTCCCTATTATATCCCAATATAATCATGTATCCATTATACTCTATTTGGGGGTGGGATATACACTGCCAAGAAACCCATTTTGATGGCTGTGATACCCCATCATAAATACAACATGATGGGCAGGTTCCTTGGAGTCAATGGAAAATTGATGTTGCTGCCTACAACACACCCATATTATAACCTAGGAGTCCTAAATATCCAAAAACATTCCCATCCATGTTACATAAGAATTTAATGTCATTGGATGCAATATCCCCTAATAAAAAGACATGAATCCCTTAGAAGTGATCCATCATTATGCACCATATGTAAATTTCATTTATATAACACAAAAATATTTGATGATTTGATCAATTGTAGTAGAAACCATGCCATCCACAGACACCATTTTATTAAATGTTCCATCATCACATCCATGGTATTTATTGAATGAAGGAGAAAGGCTAAAAAGTTAGAAGATTTCCATTTAGATCATATCATACCCTCATGGAGGCAATACAAAATGAGAAATTTTACTCATGTGTTTAGTATCATAAGATTGGGAAATGATACCACAATTATAAATGTGGAATGATCTAGGGAGTTTTGGTGCATAAATATCAATTTTATTAAGGTAGAAGGAAAGTAAGAAGGTGTATATGTGGATTTTAAATGACCTAAAAATATACATGTGTGGACATCATGTATAATAAGAGATTAGGTGAATTATTTAGAAATTGTATAAAGAGGAAAGAGTTGAAAATTAAGAAAATGGTGTGTCACCCTAATAACCATAGGATCACATAGGCTTGAGGAGGGAGTTGATCCAACACCATAAAATACTTCTAGGGTTTGAGTTGAAGCTAGGGGAGAGCATCATTAGTTGGGTGTAGATAGTCATACTTCCTCACTATATCACTGAGCCTTCTTCTCCTAGGTTCCTAATTCCCATATTTGATAAGAATGTTTGTCTTGTGATGAATTTAATGATTTAAAATTGGGAATTGATTTTACATGAATTTTCCATTGGTTGGCCACTGTAATTGTTATGTTGTGATATATCACCTTAATCATTATACATATTTGATTGGTTAGTGAAAAAATGTCTTGTTATTGTGAGTGATGAAGAAAAAATTGAAACTCACACAAGGCCTTAGTAAGATACACATTGCCAATATATAGTTTTATTGTGAGTTTGAGTAAATTATGAGATATTTCATTACACTAAGTATTGTAGGTAGGATATTGTACCTCATATAAAGGGTGTTGTAGAGGAGTGACACCCTACACATATCTGATTTATAACCATGCCTGTTTGAACCTAAAATCCCCCAAATAATCAAACCTAAGCTTAAAATTAAGGTGGATCCACAAAAAACCACTGAAGGTGTAAAATAATTTCTCAAACTTGAGTACTATTTGGAAATTAATGGGGGTCATCATCTCTATTATAATTTATTTAGAGATTATCTCGAAGAAAGCGGTGGTGATTCTCGTTACATTACTAGTAGGAAGACTTTATGTTTGTTTGATTTCTCTCTCATGCCTATGTAATCCACTCTAAATGAAATTTATCTCTATAGTTGTCAACTATAGGTTTCGTAAATCCATTCTGATTTCCCATCTATTATCCAAATGTGTGTTGGTTTACATCCTGCACACACATTCACAACACCCTTTTTTTACTATACATTATAAATTTAATGAGAAATTATAATTCAAAACTTGGATGTTTTGACTTGGTTAATCATCATAATCATCTATGATATGATTGACCTTGCACACTTGTAGGTGGAACCAAGAAATTAAATATATCATATTTACATGATATAATGAATAAATTTTGGTATATGATAATTGAGTCTAAACAA
This sequence comes from Viscum album, assembly GCA_963277665.1. Taxonomy (NCBI): domain Eukaryota; kingdom Viridiplantae; phylum Streptophyta; class Magnoliopsida; order Santalales; family Viscaceae; genus Viscum; species Viscum album. The sequence continues at coordinate 1,831,393,916 of OY728125.1, read as the reverse complement.
GTTTTAGGTGCTCTAGTTATAAATAATTGTTTAATAAAACGATGAGATAGAAAAGCATTATAATTATTAGATTGATAATTAAAATAAAAAATTAAGAATTTATGACAATAATTTCACATTTTAATAGAAATGTGAGTTTATGGAGACTACACTAGGGAAAGGAAAAAATGGTGTTTTTAGGACCTTTTTTCTAATTTTAGTGTTTTTGAATTGGGGATCCAAATTAGCTATGTGGCATCGGAAAATACAACTCAAGGTTGAGAAAAAATTTAGTTCCAAAATTAAACTTGGATAATATTAAAAAATGTAGAACACTAAATAAAAATAATTAAACAGAATTGGAGTGTGGGACAGGCCTTTAAAATTTTGTAGCATAAAGGTGGCCTATGGAGAACCCAATAGAAAGCTACAAAGGAACTCCCTATGTTAAAAATTAATTTAATATTGAGTGATACATTGGACGACATATCAGATATTAAGCTGATAAGAACATATAATAAACTTGATCTTAGCCAAAAGGTTAAGAAATGTATGAGTTGAAGTGTCACTCAGCCTCTCTTTTTATAGACATCCTCAGCTCAAATCAATCTAACTTTCCCAATGTGGGATATTCAAATACCACCCTGATTCCCACTCTGATTATAATAATGAAATAAAAACAAAACAAATGACTCGTACATTTTTCCACCTCACTAAAATTAAATGGCACTAATGCAGAAGCCCCATAGATTTCCCTCTTCTACCTCATTTGACCGGAATTCCCCTCTATTTCATCATCATCACCTGCTTGCATCACCGAAATTCTTCAAGGTTAGCTTTCCATTTTTTTCTACATGTTATAAATTTTTCTTATCATCTGGTATTCTAGTAGGATTAGTGTTTTCATTTTATAAATATTATGTGACATTAATGGTTTTTTAAATTCTTCACATGACAAACAATTACAGAATCCAAATAAAAATAGAAAACAAGAATCATGAAAGAAACATGAAGGTTGTTCTTTATTCACTGTTGAAGACATATAAGAGCTCAAATGTTTTTGGGTAAAACATCAAGTCTCACATAAGATTACACCAAGAATGGTGGGTCACATATAACCTTTGATGGTAAATTATTCCTATCACCCATGAGTTTTAGTATAGTACCCAAAAAGGGAATATGTGTTGGGACTCAGAGACATAGGGCTGGAGGAAATCTATTATTACAAGTGGTACCAGATCTATAGTTCAACCCTGGTGTGATGTAGGGTGGTGTATTTCTCAAACTGGTCTGACAATGATAGCAGTTTCCTATATGAATCATGTGAATCCAAGATTCCTTGTATCTAACATCTTCATAATAGCGGTGGATAGAAGACGAATCCCGATGATGAGAAAATGATAGTGTAATATGGTTGGATCTGATTAATTATAATTGATGGGGAGGTTCAATTGTGTGATATTTGGTTTTATGGGAGGATTATTGGGTAAAACCTAAGTCCTTCATTGGATTCCACTAAGTATGGTGGGTCACATATAATCTTATATGGTAAATTCTTCCTATTACCCATGAGTTTTAGGATGGAACCCCATAAGGGATTATGTGTTGGGAATGGGATACCTAAGTATGGAGGAAATCGATCATAAATTATTCCACTAATGGAATTACAAAAAAATCAAATTCTACCTTTATTACTTATTCACTCTCTATTTATTTCTTATTTTTAGTCTTCAATAAGAATGGACTTCTCCTGGTTGTTACAACAGCTAATTCACAGCTTCAAGAAGATTGGGTTTCTCCACTCTTTTCTTGTAACACCTTTTCTCATGTCTACAGAAAAAGATTTAGCCATCTATCCAACTTTATTTCCATATTTTTCTTCCATTTTGTATGTTATACCTCCCATTTCTTTTTCCATTATCAAAGTTGTATGTGTATCAATATTCCCCACTTCAAAAATTACCTTTCCCTAAGGGTTTCAGGGAGAAAAATAATTATATACTAAACATACATTTAAATGTTCTTTCTGTTCATTTTCATATTCCCTTTTCTTCTATCGTACCAAACATAATCTAAAAGTTTACACTAAAAGCTTATATAAAAATTATTTTTAAACAAATTTTGTGTGACTCCATGATATGTGTATATATGCACAATCTCTCCTATACTCATTCCTTATAATATTGGAATATCATTGATAAATTTCCCTATCAATGTGCTCACTTCTCACTTCCACAGTCATCATTGCTTGTATTTCATCTTCTCTTACCATGAATATACAAGTATGATGGAATTTTTTATTTTCTCCATGTTTTTAATTAGAATTGTTGTGTAACACATTCAACTTTCTCATATTTTATCCCTATTTCTTGCCTAAACCCAATTTTAGATCCCAAAATATTTCTTATGTCATCATTTCCAATTAATGTAATTCTTGAATCCAATTATTTATCTTGGATTGATTTCATAATTGAGATAAGAAAGGGTGACACTCTATGGAGGTTCCAGCTTCCTCAATCTTGTGTTGTAGACATAACTTGGAATGTAATTGAGTCAAATGGATACATTTTACTACTTGAAATCGAGTTTGATTTAAAATTCAAGTTTGATATTTAACTAAATGGTGACTTAAAGCTGGAACTTAAATCAGATTTTAAATTGAGAAACGTGAACTCACTCAATTTATTTTAATTCAATACATTTAAATTTTTTTAAATATGTTACAATATATATATATATATATTGACATTAATTTTTATATTTAAATAATAATTACTTGATTAAACTCTAGAGCTACTCATTTAATTTATAATAATACTTTAATTTAGTTTGATACGTATCTTGAGTAAGTCAAGTTGAAACATGACTCAACAAAAATCAAGTTGAATACTATTATTATTTTAATTTTATCTCAAGTAGTTTTTGAGTATCACTATATCATTTACACCCTAGGATATAACTTGAAAAGGTAATTCTCTTATATTTTCCCTTTGAATAACCCATAACCCTTTTTCTAAAATCTTATCCATGGATGCTATTTTACAATAATATTTGGGTTAGTGAAGTAACACTTAATATTTCAATTGGCCTTTCAATGAAGAAAAAAGATTCCCACCCCTAAATTAAATCGGTTACCTTGGAGATGATTATCTCAAATGAATGCAAGTATATTCTAATGTGCAATTTTTTATAAGGTTTATAGGATCATTCCTTGGATCAACTTATTGATTATTACTGAATTTCTCAAGAAAGGTTTCCCAAAAAAATAGTCGACTGTAACTAACATTATTTTGTATGGGTCATTTATACCATGCATGAGTAACCCACACCATATAAAAATATAAAGTATTGATTAATTTATTTTTCAGAGTATCATATATTTTAAATTCGATGTGTTGTATTCTTAAAATAAAAGGTAATGTGCATATTTAACATGTTGGGAGTCAAAATGAAGCTTAATTGGGCTATATTCATATAGTTTTTTAATGAATTATATGCGATGTTGAGGTTTTGTGGAAGGTGGAAATATAAAAATGAGATGATGTTAAATTATTTTATCTAGTTTATTATAAAAAAAGGCTTATCTGTTTTCCATAAATGGGTCAGTTATTTATTCACATATGATTATCTGACATCACCAATGTTTTAATATTAACCTGAACCAGTTCGAGTGTTCAAGATGTGTCATTTCAAATTAGTTGTGTTCCCTATAATTTTTTATTTTCTATCCAAGACTTGTCTGATGCACTGGATTACATGTACATGTTTTTATACTGAGTTTTATTGTGTGTTATATGATTATGGATTTATCATTACTATTTATAAGCTTCAGTTATGGATTTGAAGGTTGGTGAGATAAATATTTAGGGAATGTTCTTTTAATTTATATTCTTCTTCTTAGTTTTATAATGAAAAATTTAATGGTCTTTGAGATTCTTCACCCAAAGTTTTTCTTTGTTCACTATCTACCTAACCCACTCTTATGCCATTTTGTGTACTTTTTTTAAAATAATAAAAATGTGATGATCCATTTGATATGATGGAATAATCCAAATTATGGAAGTTGATTTTTTTTAGTATAAAATTCTATTATCTATAGTATTCAAAAGGATGAAATTTACATGTATCCTTATAATCATGAATGTTTTTTATTTTCATGGATTTTTCATATTAATTATTATTATTATTTTCATTGACTTATTAATTATTATATTTTTTATTGTTATGTTTATATTTTAAAATATGATTTTATATTTTTTATTATTATTTTTAATTAGTGTATTGTTACAATTTAATAAACCTTATAAATATTTTGTTTTGTTATAATTATATTTAATTATTATAAATATATCAATTGTATTTTAAAATTATTACAATTAGATATTTATTTATTTATTTTATTTTAAATTATTTTTTTGTAACATTATTTAGTTATAATCCATAGTTATATTTAATTATTTAATAATTGTAATTTCTATTGTGATCAATGTTCTCATAATTGAACTAGACATATAATCCAAAATGGAAGTGGATTATGGTTAGACCAATCGAATTGGTTAAGCTAGGTTTGTAAGAACCCGAACCCGAACTCGAGAAATAGGACACGACCCTTACAAATTCTATGATTCTTTTTAATAAAAGAAATGTGATTAAATACACGACATCACATGAAATAGAGGATCTTTTACCAGACCAGGTTCTAGAAAATTAGATACATGAACTTACATTCCAAAAATAACACAAAAAAGAAAATAATGATTCTTCAGCGTGGTTTCTTCCACAATAGAGTTTCAATGCAGCAAGTATGTTAAACCTACATAAGTGTTTATGAAATGTAGGGAGAACACAAAAAATTTGAGTAAGGGGTTTTAAAATAAACCATTAAGAAATAATTTTTCTTTAAAACATTTCCTTAAAACACATGCATGAAATTCATGAAATTAATATTTCACATAATATGTCATCACGTTTTTCTTGAGAGATTCTAAAACAGTTTTTCATATATCTCATGCCCAAAATTTATAAATTTATTTAGGAGTTTTAAATGAACGTATTTGAATATAAATGCACATAGTTCCTCAAATAAGTTGGATAATGACCAAACTTAATCATTCAATGACATGCTAGAGGTGCAGATAAGAATTTAAACATGAATTATTATTTATTCAGAAATACACATAAAATAATATCATTTATCATTGTGGTTTGGAAACATAAATATTAATTCCTATTTATAAATTAATTTCTATAAAATTATATATATTTAAACATAAAACTTAAATCCATGTGCTCTTGGAAATATAAAACTATTTAATACTGACTCATAGAAAATGATCATTTTCCATGGATATTTCACTATGTGAATATTCACATGGATTTTCACTTCCTAGAATCATTAAGATGGAATTCATAATGAATGAAAATCATAAAAATTTGGTCAAGGAATCATTCCAAGACCATACATAAATATTCTATCAAGGCCTCGTGCCATAACCTAGTTTGTCTCATGAGATCTACCAATGCATCGAGAGGCTATAACAGGCTTCAACTGTCACATAATTAGTCCTATGAATTCCTAACATGTATAATAAAAGTGTGTCATTAAATAAAAGTTTCCTATACCACTTTTATTTATTTAAATATTATTCATGGATAAAATAATTTTATTAAGCAATCCAAAGTTCCCCATACCACCTTGGAAAGTTTATTTTTTCATCCATGTATTATCATAAAAATATTTACCTTATACTTAAAATTATTTTTCTTTATTTTCAAGTCATAAATTGAATAAAGTAATGAATACATATTTCATTATAAATGCATTTATTGTCTTGTATTACCAAAATAATCTTATAAATAAAATGATTCTACCCATCAAATGGTAACTGGATTTCATAATTTCTCATAAATAGATAAGGTTTATCTCACGCAGTCAAGAAAAAAAATGACATAATAAAAAAAGAGGTTACACTCATTAAATGGTAACATGTTTCATAGTTTCACATAAAGTAATAGTATTTGCATAAAATGATTATAATTTCATGGGAAAATTAAATAATAGGATCCTATATGTGATGCATATTTATTCAAAACACCAAACATCAATTGCTGTGTAAAATTGTGTTCTTTTGATTACGGGAAATTTGTGAAGAACATGTATATATTTATATACACAAGTATATACATATATACTATTTATAAATACATGTGTTCAAAAAAACATGATGAATCCATTTTTATAAAACGTCATAAGGGATTGATTCGGTTTATAATTCATGGATTAAAACTTCTAAAAAAATCAAAATTTGTAAATTAAGTGATTTTATACACATATATTCATATATATATCTATAAAACATATATATATATATATATATATCTGTGTGTGTGTGTGTGTGTGTGTGTGTGTGTGTGTGTGTGTGTGTGTGTGTGTGTGTGTGTGTGTATACAAATGACCTTAAGACTCTTCCTTAGTCATGGGTTTGAAATCAAGGGTTTAAAACATAATTTTATTAGTTACACATATAGTAAAACCAATTAGTATATAATCTGTAATTATATAAGTATATTCATATATATATATATATAATAGGTTGAGTAATTTATTTAAAACCCTTCCCACTATGTTTGAATTTAAAGAGAGTACTTCTTTGCCAACATAAGATTAGAAATACAGTTTAAGGCATATGAAACCCCAAATATATATATATATATACACACACACACACTAAAAATATAACCAATATATGTTTATATATGTATGTATATACACATATATGTAAAGGCTATTGTGAGAAGATCATACAATTACACCTTTTCAATGAAAATGGTTTTTAAGAAAAACAACCCGTTTAAATCAAGAACATATCACATATTCAAATTGCATTAAAAGTATACAATCATAAATGTGTGTATATATATATGTGTGTGTATAAGTTTACAAAACCAATTAAAAATAATTAAATCCCTTATGTGAATCAAAATAGGAAGCTGACCAACTGGAAACGTGTAGAACAAAATAGGGAACTTGAGGTTAAGGTTCAGGTAAGGTTGGGTGTGAAAGGAGAGGTTAAAATGAAATTTGGTTTCAAAACAAACACCCTCCTTGATAAATAAGCCATTTTCTTGGACCCATTTGGCCAATTTTCTTGGATCATAAATTATTTAATCAATTTAAATATAAATAAAAGAAGATATATAAATATATATACTCTTAAAATCAAAACTTGTAGAAATCTGGGTTTGCTACTATAGAAAAGAGTCTAGAATGGGTCCACGGATAGAGAAATGGGATTTCATGAGTTGCGGAAGAATATTTGATGAGGGTACGACATGGAATCATGTGGCATGAAGAAGAATAAGAAGAAGGGAATAGGGATTGACGGTTCAGATTGGATGTGGGTCGATCAGAGGGTTGGGGATGGTCCTATGGTGTAGTGTGAGTGAGGGAAACAGAGGAATAGTGAGGAACAAATGGATGGGTGGGATTCATTTGTGGATCCGATCAGACGACTAATGTGACTCGGAGAGTTTTAAAAGTGATGAACAGTTGCAGTTAGATCTGGGTTTGATCAGTCGACCAAGGTGGGTCCATGGTTATTTAAAAGGTCAAGAGGCCCAGATCAAACGTGGTATGGTCGGACAACTCAGAAAAATGTGGCAGAAATGATGTAGTGGTGGGGTTCGAAGGTAGAACTGGTTCAGATAGTCAAGATATCACACAATGAGATCAGATGGTTTAGATCACATTTTGTAGAAAAATCTTCATCCCACATCGAAATGAGGAGGGTTTTGGGACCACCTTATAAATATCGGTGTGTCGTGCCATCATCTGATAACACAAGCACACACACTGAATTTCTTATACACAAGACTCCACCCGCAGGTTCTTATCCCACCCTCTCCCGTGTCGGTGCGTGACCTAGCTCACCCTCAACTCATACCAAATCAAGCCCTATACATGGACCTTGCATGTGGCTTACCTCCACTATGCTCTCTAGGGTCCACCCTAGTATGTTTGATCCTCCTTGGGTGCAGGTAGATGCCTACTGGATGGGGTTGACTAGGTCCCCTAGCCTTAGTTGAGGTGTCCCCTTTCCTAGGATGGCACTCAATTTTTTAAAAAAAAGATTTTATAACTATTTTTTGGGCAGAAAAACTAAAACACAATACAATATTGTCTTTTAAAACATATCTATCTTTAAAACCATATTATTTTAATTTGAAACACTTGAAATTTTATAAAATCATTTAAAATAATTTATTTCTATTAAAATTTTACTAATAGTACACTCATTTTAAAACATGAAGAGGTATTCATTTAAAATTTTACAGTCACTTAAAATCACACATTTATTAACTAAAAATTTTACTTTCAAAAATTCAAAACCCTTCAAGTCCTTAAGATACTTAAAATAACTAAAATACTTAAAATACTTAAACACATAAAATACTTAAAATATTCAAAATACTTAAAATACTAAATGGTTATAAAATTTTATAACCATTACCAAAACCAACAGTCATATTAAAAACAACAGTCACCTTAAGACCAAAAATACTACACAGCCATATAAATATCCATTCAAGGTATTCCAAGGAACAAGGTCATTTTTTGTTCTAAGAGGATGGTTCTCTACATTTCTTTGACTCTCTGTATTATTTCTATTCTTCTCGCTATTTCTTTAATTGTTTTGGTGGATTCAAGGGATGAGGGTTACTTAATGAGTCTCATTTTGATGTTGGGTGGTCTTCTGTTTGTTCTATTAGGTCTTGAAATGAGTTTACTTTAGTAATTGTAATCCCTTGAATCAATGAAATGCATTATTGTTTTTATTGATTAAAATGTTTATTATTTTATTCTGCAAGAATTTTTTTTGGATGACACTAATACTAAGGAAAAAAACAAAAAAATAATAATCCTAAAAAATATTATTATTACATTTATAATTAATTTTGGGGTGTTACAATATCCCCCCCCAACAGAATTGTTCCCTAATAATTCTATTATACTCATAAACTTCCACAGCACCAACCTTCTAACATCATCCTCGATGTCCCTATAAAATATGTTTTAATTATTATTAATTTAATTAAAAAAATTGAATGAAAAACATTTAATTTATACCTTTATCAGTACAAAAGGAGTTGGTGATTCTCCATTGTCATGGTTTCCAAGGTAGCTCTAAATTCTTCAATTTCTTTGGTCCAAACACACCTCGAGCAGCTAGATTCAAACTCATGTATGCAACGATTAAACCCCATGTGAAAGTAATGGGAGATGAAAAGCTCAGAGATATTAGAAATAAATTGATTCCTATAGAAAAAAACAGAACAACTTGTTTTCTAAAATTTTAAAATCATTAATCCAATCATAAGAACTGAAGTTTAGGAGTTGAAATAGATAAGCTACATGGAGGTCACCAGCTTAAGTAGCTCCCCAAAAATTCCTTAAAGACAGATACCTTTCAAACATGGTAAAACATCTGAAGATACACTCAAAATAATTTCCCCACCACGCATAGAATTCAATTTGTGCATGCACTATGAGAAAGTAAATGAAACCTGGCCCTCAAAATAATTGGAGTACACTAGGGGTGTTGGAAAATTTATAAAGTTGTTTGCAAGACAAATGTCAGTTTCTGAAATGGTCGAATATATCTGAACATGACTTTAACATTACTATTTCTAGTATCTCATCTAGAAATAACAAGAGAATAGTTTTTGAGTCTATGCCTTCATTATAAAAATGAATAAAATGAATTTTATTTTAGAAAACATACTTAAGTTTTCATTTTTATTCTAATTTTACAAAGTTCACTAGGTTGTTCCTCTTATACCAACTGTAAGAACCCAAACTTGAGAAACTGGACTGGGCCCTTACAAATGATTTGAATTTTTTTTAATAAAATAAATGTGATTAAATTCACAAAATCACATGAAAAATAGGATATTTTATCAGCTTAGGTCCTGGAAAATTAGATTCATGAACTTACATTCCAAAATTAACACAAAAAGAAAAAAATTATTCTTCAGTGTGGTTTCTTCCACAATAGAGTTTCAATGAAGCAAGTATGCTAAACCTGTAAAATTGTTTATGAAACTTAGGGTGAGAACAACAATGCCCAGTAAGGGGTTTCAAAATAAACCATTAAGTAATAATTTTTCTTTAAAACATTTCTTTAAAACACATGCATCAAATTCATGAAATTATTATTTCACATAACATGTCATCACCATTTTCTTGAGGGATTTTGAAATAGTTTTTAGGATATCTCATGATAAAAATTTCTAAATTAATTTTGGAGTTTTAAATTCATGTACTTGAACATAAATTCATGTAGTGCCTCTGATAAATTGAATAATTACCAAACTTAATCATTCAATGGCATTCTAGAGGTGCAGATAAGAATTTACACATGAAATATTATTTCTTCGGAATTGCACATAAAAAATATTATTTATCATTGTGGTTTGTAAAATTAAATATTAATTTTTATTTATAAATTAATTACTATAAATTATATAAATTTAAACATAATACTTAAAGTCATGTTCTCTTAGAAATATAAAACTGATTAATATAGACTCATAGAAAATGATCATTTTCCATGGACATTTTAATATTTGAATATTCACATGGACTTTAACCTACTATAATAATTAAGAGGGAATTCATTATGTTGTAAAATCATAAAATTTTTATCAAGGACTCATTCCAAGACCATACATAAAAATTCTGTCAAGGCCTGATTCCAAGACCTAGTTTGCCTCATGAGACCTACTGATGCATCGAGAGGCTATAGAGGGCCTCGCCCATCACATAATAAGTCCTATACATTCCTCACATGTCTAATAAAAGTATTTCTTTAAATCAAAGTGTACCATACCAATTTGATTTATTTAAATCTTATTCATGGATAAAATATGTTTATTAAACAATCCAAATTGTCCCATACCACCTTGGAAAGTTTAGTTCTTAATCCATACATTATACTAAAAAGATTCATATCATACTTAAATTATTTTTCTTTATTTTCAAGTCATAAAATGAATAAAGTAATGAATGAAAATTTCATTAGAAATGCATTAATTGTTTTGTCTTCCCAAAATAATCTGACAAATAAAAAGATTTCATGCATGAAATGATAACTAGATTTTATAATTTCTCATAAAATGATAAGGTTTATCTCATATAGTCAAGAAAACAAATGAAATAATAAAAGAATAGGTTACACTCATTAAATGGTAACTTTCTTCATAGTTTCACATAAAATAATAGTATTTACATAAAATGATTATAATTTCATGGGAGAATTAAATAAGAGGATATTGTAGATGATGCATATTTATTTAAAACACCCAACATCAATTTCTGAATAAATTTGTGTTCTTTTAATTATAGTAAATTTGGGAAGAACATGTATATATGTATATACACAATTATATACATATACACTCTTTATATTTATATGTGTTTAAACAAATATGATGAATCCATTTTTATAAAACGTCATAAGGGGTTGATTCAGTTTATAATTCATAGTTTATAACTTCTAAAAAATCAATCTTTTTAAATTGAGTGATTTTCTACACTTATATTCATATATATATATATATATATATATTTGTGTATATGTGTATAAAAATGGCCTTGATACTCTTCCTTCGTCATGGGTTTGAAATCAAGGTTTTAAAACATAATTTTCTTAGTTACACATATAGTAAAATCAATTTGTATATAATCTGGAATTATAATAGTATATTAATATATATATATATATCATAGGTCAATTAATTTATATAAAACCATTCCAACTGAGTTTTAATTTAAAGAGGGTACTTCTTTGCCAACATAAGATTAGAAATACGGTTTAAGGAATATGAAACCCTTAATATATATATATATATATAATAAAAATACAACCAATATATGTGTATATATGCATGTATATACATATATATGTAAAGGCTATTCTGAGAAGATCATATAATTACACCTTTACAACCAAAATGGTTTTTAAGAAAAACAACCCCTTTAAATCAAGAAGAACATATCACATATGAAAATTGCATTCAAAAGATATAATCATACATGTATATAAATATATATATGTATAAGTTTACAAAACCAATTGAAAATAATAAAATCCCTTACATGAATCAAAATAAGAAGATGGCCAACTGGAGAAGTGTTGAACAAAATAGGGAACTTGAGGATGAGGGTCGAGTAAGGTTGGGTGTGAAAATAGGGGTTTAAATAAAATTTTGTTTCTAAAAAACACCCTCCTTGAAAAATTGGACATGGGTTTGGACCCATTTGGACAATTTTCTCAGATCATCAATAATTTAATCAATTTAAATATAAAGAAAAGAAGAGATGCAAATACATATATACTCTTAAAATCAAAACTTGTGGAAATATGGACTTGCTGCTTTGGAAAAAAGGCCAGCATGGGGCCATATATGTATAAAGGGGATGTCACAGTTTGAGGAAGAATGTTTGGGGAGGGTGCGATATAGACTGGTGTGGCATGAGGAAGAATAAGAAGAAGAAGGGAAGAGGGATGGACGATTTAGATTGGATGTGGGTCGATCGGATGGTCGAGGCTGGTCCTGTGGTATGGTGTGAGTGAGGGAAACAAAGGAGGAATTGGAAAGAATAAATGGAGGGTTGGGATTTTTCTATGGATCTGATCGGATGGGTACGGTGACTCGATGCGTTTTAAAATGGATGAACAATCGAGATTAGATCTAGGTTTAATCAGACGACCAAGGTGGATCTGCGGTTTTTAAAAAGGTCGAGAAGCCCAAATCAAATGTGGTCTGATCACATGGCTCATAAAATGATTCATAAATGATACAGTGGTGGGGTTCGAAGGTCAAACTATTTTGGATGGTTTGTATCTCAAGTGATGAGATCAGACAACCCAGATCACATTCCACATTAAAATCCACATCCCACATCGAAACTAGGAGGGTTTCTAGACTACCTTATGAATCTCAGTGTGTGGTTCCACCTTATGATAACACAATCACACACACTGGAGTCCTTATATAGGGGACTCCACCTATGGGTTCTCAACACACCCTCTCCAATGTTGGTGTGTGACTTGGCTCACCCTCTTCTCACGCTGGATCAGGCTCTATACATGAGAATTGCACACAACTTGCCTTCACTATGCTCACTAGGGTCTACTCTTGCCAGCTCAAGACTCCTTGGGTGCAGGTAGATGCCTCTTGGATAGGTTTGAACGGGTCCCCCATCCATAGTTGAGGTGTCCTCTTTCCTAGGATGGCACCAATTTTTTAAAAAAAATATTTCATAAATATTTTTTTTGCAGTGAAACTAAAACACAATACAATATTGTCTTTTAAAACATATATATCTTTAAAACCATATTATTTTAATTTGAAACACTTGATTTTTTATAAAATCATTGATAATGATTTATTTTTATTAAAATTTTACTAAGAGTACACTTCTTTTAAAACATGAATAGGTATTCTTTTAAAATTTTACATTCACTTAAAAACACACATTTATTAACTAAAAATTTTACTTTCAAACATTCAAAACCCTTAAAGTACTTAAGTTACTTAAAATAATTAAAATAATTAAAATACATAAATACTTAGAATAATTAAAATATTCAAAATACTTAAAATTCTTAACGATTATAAAATTTTATAACTGTTACCAAAACCAACGATCATATTAAAAATAACAGTCACCTTAAGACCCCAATGGGTACTTACCCTTATAAATACTTGTTCAGGGTATTCCAAGGATCAATGTAATTTCTTGTTCTAAGAGTATGGTGCTCTACATTTCTTTGACTCTATATATTATTTATATTCTTCTCACTATTTCATTCTTTGTTTTGGTGGATTTAAGGGATGAGGGATACTTAATCATTCTCATTGTGATGTTGGGTGGCCTTTTGTTTGTTCTATTAGGTATTTAAATGAGTTTCCTTGAGTGATTGTAATCCCTTACAATAATGTAATGTATCAGTGTTTCTATTGAATAAAATGTTTCTTATTTCATTATGTAAGCATTTGTTTTTTATGGCACCAATATTAAACAAAACAATAATAATACTAAAAAAATATTATTATTACATTTATAATTAAGTTTGGGGTGTCACAAGGTGGTTGAATTGGTTTTATTTTTTTATTCATTTTAATTTTATGTTATTATTTTTCCTATATAATATTTATTACTTATTTTTACTATAATATAATTATTTAATGGTATTAAATTAATTGGGTTTTATTATAAATAATATATTTTTTTCATTTTTTTGATATTTTATATTTTTAATTTCCTTTGATTTTATTTATATTTTATTGATAAAATGTTAAATATTTTTTCTGTTAGACTGGTGGAGTCCCAATTAAAAATATAAATTGTTGATGACTATCCAAACCTATAGGGGAAGTGGGTGTATCCCACATGAAAAAACCCATAATTGTTTTTGAAAGAACTCTTATATAAGATATTATTGGGTGATGTGTTTTTTAAAATATAAATATTGACTAGTTTAAGGTGTCCAATTTCGAAATGAGCCTCAGAATGGGTTATTTGTAAAAATCAAATCGGAATGCTACTGATTGGCAGTCTGATTGGTTGGACCAGCTGGTTCAGTCTGGTTTTCAAAAAATGAAACATTGATTGAAATATAATAAAATTTAGTATATCAATATATTTTTATTTTTTATTTTTATATTATGTTTTATTATAATTTTTTTTTTGTTTTTATCAAATTATTTAAAAAAATTAAACCAAAATGATCCAACAATAAATATTTGATAAATGATAATAGTTCTGAATTTGTAAAAAAAGTTTGGTTTTTTTACTATTATCAGGATTTTAACCATAATTATTTAGATCCTCTAACTCATTATTGAGGTTATTTTGTATAATTTAGAAACCTGAATTAGAATTTATTAAAATTATATTCAAAGAACCACATTTTTTATAACAAGTGGCCCACATTGACAACACATACACTCTTACTTAGCATGGTTGTTGGGCCCTAACCCTCCTGGCACCACCAATTGATTCGCAGGCATGTGGTCCCCTACTAAGGGCCCGCCCTTGTATTTGAACGGGTCATCAAACTAATGATTGTCCCCATAGGCCAAAACATGTTCTTTCAATGTTTTTTTTTCCTCACTCACACACACCCTAAGAAACTTCTTAGAAGGTTACCCATCCTAATCACTAATTCAGGTCAAGCACCTTTAATTGTAGAATTATAATCTTGTAGACTCTTGAAAAAATGGTACATATTGTTGATATTGGTAGAAATATTTAGTATTTTAACCCTTTAACATTATGAGGTGTTAAATTAACCCCCCTTTAGAGAATAACATCCTCATTTTAGACCTTATATCACAACCCAAGCAGTGCCATCGCACTTCCGATCAGGTTCGGGCTCTAACACCAATATAACAAATGGGCCTCATTGATAGAACATACACTCGTCGTAACATGGTCGTTGGGTCCTGACCCACCAGACACCACTAGTTTCCCTATAAACAAGTGGCCCCCTACCTAGGGCCCACCTACATGCTCGAACATGTCATCAGACTAATGATTGTCCCCAGAGGCCAACACATGTTGTTTCAGTGTCCTTTATCATCACTCACACATACTCTGGGAAACTTCCCACCAGTTTCCCCATAGAAACATGGTCCCCTACCTAGGTCCCACCCACATGCTCGAATAGGTCATTAAAAAATGACTATCTCCATAAGAAAACACTTGTTCTTTCAGTGTAATTTGTACTCTCTCACACACAGGCTGAGAAACTCCACAAGATGTCACCCATCCTAATCACTACTCCGGGCCAAGAACACATTAATTGTGGAATTCTAATCAGGTAGGATCCTAAAAATAAAGGTTCACCATGTTGAAATGAGTAGTAAAATTTAGTATTTTAACCCTTTAACATCATAGGGTGTTACATTCACCTCCCTTTAGAGCACAACATCCTCATTGTGAACCCTACATGTCAACCTGGGTGGTGCCACCGTACTTCGAGCCATGTTCTTACTCCAATACCAATGTAACAACTTGGACCTACTGGTAGCATATATAACCATCTTAACATAGATGTTGGGTCCTAACCCTCCATACACCACAAGTTTCTCTGTAGACATGTGGTCCCCTACCTGGGGCCCACCCACATGCATGAACGGGTAATACGACTAATGATCTTCCCCATAGGCAAACATTTGTTATTTAGGTGTAATTTTTCCTCACACTCACACACATTGAGAAACCACCCAAGAGGTAATTTATTATATTCACTATTATAGATAAAACATGCCTAACTATGGAGTTCTAATCAGGTAGCCTCCCAAAAAATAAAGGTGCACCTTGTTGACATGGGTAGTAAAATTTATCCTTTTAACCCTTTAACATATTGGGGTATTACATTTTTATTATTGGAATGAGTTATTTATATAGTTTTCATCCCAAAGAGATTTTTTTCAATAAATTTTCATAATAAAACTCTATAAGTTTTAGAATAATTAAAATCCAAAGTTGAATTACTTTGTATTAGTTTTTTATCTTAAATATTAATGATAGAACTGGAATTTTTGATTGAAAAAAATGATATAAATGATGATAAATCCATCTTTCAAGATTATTATAGTTTTAACAAAGAATATTAATATTTTAATTTAATAATGGAGGTTTATAAATAAATTTTACATGTAAAATTTGATAAATAATTTTTTTATCTCATGAAATTGATGTTGATTATAAATTTAAGAAGAAGAAAATTTAATTCCTACCTCCTCCTATATATTTTTTTTCAAACCATAACACAATAACATGAATATGATATTTTAAAGAAATATATCATGAACTTATAAAACATAAAATATTTGATGTTATTCAAATACTGATTAAAAATATTAAATCACATCACTTGAACTACTTAATTAGATATCTTTATAAAATGACATGTATTGAAAATTATTTAATGATACTATAATTTCTGATAGCTATGTAATTTTTATGAAAAGTAGTTAAATCATTGTGAAATGAAATCACATGTATAAACTAGATAATGTTTTTTTGGTTGTCACTGAGTGAGTGTTTAAAAATAATTTGGATTAAAATTATATAATTATTAGGAAAAAAAATTATTCAATATTATATACAATAAGGGTGAATTGAACATAAGAAATCTTTTGAATCAATTATTAATATTGTGAAAATTGAAATTTTGATAGTCTGTGTTATCCATTTAAATTTAAATATTCATAAAATAGATATTGATAATATTTTTATAAATGGTTACATTTAAAAAAAATTAAATAAAGTTTTAAAAATCTAAAATTTTTAATAAACATTTTAAATTAACTGAAATTTTATTATGTTTAAAGTTAAATCCTAATATTTTGTTTGAAATTTCAAGTATTTATTTACTTGAAATTTTTTTAAAAAAAAATTGAGCTTATATTATTTACTAATAATGTTTAAGAAATATTGATTATGTAAATTTATCTAGATGATATTATTTTTGAATTAATTAAAAGAGGTTAACCCTTCTATGACTTGTTTCGATTGATACCATACTTAGATTAGTTATAATAATTAAAATGACTTATGAAGTACCCGTGGATTTGATGATGAAGTTGTTGTTTGTTTGAATTTGTTTTCAACAGACATCAATAGATTTAATGAAGTTATTTGAGGCCACTAAAATGTTGTTGAATCTTATTTGAATGTTTTTGAGATGTTTAAAAGTGGCATCAAAGGTGTTTGGAAGGATCTGGGTTGATTTGTAATTTTTTTCTGTAATCACTATTAGGATAATGGAGGCTATATAAATGAAAAAGTAGATTCTATCTAATGAGATAGAATTGTGAAATTGGAAAAATTAAGTTATCCTACAAGGTAGATATTTATCCATCTTGTAAGTAAATTATCCTATAGAGCCTCTCGTATTAAATTTAATTTATGTGAGCTACGTGTAATAAAATTTAGCTATATTGAGACTGTGTGTGATTTTTTGAGCCGTGTATGGATTTTTTAGCACTGTAAGCTCAGAAATTTAACTAAGTGAATTATCATACAGGGAAACTATGTATATCAATTATCCTACACATAATATATTTTTTTGTCCTGAAATATTTTCAAAGTAAAAAGTCATACAGTGTAAGTGATTTGAAGTTGTGTGTGATAAATATGAGATTGTATGACTTTTTTTAAGATTGTATGATATTTCAAGCCACATGTTATATTTGACTTAGAAAAACTTAGAGCTTCTACTGGGTGAAAATATAAGTTCCCATAAATAGAATATTATAATGAAATAAAACCTAGAGATGATAATTCTAATATTCAAGGTGTTAAACATCATATCTAAAATGTGATTCAAGCAGTTACATATGAGATTTTAGAAATGATGATCATTGATTTCATATATCTTGAGATCTGAGCTAGCTCATTTGAAAAGTTTTTTTCCTTGAAGTCGTATTTGCAGATGAATAATATCCGGATACTAAATCTAGATGGTTAATGTGATGATACTAAGATGATTTTTAGTTATCATAATCATTGAAAATTAATATGTAGTGATTATAGTTGAGTTTTGAGCGGGTATGTATTTGAGCTGTTGAGTTATTTTCAAGAGATGATGTGTTGTGAGGGATGGAAAAATATCAATATTTTTTTAATAAGTAATAAGAGATAAATATTTGTGGAATTCAAAAATTCACTATTTGTGAATTATTATCAGTATTGATCTAGGATATAGAGGAGTTTGCAATGATTTTTTGTTGATATGGTGATAAAGAAGAAGGTTATAAGTGGAATTTTTTTTTGTTTATATGCAGTTAATGAAAGAAAAATAATATACCAAGATTGTGGGGAATTAGTTTGAGCCTAACTGAATGAAGAAAAAAATAAAGATCATGTTATATGATTATATTGAGAAAAACTATACAATTATGGTTTGGAAATGTTTACCCAGAATTAATTTTATTCTGGGATTTTCAATTATGAAAAATATTAGTAACCTTTATTAGAATATTTATATCGAGAGGTATTTTTTGTGTAATAGAGAAATAAAAATATTGAGAGGAAAAGTAATAAGAAATATAGAGATTTTGGATATCAACCTTCAGAGTGATCATCTACATTTTTTGATTTTGATCATTTAGGAGAATCAAATCTGAGTCTGGTTTTTGAAGAGAATATCATCATATAATTCTGTGTTGAGGGATAATAGTATCATTTATATAATTTTAGGCTCAAGGGGAATATCATAAATAGTGTAAAAATTTCTTATGACTTTTCGTTTTTACTTAATCATTTAATATGTGTAAGGATAAATAAACATGTTGAGTGTATTGTTTCTTAACCAGAAATAGAGGTTTATTTCTGGTTGTAAGAAATTGAAAAAACAATCACCCCTAATTCACCCCACCCCCACCCCCCTCTTAGTGGTTCATCAGTTATTGAGGAATTCCAAGTGACATCAAGGCTTCTAGGTTCCCTCTTTCAGGTACCTAAATAATTTGTGATGGATAATATTTATTTTTTTAATATAATAGGTGTGATTATATTTTATTCAAATAACTACCATACTTGGAAGAAAATCATTCTTCCCTTTATTTTACAACCTTTCCTTGAAGTCATTGATGCGATTATAGATAGTTTCCCTATACAACCCATTAAGTTTTTTCATGTATTTCTTGACCCTTGTTTTGATATAATGTTCAAGGATATATGTTTTTTGAATTAATGGATTTTGGGTAAATGTGTCAAAGGTTTTAAAAGTTTCCCTTTGGGTTCAGGTTGATTTATAGGCCTTTTTTGAGATTTTCTAAATAAAATGGTTGTGAACTATCTACAGGAAATATTCACACCATGAATTTAATTCATGATATAAATCAATTTCTTGGAATAATCCATGAAACCATTTCATTATGTGAATGATATTTAATCTATAAAATTCTTTCATGATGTAAATTAGTTTCGATCAGGATCTTTAACTTGAGGAGATTCCTTTTCGAGGATATGGAACATGGGATATTCATGTTGTAAATATGATTCATGACATGAATTCCTCATGCTTAGTGAGTTTTTGGGTGATGAATATTGTAAATTATTTCACTCTTTGTTCAACCTCTTCTCTCGAACCCTCAGACTACCCCAGGTGATTTTTGGGTGATCCCTTCCCTTCCAGACATCTCAGTTTAGCGTTTGATCTTTGTTGAGTTTCCTCACTATAGTTTTATCCTTATCTCTAATACCATTATTTGATAGTAGTATGATCCCAAGTTTGTATATTGAATCATAGTTTTATATTGATGGTTTTTTATCTAGGATTTTCATTGTTGATATCTTCTACCTTCATTCTTCATTGAAGTTTCCCTTTGTGGGTGTTGATTTGATCACTGGTTAAAGGTAGGTGGTTCCATATGATATTTCACTACAATTGAAACCCTGATTTTCCAGATTCATATGAAATGGGTTTTTAAATGATTTAAAAACCTGGATTTTAAATGATTTATGTTTTATTTTTAAAAGGGAATAAAAATTGTGAAAACCACCAATTTCAATTTAATTGAAATTTTTGGGTAGATTTGAGAAAAAATGATGGATTGATTTGGAAATTTATTTGATATAATGATTTGAAGTTGATCCTTAAGATAAATATATAAAATTGAAATATTATTTTAAAATGAAATAATTGATGAAAATCTATGATTTTGTTTTGAAATTAAAAAGGCATGTTGAAAACTAAAATTAGGAAATTGTATTTTTAATTGATTTGAAATAATTGATTTTATCATGATTGATTGATTGATTAAAGAACATTTGAGATTGGGTAGTTAGTGAGTAATTAGGATAAGCATGCTAGGAACTAACCTTCTAGAAATGGATTGATGAGGAAAACACTGATATACACTCACTGTGAAATGATTTTCCCTAATGGGGAGTTGATCCCTAATGGTCTAAGCTGAGAGACATCTACATACATTGATCCAAGCTCACTAAATGAGTAGTGTTAGTATCCTTTTACCATGAACTAATGTATTGTAGGGATTATTACATGGTTCTATGAGATGTTTTATTTGATGATTACATACCATTTGTAATGACTCAAAAAATGTTTTTATTTTATTAATCGATCTCTTTTCATCCAATAACTTTTTATATATACTAATAAAATAATCACATAGAACAAATTTTTATTTCATGAGAACATTTTTCATACCATTTTTAATGACCTAGAAAATGTTCTTAAATGGTTTTCAAAGGATGAAATTTACATGAATATTTCCAATAATGAATTTTTTTTCATGGATTTTTCATATTAATTATTAATAATATATATTTACTTGTTAATTATTATATTTTTTATTATTATAATTATATTTTAAAATATAATTTTAGATGTTTTATTATTATTTTCATTGAATCGGTTTATTATTATAGTTTAATAAACCTTTAAAATATTTTGTTTTTCTATAATTAGATTTAATTATGATAAATATATCAATTATATTTTAAAATAATTACAATTTGATATTTATTTGTTTATCTTATGTTAAATTATTTTTTGTAACATTGTTTACTTATAATCCATATTTATATTTAATTATATAAATTTTTTAATATTATGTGGTTGAACTAGTTTAATTATTTGATTTATTTTAATATTATGTTATTATTTTTCTTATGTGATAATAATTACTTATTTTTTCTATAATATAATTATTTAATGATATAAATTAATTGTTTTTTAATATAGATATTATATTTTTAATTTTTTTCATCTTTTTTTGATATTTTCCACTTTTTATTTACTTGATTTTATATATATTTTATCTATAAAATGTTAAATATTTTATCTATTAAACTAGTGTAGATCCCCATTTAAAAATAAAAAACATTATTGATGACAGGATAGACCAATAAGGGAAGTTGGTGTATCTTGCATGAAAAAACCTTTAAAATTTTTCAAAAATTACTCTTATATAATAGAGTATTGGGTGATGTGTTTTTTAGAAGGCGCATATTTACCAGGTCAATGTGGCCAATTTCGACCAGAGCATCAGTATGGGTTATTTGTGGGAATTAATTTAGAATGTTGTTGATTGGAAGTTCGATCGGTTGGACCAGTTGGTTTGATCCAGATTTCAAAACACTTTTTGCAACATAATAAAATTTGGTATATCAATCTATTTTATATGTTTTATTGTTATATTATGTTTTATTATAAAATTAATTTGTGTGTTTATCAAATTATTAAACTTGTTGTAAACAAAAATTATCTAACAATGAATATTTGATAAATGATAATAATGTGAATTTGTAAATAAAAAGTTCTAATTTTTTTACTATTATAATTATTTAAACCATTGTCTTTTAGGTCTTTTAACTCATTAGTGTCATTTTTTGTATAATTTAGATACATGAATTGATTGTTTTTAAAATAATATAGAAATAAACAAATTTTTTTGTAACAACTGGGCCCTATTGACACCACAGACACCCCACCTTTACATGGTTGTTGGGTCTTGATCCACCTCACACCAACAGTTGGTCCACACACACGTATTCCCCTAATTGGGACACACTTATGTGATCAAACAGGTCATAAAAATAATGATTATCCCTACATACTAACTTATGTTCTTTCAGTGTATTTTGTCCTCACTCACACACACCCTCAGAAACTTCTTTTGAGCTCACTCATCCTAATCACTGCTCGAGGACAAGAATGCTTAGCTATGGAATTCTAATCATGTACGGTCCTCAAAACAAAGGTGCACCTTGTTAATATTAGTAGTATCAATTAGTATTTTAAAACCTTAACATTAATAGGTGTCATATTCACTTAATTTAGAGTATAACATCCTTGTTGTGGAACCTGTATCTCAACCCAAGTAATGCCACTCACTACTGGAAAACTAAAATATACCAACAGTTTGGAGAACTGTTGCCAAGTAAGCCGTTGGGATAGGTCTATACCAACGGTTTTCCCAAAACCGTTGGTATAGACCTATCCCAACGGATTTGGAATCCGTTGGTATAATTAATATGAAAATCTATACCAACGGTTGTGGAACCGTTGGTATATGTATTTAAAAAAAACACTCGCTGGGATTTGATCCCAGGACCCCTAGTTTATTATTCAATGACTTAACCACTAACCTAATATGACATTTTTTAATATAATTACATAAATATATATATGTATTCTCATAATTATTTTAAATTTTTATTTATATAATGTTCTGGGTAAGAAGAAATGATAAAAATTTAAAGGATCTATACCAACGGTTGCCAAAACCATTGGTATAGATTTTGATTCTGGATTTTGATTTTGGGACAAGGTTGATTTGTGGGGGACCTTTCCCAACGGTTTTGGAAAACCGTTGGGAAAGGTGGCCACAATGTGGGATTTCCCAACGGTTTGGCCAAACCGTTGGGAAAGGTGGCCTCAAAGTGGGATTTCCCAACGGTTTGGCCAAACTGTTGGGAAAGGGAACCTATACCAATGGTTTTTACGAACCGTTGGTATAGAAGCGTTGGGAAAGGTCAGATTTACAGTAGTGACTCCACTTATGGTTGGATTCCTAATCTGATACCAATGTAATGATTGGGCTCTATTGATATCACAAACACCCTCTACAACATGACTTCTGGGTATTGACCTTCTAGACACCACTATTTTCCCCACAAAACTGTGGTCCCGTACCTAGGGTCCACCCACTTTCTTGGATGGGTCATCATACTACTGAATATCCCCACATGGCAACACATGTTGTTTTTGTATGCTTTTTCATCACTCACACACACCCTAGGAAACCTCCCATCAATTTCCCCATAGACATGTGACCCTCTACTTGGGACCCACCCACGTGCTCAAATGGGTCATCATACTAATGATTGTTCCCATAGGCCAACACATGTTCTTTCAGTATGCTTTTTACTCACTCACACACACCATGGGAGACTCCCTAGAAGTTCACCCATCCTAATCAAAAATCCAGGCCAAACACACTTAACTTTGTAGTTATAATCATTTAGGCTCCTAAAAATAAAGGTTCACCTTGCTGAAATGGGTAGTAACATTTAGTCTTTAAACCCTTTAATATTTTGGGGTGTTACATTCACTCCCCTATAGAGAAAAAAATCCTTATTGTGGACCCTATATCTCAACTCATGTAGTTCCACCACACTTCCAGCTAGGTTCCTGCTCAAATACTAATGTAACAATTGGGCCCTACTGATAGAAAAAACACCTGACTTAATATGGATGGGGGTTCTTTACCCTCAGGGTGCCACCAGTTTCCTAACATACATGTGACCCCCTACCTGGGGTCCACCCATTTAGCTAAATGGGTTATCAGACAAATGATTACCCGCACATTCCAATATATGTTCTTTTAGTGTAATTTTTCCTTACTCATGCATAGCCTGAAAAACATCCTAGGAGGTCACTCATCTTAATCACTACCCTATAAAAAACATTCTTAATTATGAAGTTATATTCAGGTAGGCTCTCTAAAATAAAGGTGAACCTTGTTGGTTTGGGTAGTAATATTTTGTATTTTAACCCTTCAACATTCTAAGGTGTTACATTTTTCATCATGTGTTGATTTTTTTATATAGTTTTCATCCCAAATAGAGTTTTTTCAAGAAAATTTCATAATAAAAGTCTATAAGTTGTATAATAATACAAAACCAAAGTTAAATTACTTTGTAGAAGTTTTTTTATCTTCAATATTAAAGATATATATAAAATTCCTTTTTGAAAAAATTGATATAAACAATGATAAGTCAATATTTCAAGATTATTATAGTTTTAACAAATAATATGAATATTTAAATTTAATAATTGAGGTTTATCAATAAAATGTGCATGTAAAAATAGATAAAAGATTTTTTTAACTCATGAAATTAATATCGATTTTGAATTAAAGAATAAAAAATTTAAGTTCAGCATCCTTTTGGTTTTTTTTAATCCATAACATAATAACAAGAATAAGATATTTGAATAAAATAAATCATGAACTTATAAAACATAAAATATTTGATATTATTCCAAGATTGTTAAGAATAATTCAATCAATTAATTTGAAAATTTTCATCAGAGATCTTAATAAAAGGACTTGTATTATAAATTCTTCAATGATACTATAATTTATTATAATTGTGTAATTGTTATGAAAAAAGAGTAAAATCATTTTGAAATGAAATCACATGTATAAATTGGTTAAAATGTCTTGTTCTTTTTATTTAGTGAGTGATTAAAAATAAATTGGTTGATAATATTATCATGATTATTAAAAAAAGAATTTTTGTTCAATATTATATAAAATAATGGTTAATTGATCATGAGAAATTTTTTGAATCAATTATTATGATTATGACCATTGGAATTTTGGTAGTATATGTTGTCCATTTAAATTTCAATATGCATCAAATAGATATAAATAGTATTTTTATAAATGGTTACATTTATAAAAATATGTTAAAGAACATTAAGTTTTATAAATATTAACTTTTTAAAAATGTTTCTAAATTAACTAAAGTTTTATTAAATTTAATGTAAAATCCAAGTGTTTTGTTTGAAATTTCAAGTATTTTTTTACTTGAAAATGATTTTGTTAAAAAAATTGATCATACATTATCTACTAAGAGAGTATAATAAATTTTTATTATATAAATTTTATGTTGATGATATTATTTTTGAATTAATTAAAAGTGGATGATCTTGTCACGATTTGTTTCCACTAAGATTCATCCTCGATCTGGTGAGAAAAATGAAAATTACTTATGAAGTACCCTTTTATTTATTGATGAAGTTGTTTTTTGTTTTATTTTTTAAAAAAAACATAAAGAGCTTGAAATAAGTTATTTGAGGCCATTGAAATGCTTTTTAATCTAATTTGAATGTTTTTTAGAGGTTTAAAAGTGTCCCGAAATGTGTTTGGAAGGATCCAAGTTGATTTGAAGTTATTATATAATCGTTTTTCTGATAATGGAGGATGGATCAATAAAAAATGAGATTATGTCCAATGAGATTGAATTGTGAAATTTGAAGAATTCATTTAACCTATGAGGAAGATATTTGGCTTGTATATAAGTAAATTATCATATAGAGACTCTCATATTACGTTTCATCTACATGAGTCATGCATAAGAAAATTTAGATACATAGATATTGTGTATAATGTTTTAAGTCATGTATGACATTATGAGCACCACAAGCCTGAAAATTTTACTAAGTGAATTATCATATGAGGAAACTGTATATATCAATTATCTTACACGTATTATTTTCCCCCAATTTTTTTCAAAGAGATAATTCATAAAACATAAGTTATTTGAAGTTTTGTGTGAGAAATATGATCTTGTATGAATTTTTTGAATCACATATGATATTTTGGGTTATATATGATGTTTGACTTAGAAAAAATTCTGAGTTTCTCATGGGTAAAAAACTAAGCTTCAAAAAATTGAATATTCTGAGGAAATAGGACCCAAAGATGTGAAATATAATCTTCAATGTGTAAAACATCACATCTAGAATGTGATTCAAGATGTTAGATGTGAGATTTTAGAAATGATAATCATTTTTTTCATCTATCTTGATATTTGAGTTAGTTCATTTAAAAAAAATTGTTGTTATTGAAGTCGTTTTTTCTGATGAAGAATCTCTATATACTAAAAATGGAATGTTAATGTTATGTTTATAAGCTGATTTTTAGTTCTCATAATCACTGGAAATTAATATGTAGTGATTCATGTCAAGTTTTAAATGGGTGATTAGTTTTGTTGTTAAGTTATTTTCAAGTGTTGTTTTGTTGTGAGAGATGGACAAAGCTCAAGATTGTTTCAATAAGGAAGAACATATAGGTATTTTTGGAATTAAAACATTCACTATTTGTGAATTATTCTCAGCATTGATCTGGTTGTAGAATAGTTTGTAATGAGTTTTTGTTGAGCTGGTGATAAAGAATAAGGGTATAAGTGGATTTTTTCTGTATACAGGTGATTAATGAAAGATAAGAATATACTGAGATCACGAGGAATTAATTTGTGCCTAACTAAATGAGGAAATTAAGGAGGATCATGTTGTATAATTCTGTTGAAGAAAACTCAGCAATGATGAGTTGGAAATTATTTCCCTAAATTAATTTAATTTTTGGGTTTTCAATTATGTTGAATATTAGGAAATATTTTTGTATAAGTTATGTAGAGTGATATTTTTTGTGTTATAGATCAATAAAAATATTGAGAGGAAAAGTAATAAGATAAGTAGAGATCCTGAAGCTAGAAATTCAAAGTGATCATCTACATTTTTTAGCTCGAGCATTTAGGATAATCGAATTTGATTCTGGGTTTTTAAGAGAAGATCTTTATCTAATTTTGTATTGAGTGAGAAAATTATTCATTCTATGATTTATGGCTCAAGGGTAAGATCATGAATATTTTTTTATAAATTGGTTTCTAAAAAGATATTTCTCATCTATTTATAATATTTTTATAACTAATGGGATATTGTGTACATATCAATGGGATGCTACTGAACAAGGATTCAGGATGATACCTAGAATAGCAACTTATATTTGATCATTATATTTAGTTTAGAATATGTTGCTTGGTATGAGTTGAACAAGGCATGGAGTGGGAACCTGCACTGGGTCCAAACTTAGTAAAAATTGATTATGAAAAGTCTTGTTTACTTAATCATTTCATACAAGTAAGGCTGAGTAAAAATCTTGAGTGTACCATGTCTTAACCAACAATAGAAGTTTATTTCTAATTGTAAGAAATTGAAAAATGAAATCACCACTGATTCACCCCCTTCCCAATTGTGTGATAGTTCTTGGGGAATTTTAAATGGTATCAGAGGTTCCAGGTTCCCTCTATTAGATCTATAAATAGTATGTGATGGATAATATTAATTTGGTTAATAGCATAGGTGTTCCAATCTTCAATGTAAATAACTATTATTCATTGAAGAATATGATTCTTCCCTTTCTTTATAATTTGGAATTGAAGTTGTTGATGCAGTTACAGATGATTTCCCATGGATTTAAAAAAGTCATCAAATGACATTTATTAATAAGAGAAATTTGGATACTAATGGGAAGGAAAGAAGTTTAATTATTAATGCCTTTATTTGATAAAGTTTACACCAAGGTAACATGATTATAAACTATAAAGGAAATATTGGATAAGCTTGAGAGAATATTTGAAGGAAATGTTAAAGTAAAATAAGTTAAGATAAAAATCTAGAGAGTTCAATTTAAATACATCAAGATGATTTAATATGAAAACCTTGATGACATCTTTACAAGGTTTAATGAAATTATAATTAATATTTTATTATTTTGTGAGAAGTTAGATTACACCTATATTTGCAAGAAGTTGATGAGAAACTTTTCAAACATGTTTGATCCTAATATTTTAGCTCTCAAATATAGATAGGATATTTTCCTTTATGATATAAAAACATTCTCATTAGATAAAAAATGAGAAATTTTCTAGCATTTCAAAAGAAATCCAAATATGAAATAAAATTTGAATCTATAAGAAAGATGAAGATAAAAATGAATTATCTATAGAACCAAGTGACCCTAATAATGAATATAAGAAAAATGATAAACATAATAGAATCATGTAACTTAGATAAGGAACTATATCATTGGAAAGGGAATATAAAAATTTAACCTCCCACCCAAATGATTATAATTTAGTGATATTAGTCATTTCAAAATTCATTATCCTAAGACTAAAATTAGAGAGTATGATTCTAAGTATGATAATTCTCAAAATATAAGATAATGAAAGTATATAAAAATACTCAAAATCAGGTGACAAAAGGTGGAAGTTTATAGGAAGAAAAATAAGAAATCTATTATGAAAAAATGAAGATAAAGGTGCCACTTCTATCTGGAAATCATATGAATAATCTAATAAAAAGTGCTAAATTTTCAAGCATCATGCAGTGAAACATGAGGAATCTTCTAGAGGTGAAGGTGAAGAGGATGAAATATCCTATATAGAACATATAAAAAAATATAAAATTGAGTAATTCCAAGATATAAATACAAAACTCAAGAAAGAAATTAAAATATAAAATAAGGAGGTTGAAAATAAGGCTAAAGCTCATGATGAATTTACTAAAAAGGAAGATTCTTATATTGATTAAATTTAAAACTTCAAGCTTAAAGTCACATAAGATGACAAGATTGTGAAAGATATTGAGTATAAAATCAATTTGAAAGAATAAGAGCTTTGTATGACCTGATCTAAATATCTCAAAGTTGAAAAGGAGTTGAATAATATGAAAGGAAATTATAATAACTCTATGGAT
Source organism: Viscum album (assembly GCA_963277665.1). Lineage (NCBI taxonomy): Eukaryota > Viridiplantae > Streptophyta > Magnoliopsida > Santalales > Viscaceae > Viscum > Viscum album. The sequence goes on along the minus strand of OY728125.1, from coordinate 1,831,364,559 downwards.
ATCATGGTTGATTCATCAAAGCCTTCTAAAAATGTGAACTCAAATCATCAGGTTAAAAATCAATCTGATGTGTCTAATTATAAACCTATTTTTCCTAACCATGCATGTTAAAATAAAAAAACCAATCATACATGGGACAAAAAGTTGATTATAAACACTCTCCTTTATTAAATTAAGAGAATATAATCTCAAGAGACAGAATCTACCCAAGAAAGAAGTAAGCTACACCAATATCATTCCAACCATATCAAAATTATAGATATAACGCACATTATTATGAAAGACCCAAATTCAATATATATTATTTCTGTTGTGGTATTTTTATCCCTAGGTATTATTCATGATGGAAAAATATGTCTTTTCCATATATAATTTATGAATCAAGGGGGAGTGACTCTAATAATTAGAAGATAAATTCATAGAAGAAGAAATCAAAATTGAGAGAAACATTTTATCCCCCCACACAAATATAGTTTGGAATTATTAGATGAGGTATGTGGGAGATGTAGAAAATAAGGTCATATTTCTGATGAATGCATGACTATTTTTACTAAGAAACGTCCCTACAATGAAAAGGGAATGGAAAATTAAAGGTGGATCAAGGAGAAATATCTTTTTTTGAAGAGGTTTATTTGAAATATTTTAAGAGTGGAGATGTAGAGACCCAAAGCTTGACGTACATGGACATTAAATTACTTTAGCAGAATACTTAATACATAACAAAAACAGACACACAAGGATCGTAATAGTTTAGTGTCTTTTGAAACTTGGAACGTAATCTTCTAATAATGGTGAAAGATCTTCAATATCTCTCATAAAGATCTTCCCCTCTTTTTTCTTACCTAAAACCTTTCTTTATATCCTGGGAAAAATAAAACATAAAAAGGGTGAGCTCAAATGCTCAGTAAGGGTAAGCATGGACAAAATAAAACATACCATATACATTTGAACTTAAAAACATGAACATAATGTTTAAACATCAAAATCTTGAGCAATGACATAAAACATGGAAGTACATAAGGAATAGATCATAAAGAAACATTAAGAATGATAAAATAGAATGGGAATAAAACATGTAATTGTGGCAACCATTAAGCACATGTTATGATTTCCATAGTAGCCAAGGCATTGTTACCAAGACCATCTTAGTGGACAAAGTCCCTTTCTGAATCGAGTTCACTTCTGGTTCCAGTCCTGTAATACTGAACCGGTTTAACTTTCCGTTCCAGAAATGTCTATCTCATGAGATATAAATCTTTACCCAATGCATTAAAGGGAGATATAGGTCCCACCCATCTCATAATGAAATCATTCTTACTTGTGCCACAAAATAAACATACATAACCCAATAAATAAAATGGGTTTCATAAACATCATCCCATTATCACATAATCCATATAAAACAAATGGATATCATTTCATAATAATAAAATTGAAACCATGTAAATCATAGAGACATGATACTTGAAACATGCACATATGAAATAATGTCATCTTAGATGAAAAATGGTTTTGATAAAACACTTGAAATGAATTCTTGAGAAAAATATCCTTTCTTCTTCAAAATCATTCTCTTTTCACAAAATGTCATGCAATTTTAAAAGAAAAGGAATTTGTTGAAAATAGTCATGAAATCTTTTGGATGAAGATTCATGAAATTAAGGATTTATAAAACCGTAAAAATCCGTTTGTTCCATATAAGTTAAAAAAACATTTTTCTCGTACTTTTGCTGGAAAAGTCAAAAAGTACCTCGTAAAAGAAAGATTCCATACATACCATGTATTAAAAGTAAAAAATGGGTAAAAATGACATTAAACATACATGAAACCATTTTTAGGAAACATAGAGATGGATGAGAATAATAACCCCAGTAAATACTTACGAATAAACAATCTCGGATAAGAATGAGATTGGAATAATTATCTCTTACCTTATGTCTGATATGCTTCATATGTATCTGAACCTCCTGTATAATGATTTAAATAATTTCATTGACTTATTACAGAATCATATTCATTGTTATGATATCATATATGGTTTACTTATGACTTTATATTACCCGTTCTTTTGTAAATTCTATGTTAAAGAGTGTTTTGGGTAAAATCGTTTCATTTTTTGTCCGTGTTTTGACTTCTAATTATTCATATGATTACTTAGATCATGATTACTTAATTCCAGAATATAAAACATGATTTATATATAATATATATTCATAATATAAATATATATAATTGATCGATAAATGGAAAGAAATACACCGTTAATGGAGATGGTAGGCCATACGTACGCATGAACGCTATTTTCGTTTCCTTATTGAGTTGAATGGAATTAAGTAGATGACATACATATATATATATATATACATAAATCCAGTATATTTATAATGTCATATATTTCATTATTATTTCTTATATATACTTTATAATCATTCTTAAATGGTTAACATGGAGAATGAATCTCATCGCGTTGTGGAGATGGTAGTCCGTACGTACGCACGAGCGATGATATCATTCCCATAATTATTGAATTGAATTGGATAGGATGATACAATATATCATAATTAGTATGATTCTATAATAACTATGTATAGTTATTATTTACACCATTATACCCATCCAAGTAAGATGGTGTTGGAAAAACAAATTACACCACGACGTGGAGACGGTATTCCGTACGTACGCACGTGCGGTGATTTTGTTTTCCGTAGGATGGATAGATGGTGAAATAGGATTGTTTCATACTTATAATAACATATAATTATATTATTGATACCGATGTTATTACTTTATAATTAAACAACTAAATAAGAAGAAGTAGAAGAAGAAATAAAGTTGAAAGAATCGGTAACGGACATTACCTCTTCTTTGAAGCGCCTCTTTGAGACCTCCACTTAGGGCACTAAAATTGGTCTTTGAAGAAAACAGAACCTCTAGAATGTTTCTAGGGAAGTGTAGAATATAATTTTTTAGGGTTTGGCCGAGCTTGAAGGCTCAAATTGGTGTGAGGAAGGGAGGGAGGAGATGCCCTTTTATAAGGGAGGAGAGGGGCACCTTTGGAAATCTTAAAAATATTAATTTATAATAAATATAACCCCACTTAAAAACCTCCAAAAATTACTCATATTAGAATATTATATGAGATAAGGTTTTAATCTCATCAACCAATAAAATTTAGACATTTTAGGAATTTATTTTAAACATTATCAACTTGATTTATCCTCAATTAATCAATATAATTTTATTTGTGGTAATAACATTCTAAATTTTAAATTATAACAAATAATTACTTATTTGCTATGAATTGTCCATAATTGGATACTTTATAACATTTAAAACCATATAAATTTAAATTTATAATTTTTAAATATTTTTGTGATTTTTAAACAATTTTATAATATGTTATTTTTATAAAATAACAAGTGTCAATTTTGACACTATTCATTTATTTGAATTTAAATAAAATATATACAGAAGATATGTTAAAACTAAAAGCTTTAATAGATTCATAAAATGTCATATGTATCTAGAAAATTATTTTAGAACATTAAATAGTTCATATAATATTTATTTTATTATTTTTAAAACCATTTATTTGGTTTATCTCCTAATAAAATAATTACTACAACATTTTTGTATAATTATTTAATATAATTATTTTTTGCATAAAAATTAAAAATAAAAAACTATGATGAAGATAAATCTATTAAATTTCAAAATAATACTTTTAATCTAATTTATCATTTTAAAATAACAATATTTAAATTGTTATATTTATTAAATTATGAAGGTGTAAACTTTGGCATCATTTAAAATAAAATAATATAAGTGTCATAATCACTTTTATAAGACTCCAAATGGTTATATATTAGGTCATTGGATTATTATGGTAAAAATATATACTAAAAATAAGTTTTGGTCAGGTTTGTGGGACTTTTAATGGGTATTATTATTTCAATAAAACTATATTACTGATTTTTCACTTAAATAATTTCTGAATCATTAATGTATCACCATTAATGACAATTATTTAATCCCTAAAAATTCTAAATAAATTATCATGATGTATATAATTTTATTATCTTTCTTGATACTATTCATTTTCAAAGTTTTATGATGTTTATCACTAAATTAAAATTATTATACTTATAATATTTAAGAGAGTGACATGTTGTCACTTTCTTTAGTTTTAATAATAATTAAATTATTTTCATAGTCAAAAGTCCATAAAATGAATCTAATCTAACCCTTAGGTGATATGGGTCTACTTTTATCCATCCAATAGAATTTTGGCATGTGTTAGGGTAATTTTATAATATTATATTTACCCTTAATTACCCGATTTACCTTTAACTATGGTAAATAAAATTTACCGTAGTTACTATTCATAATTCCCAAAAATAAAAATTAGCCTATTAACATAATTTGGACCCACTGATTCCAAATATGGAATCAATTTTTTTAAATTCAATACAAATAAGTTGCAGAAATTAAATTAAAATTAATCCCGTTGTAGAATGAAAACGGGTTTTTATTTAAAACATTGCAAAAGATTGAATTGATTTAACCTACGAATTCAATGTAAAATCAATGCTAATGACATAAATTATATTAAATGGTAAAAATATATTCTATTTATAATTTAAAACCATTCAATATTATAATTTAACCATATAAATTATTGTGATGAAAAAAGTTGTTTTTAATTAAAATATAGCGTGTTTTTACTATTCATCAAAATATGAAAGTTACCAGAATAATATGAAAATTTTATCCAAAGTAAATTTTTATTTCTTTATTACAAAGAAGAATTTTATTTTGTCAAATTTAACTTATAATCATGTCAAAAACTAGATTTAAAGTGGGTGCGCCATCAAAAGGCGACAAAACTGCATTTTTTGAAAAATAATTATTTTACCCGAAAAATTTATTTTGTTCTTATACCATGTTCTAGAAAATGTGTAAGATCAATAATAATGTTATAAAATTCAAAATTTAGTTAATACTATTCATAATGGCTAGTTCATAATAATATTATAATAATATATCATTGTTTAGTAAAACCCAGTATTGCGTACAACACACGCTATCGAGGAAGGTCGTGATTGCGTGTAATGCAAGCCAAGTCAGGGTTGAGTTTTGTGCAAGAATCCTTCGTTGTTTTGTATAAAAGAATCCAATCATATTTCATTTATACATTGAATATATATATATATATATATACTCAATGTTATGTAAAATAACTATTATCAAAATTGTGTGTAACACGATCCAAGAATAGTGTTACGTATACTACAAGCTAATACGGTGTTGCGTATAGCGCAATGTAATCTTGGTGTAGCATAAAACACAAGACATTAACTCAATGTTATGTAAAATAACTATTATCAAAATTGTGTGTAACACGATCCAAGAATAGTGTTGCATATACTGAAAGCTAATATGGTGTTGCGTATAGCGCAAGGTAATCTTGGTATAGCATACAACACAAGACATTAATGAAATTAAAAGAATATTTTTCATAAAATCTCGGGGTGTTACATTCTACCCCCCTTAAAATGAATTTATCCCTCGAAATTTGTTGGGGTTATAAATGGTTTACTACTCGAAAGTTTATTTAATAGAAACCCACATCGTAAAAAGGAATACAAAAACTTGGCTTTAAAAACTAAAGTATGAAATGTAACGGTTACCCAAATTAACTCATCACTAGGTTTCCACATAGGAGAACATAGGTGAAAATATGGATCAAGTTCTGATGGAGAGTGGTAGAGAACATGGCTATTAAAAATCCATCAATCACAAAGCTATAGATTTGTGATCATCTAAGGTACCATCAGATTCATCAGATATAAGAGCATTAGGACAACATTTTTGGTTTTCAGTATCATTTTCCTAAATTTGAAAATTTTGAATTAGAAGAAATACCTACTTTATTTCGATATAATCTCACCGTTGTTCGTGCCTTGAACAATTTCCACTTCATCTCTTAAAGAAATGAAGTTGAATTTTTCATTTGTGAAGTGTTAGCAGATCATGTGATAGAATGATGGGTCATTCCGTCTGTCTTAATCAAAAGGTTAGCAATAGTTATATACATAAGTCCATCTATCATATATCGTTCCAAAATGGACATATACTTCATTTATCATACCACTTAATAAAATAAAACTAGTTTATACTAACCAGGGACTTCCTGTAGGCCAGTGGTAGATGATAAAGGCCAGTCGCACTTCGTTTGTGGGTTCGATTCCCACAGCCTTGTCCAACGCGATGGGATGTCGCCCGTCCTGCAGGTTATCCTTTTTCTAAAACTACATTACTATAATATCCCATCAATAATATAAAAAAAAGTTCTATCCTTAAACAATACTAACTTATGTCCAACATAATCCATTCCAATCTTTAGGCTTATCTAAAATACTTCGGTCCAAGCTCATAGTATAAAGAAAACGATTACTTGAAATGTCATCAACCAAGTATGTGAATACCATCATTTATCCCCCATATATCTTGTTGGTCACATTACAATCATGTGAATACCTTAATCATGTATTCTATTGAAAAATGAATATCCATTAAACCTTAGTGAAAACATGAATGCTGTCAAAAGTTAACTCTTTCCTCATACCAAAATCCAAAAATTCTATATACTCAAACCATGATATAACCTTCTCCTTATATCAGTCATGAGCTCATAATACTATCAAACATTTAATTTTCTCCTTATCCATTCATTATGCGCATATCATCTACATTCCAAAAATATCTGAATAACCTTTCAGGGATATTGGTACCATTAATCATACACTTTCAAAACTCAAGGAAAGACAACAGTGTAACAATCCTTAGATGTCTCTTTATTCCATAGTACCATGAGATTACTTATACAACATTACACTTGATAAACATGTAATCATTCCACTACCTTCTTAAACCATTGATCGAGCTTCAATAATTCTTTCATCTCACATATCATTTGTAGTCTCTTCATCATCATCAACATAAATACTACCCATACGACCGTACTGATTCTCTTCATGAGACTTTCCCTCAGGGAATTGGTTTGCATAATGCTTGTACATTCCACATTTAAAACATTTAACCATTGTTGATGTCGTAGCAATACCATTATCCTCATCTCTGGTGTTAACTGAACCTTTTCCTTTGCACTTACTGGCTTTGTATCCTTCTTTTCCACACCCAAAGCGTCTTCCAGTTCCTTTGAAACAATCTCCCCGATGCCTCTTCCCACATGATTTACATGAGGGAAATTGAACTTTCTTTCATCTATGATCAGCATGAAACTCCATGTTTCTCTTATTATCTGAGTCGGGAAACTTACCAAAGTTGAGATTATTGATCATATTATGAGATTGCTGATTAGTCATAATAACGATGTTTGGACTTCCAAATCCCGTTTCATTTGGTTTCTCATGAAGAATATCATTCCATTGTCCGTCATATCCTCCATTATCATGAATCTTCTTGTTTCCAGCTATTTTCTAAAACCCAAAAAGAATAGTGTGAGACGAAAAAATCATGCTAGGGAAAATAACATAGTAAAGGGGGAGCACCCTCAATATCTAACATCTTAGGTTAAATTCTAAGATCGTTACCATAGTTCTGGGAATATCTCCTATACCTATACTTATCCTTAGGGACATCCCTAGAAATACCTTAGAAATATCTCTAGGGATCTCACTAACATTTTCACATCCTAGTTTCCAAAGGTTGACTAAACCTTTCCTCTGATACCAACTATAGAGACCCAAAGCTTGACGTACATGGACATTACATTACGTTAGCGGAATACTTAATACATAACAAAAACATACACACAAGGATCGTAATAGTTTAGTGTCTTTGGAAACTTGTAACGTAATCTTCTAATCGTGGTGAAAGATCTTCAACATCTCCCATAAAGATATTTCCCTTTTTTCCATACCTAAAACCTTTCTTTATATCCTGGGGAAATGAAAACATAAAAATGGTAAGCTCAAATGATCACTAAGGGTAAGCATGGATAAAATAAAACATACCATATACATTTTAACTTAAAAACATGAACATAATGTTTAAACATCAAAATCTTGAGCAATGACATAAAACATGGAAGTACGTAAGGCATAGATCATAAAGAAACATTAAGAATGATAAAATAGCATGGGAATAAAACATGTAATTATGGCAACCATTAATCACATGTTATGATTTCCATAGTATCCAAGGCATTGTTGCCAAGACCATCTTAGTGGACAAAGTTCCTTTCTGAATCAAGTTCACTCCTCGTTCCAGTCCTGTATTACTGAACCGGTTTAACTTTTCGTTCCAGCCATGTCTATATCATGAGATATAAATCATTACCGAATTCATTGGAGGGAGATATAGGTCCCACCTATCTCATAATGAAATCATTCTTACTTGTGCCACAAAATAAACATACATAACCCAATAAATAAAATGAGTTTCATAAAAATCATACCATCATCACATAATCCATATAAAATAAATGGATATCATTTCATAATAAGAAAAGTTAAATCATGTAAATCATAGAGACATGATACTTGAAACATACACATATGAAATAATGTCATCTTATATGAAAAGTGGTTTTGATAAAACACTTGAAATGAATTCTTGAGGAAAATATCATTTCTTCTTCAAAATCATTCTCTTTTCACAAAATATCATGAAATTTTAAAAGAAAAGGATTTTGTTGAAAATATTCATGAAATCTTTTGTAGTAATCTTCATGAAATTAAGGTTTTATAAAACCGTAAAAATCAGTTCGTTCCGTATAAGTTAAAAAACATTCTTCTCATACTTTTGCCGGAAAAGTCAAAAAGTACCTCGTAAAAGAAATATTCCATAGATACCATGTAGTGAAAGTCAAAAATGGGTAAAAAGGACATTAAACATACATGAAACCATTTTTAGGAAACATGGACATGGATGAGAACAATAACCCCAGTAAATACTTACGAATAAACAATCTCATATAAGAATGAGATTGGAATAATTATCCCTTACCTTATGTCAGATATGATTCATATGTATCTGAAACTCCTGTATAATGATTTAAATAATGTCATTGACTTATTACAGAATCATATTCATTGTTATGATATAATATATGGTTTACTTATGACTTTATATTACCCGTTCTTTTGTAAATTCTATGTTAAAGAGTGTTTTGGGTAAAATCGTTTCATTTGTCATCCGTGTTTTGACTTGTAATTATTCATATGATTAATTAGATCATGATTACTTAATTATAGAATATAAAACATGATTTATATATAATATATATTCATAATATACATATATATAATAGATCGATAAATGAAAAAGAAATACACTGTTCATGGAGACGGAAGGTCGTACGTACGCATGAACGCTGTTTTCGTTTCCTTATTGAGTTGAATGGAATTAAGTAGATGACATACATATATATATATAAATAAATCCAGTAGCTTTATAATGTCATATATTTCATTATTATTGCTTATATATACTTTATAATCATTCTTAAATGGTTAACATGGATAATGAATTTCATCGCGTCGTGGAGACGGTAGTCCGTACGTACGCACGAGCGATGATATCATTCCCATAATTATTGAATTGAATTGGATAGGATGATAAAATATATAACAATTTGTATGATGATATAATAACTATGTATAGTTATTTTTTACACCATTATACCCATCCATGTAAGGTGGTGTTGGAAAAACAGATTACACCACGGCGTGGAGACGGTATTCCATACGTACGCACGCGCGGTGATTTCATTTTCCGTAGGATGGATAGATGGTGAAATAGGTTTGTTTCCTACTTATAATAACATATCAGTATATTAGTGATACTTATGTTATTACTTCATAATGAAACAACTAAATAAGAAGAAGTAGAAGAAGAAATAAAGTTGAAAGAATCGGTAACGGACATTACCTCTTCTTTGAAGCACCTCTTTGAGACCTCCACTTAGGACACTAAAATTGGTTTTTGAAGAAGACCAGGACCTCTAGGGTGTTTCTAGGGAAGTTTAGAAGATAATTTTTCAGGGTTTGGCCGAGCTTGAAGGCTCAAATTGGTGTGAGTAATGGAGGGAGGAGGTTCCCTTTTATAAGGGAGGAGAGCGGCACCTTTGGAAATCTTAAAAATATTAATTTATAATAAATCTAACCCTACTTAAAAACCTCAAAAAATGACTCATATTAAAATATTAGATGATATAGGGTTTTAATATTATCAACCAATAGAATTTAGACATGTTAGGAATTTATTTTAAACATTATCAACTTGATTTATCCTTACTTAATCAATTTAATTTTATTTGTGGTAATAAAATTCTAAATTTTACATTATAACAAATAATTACTTATTTGTTGTGAATTGTCTATAATTGGATAATTTATAACATTTTAGACCATATAAATTTAAATTTATAATTTTTAAATATTTTTGTGATTTTTAAACAATTTTATAATATGTTATTTTTATAAAATAACAATAGTGTCAATTTTGACACTATTCATTTATTTGAATTTAAATAAAATATATACAGAAGATATGTTAAAAATAGAAGCTTTAATAGATTAATAATAGGTCATATGTATCTAGAAAATTATTTTTTCACATTAAATAGTTCATATAATGTTTAGTTTATTATTTTTAAAACCATTTATTTGGTTTATCTCTTAATAAAATAATTACTACAACATTTTTGTATAATTATTTAATATACATATTTGTTGCATAAAAATTAAAAATAAAATCTTATGATGAAGATAAATCTATTACCTTTCACAATAATACTTTTACTCGAATTTATATTCTTAAAATCAAAATATTTAAATTGTTATATTTATTAAAATATGAAGGTGACAACTTTGGCATCATTTAAAATAAAATAATATAAGTGTCATAATCACTTTTATAAGACTCAAAACGGTTATATATTAGGTCATTGGAATATTATGGTATATATATATACTAAAAATAAGTTTTTTTCAGGTTTCTGGGCCTTTTAATGGGTATTATTATTTCAATAAAAACTATATTACTAATTTTTCACTTAATAAATAATTTCTGAATCATTAATGTATCACCATTAATGACAATTATTTAATCCCTAAAAATTCTAAATAAATTATCATGATGTAGATAATTTTATTATATTTCTTGTGACTATTCATGTTCGAATATTTATTATTTTTATCACTAAATTAAAATTATTATACTTATAAGATTTTAGAGAGTGACTTGTTGTCACTTTCTTTGGTTTTAATAATAATTAAATTATTTTCATAGTCAAAAGTCCATAAAATGAATCTAATCTGACCCTTAGGTGATATGTGTCTACTTTTAGCCTTCCAATAGAATTTTGGCATGTGTTAGGGTAATTTTATAATATTATATTTACCCTTAATTACCTGATTTACCTTTAACTATGGTAAATAAAATTTACCGTAGTTACTATTCATAATTCCCAAAAATAAAAAGTATCCTATTAACATAATTTGGATCCACTGATTCCAAATATGGAATCCATTTTTTAAAATTCAATACAAATAAGCTGCGTAAATTAAATTAAAATTAATCTCGTTGTCGAATGAAAACGGATTTTTGTTTAAAACATTGCAAAAGATTGAATTGATTTAACCTATGAATTCAATGTAAAATCAATGCTAATTAAATAAATTATATTAGATGGTAAAAATATATTATATTTATACTTTAAAACCATTCAATATTATAATTTAACCATATAAATTATTGCGATGAAAAAAGTTGTTTTTAATTAAAATATAGCATGTTTTTACTATTCATCAAAATATGAAAGGTACCAGAATAATATGAAAAATTTATCCAAAGTAAATTTTTATTTCTTGATTGCAAAGAAGAATTTTATTTTGTCAAATTTAACTTATAAACATGTCAAAAACTAGATTTAATGTGGGTGTGCCATCAAAAGGCGACAAAACTGCATTTTTTGAAAAATACTTATGTTACCCTAAAAAATTATTTTGTTCTTATACCATGTTCTAGAAAATGTGTAAGATGAATAATAATGTTATAAAATTCAAAATTTATTTAATACTATTCATAACGGCTAGTTCATAATAATATCATAATAATATATCGTTGTTTAGTAAAACCCAGTATTGCGTACAACACACGCTATCGAGGAAGGTCATGATTGCGTGTAATGCAAGCCAAGTCAGGGTTGCGTGTTGTGCAAGAATCCTTCGTTGTTTTGTATAACAGAATCCAAACATATTTTATTTATACATAGAATATATATATATATATATATATATATATATATATATATATACTCAATGTTACGTAGAATAACTATTATCAAAATTGTGTGTAACACGATCCAAGAATAGTGTTGCGTATACTGCAAGCTAATACGGTGTTTCATATAGCGCAAGGTAATATTGGTGTAGCATAAAACACCAGACATTAATTAAATTTAAAGAATATTTTTCATAAAACCTCTGGGTGTTACAGGAGATATATGTATCTTGGATAGTGGATGTTCCTCACATGTGTCAGGTGATAAAAAAATCTTGAAAAACATTAAAGAACATTATATAGGTATAGAATAATGATAATTCATTGTGAAATAAAGGCATTGGTTATAATGAGATTTAGGAAAATAAGATCAATTTCAAAGTTGTTCTTTATATGGAATGGCTTAATCATGGACTCTTGTGTGTTAACCAAATATGTGATGAAGGCAATGGAGTTCAATTTCATAAAATCTTATGTGTCATAAAATGTTAAAAATAAGAAAGTTTCATCACTAGAAGAGAAATAAAATGTGGTAGTCTATTCTAAATTAGTGATCTGAATAAATCATGCTACTTGAGTTCCAAAGAAAAAAATGAATTATGGAATGGGATACTTGGCCACCTTGGACAAATGATTATAAGTAAAATTTAGAAACATGACTTATTAATATATCTTCCCCCAATAAAAATAGTAATATATGCAATTTTTGAAACATGCTAAAAAGGAAAGATGCTCTAATATATATAAAGGAGAGTGGATATTCAATCATCAAGACCACTTAAGCTTATACATTCATATATTTATAGCCCCATAAAGAATCAGTTAATTAGATATGATTTTTATTGTATTAGATTTATTAATTAATTCACTCATATGGCTACAGTCATGTTCATATAACACAAGTCTTAAGTAGTAAACCTATTTAAAATCATTATAAGGAAAGAAGAGAGGGAACTGGGAATGTAAATTTTGAAGATGATAATAGATAATGGCAAGAAATTTACATGAAATGCATTAAAAATTATCTATCAAATCATATAATTAAACATTAATTATTTGGAATCCCATGTTTCATAAATATTGAGGGTGGAAATCATGGAAAATTTGAAGATAAAGTAGATAAATATATTTTCACAGGTAATACATCCAATAGAAGTTAACAAAGGCAGGATAAACTTATTGAGTGTTATGATATTAAAATTATAGATAACCAGTCCAAGATAGGTAGTCTAGTTATTCTATCAAATGTTTTTTAGAGGCTAACAGTTAACATAATTTTGAAAAATATACAGTCAAACAAGAAAATAATGTGTAAAATTTTTAATTTTTAATTTAGATAATACTTCAGTTGACGATTAGGTTTCTTATAATAAAATAATTAGGCATGTGGGGTTAAAGAGATATATTGATATTGAAAATATTATTGATAATCATGAGGCACTAGAATAAATATGAGAGTTGAGAATCATACTGATCTTATTTCAAAAATTGAACCAAGTTCACATTTAGAGTTAGTTGAACATAAAGAATAGATTAGTTCCACAAATTAATATTTGGATCAAATTGATAAGAACTAAATTTGGGAGTTTGCTATAAATCCAAAAAAAATGTTATAAGTTTCAAGTGGTTTTTCATAAAAAAAATAATTAGAAAGGAGGGCTGGCAAGGAAAAAATCTCGTCTAGTTTTCAAGGGATAATCTTAAAAGAATGCATCAATTTTAAGGAAACTCTTTTCCAGTTTCAAGGAAATAATCCATTAGGGTGATATTAAAAATGTATTCTTAGAGAAAGTATAGATTTGTATAAATGGATGTGAATTAATATTTTCTTAATGGAGATCCTAAAGAAGAAGTTTTGATTGAGAAGCCTAAGGGGTATATTCTTGATAAATATTTAAGAATGGTTTACAAGTTGAATAAATATATATATATATTGAAATAGGATCCAAGGTCCTAGAACTATAAACTAGATGGATACTTAAAGAATCTAAAATTTTCGAAAGGAACAGTTAATAATAACTTGCATATCAAAGAAGACACCATAATTAATCTCATTATTATGATCTATGTTGATAACATAATATTTATAAGTTATCAGAAGTATCTCTATAAATAAGTTTCAAAGAAAATTAATTAGAATTTTGAGATGTATTTGTGGGGAGAGATGAATTATTTCATGGGTTTTCAAATTCTACAAAGAGCTGATTACATTTTTCCATATCAAGAAAAATATTCCAAAGAATTATTGACAAAGTTAGGAATAAAGTATTCAAATGAAGTTTTTACTCCCATTGTTATTGGAATAAGATTGACCAAAGATGAGGGTGTAAATAGTTTCAATCATAATGAATCTAGGAGAATAGTTAGAAACCTAATCCACCTTACAGTTTCAAGTTTAGATATTATATTTGAAATAACTCTTTGTTCTAGATTATAGATTGATCCAAAATAGTTATATTTGATAGTATCTAAGAGGATTATGATATATATATCATGGGAACACTCAATAGTTGCATATTTTACTGAATTAGATCATATTTATAGCTATGGGGTTTCACTGATGCAAATTGGGTAGGTGAATGCGCTGATAGGATGTCCACATCTGATGGAGCATTCTTTATTAGAAATATTTATATAAGTTGGTACAACAAGAAGCAATAATTGGTGGCTTTGAGTATAGTTAATCCTGATTACATTGTAGCTACACATGACCGCACACAAATATAGTGTATGTGATTGCATATAGATGATTTAAAAGTGTTCATTGATAAAGCTTGTTGGACCCACGAGGGACTTTAGTGAGAGATTCCATGATGGGTGTAGGTGAATCATGGTATAAAACTCGTTAATGTTTCCCCACATACCCATAAAAATCTCACTACCCTAACTGATCTTTACCTCACTTGTTAGTTGGTTCACTCTTTTGTTCACCTATTTAACGATGATCTAATTGATTGGTGCACTTATCTTATCCTTGTTCATATAAGATCAATTATTTCTCAATTTGCACACACTAATAGTCATCATGTATAATGTAAGAAAATAATACACATGAAAACAAGAATTTTAGATGGTTCACTCACACTGGTCTAAATCCAAGGATCATACATTTATGTTATATTAATGTACAAAAATACTCTAATAATTTTTTAGTGGTGGAATTAAGTTAGGTCGCTCTTATTTTTAGAGTCACTCCTCTTACAAGATTTTGGGTTGGCTCACTACCACCCAAGGGTCACTCACTTTACAAGTTTGGGGTTGGCTCACTTCCATCCATGGGTTAATACCTTTTTCCTCTCCCTTTGATCAATGCTTCAGGAGGACAAGCTATTTAGAACACATGCTAGTGCATGACTTCACTTTTTGATAATTGATGCATTGATTAGTGCTTGTTGATCTTTACACTAATTATTCAAAAACTATTTTTGAACATCGCCATTGTAACAACTTCACTTTATCTACTAAAAGGGTCTTCAAGTAATACCCTATTCCTTTTTCAAGGTCTAAAATGAGTGTCAATCACTTTTTCTACTATTTTCTTAATGTGAATTCCTAATATTCACTTTCACGCAACTACTTCACTTTCACATAACTTTTATTGTGTCGCGAAACTCCACACTTTCTCATAACTTTCACTATGTCATGAAAATCCACAATTTCATAAGAATTTAAACATTTTATGAATATCACTTGATTTTTATAGATGTAAGTAACTTTCTTCACACAAATGATGTGAGTCATACTCCTTCACACAAGAAATTCATTCATGAAATGCTTTCATTAATTCAAATCCTTTAGATCATCAAAGTGTCTAAATTATACATTCCAAAGGAGGGGGTATCCACCTATTTATAGATATTTAGTCCCCTTAAAAAACTTAAATGCTCTCCATTGAAAATTCACATAACTCTTCATTTGTTTAACGCAACATTAAGTCTTCATGAAACTTTTAGGAACATATTTCATTCACATAAGCTTCTGAAAAACATGTCACCTATGTTGTCTCTTTTCACATGAAACTCACGACCTCCGCATAACTAAATTTCATGAAACAAACCATATTTTATGAATTCCACACCTTTCTCATATTCTAATGAGGCAACCTCAAATATTCATTTTCACAAAAATGCTGATATATTTTGAGTAACTTTTTTCACTTACATGAAAATATTTCCTTTTCCATATTTTCTTAAGATGGATTGGAATCACTATGTTCACAGAGCTTATAATTTACATAAGTCTTATTCCTTTTCTCAATTTTTCTATGAAAACTTTTCTCAAGAACTAATTCACTTCTAATAACATTCCTTCATGAATATAATAAGGTGTTTACTGTCCTAAATCATCTCAATGAACTTTTCATAATTCATCCCTATCAGTGTTCTCCTCGTATTGTATAACTTCAACCCACCTCTCAGTATAGTTAGAATAGATATTCTAGGCTCGCATGATGTTTCATGCAGTTAGACACTTTCCCATTTTTAGGAACACCATCTTCTCATGCAACCATCACCTCTTTATCTTCATCAGGAAAATCACCGTATAATATAAATTTTGACATAGTGAACAAAAAAATACAACATGATTCATCATAACATGTCAATGGAAACATCATATCTAACACATCGACACACTAGGGTTGACAAAAAATCCAACACACAACACATGGAAACAATAATTCGCATTGATTTCCAAAAAAACTCCCTATTTATATTTGTTAGAAACACTTCCATGAATTATTCAACTCTATCATATTACCACTTAATAATCCTTTTTTGATACCAACTTTCCATGAATTAAAATACCAATAATTGATTATTGTTGGAATTCAATATAAATAGGTGCACCATGTGTGGCATATGAGAGGACCACTTTCTTTATCCACATTGGGAAACTTATTTCAAAACAAACCGTTCAAGAAATATTTTATGATATATACACTTTGAACAAAAATCTTCATAATTATAAAATTTTTATCCTTCACTTCGAACTACCCCTTTGGAGGGTTGGGTAGGAACATACAAGGATTCATGATCCTTTTTTTCTACATTTGATATCAAATCGAAATTATATTTTTTACAATATGAACTATATATAGAATCCCAAGAAAACTAATACCACAATAAACATGTATATCACTTTTAGAACCATAAAATTCTCCCCCTTTTACAAGATTTCAGACACTATAAGCTTTCATCCTTTGATAAAAATGAGACCACACATTAAAACATTGAACTTTGTATCCTTTATCAATGTTGTACATATGGGTATTTATATTTCTACCCCTTTGTTAACATAGTCCTTACATTTGATAGAATGATACAATACCCCCATGATATGTAACTCCTCCGCTTGTTAGTCCCATTAGTTATACCCACAAATTCACTTATTCTCCTATAACATTTATTCACATGTGATTGTAGGTTTGATAAAAATCTCTATATAAAAAACAAATTTATTTTGTAGTTTCATTCACAAATATTTTCAATGGTTAAGCTTACCACTTAGTAAAGTTTCATCAATAAAACCTCTAAAATTATTGATTTGAGACTCGGAGTAGAAAATAATAGATAATGTTAATAGAATGTTTTTTTCCACTTCACTCACTTACTTCCAGACATATGAAGATGCCAAAGAACATTATCTTCTTTTAATAAATTCTTCTATATTTGCTATTATTCTCCAAAAAAAAGTCGATTTCAATTGTTAAAACTAATCACAACTATCATAGATACAAACATGATGGATGATACCATTTTTTAAACCTTTCTTGATGCCAATTATTGAAATGATGAATCATATATTCAGTTCTTGTGATCACTTCCTAAACTGTACTTGGTAACTAATTTATTATCTCATCCACATGGTCTCTTTCCTTGATTACTGGGGATACCATATCTCATATTTTCATCTTGAAGCTCCCCCTAACTATCTTATCTTCCCCACTAAATTTAGCATTGAAATTCAGTATGAGAGTTATCCAACCATAATAGCCTCGGTTTTCTTGAGAATAGACAGATGATATCACATGTTATATCAAAAACAAATAAATCATGAGATATATTTTTTTTTTCTTATCCATTATTCTATATTAAAGATATAACATCTGAGAGATTAATTTATCTTCTCATTAATTATTCATGGATCTTGTTTTTTTAAAAGGTTGGGGCCGAAGCCTCAATTTATTATTTAAATCAAATACCTCTTTAGACTGGGTAGAGGGAGACCCATTACATAGCCTGAAGGCCCAAGGCCAAGTGGCCTGAAGGCTAGGCTTGAAAACCCATTTTTTTAGCTCAAATAGCCCCTCGGTGAATAGTACTGCTACAGTACCCGGGCTGCTACAGTACCTACTATAGTACCACCACCACTACAGTGCCTCCGCCGCTACAGTGTCGCCACCACTACAATTCCTCCGCTGCTACAGTGATGCTACAGTGCTGGAAATTAGTCCCTGGCTAGATTTGATCCTGGCTCTTTTAGATGCCAAGCAGGAGCATGTACCACTAGACCATTTGTTACTTGTTGATATCAATTAAAATATCAACATTCAAATCCTGATACCAATCATTATGACTCTCTATTACTTCTCTGATTTTTCTTCTTTTCTCATTCATTGCAATTACATATATAGAAAAATCCCTGTTTATATCGGTTTTAATTAATTGGAACTCTGGATAATGGTACTACATCACTTTTCATATTTTTATGCAACTTCCCCATGGATCGTATCTACCCTAAACATCAAACCCTTCAATAAAAGTTAATATCATTTAAACACATTATGATAGGTGACGTTTCACTTCCACAAGTTAATGAATGAGGCTAGTATTAGTGGACCAACCATCCACTATCACACTTTCCTTTTCCCTTTTTTATTTTCAAGGAATGGAATTCCATCACCTCATGAACTTCTTCTTCTTACCGACCATTCTTCATGGTATGCTTCTTTAGTGCCTTGTAAGTGGCTCTCCTTTGAGTGATACAACTTAAAAAAACTTTATTTCAGATATTTTCTTTGGAATTACCCTTCCTAACTTGGTCACTTCCTTTTCTTCAAAACCCAACTCACAAACTCTTCTTCCTTGGGTGCTCCCACTAACAAGGATCTCCTCACATGTTACTTATTGGATTCTTCTTCTCTACGTCTTTTTTTAGATCTATTTATCATTTCCTGGTTTATTAGATTTTATATATTATGTCATGTTTCGAGATTTATCTTTCACATGATTAGATTTTGGATCCCTTTCAATTATCCTATATTCTCCATTTCTTTCCAAGAACCATTCTTTTCAATGTTGTATTAGTAACACCTCTTCAAACTAATGCCTTCTTATTTCTTAGGAACACTCACAGTTCTCTTCTTTGCTTGTGTTGTGGTACATTTCACCATCGAACTCAGGAATGCCTCATGTATTTCCTCTTTGACAAAAAATAGAGCCCCCATAGATGTTTTCTTCCTTATTTGATCTTCCATTATACGTTTATCCTCCTTTCTCACGACCCTAAAAAATTCTTCCTTTTTCTTCCATATTTGTTTTCTTTCTTTTCAGAAGAGTTGCCATGAGAAAAATGATGGTGGTGCTCGATTCACCTTTTATTTAGATCAATTATTTTCCACTATAATAGTAAAAAAAATACCATCTTAAATGACTATATTTTAGTAAAAAAATTCTTTCTATTATTTGTAGGAATAGAGGAATTCCTTGCAACACTTTTAGTTCTTCTCTTTCTTCATTTTCTAGCCATATAACCCTAGTTTTCATAGATAAATCATCCCCCATTAAAACCACACCTTTTATAGTCAAACCTCAATTGGGATGTTGTTGAATCATATTTTATTCTACCTTTAAGACCATGGGATTCTTGGGAAACATACATGGTATGTCTCAAGATTCTATAATATTATCACTTAGTGGCTACCTTCCTCCAAGATTTGTCACTTTCAGATTTAGAAATATGATTCAACTTACCTAATGACTCTAGATTTACACAATTTTGGACTTCTCTTATTGATTCTCCCATAGTAGGGATCCTATTTTTCTTGTTTTTAAGTTTTCAATCTTCCTTAAAGATTCTTGACCTTCTCATCCTTCTCTTTTGGTTAGGTAGTCATCTCTTTCAGACTTGAGGCTACTTCTTTTTTGGATTTTAACCTATATTACAGTTTTTGT
This sequence comes from Viscum album, assembly GCA_963277665.1. Lineage (NCBI taxonomy): Eukaryota > Viridiplantae > Streptophyta > Magnoliopsida > Santalales > Viscaceae > Viscum > Viscum album. The sequence continues at coordinate 1,831,344,073 of OY728125.1, read as the reverse complement.
TTGAGAGGGGTAACACTATATTTAAACTCCATCTCAATGGACATTTTCTTCTCCAATTCATGTTAAAGTTTTTCAAGTAAGTCACTTTGACTCTTTATTTTTTTACCAATCTTTGCAATGTCATAATTTTATGCCAACTTCACTTACCTTAGCCTTTGGTTATCTTCACCCAACTATGACATGTGTGGAACAAATTCATCCTTATTGAACATCATATTTTGAACCTTTTTTTCATAAATGTTCTCCTCTTTGGAACACGATATACACTCTAACACTTTGGAAGCTATCTCATCCAATTATTTGTCCTGAGTGTCATTTTCTCCCTCATATTTTTGGTAACATTAATTAGTCTTTGATTGGGATTTTAAGTTTGTTGAAATAAATTTTCTATACTTTGACATAGATCCCTTGAGACTCATTCTTCTTTATCATCTCCATGTTTTCTTCCTTCAACCCCTAGTAAATCTCCTCTGATATGTGGATTGATCCCACCTTTGGATATCTTGATATCTTATCTTCATCAATAGTTTTTACATCACTTGATATATTAGTCCTTAGATAGTCATGCCACATCATTGTATGAACAAGTAGATAAAAAATAATATTCATACACACCTTCTATTTTTTAGTTGTTGGGATCCTTTATCTCAATCACACACTTCTCAAACACTATTCTAGTATATGTAATTCCTTTGATTTTTTTCTTCTTCAAATTATTCTCTTTCCCATGTCATGCAGGCATAATATATTTTAGATCCAAAAATTATCAGATAAATTCAAAATAATACATATCCAAAAAGATAATACTTCTTTTGATACCAATTTTTGGACCCATAATGGAATTTAGTGAGAGATTCCATGAAGGGATGAATTAGGGTATGAAACTCAATCACGTTTTCCTATGTACCTATAAAAATCTCACTAACCTAATCGATCTTGATATCACTTGTTAGTAGTGTCACTATTGTGTTTGATCGGTGTGTTTATATTATCCTTATTCATATAATATTTATTATTTATGAATATACATACACTTATATTCATCATGTAGAATGTAAGTAAAGAATGCACACAAGACATAATAATTTTACTTGGTTTACTCACACTAGGCTACGTTTAAGGAGCACACGCCAATGTTGTGTTGATGTGACGAAATACACTGATAATATTTTAGTGGTAGATTTAGGATAGGTCACTCATATTACTGGGGTCACTCCCCTTATAAGATTTAGGTTTTACTCATTGCCACCCAAGGGTCACTCTCTTTACAAATTCTGGGTTAGATCACTACCACCCATGAGCCACTCCCTTTGTCCACTCTATTTTCCCACCACTTCAGTAGGAAAATATCTTTGGTATATTTTCCAATGAATGACATCCCTTTCTTTTAGTTTATGCACTCATTAGTTCTCTTTTAACTTCACACTACTCTTTTAAAAACTAATTGTGAACATCATCGTTCTAGCATCTTCACTTTACCTATTGAACTAGTCTTCAAGGAATACCTTCTTCCTTTGGTAAGGATAGTAATGAGTTCTAATGAATTTCTATACAATTATCTTGATGTTAATTCCCAATATTCACTTTCACACAACTCTTCCCTTTTGGAAACAACACTTTCACTTTCTTGAAATATTCGTTGTTTCATGAAACACCACACTTTCCCAAAACACTCACTGTGTTAAAAAAACTTCCATATTTTGTGAGACTTTCATTATTTTTTTAATCTTAATTGATTTTTATATATAAAAGTTAATTTCTTTGCACAATTTATGTCATTAGTACTGCTTCGTGGAAAAAAATACTTTTATGAATCTCTTCCTTGAAAGAATATCCTTTATAATTTTAATGATTCTTGTTTCCACATTCTAAATATGGGGTTCACCAATTATTTATATTGTTTCCCCTTCACAAAAATTCCATTATCTCCACCAAACCTTCAAGTAACTCTTCATTTTGTTCCAACAACATTCAATCTTCATAAAACTTTCAATCACATCTTCTATAGACGTAATCTTCCAAAACAAATGTTTCCTCCATCATCACTTTTCATATAAATCTCATTATCTTCTCCTAAATCACTTTCATTGATACAATTTCACAAAAAACCCCATATTTCTCAAATTCTATTCCTTTTTTATATTCTAATGAGACAGACTCGAATCTCCACTTCCATGACTCTACTAATATATTTCATGAAACTTTTTCACCTGTGTAAAAATATTTCCTTTTAAATATTTTCTTGATATGTCTTGGAATCACAATTTCTAGGTAAATTTTGATCTATGAAAGTATTCTTCAATTTCTCAATTTTTCTATAAAAACTTATCATAAGAACTGAAACACTTTATGGACCATTCCTTCATGAATATAACAAGGTTTTCATGGTCTTAGAATGTCTCCATAAACTTTTTATAATGCATCCCTATCTTGGTTCTTATCTTACTTGGATAACTTTGACATATCTCATGGTATAATCAAGATAGATATTTTGGGATCACATAGTGTTTCATTAAATCCAACACTTTCCCTTTATCAAGAACTCCATTTTCTTATGAAACTTTTGTCTCTTTCCCTTCATTAGGAACATCTCCATCTCATACAACTATTTATATGGTGAATACAAAATCAAACATGATCCATCAGACCATGTTAGTGGAAACACCGCATCCAACACACCAATACACTAGAGTTGACAATAATAGGGTTGATAAAAATCCAACATACAACACATGGAAAAACCAATCCTTATTATTGTCCAAAAATCCCCCCATTTAGATTTGTTATAAATACTTCAATGAATCCTTCACCTCTATATCAATGCCACATGATAATTTTTTATCAATACCAACTTCTCTTTAATTCCAATACCAATTATTATTTTTTGTTGGCAATCAATATCAATTGGGGAATAGTGTATGGAATAGGAGAGGACCACTTTATTTAACCCCATCAAGAAATGACTTTCATCGTGAACCCTTTGAGAAATATTTTTCAATATATAAACATTTAATTAAAATCTTCAACATTGTTAGATTTTTACCCGTCACTTACTACTCACCCTTTTGAGGGATGGTTGGGAACACACACAAATTCATGATCCTTTCTTTTCTAGGCATAAACTACATAGGGATTCCTGATCCTTTCTTCTCCTACTTGGACATTAAATCTAAAGTATATTTTGTACCTTATAAAATATATATATAATCCTAATAAAACTCATTCCTTGGGAAGAATTGATATCACTTTTATAATCATATCATTATTTCCATATTTACATGACATTAGACACTATAAGTGTTCATCCTTTGATACCATTGAGACCATTCATTACACCATTGAAGTATATATCCTTTATCAATGATGTGCATAGGGTTATTTCTACTTATCCCCATTTGTTAACATAGTATTTTCATCTAATAGGGATATAAAATGATCCCCCTATGATATTCAACACTTCATATTTTTAGTCCCCCTAGTTAGAACCAAAAATTAACTTCTTATCCTTCATCATTTCTTCACATGTGACTATAGGTTTGAGTAATCTCCTAAACTCAAAAACATATTCTTGTTTTTGATTCATTCAAAAAGTTATTCATTGGTTGGAATTACCACTTAGAAAAGTGACATAAACAAAATCTCTAAGCCTACAAAGTCAACACTTAGTGTAGGAAACAAGAGATAAAGTTAATAGTACCATTGAGTTTTATTGTAATCACTTACTTTCATGCATATCAAGTATCCATATAACTTTAGATTCTTTCAAGTAATTCTTCTATATTTCTTATTCAACTCTAGAAAATAATCTGATATCAATTTTTGAAACTAATACCAACTATCAAAAATACCTATAAGATGGATGATACCATTTTTTGAACCTTTATTGATGTGAAATGTTAAAAAAATGACTCATATGTTCAGATCATGAGATCACTTCCTTAACTATACTTGGTAGCTAATTTATTCTCTCATCAAGAGGGTTTCTTTCCTTGATTATTGGGGATACCATATCTTATGTTTTCATCTCACAACTCTCCCTGAATTTGAAAGATTCATCACTGAATATAGAATTTAAATTCATCATGAGAGTTATGTATCTATAATATCTTCTGATATACTGAGAACAGTCAGATGATATCACATGTTAGATAAAAAATAAAGCATGAGAGATCATTTTTTTGTTACTTCCCCATTCTTTTGTCTTCAAGATCTAAAGTTATAGAGATTAATTGATCTTGACATTAATGCTTCTTGGATCTTGTTACCACTTGACATCAATTAAAACATCAAAATTTAACTCTTGAATCTAATATTTGTGACTCTTCATTATTGGTATGATTCTTCTTCTCTTCCTATTCATTAAAATTCCATAAATATAAAAATTTCCTCTGATACTAATTTGAATCAGTTAAAACTATGGATAAAGTCACACTCTTCATCTTTTGAGGCAACTTCACCATGGATCATGTCTTCCCTAGAACCTAAAACACATCAATAATAGTTAATAGTATTTAAACACATAGAGATAAGGGATGTTTCACTTTCTTAAGTTTAGGAATGAGGTTTGTATTTTTTGGCCAAATATTCACCATTACACCTTTCTTTACCCTTTTTCAGATTTGAGGAAATTAATTCCATCACCTCATCACCTTCTTCATCTTCCTAATCATCCTTAATGGTAATATTCTTCAGTTCCTTTCAAGTGAATATCCTTTGAATGATTCCACTTATATAAACTTCCTGTATGATGTTTACTTTAGATTTCCACTTTCCAATCTTGGGAATTTCCTTTTCATCATAGCCTGACTCATGGAGTATTATTCCTTCGGTACTCTTACCAAAAAGGATCTCCTCACATGTTACTAATTGGATTATTCTTCTCTATGTATTTTTTAGCTCTATTTATCCCTACTTAATTTGTAAATTTTCACAACCCATTTCTTGTTTTGGGAATTATCTTTCACACGAGTGGATTTTAGAGTGCTTTTAGTTTTTTATTTCTTCTTGTTGTCTTTATAAGAACCCATTTATTCAATGTTTGATTTAGAGCACATATTTAAACTATTGTCTTTCCATTTCTTTGGAATACCCATAGTTATCTTCATCTCTTTCCTTGTGATATATTTCAAAATCCCACTCAAGAACACCTTGCATCTTTCCTCTTAGACATGAAATAGATCCACTTCAGATGTTTTCTCCTTTGGTGGGTCTTTCATTATATGCTCATCCTCCTTTCTCACAGCTGGAGAAGCTTCCTAGTTTTTCCTCCATGTTTTTTCTTTATTACTAGGAGGGATACCATGAGAAACTGATTCTGTATTTTATGATCATTTAATTGAGCTCTATTATTTTCCCCTAGAACAAAAAATTTATTTTCCAGCTTAACAGACTTTCTTTTAGTACAAAATTTCTTCCAGTTATTCTTTAAAATACTGGAATTACTTGCAACACTTTTAGTTCCTCTCTTAATATATTTTCTAGATATATGACCATGGTTAGCATATATAAATTATCTATCATTAAAACCATACCTCATATAGTTTTTCCTTGGTTGAGATGTTGTTGTGGGAAACTTCCTTCTTCCTTTTATCCATTGGGATTCTAGGAAAACACTCATGGTATATCCCATGATTCAATAATAGTATCTCTTAATGGATACCTTCCTCTGAGATTCATCACTTTTAGATTTGGAAATATTCTTTTGCTTACTTCATAACTCAAGATTTCTATATTTTTGGAATCCATTTGGTGATGCTCTTATGAGAGGGATCTTATTTTCTCATTTTATTTTTTCAGACTTCCTTTTAGAACCTTGGTCCTCCCATTCTTCTCTTTTATTTAGTAAATCATATCATTCATAAATAAGATTTTATATTCTTTATATTTTAACCTCTATTCTAGTTGTCTTTTAAGAGGGATAATTCTAGATTTAGGATCCTTCTATATAGACATTTTATTTTCAAATTCATGTGCAAGTTATTTAAGTAATTCATTTTGGATCTTTATTTTTCACCAATCTTCACAATGTCTTCATTCTGGTCCACCTTTACTAACCTCATCCTTTGGTTCTACACAACAAACTCTGCCATGTGTGCAACTAATTCATCCTTCTTAGACCTCATATTTTGAATATATTTTTAGTCAAGGATCCCCTATTTGGAACCATGTTTACATTATTTCACATTGGAAGACATCTCCTCTGATTACTTTTCATGATTATCATTTTTATTCCTTATACTTTTTTTACATTAATTAGTATTTTATTGATTCTCTTAGGTTTATTAACCTCATTTTTCATCACTTCAACATAGATCCCTTGAGACTCATTCTTCTTTATCATCTCTATGTTTTCTTCATTTAGCCCCTGGTCTGGCTCCTCTAATATCTGTACAAATTCCACCTTTGGACCTATTAATATCTCAACATAATCAGTATTTTTGACATAACCTAGAATATCAAGCTCTATGGATAGTCCCAGATTATCCTTGTATGATCTAGTAGATAGACAGTTAGATTCATCCATACCTTCTGTTTGTGTGCTGTTAGGCTCCTTCAGTGCCATCACAAACTGCTCAATAATTGTTTCAATATAGGGAATCCATTTGGAGTTCTACTTATTATTCATATTATTCCCCTTTTCCATATCATATGGGTAGAATAGATTTCAACTCCAAATACTTCTCAGATCAATTTAGACCAAAAAAATCCAATAAGATAAACCTTATTTTCATACCAATTGCTGGACCCACATGGGACTTTAGTGAGAGATTAACTAAGAGGTTTGTGGTTAATCTGGTTAAGAAAATCATTCACATTTCCCCCACATACCTATAAAATTATCACATCCCTAACTAATCTTCATGTCACTTATTAGTAGGGTCACTCTTGTGGTCGATAGTTTGATGAAGATATAAGTAATTGGTGTTATTTTATTATCCTTATTCAAATAATATCAATGATTTATAAATCCACATACCCTGATATTAATCCTTCATAATGTAAGTGAATAATGAACAAAAGACACACACAAAAATTACTTAGTTCACCCACACTGGGATATATCCAAGGAGAACACACTGTCATTGTATAGATGTTCGAAAATACACTAATATTCCTTTAGTGCGGTATTTTTCCTAGGTTACTCATATGCCTAGGGTTACTCACCTTACGAGATTGAAGATTGGATCACTTCCACACAAGGGTCACTCCCTTTGAATGTTCTAGGTTGTATCACTACCACCCATGAGTCACTCCCTTTTTCATATACCTTTTATAATTGATTTAGGAGGAAAATCTATTTGGAACACCAAAAAATGAACAGATTCACTTTATAATAGTTTATTCACTAATTAGTTCTTGATGATCTTAATACTACTCTTTTACTAACTTGTTGTGAACATTACCATTGTATCAGCTTCACTTCCCCTATTTAACTAGTCTTCAAGGAATACCTTCTTTATTTATAAAGGTATACAATGAGTTCCAATCACTTTTTTTATCATTTTCTTGATGTGAATTCCCAATATTAACTTTCAAAAAACTCTTTTATTTTACACACAACTATTCCACTTTTTTCACAAATTTTGATGTCTCATAAAACTATACACTTTCACACAAATTTCACTATGTCATAAAACTCCCAAATTTCATGATACTTTAAACCTTTCACAAATCACATTTAATATATATAGACATAAGTTACTTTCTTCATATAGTTGGTGCGAGTGGTAGTGCTTTGTGTAAGAAATACCTTCACAAAACTCTTTTAAAAATTCATAGATTTTAGATATTCAGTGAGTCTAGATTCCATATTCCAAATAATGGGTTTACCACCTATTTATAGATATTTTAACCCTTTTAAGAAAATTTCATGATTACCTTCAAACCTTCAAGTAAATATTAATTTTATTCATGTAGCATTCAATATTCATATAACTTTTAGGAACATATTTAATTTACGGAAGATTCTAAAAAACATTACGCCTCTATCATCACTTTTTTGCATGAAACTCACTATCTTTACATAACTCAATTTTACAAATACACTTTCATTAAACAATCCATATTTCATGAATTCCATGAATTTGTGGTATCCTGATGAGCAACCTCAAATCTTCAATTTTTAAGAAAATAAAGATACCTTTCACACAACTTTTTCAATTGCATTAAAATCCTTCCTTTTCAATATTTTCTTGATATGGCTTGGAATCACCATGTTCACACAAATTTTTATTGGTGTGAGTCTTCTTTATCTTATCAATTTTCCTATGCAAACTTTCCATAAGAACTCAAACACCTATAGTCCCATTCCTTTATGAATATTACAAGGTGTTCATAGTCTTGGAATTTCTCCCTAAACATTTCATGATGCATACCTGTATAGGTTCTCCTCTTACATGTATATATTCAACCCATATATTTGTATAATTATAATAAATATTTTGGGCTCACCCAATGCTTCAGGTAATTTGAAACTTTTCCTTTATTAGAAACACTATCTTATCATATAATTGTCACCTATTTCCCTTCATCAGGAACATAACATGGTGAAAAACCAATCCAACATTCTCTATCACACCATATCAATGGAAACACTATATCCAACACACCAAGGATGACAATAATAGGGTTGAAAAAGAATTTAACATGAAATATATGGAAGAACCAATTCTCATTGGTGTCCAATAAACCTTTACATATTTCTTATGATAATATGAGAGTTATAGATCTCTCAAAGAATACTGTGTAACATTTTAGATCCATATATGTTGATACCAGGTACCATTTATTAAAGAAGAGCGATAAGTAGTGATATGAAGCTTAAATATATTTCTAATAATAATAAAATAGTAGATATTTTTACAAAGGTAATTACAAGATATAAATTTTAAGTTTTTAGGCTAAAACTACATGTTCAGCCTTCTCCTCTTACTTGAGGGAGTGTGGAAAACTCCCCCATTGTGCTTTGGATTGTGTTGATAATGGTGTATAAGTAGTATCATAACACTTTTTCAATGAGGTATGCCCACTTCCATGTCATTTTAAGTTTTAGATAAAGTTAAATGAGGTAGTTTTTCGATGATAATTAGTGCATGGTTTTAGGGGTAGTTTGTCTAATTCACTGTCCAAAACTCCTTGTCACCAAGGGATAAAATTCTATCAAAATCATAACCTTATATGGTTATATTTTTAAAGTCTCTTCTCATTTGAGATAGGCTGTGATTTAATTTTTCTCATATTTTTTGATGAGTTATGATATTAATATAATTTACATTGATAGAGTTTTATAGAGTTTCAAATAAATCCATAAGGCAGATATTTAAGTACCCTTGGATGTGTTGATGAGGTTTTTGTTTGTTTAAATTTATTATCAACAGGATTAAAGAGATTGAAAATTTTTATTTGAAGCAACTAAAATGTTTTTTAATATTATATGAATGTTTTTTAGAAGTTTAAAAGTGGACTAAATGGTTTTTGTAAGGATCTAGTTTGATTTTTATTTTTTATAGAATCATTGTTTTGATGATGGGGGATGGCTAAATGATGAAGGATATTTTTTTCCAATAATCTATAATTGTGAAATTTGAAAAATTTATTTATCCTATGAGGAGGAGATTTATCCAGAACATAAGTAAATTATCCTATGGATCATCTCATATGAAATTTCATCTATTAAAATCATTCATAATAAAATGTAGTTGTGCGGAGACTATGTAAGATGTTTTGAACCGTGTATGACCATTTGAGAACTACGAGCCTGAAGATTTGACTAAGTAAATTATCACATAGGTCAATCCTGTATATCAATTATCCTACACGTATGTTTTTTTATTATTATAACATGTTTTCAAATTAAAAAATTTATATTTCACAAGTGATCTGAAGAGGAATGTAGTAAATCTAAGCTCATACCACTTTTAGGAATCTCGTATGATATTTCAGGCCATGTATAATATTTGTCTTAGAAAAAATTCCCAGTTTCTACTGGGTGAAAATTTGAGTTTCTATAAATAGAATAATTTGATGAAATAAAACCTAAAAATGTTAAATCCCATCTTCAATGTTTAAAATTTAACATCCTTGGATTTTAAAAAAACATTATGCTTGATAGTGTATGCAACATGCAACATCATGATTTAACGAACCACAAAATATTATTATTTTATGATCGTTGTAACATAGACATTGAATTAGAGGGTAAAAATAGAAGTCACTAAATTATAAATACATAAAAAGGTTATAATCAATAAAAATTTATTGATAAATTCTCAAGAAATATGCACTCAATTTTTAGAAAAGTCTTTTTATTTTTTTAAAATATGTTTTCTACAAAAATAGTTTTTATTGGTTTCAATGAGTGAATATTATAATTAATTTTTGAAAATTTTAGAAATCATATTTGTTAAAATAAAATAATTCTTGAAATAATAATTTCAAAATTACCTTAGGGTGAAATTTTATTATTTTTGAAAAAGATTGATTTTACAGTGAATAGTGAAAAATAATGATTTTTATTGAAAACTGTATTTTTGTTTCATACATTTAAAAATGACATTTTTTTAAAATATTTTTAAAGTAACATTGTCTCCCTTATATTATGAATAATCCAATTAAGTTAATTTAAATTAATTTTATGGTTGAATTTTGTATACAAATATTTTTATACGTAAAAAGATATTTCTATAAAGAAAAAAATTATTGTGTTTTTCATTTTTATCTTAAATTAATTTATACCACTTCTAGTAATTGAATATTGAAAAATGGATTCTATATTTTTAATCAGGAGGTTCAAATTTGTTAAATAGGTTCCTTTTATTTTTAGCCACTATGAATAGTACCTCTAGTAAATATTTGTTGTCTCGGTAAGAGTAAAATGGGCAAGCATAGTTAAAACTATGGGATAAAGTCTCAAAATAAACCCTAAACTTGTATTTACTTTATTGTATGGGAGAAATCCATCCATAAAAATTCCATATTCTAATATATTCAATTTCTATTCCATTTTACCTTGATAATGACATTTATATTATTTTAAGTAAAAAAATCTAAAATGTCATTCTCTTGAATTGAATATCTCTAAAAAAATTACATAACGATAAAAATATAACAAGTTCAATTATAAATTTTTATTTTAAATATTAATTAATTATATTTATCATGGTAGTTATTTAAATTTTTAGTTATTGAATAATTAACCTAAATGGTAACACAATTTCAACACAATCCTTGTACAAGTAGTAGAAAATCATGTAAATAGTTTTAAGAACTCTAAAAGTAATAATTTTTGGGTGAGTTATAGTTAACCATGAATTTTATAGATAAATAAAATATATTAGTGATTTTTAAAAAGTTTATATTTCAATTACATTACTCTATTGATCTCTCTAATTTCAAATTATGTGAATAGTGTTAAAAATGACATTAATGATATTTTATGAAAAATAATATTTTATTAAATTATTTAAAAATCATAAAAATATTGTAATAGGATAATTATGATGAAAAATGGTAGAAAAGTTCACCCCATGTCCATTTATGATCCAATTTTTACCCCATAAGTAAAATTATAACCCTTTAAGATTGAAAAATTCATTAATGTAGTTAAGGTTAAAATAGGTTTACATAGGGGTTAAATCAAATGATAAGGTTTAAAGTGAAACCAAACCCTATATAAAATTCATTGAATTACTATATCTCAATCATATCCTATTTTTATTCTAATTCACGGCTATTTGGAATTATTATACTTGATAAAGACATGAATTATATTTAAATCTTTTAATTAATTCCAAGTGTGTCACTTCCCCTCCCTTATAAAAGGACATATCATCATCATTGTATAATTTTATTTTTGGAAGAAAAAGAAAAATCCAAAGACAAGGGCAAGGACCAAGAGCGACAGGGATCTAAGGAGGTCTGAAGTAATGCAGGCCAAGGGAATCCCATCTAATCAGGTTCACCCCCTCGGGTTTAAAACAAGAAGTGTTATGGAGACATGTGACCTCAAAAGTTTGTCCTGCCTGAGAAGCAAAGCGGTCTGCTAATTTTTTCCCCTCTATCTAGGTATGGGTGACTTTAATATTATTGGATATGAGCAACTTGCATCTCCTTTCTCTTCTTCACACCACTTTGAGACAACGATCTCAACCAACCCCTACCCAATTCTCTTCTAAAATTACCTAAACATGAATTAGAGGTTTTTTATTTTTAAATTATTATTTTAAGGGTCTTTTATAAGGTATCTAAATGAATTTACTAAATAAGAGAAGGTTAGAGCGCTTTCAAAGCAATTTGAACATGAGTTAAGGGTTTATCATATCAATTTGACTTCTTTGGTACATAAGTTATGTTATTCACCTATATTATTTTATGAGGTGTATATGAATAATATTTGACATGTTATATCATGAATATCTGCATAATCATGATATTTAGAGTTTGATTTGATGTTATTCTCCCACGAGGCTTATAAATCAAAGGATATTAAAGCTGTAAAAGTTTTATGTTAAAATATCACTATTTATCAAGATTATTTATGATTAACTTTTTGATGATGAGATTTTATGGCCCATATCTCAATAATACCATGAATTTTATTCTAATTTTTTTATTTTTATAGATCACTTGTTTTACTTTCATTTTCTTCTCTTTAAGAACATAAGCAACTGAAAGAATGTTTTTAAGGAAAACCAACTTTATTTCTCTTCATCATTTAAAATATTTTTTCTTCAATGTAAATGTTTTTTTAAATGATTTCAAGAATGTTTTTAATACTCTCCTATGAATGTTTAAAGTCATTTTTATCCATGTTTCCCTTTTTTTTAAATGTTTCAAAATAAATATTCCTATTGTTTTCTGGGTTAGGTACTTTTGAATTTTTTCCAAAAAAGTGAAATGAATATTTGGTTTAATATACATGAAATGAATAGAATTTTCTTTCATCATGGATGCTCAATATATTTAAGATTACTTTATAATTTTCCATAGTTTTTTTCAAATAAAATTTTTCCATAATGTTTTTGGAAATTTTTAGATTTTAAATAAGTGATTTAAAAATGAAAAGGCTATTTTCCACCAAGAAATATTCCGAGTGAAATTTTAAAGTAATTTTTATCTAAGATGACATCCTTTGATGCTACTTATGATTTACTTGAGATATGATCCAATGATTACATCCTTATTATTTATCTGGGTGGTATATGATTATAATGATGATATGTTTAGGAAACATATTTATTTTCCATGGGTTATGCTATGAAGAAAAGTTTAAATGTTTATAAAACCTATTTTTTCATGGTTTATGAGATATAATTAATATTTTATGATATTTTGGAACAAATATAAATGAATTATGATTAGGTTATGGGTGGTCCCTATTGGGACCAAGTTGGATGGATAAAGAAGTAAGAAGATTTTCCTATTATAGAGTGTTGTTTTTTTGTCAAAGAAGATAAATCAATTCACTTTGTAAAGGATTTGAAAACCAGACGATGCTTAGATAATATGTATTTCACAAATATCATAAGTTAGAAGAACTTTTGATTCAAGACTTATGAAGTAAAGTGGGATAAATGATGATTCCATTCTTATACAGTTTTGATTGGAAGGAATGATGTTGTTAGAAGATAGGTAAGTTTCAGTACTTTCCATTGTAACTCTAACGATGCTAAATCTGGTCTATCAAAGGATATATATCATGATAGTGGAGTTTATGATGAAAGCTGAATAATGGTTATGAGAAGTAGTGAAGATAGCAATGACAAAGGAATGGACAATTTGGAGGCAGCAAAAAAGAACAGTTTAAGGTGGTGTCGTTTTCCATTGTTTGCCAAATTTTTTAGGCTGAAAATCGGGAGATGAAGAAATGTGTTTTTTGCAATGATAGTTTCATGCAAGTTTAAATATGGATTAGAATTTTTCATGAAAGGCATGATTCATGGCCAGAAAATCAAATAATTTCAAAGGCATGAAGTGCACGGAAAATTAGGCAAAGTGTGCGAAAAATAAAGGTTGCGTGACATATTAGCGGGATGCGTGAAAAATAAAGTGGTGCACGAAATATTAGCTGGGTGCATGAAAAATAAAGCAGTGCACAAAATATTGGCATGGTTCACGAAATAAAGGAATGAATGTTTTCATGAAAGAGGTGTTTTGATATTAGAAGCTTAAAAATTTGCAAAGGCATGAGGTGCATGAAAAATTGGAGCAGAGCATGAAATATGATGTTGCGTGAAAGATTTTTTATGAGCATGAAGAAGTTTTACGTGTGGATTAGTTTTTTTTTTCACAGGGTTAAAAAGGACTATAAATACGAGGTGACCACCTCTCATGTTGTGTGGCTTGACATTTATAGAAATCCCAAGCTCTGAAGTGGGTAAAATTTTACGCTAAGTGAGTTTTATGAAAATAAAAGGTTTGAATGAAAAGAGGAAAGGTGCACGGAAAAGTGGGAGGTTGCGCGAAAAGGGGAAAGTTGTGCGAAAAGGGAAGCTGCGCCAAAATGGTTTTTCATGCCAAAAGGGAATTTTTATGCGCAAGCCATTTGAATTGTGCGCAAGGTACCCTAAAGGATACACACAAAAAATGTGGTCTTCACACGTATTTTTTTGTGTGTAAGATAGTTCTGGGTAAGAAACTGAATATTTGTACTTCATAGAATACATTTGTTCAATTGTAAAGAAGCACTAAAATATTGTAATTTTCTATTTGTTCTAAGAGGGTACACACACACTTGTGGATTGTTTTCCAAGTTCTACATGAGTGTAAGGGTATATCCTAATCATTGTATTCTACATAAAAGGATTTTTTTTCTAGTGGATTGTGTGGTACTAGATTTTTTTTTTACCATACCAAGGACTTAGATACTCTTATTGAGTAGTGAACCTTGTAAATCTTGTGTTCTTGTGGTTGTGTGTGTTCAACAGAGAAGAAACTCTTTAACTGGAGGTAAAGGTTGGTTCAAAAAGAAGGAAACATAAAAAAATAAAAGACATCACTAATTCTCCCCTCCCCCTCTCAGTGATACTTAGATCCTTATTGGGAACTTCAGTCCCAGAATTATATAGCCCTCCAATGCATTGGGTAAAGATGGATATCTCATGAGATAATAAGGACTGGAATGTGGAGTGAACCTAGTTCAGTAAGGGACATTGTCCACTATGATAGTCTTGGGAGTAAAAAATGACTATGAATATGATGGAATTTGGAGTGAACCCAATTTAATAAGATAGTCTTGGAAGTGAGCCTTAACTAAGGCAATTATTTTCTATGATTATGTTCCTGACACAAACTTATATCTTACTCTAATGTTATTATCTCATGGCTCGTGTTATTTGATTACTTTATGATTCATGTATAATTAAATTCCAAAATTTATTCCATGATTCAAGTTTGTGATCTATGATATGTTTGGTATGTATTTTTAAATGTTATGTTAATTTCCTCATACCCTTATTCTCATATTATGTTTAAGTGATCATTGATATCTACTTTGTTTACCCTTACAGAGGGTCTGAGCTCACCTTTTCTTATGTTTCCTTTCCCTATGGTATGAATAAATTTTTTAAGTTGGGTATTTCAAGAAGGGTATAAAGTGAGAAGAACATTATAAGAGATTATAAATAATATTCCTAAATAATATTTTTATATATCTAGTCTTCAAAGACACTAAACATTTATGGTTTTTTCATAGATCATAACATTCTGTATTGAATATTAATCTAAAAATATATAATATTTATGTATATAAAGTATGATTTTCTATATAAAAAATCACATATAAAATATCATTCATGCTATTTCATGTGAGATTTAAAAAATAATGATCAACGTTTCTATCAACCTTGATATTTGATCTAGTTTATTTGAAAAAGTTGTTATTGTGCTCTAAGTTGCGTCTTTTTATGAATGATATCAAGATAATAAATCTATATTGTTAATGTGACAATGATAAGCTTATTTTTAGTTCTCATAATCACTATAAATTGACAAAGTGATTCTTTTTGAGTTTCAAATAGGAATATAGATTATTTGTTCAGTTATTTTTAAGAATCGCGTGTGTTGTGAGAGATGGATAGAGCTCAATATTATTTTTATGAATTTTATCAACATTAATAAAGGATGTATAATATTTTGGAATGGGTTTTTGTCGATTTAGTGATAAATAAGAAGGGTATGAGTGGAATTTTTACAAAAGATAGGTGGTTAATGGAAGTGACGAATATACTGAGATTGTGGGGCATAATTTTTAGCCTAACAAGATGAGGAAATAAAGGAGGATCATTTTGTATGATTCTATTTAGAAAACTCAACACTGTAAAGATGGAATGTTTTTACCTAAATTAATTTAATTTTGGGATTTTTAAACATGTTGAATACTAGAAACTACCATTGTAATATTTATGTAGAGAGAGATTTTTTTTGTTTTATAGAACAATAGAAATATTTATTGGAAAGAAAATAAGGGAAGTAGGGATCAAAGAGCCTGATTTTTAGATTGATCATCTAAATCTGTTTAAGCTTAAGCGTTTAGGACAATCAAATATGAGTCTGAGTTTTGAAGATCATATCATTATTTGATTCAATGACGTAGTGAGTAAATTATTAAATATATCATTTAAAGCTCAAGGGGGAGATCATTTTCATTTTCTAATAAACCATGTTCTCATGATATCTATATCATCTCTTTTTTATCTTTTTATAACTAGCAAGATGTTGTGTAAATCCTATTGGGATGTTGTTAAAAAATGATAGAGGATTATATCCATCTTAACCACTTATATTTGATCATTACATTAGAATATGTGGCTCAGCAAGAGTTGAACACATAAATGATTAATAACCCATACTGGGTCGGAACCTTGTAAAAAAAATTGTGCATTTTCATGTTTACTTTTCCATTTTATATGGGTATGGTTGAGTAAATATCTTGAGTAGATCATGTCTTAACTAACAACGGAAGTTTATTTATAATTATAAAAAATCAAAAAGTAAAATCACTACTAATTAAACCCCCCCCCCCAATGATTCATTGATTCTTAGGGAATATCATCTTAAAAATATCTTCACCAATAGTTTTCAGGTTTGAAATGAATGTCAAGGAAAAAATCTCAAAAACTAGGAGGCATTACCCTATAGAGAACAAAAATAAAGAATAAAAATGCAATTTTCAACTTCCAAGCCATGAAAAAAAATATGAATTAATGATTAACTAAAATCATAATAGAGTA
The DNA here is from genome assembly GCA_963277665.1 of Viscum album. NCBI lineage: Eukaryota > Viridiplantae > Streptophyta > Magnoliopsida > Santalales > Viscaceae > Viscum > Viscum album. The sequence goes on along the minus strand of OY728125.1, from coordinate 1,831,326,845 downwards.
AAATATAATGGCCTAAAGTTTTATAAATGAAATTCCATTTTTGAATGAATAAATGATTTATTAAGTAATGTAGCTATAGGAAACACATTCACGACTTTGGTTATTTTAGAAAATTATAAGTTATATCCTTTCAAATTTAAAAGACCGTTAAGAACCATAACCATTGATAATATATCCTTCTTATAGTTACTATTATGATTATTATATATATATGGTAGTGATAAAGTCCAATTGATATAGAAGAAAGGAGAGATGGTATCGACTAGTAGAATTTTATCTTATGAAGCCCATTTATCAGAGATTTTTGGGGAGATAGAATCACTAGGATTTTCCCAAGACCAAACAAAAAATAATATTAAACAAGTAAAGCATATTAGAAACTATTTACGGGGGAATTTCAAGCTCATCAATATCGCAACTCAAACCATGTTCACTGAACCGCCCCATAAAAATCTCACCATCACACACCTTACCCTTAAAGAATTAACTAGTGTATTAAAGGAAAATTTATCTATCCCTTAATAATATGAATTTTATTATTTTTCTTTTTAATAAAACAATTATTACATTTCTCCCTTTTTAATATTACTTTTTAATTGACTAAATAATAATTTTGATAAAAATTAGATTTTGATACGATGAAACTCAAATTGTATTTTTGGGAAATATATAGTTTCAATCAAGATAATATTTTTTTGAATTCAAGAACTTTTTAAATAAAATATATTTTAATAAGATATTATTATTAAATTTAAATTATAATATAAATTTTATAATTTCAAATATAATTTTTATAAGGTTTAGAAAACTGTTATTGTCAAAAAACCAGTAATTTTCAATAAATAGGGAGTTTTTTATTTAAAAGTGTAAATTCTCATATTTATAGAATTATTTTTATAAATTAAATATTGTTTTTTAAATCAGAAAGTTGAAATTATCCAATGCTGAATTTTTCATAATTTTATAAGATATTCAAATTTTTGGGTAAAAATGAAATATAATATAAATATATGGTGTGTCTTATGACATAATAGAAGACAAAAATTGTTGTAATAAATAATATAAAGAGTACCCAAGACCAAAATTATGTTTACCCTTTAAAATAATTTGTTTTTAATGTTATTTTATTAATTTTCTAAACCCATAATGAATCATCCAAATATTATATTATAGTTTAAGATTTTAAAATTTATTTGCTATGAAAATGACTCACTTCCACCTCACCAAGGGATTTATTTTAATTATTTTGGTTCTTAGACTTAAAAAATAATGAAATCCACTCCCATTTTCTAGAAAACATGTGTAAAAACTATAACGACCTGAAAATTCATGAATAAAATTCCCTTCATTTTATTTATTTAAATGTCTTATAGATATTGAAAACAAATGAACTTTTTTTTATTTTATCCAATTGGGTTTAAATGACCATTAATTATTATTACTATTTATAATATATACATTGAACAGTTATCACATGACTAGTATAAATTTAAGGTTTTTTAAAAAGAATTTTTTTAAGAAAGACAAAGGAGATGATGGCCTCATCCAATAGACTCGAGCCGTACAAAGCTCATTTGTCAGAGCTCGAAAAGGAGATAGCATCACTGAGATTCTCTCTTAACCAAGCCTAAGTTTATCTTCAATATGTTAATTTTGAATGGAATCTCCTATGGGAGAAGTGGAAGTTAATTGAAATTACCACCCGAGCGATGTTATTCGTGCCGCCCCATGAGTTTGTCACCATCCCACACCTTACCCTTAGGTCTTAGGTGGGTGTAATAAGGGGTTATGTAACAAGGTATTAGTTACTTATTGTGTAATAAATTTTATAAATAATATTCTTACTCCATCAATTAATTTATTATAATAGTAATTCTTAAAAATATAATGAAATAGATAAATTGACTTTTCGAGTAAAATGGTACTTTTCATAAATATATAAATTATTATATTAAAGTAAGTTTTTATTTATAATGTTATTATAATAGTGTTATAATAACACTACCTTTAATTATAAATGATT